>OW026358.1:91257400-91999745 GCA_932273835.1 Sarcophaga variegata | reverse complement strand
TTACACAGTTGTATGTGTATGTATTTGCATTAAATACACTTACCCACGCACAAAACACATGCAAAACCGTAAATTATGTCAACGTTTCCACACACACACACACACAGGATTATAAAAATATTTTCAACAGTGCCTGAAGGCATATACCAGTGAATGTAATAATATTGATGAAACATGGCAGGCATGTTCAGTTCATGTGCATAGTTGTGGATTAAAGTTTGCATTGCGTTTACAACTGTTAAACATACACAGTTAGTATAAATATTTATAAAGCCTGGCAAAAAAGTGTGGGAAAGCTGTAACAGTTACATTGGAAAGGTATTAATGTTTGCCAGAGTCAGCATTAAGTCAACCCAAGGAGTAATTATAATGAAACAAACATTCCGACAATGGATCATATTTCTTTGAATAGTTTTCTGATTTTTTCAGTATATAACAAAAATCCTGACATGCGGCAACACCAATAATGCTCAGGAATGTGAGAATTTTATTATTCAAGTTTAATTATGAAATCCAAAATTTTTTTCTACGATGACGTAAATTTTTGGCTTAATAGAGACAACAACAACAAAGAAAATAGTCGCCAGAGATACACATATCAGGGGCTGCAATGCACTTTGAAGTAAGCAATGTTTTGTGCGATTTGTGTGTCGGCGGCATTGGATCGTATTTCTTTGAGAACGTTACAGTCAATGTAACGACTTTTTTAATGGATCAATTGGACTTGGCTGTAGTTGAAAGAAGATGACGCAACATAACACACTGTAGCATATATAATGAACCAATTGTAAAACGAGTTTGTTGAGTAACCAATCACACTTTTTGGAGCTGTCTAATAGCCGTTATAATCATACGATTATTTTTTGTGACAATACTTACAATCTAGCATGTATTGGGTGCATAAGCCTGCATCAATTCTAGTATTGAAGAACAATAGCAGCTAGCATTGGTGAAGCACCTCTAGAAATGCTGCAAATTTAAAACAGAATTGAAGAGCTTCCTACCACATAGCCGCAGGCTACATTTTCATGGCATCCTCCTTAATAAATAAATGGCAGGCATGTCGTCGTAGTCTAGTAGGTAGTGTGTTGCCTTATTAGACAATTCAAACTCTAGATCAAACATCTCGAACAAAATGAAATATTAAAAAATATTTCTTCGGCGATTTTCTCTCAACAGATTTCTGGCAAAAACTCTAAGAGTAAATAAAAATTGCCATGAAAAGTTTCTCAAAAAATCTGTCGTTCGGAATCGACTTTAAACTATAGATCCCGTCACTGATCCATAAAAAATTAACACACACAACATGAGTGGTGTGAGAAGCTAGGTCGTAATCCTGAATGACGGATTGTAATGACCAATTATGTGTTATGTAAGTATTTATCCCCACTTTTAGAAAAACCAGCCCCATCAAGAGCTGATAGTATAAACAATATAAATCGTATATAACAATTGCAGCATATTTCGGGCTACTTTTGTTTGCGGGTGTATTTAGATTTCATGGTGAGCAGCAACAGCAGACCGCTATTCAAATTTACCATGATTTTTCGCCGATTTCAAAATATATTTCGATTCCGTGATAAACTTGCTCCCATAAGAGATTTTTGGAAGCATTGGGAAACGAATCTACGAAATATATGTATTCCTGGCGAATGTGTGAAAGTGGATGAGCAGCTCGTAACATATCGTGGACGATGCCCATTCAAGCAATACATGCCATCAAAACCAGGAAAATATGGTTTTGGGCGTTGTGTGATGTAGAAACAAATTATGCATGGTCGTTACAGGTATACTGTAAAAGACAGAAACTGTAAGCCAGGGAAAGATCAAGAACGGCGCGTTGTCTTGGATATAATAAAAGATTTAAAAGGACATAATGTAGCTTGTGATAATTTTTTTACTTCCCATGAACTGGGTATGGAAATATTACAATGGTTGGTACTGTCCAAAAAAACACAACTTTTTTGGCAGTAAAAATTTTGCAAGTAAAAAGCAAACTTGAAAACTATGCTCACTTCCTCTCCGACAATGAGAACAAAACAACTTTATGTACATAAAAAATCACGATGAAAAAATAAGAGCAAGGTCCAAAAAGCCAGAAATAATTCAATTCTACAATGACACGAGATCAGGGGTCGATACATTAGATCAACTTATAAAAACATACACTTACAAAAGGAGAACTAATCGATTGCCTTTTTGATATATCCGCTTATAATGCCTATATAGTTTTTCTAAAAATTAATCCACACTGGAATGAAAAAAGAAATATAAGCGACGCATATTATTGGAAGACTTAGGGATGGAGCTTATAAGCGGAGAAATATCTCGTAGACCGAACATGCCATAAAGTAGTCCTGCTAAAGCAGGCGTAAAAATCTTTCAAAAGATTATGCTGAAGTTCCGCAAGCAAAAAATTTAAAAAGGGGATGTTGTTACTTTTGTCCAAATCGTTCTAACAGCACCAAATATGCTAATAAATGTTCCGAATGTCAAGAATTTATTTGCAAAAAGCATTCTGAGACCAATATTGCATGTAATGAAAATAAAAAAGTAAAAAACTGAATAAATATTACAATTTTTTGTATTGGGCAAATTTGACCCACAAATGTCATATGCGTTTTTTTAAGTACAGGATAAGGGTTAAAAACATACCTCTGTAACAAGCAGTTTTTGCACTTTTAGCTGGTACAACTACACACGACTATCTGAACATAAATTAAAGGACATGCTATACAAATGTACGTTTATAAAACCTACCATTGACGATAAAATTCAGGACAAAATTTTAATACTTAAATACATTGACGTAACTTCAACTTCTAAGCCTAGCATAGCACTGCTCTTATGAATTCTAACAATTGGCAGATTATTACGGAAAGTCATAAAGATAATTTCGCAAACAACAACAAAACGAATTTGATAAAATAATGCCAACATCTGTTTAAGCAAGTTAACTTACTTGAACTTATTTGGGACAAATATTATACAATCTGTGCTCCTATGTGACAAATAATGTTGAAATCTCTTCGTTGAGTGCCTTTACTCCCCACAAGAGCGTTGCAACTGGTTTATCATGCAATAGTCACTCACCAATTCAGATACTTTTCCTATTCTATAACGAAAATCTCTCAAATTTTATATCCATTCCTGTTATTTTAGTACTATTACTGTTGCATAATTCACAAGAAATACCTTGAGCTGTGAAAACAGAAAAACATTCAAAGATTTTTATTTTTCGTATTTTAAAGACAATTTTCTTTTCGATTTTATCGAATGTAACGTCTTTCGCCTTTTATGTTTTGCTTTGGGATTTCAACACATTTCTCCCACATTTCTCATACGGTTTTATTTTTAAATCCCGTTATATAGTTTGGTTCGAAATTCTTATAAAAAATTTTGTTGATTGGCTGCAAGTTTTCTTTAAGAGAAAAAAGGTCATGGTCAGGACTTAATAATACGGCTTGGTTACGATCAAAGTATGTTTTTTGACCAATGCTCACTTCAAATGAATTAATTACAATCCATACAGATTTCTATAATTCCGTTGCTGCAGGCCACACAATATGATTGTTGCATAAAAGTCCTCAGGAAATCTGAAAAAAACGTTTTTAATCGTTCTAAATTCATGTCAAAGGCAATTGTAGCGGCTGAACTAAAATTGCTTTTTAAACTAAATAGATTATAGAGTCCAGTCATGAAAGTGATAGTTCATATATATACAACTATACATACATACAATCATACATACATAATTGGTCATTACAACCCTTCAGTCAGTATTACGACCTAGTTTCTCCCACCACTTATGTTGTGTGTGTTAATTGTATACATGAGTGGCGGGACCAACAGTTTAAAGTCAACTACTAACGACAGATTTTTGAGAAACTTTTCATGGCAATTTTATTTAATCTCAGAGTTTTTCAAAAATTCTGCTGAGAGGAAGTCACCGAAAAAATATTTTCATATTTTTGTTTTGATGTCTTGTCTGGGGCTCGAACCCTGGCTTTACGTCTAATAAGCCAACACACTACCTACTACACTACGGCGATCTCACATATATAACTATATCTGGAGAAATTTATGTAGATACTTCCGGACTTTGATATTCGATAAAGTCCATTTTTTGAAGTCTCATCTGTGAAATGAGTTGTCAATTATTCAGTCTATTTTTCCAAATCACCATAAATAAGCAGCGTGTGAATAATAAAATTGTTTTATTGAGCAATATACCCCGTGCTTTATCATTTTACGATGTCCGAGCAGACAATTCGAAATATGATGGATAAATTCGAGTCCACTAGTTCACTAAACAATCTACCCACACCGCCGCTGTCCGTAGGAGTGTGCAAATCAGAGGCAGTTGACATCGCGTAGCATCCAGGAACTTGACCTTTCGCAGGTCACAACATAATTCAGCAGATTAAGGAATTGAAGGTAAACGACGCTGTATGGGCCCTGGAGCTGTTGGAAACAAACCTTAATTTTCATCGAAAAATCATCTGGATGAGTGGACGGACAAAATTGTCGGATTCACAACGATACGAATCCACATGATACCCAAGACCGCTGAAAGCATTCCAAAAATGCCACAGT
Source organism: Sarcophaga variegata (assembly GCA_932273835.1). Lineage (NCBI taxonomy): Eukaryota > Metazoa > Arthropoda > Insecta > Diptera > Sarcophagidae > Sarcophaga > Sarcophaga variegata. The sequence goes on along the minus strand of OW026358.1, from coordinate 91,995,149 downwards.
TTTGGAGTGGAGTTTGGACTAGCGGCGCCATCGGACTATATTCCTCTGAGAACAACGTTAGCTGTCAACGGCGATGATTACCAACTTCTTCTGACCTGAATCGGATGATATCTTTAACATGATGAAAAATGGGATATTTTTCTTTGATTTTGTTTATAGATGTCATCACCAATAATATAAATTGAGGCAAAAAGCGCTCCCATAAGCACCTGATGCCTTTAAACAGAACTGGAAAATAATTTTCTCTTCTCCCTCTATATTCATTTGATCTATCAATGTAACTTTTACAAATAAGGGATTTAATGATAAAATCACATACCTCCATACATAACCATTACAACCCCTCGCGACAGATTTTTGAGAAACTTTTCATTGCAATTTTATTTACTCTCAGAGTTTTTGCCAGACGATTTCGTGATAGAGTTATAAGAATTATTTTTCAATGCATTTAAACATTTTAAAGGCAATTATTTCAACATTTCTCAACTTTAAGAGTACGTACATTCAAATATTGTCCAACTTGAAGTATTGTGCTTTCGTTTAGCTTTCTAAAAGACAATGGCATTTATCCAATTACTACACCTTAAGCTGGAATGGAAAGAAAAACAAATGTAGGAAAAAAACATATAAAGCAGGAAGCCCCATGCAGTTTTTGCATCTTTGCTTTCATTTTTCTGTATTCATTACACTCTGTAGGGCAATACATCTTTTGAACGAGATGGCGTCTCTAGTACTTCTCTTTCTATTATTTTATGGAAAAAAAATATATTTTTTCTTGCCAGTTCAAGTAGCTGTATGCACAGAAAAATCTTTTTAAACAATGCAAAAAAAAATTCAGGATAATGTCGGACACTTGAAGGACTTTTTGCAAATAGAATTGCCGTTGCAAGAGATTTTTTTGAAGTTCTGTGCAGAAACAATGAAACTGAAATTAACAGCGAATTTATAATACCTCCTCCATCAAAGCATTCATTCCGTTTAATGGCAACTAACTGAAAGTCAGACATTCAATAGCTCATAATATTGTTAAGTTTTTACCTTTTTAAAAAACGTTTAAAATATGAGCTCGTAGATTGCAAATAAAAATAAATTGGTGTTCAGTTTCAAATAAATTCTTTATTGTTCGCCCTACTTTGTGTGCCACTGTTCACAACTTGATGATACTACAACAACAATTGGCTTAGTTTGTTATTTTTCTTCACTTACATCCCAGACATCATTGTTATTTGTGTATTTTGTTCACATTTATTGTTGTTGCTTTCTTTCTTACTTGTCTATCCCCTTTTCTTTCATACTGATGTTGTTGGTTTATTTGTAACAAGTTTGTTGTATTTGTTTGTGTAGATTTTGCTCATTTTAATGTTAAACGATGCGGCCCTATTCTCCCTAGAGAAGTAAAAGTAACATATATATATGTGTATAATGTTAAACGATATTACACCGTTTCCATTTTCGCACAATATCATATGATATTATGTTGAAAAGAAACTAAAAGTTGAGATAATGTTTCAAATATGATAAGATTGTCTTCAAGTTCGAAATTTTGTTATGCAGTTCCTCAATTTTATTTGATTAAAAACATTCCATGCACCCCCACATATAACATATTTGTTTGCTACAACGCTACAACCCTGCAGTCAGAATTACGGCTTAGCTTCTCACACCACTTACGTTGTGTGTGTTAATTTTATACATTAGTGGCGGGTTTTGAGAAACTTTTCATCGCAATTTTTATTTATTCTCACCGTTTTTGTGGTCTGTTGAAAGGCAGTCGCCAAAGAAATATTGATTCATGTTTTGTTGGAGTCTGACCTGGAGATTGAACCGTGACCTCGAGTCTAATAAGCCAATACAATAGGTATTAGACTACTACGACAACTACGAATAAAGAGAAAACTTAGATATACTTGTACAGTAAGACCCTGCTTAACGCGCTAAATGAAACAGCGTTAAACGAAACAGCGTTCGTACTCTAATTGCGTTTTCGGAAAATACAGTTTATTCTGAACAGACTAACGAAAGAGCGTTGAAAAAGATACATAGTATACACCGTCACTATATAGTGAACCGCTTTTGGTTGGTGCATGGCCGTTTCATTTGCAAACATATACAACAAGTGTCAATACAGTGGCGATTTAGGGGAATCCCAATACTACCGCGTAATACTGAAACAGCGTTAAGGGGAGCAGCGTTAGGCGGGGTCTTACTGTATCTGTACGTTTATATACCGGTGATTTATATTAACGAATGTATAATAAAATACTTTTAAAATGTTACATGCAACAAACACAATTTTGTGATTGTTTTACTCAATTTCTCGTTAACCCTGGGCGGTTACTCTTTATTTTTGTACGTTAAGTTACTCTGCGTTGAATCGACGAACACTTTGGTTACTGTTCGTCGAATCGACGAAGCTCATTTACTCTTTATCATATAATTATTTTATGTTTGACCAAATTTCGCTCTTTTTATCAACATTGTTGGTTGATAACGAAAGCTTGTAGTGAGTAAACGTACCCTGGACACCCATTTTTTAATCCTGGATGGTCATTTTTGTACAGTAGGGTTACTCTTCTTTGAATCGACGAAAAAAAAATTTTGTATTTTCTACTGGCTGCAAGCTTTCATTATCAACTAACGTTGTTGAAAACAAGAGCGAAATTTGGTCAAACATAAAAGAATTATATGATAAAGAGTAAATGAGCTTCGTCGATTCGACGAACAGTTACCGTCCAGGGTTAACGAACTTTAATCCATTTAAGGCGCCTGAGGTGGTTTCCTTTTTCGTAGTTACCAAACTTTTTTGCTACTGCTGGCATTTGATACTGAAATATGTCGATGATAACTACCAGAGATCAGCAATGAATAGCTTTTTCGCTACTCATGAGTACTCATGTAATTTTGAGCATGAGTGAGTCAACAGTATTGAAATCCAACTACTCTGATTCATTCGTACTCAGTACAACATTGATTTATAGGTACAAGTTGCAATAAGTATGAGTACAACGTTGACATTAATCTCATAACATTCGAACTATGTTTGATTCATACGCCTACTCATTCAGATTCATCAATTTAGAAATATATTTATAATAATTATAAATGATTCGAGTGATTCGAATCATTCGTCAAAATTTACAGTCGTAGTTGTTGTTGCATTTACAAACAAAGAAGAAAGACACATAAACAAAAAAGACAAAGACAGCAAGCAGAGCAAACACACAACCTTCTTGTGAGTATTGTAGTGTTCGTACGCGAATTATACTTATTTTGTGATTCGTGTATACGATGAGTCATGGAGAGTCGAAATCAATAACATTATGCGCATTGTTAAGTATGAGTACCATGAGTATTTCAAACTTTGAATATAGGTAGTATGAGTATAATATTAAAATAAGTATGAATGCGTATAAGTATCAGAAATTATATACTCATTGCTCACCTCTGATAACTACCAGTCTTTTCCCCTGATAGGACATCGTATTCAGCTCAAAATTTACTTTTATATATGGCCATGATAAATGAAACATTTATAATGCAATTTTCACATACCCCTGGCATGGCTAGTATCTTAAAATAATTTGATATTTTGCTGTGTCTGCACACAACGAAATAATTAAAACTATAAAGGCAATAATGAAAGTTATAGACTTTAGACAAGCTTTTAAAGGTAGATTAGGTAGGTGGATTATATCTGACATAATTTGCGTGGGATTAAAACATTATATATCATCCAAATTATACAACACCCACCTTATTAATTAGTTATTTAGATTTTTGAAATTTTCGGTTTGGCCATACTGTAATTTGTATCTGTTTGTGTGAACAGAATTGAATGAGCATATCGCATTAATGCTAATGTTAAACCATTTTATACAGTTTAGTTACATAAAAACTATTATAATGATTCTGAATATACTTTTTCCAATCAAACGATGGTATGGCAATAACAAAAGAAAAAAAACAGAAAATTAATTGCGTGAACTCTATTTGACTACGATCATTTGTATAATATTGTTCGCAAATTACAGTTTTTATCCCCAACTCTTTTTTCACATGGAATAATAAAAGAAATTTGTGTTTAGAAATGAGAAAAGATGGTATTAAAGCACAACACAATACAAACAAATTAAGAAAAAATATATTTTTACTTAATTTTCTTTCTGTAAATTTAAGTTGATTAATAGATTAAGGTTGAACTCAGGAAAATTGAATAATATCAGTTTTTATAATACGTTAGGGGAGGGAGGAAAGATAGAACAGCATTTGTGGATATAAGAGTGGAATATCAACGATTTAAATATTTTTTGTGGTATTACAATGAGTGCTGACCTAAGTGCAACTTTTTTTGGGAACTAATTCAGGCTATGTACATGTGTTGTTGGCCACAGTTTTTCAGTTTTATCAGTTTTAAAGAGCTTCGGAGTCTTCACAAAATATTAACCGTTCTAATAGCACTTTAATTTTATTTTTGTTTACATTTCTCAGATAAATTTTTAAATATTTTAACACTTTTTAAGAGGTTACGTTGGAATATTTGAAAACCAACACACGACGCTGTGTTACGTCATTTTGTTCTTTCGTTTCTGTGATTCCATGGCAAGGAATTAATTAATCACATATTACTTACATTCAAATTAGCACAACAATGAACTTGATGAACTAATTTAATTAACACAAACTGCTGAAATTTATTACGCACTAAACATCAAATTTAATTTATGTCTTCTCATATCGCCTAATCATTCGCCTTTGTTAGAGAAATATGTGATTTAACATACACTATCATATATGTATTTATGTATATGCCCTTTAATGTCAATTAATAATGTTTAACGTGAGGCTAACTAACCATCCAACTATTTTGTGCTTTACAATACATATGTATGTATATGCAGACTTTTATTTTCAACCAGTCTTGAACACATCACAATATATTCCATTGTCAATAATATCTTGCGGTTATGAATTGTAAATTCTGACGTAAATACTTGGCAGGTTAAATAAAACACTTTCAATTGTAAACAGTCTGTACTATGGTTTGAATGACATAAGTGGGTCAAATAATGACTGCTCTTAACCAAACACTGCAATATCAAAATTACCGTAATTGATTACCGTAACATTACATAATATTTTTTCTTTTATTTTAATAAAATACTAGGCATTTAACTGCCTTTTCTTGGAAAATAAATACGGTTGTAAATATTGTTATTTTGTGGTCGCCTTTAGGGTCACTATTTCCCGTAGCTACAATGTATTTTCTAATAAAAAGACTTTAATCAAAAATCTTTTGAAACGTTATGTATGTTTGTATAATTGCATGTGTGGTATATATTTTAAGTCAAACTTTAAAATGTTTTTCTTTGTTACTTTTGAGCTACCATGTATGTAAACTATTGCTTTGTATTTATTGAATTTCTTACTTCGAAGCGAAGTCACAATTAATTAAAAATTATTGTAAAATAATAATTTAATTAGGTTAGGTTAGGTTTCTTGGCAGATATCTGTCAAAGAAATATTTTTTTCATATTTCGTTTTGTTGGAGATGTCTGACCTGGTTTTGAACCATGGCCTCACTTCTAGTAAGCCAACACACTACCTCCTAGGCTACGACGACTTGCTTTATATTTTTTTAATAGCAAGGAATATTTTTGCACTTTTACGTCATAAATTAATTTTAATTTTAATGTTTTGAGATCCAGGACTGTGTCATGTGAAAATAGATAAGAAGACCAGTGTGACACTTAGAGATTTGATCAGAAAGCCAGTAAAGTGATACAAGAAAAGAAATTAAAATGTAATTTCTTAAATATATTGGGAAAACTAGGCACTGTAAATCAAAATTTGGGTATATAAATATTGCTGGGATATACAAACATACATTTACAACATTTTAGGAAAATTGATAAACACTTCATACCCTTGTAAATTACTTTTTCCATAATGGAGTAACAGATGTCGTTATGTGAATTCGATATTCGAAAGTGGGTTAAATGCCGCGTGGATGGATTTGTAACTTATAAACATTTTCTAATATACGTGTATGATATAAGAAAATACATTTTGAACTTAAATCCTAAATAAAAAATCTTGAAACAAAAACAAATTTTCTAGTTTAATAACAATTTTACAATAGAAGACCTAAAACTTAATATTTTCTCATACCCGTTGCCGTTTCTTACTTAAAACTTTGAGAACTAATAATTTTTATAATAATTATGACCAAAATAAAGTTCCATACAAATTTTTAAATTTTTCCAACGATCCTATAAAAGCATTCTGTTAAATTTTTCACTTATTTTAGTGTGAAAATGAAACGGTCATTTAACAAATGCTACCAATTGTAGAAGTACAAGTGGCTTGAATGTATAGGCTTTCGACGTTCGCTTATCGACAACATATCGTTAGTTTGACTAGTCAGACTAGTCTTGGCGACCGGCGGCGGTATGGTCAACGAACATTGTCTACGGCGAAATTAAAGAGAATGCACGGAGTCTTTTCTGAATAATTAAGATTCGGCGAGTCCTTCTCTACCTTGACAGAGCAATGCCTTATCAGCTTCGCAGGTATACTGTACTCAGACAGTGCGACATAAATGTTAAATTTTTCGCACTGTCGACTGCTATCTTATAGTCGACAAATCGATGGTATTGATTGTGTTCATATCATGTCGGAAGCTGCAATAATAAAGTGCAATCCGTGCCTTGGTGAGCGCCTTAAAGTTGTTCGTATTCAACAAAACGAAAATAATAAAATTGTTTTATCAAAGTCACAACTGGTTACCGAACATGAACAAACATAATTGTCGAATATGGGCCGTATCTAATCCATATGAGATCCAAGTCCAATGCAACACAAAAAGGTCGCTCTTTGGTGTGTGTATTAGACTGGCCTTAGTCGCCGTGGTGTAGTAGGTAGTGTGTTGGCTTACTATTCGTAAAGCCCGGGTTCGTATCCCAGGTCAGACATCAAAAATGAAATATAAAAAAAAAAAATATTTCTTCGGCGATTTCCTCTCAGCGGATTTCTGGCAAAAACTCTGAGAGTAAAATAAACCTGCTATGAAAAAGTTTCTCAAAATTCTGTCGTTCGGAGTCTACGTTAAACTGTAGGTCCCGCCACTCACGTATAAAATTAACGCACACAACATGAGTGGTGTGAGAAACTAGGCCGTAATCCTGACTGAAGGGTTGTAATGGCCAATTATGTATGTATGTATGTATGTATTAGACTGGCGACTGAATTGGGTGTATTAGACTTAGCGACTGAATTGGGCAGTCTGGACTTCAACGGCAGCCACGTGCTTGCAATAGGATGGCACTACGTGCCACGCAGATTTGAGGGCAAATCACCTCATAAACTGGGACAATTTCGGTGTGCGAATGGACCCCTTCAGATTTTTTCTTATAGACTATACGCGAACACAGCCAAAATGTCGCATGACATCGTTCAAATTCAACCTGATTTATGTACCAGATTCGCGGAAAATTTTACCTTTCCAAGCGTTTGAACGATGATGTATCCTATATAACTGGTATCAATAGAACTTTCAAACGAAGATAAAATTTCGATGATATCTACCACAAACTTTGTTTTATTTAAATTTGATGGTGGGAAGCAAAACGGGCGAAAAAGGTTTGTGCGCCAGTAGTAGGCACATATAGCGAAATTAGTCTTTTCCAGGAGGACACAGAAGTTTCAATCGTTCGGAATACTTTCTTTTAGCCATTATCGGCTCGAGCATGGAGGAGATAAATACAATAATCATTTAGTATTTCGCATGTGGACAGTTATGAACGGATATTATAAAGATTGTGTCTTTGTACAATGCGGTAATTTTGAGATTTTTAGTTTTAAACAACGTAGTCTAAACTTTGTAGAATAATCACATGTGCTTCCTGGAATATAAGGAACAACAACATCCATAAGAATATCAATTTATTCTTTATTAAGAGGAAATCAGTATACATATATATATGTATACTATACCTACACATATATAATTACTCTTTACTACTCTTCAAACAGGATTTTTCATATTTCTTGTCTGAATTTGGGGTTTGAACCGTGGCCTCTTATCTAATAAGCCAACACACTACTTACTAAACTGAGGCGACTATGAATGGAACTTACAATTCATCCACACCGTTTTACAAGAGACTCACTTTTTTCGTCCTTGCGGACTTCTGTCGTTGTTTCTGATGGTTATGTTATAGTTTTGATTTGTTGTTAGTATCTGAAGAAGACGATATTGAGTTTTTTGTAGATCTTTGCAGTGTGCAGATGTTTCACACACTGTTATGCCGTGGTATGTGTGAGGTTCTGCCAGAGAGAAGTATGGAAAATGTATAATAGTTACGGTCTAGCTTCTCACACCACTTCTATTGTGAGTGTTAATTTGCTACATGAGTGGCGGCACCTACAGTTTAAAGTTTGCCAGAAATCTGCTGAGAGGAAGTCGCCGAAGAAATATTTTTTCACATTTCGTTTTGATAGATGTCTGACTTGGGGTCTGAAACGTGGCCATACGTCTAATAAGTCAACACACTACCTACTATACTACGGCGACTTCAATGTTTAAATTCTAATTATTTAATGATTGTATGTCATGACACTGTTATCAATTTCCTTTGCATTTTCAACGTTTTTGTGCGTTACTACTATAGTTGTTATCACCATTGGCGAAGTGTCGCATTGTTTCAAAATATTGAGCATTGAGAAGAATATGTAAAGAAGCGTTTCTAACTTTTGTCCTTGTATATTTATTACCTATTTTTACACAATTGCTGCGAGGGTTCAGATAGTCGGCAAACCATAATAATACCTTCCCACGTACATTTCTTTCATTTCTTTCTAGAGTTGATAGAAGCTTTGTTTACAACAACGTGTCGAATGCTTTGCTAAAGTCAATAAATAATACAAGATGATGTTCATTATTGTTAGCGAAGGGTACTAACTATTTGGCCTGAATTGGATGATCTGGACACCAACAGGATGGCGCTACGTTCTACACAGATCATGCCACATTCCATATTCTGGGCGAACAATTTGAGGGCATGGATATCTCACGTGATCGTGATATGAACTATGCTGACATGTTAGTGCTTTAAATTTATTTCTTTATTTGCATTATTTCTCGGTACCTCAAATCCAATGCATGCTTTTGTCCCTTTTCAGTATTGAACTATTTTTAGTTCATACTTTTTTTTAATTTTTTCCCACCTTTCCTTTACTTTCATTTTAGAAAACCTTTTTTAGGTACGTATGATAGCGAGGAAAACTTTTACCTGAAAAATTTGCATTTCAATGCAAATGATTCAATACCTTTACCAGCCAAAAAAGATGAAGGTTAGAAAAATGTATACTTCTCGTGTATGTCTTGTTTTTTTGGCAAACTGTATTGCCTTTCTACTATCCTGCGATTCTTTATTCAATGGATGGACTTGTTAGCAATAACTACGGTTGCAATTTACTTACGGGAGTGGGAAAGTTTATGTCTTACAGACTGCCATCGTCAGTTTTCTTTACAATCCATTAAAGCAGTTATTGAATTGGAAGCAATAGTAGTGGTATCACAAGCAAACAAACGACTTGCAGCATTTTATTTGCTACGGCAATTGGATTCTCTTAAATTGTTCGACGTTTCGTAAATCTGATTTTCATAAAATACTCTTAAATTTCTTATTGAAGATAATATTGCCATTGTCCTTTAATCAAGCAACATCCATAAAAGTATGCTACCAAGGTGGTTGGAGAAGTTAGCAATGACCTGGCTAACGTCATCCTTAAACAAATAGGAAACGAACAAACGGTGATTTTTTAGAGATGATTTGGATGACTTAAAACATAAGAGAACTTGTATTTTTAATATTTCTCTTTCTAAGGTGCATATTAATAACGTGTAATTTGGTAAGGTTCAATGTTTAAAAATCTATTGGGGACCTTTTCAAAAACGTTTGGAATATGAGTTCATTGATTGCAAACAAAGTAAAAACAAATATGTGTTTTGTTAAAATTAAAGTCTTAATAGTCCGCACTAAATATCCGCACTATGATTTTTTAGAGATGATTTGGATGACTTAAAACATAAGAGAACTTGTATTTTTAATATTTCTCTTTCTAAGGTGCATATTAATAACTTGTAATTTGGTAAGGTTCAATGTTTAAAAATCTATTGCGGACCTTTTCAAAAACGTTTAGAATATGAGTTCATTGATTGCAAACAAAGTAAAAACAAATATGTGTTTTGTTAAAATTAAAGTCTTAATAGTCCGCACTACTTTTATGTGCCACTGTTACAACTCCAACAATAATTGCTTGTTCACTATTCTGCTTTTTATTTTTGTCCACGCAAACACTAACAACTCTTCGATAGATCTTCACAACAGCGATCTTCAAACCACGACTGTTTAATTCGCACGCAACTCGTCTTCACACTGTACTGACTGAATTCTTACTGACTCGTTGCCTGCTTTGTCTTGACTTTTTATATGCGCACGTATACAGTCTGATGAATGTTCTTGAAATGGAATGTTCATGTGTTCGCTTTCTCGAGAGCTCTATCGCTACTGCATTTCTGTTTGTGTAGTTTGCTTACACTGTTTGTTGTTGCTTTCATTTTGACTGGTGTTGTTGGTATATGCAAGCAAGTTCGTTGTATTTGTTGATGTAGCTTTTGTTTATCGTTTTTAACGTTAAACGATGGTACAACGTTTCCATTTTCGTAACAATATTTTCCCAGATTCAACGGAATTCCTTGCATGGGAGCGGCAATACCCTACGGTTAGATTGCACAATCAAAAATAAAAAACAGAATTTTGTACGCAACATTTTAAACATTAAATAAAAACCAATTACGCATGAGTAATATGTACTCCTAATTAAGATTTCCATCATTACCTCAGAATCAACGTTCTTCATACAAGTGTTTTAAATATTCCTCTCCGTGAGACAACGAACAATTCCGTCCTCAACAACTTGGATTGTGTTCTACCACTTTATGGAAGATTTCACTTATAAATCTTGATTTTAGAAGCATTTACGATTTTATTTGAACAATTTGTCTTTTGAGTTGAAGCACAAATTAATATTTTCATTCAAAATTTTGTTTTTCGATGAGCAAGGTTTTTGGTTCGGTACGTAAAAAAGCATATCCGTTGCTTTTGGAGTTGAAAAAATTCACTATTACGCGGTAGCGGAGTTGTTAGACCATATTTGTCAACAACGACGATGGTCAGAGCGTTACTTACTTACTTAATTGGCCATAACAACCCACTTAACGGATTTCGGCCTGCCGCAACACATCCTTCCAGGTCGACCTCTTCGCCAATTTCCGAAGACCCACGTATCAAATACCCGTTTCGTCGAAACATCTTCCTCCATTCGAACTACATGGTCGAGCCAACGCAGCCGCTAGATGTTAATACGCTGCACAACGTCTATGTCGTTGAGGAGCTCGTACAGCTCACTGTCGGATCGGATGCGGAAATAATGGCCAACTCGCACTGGACCGAAGATCTAACGTACGACTTTTCTCTCGAACACTCTCAAGGCTGCTGCATCAGTGCTTAATAGGGTTCATGCCTCTGCGCCATAAAGAAGCACGGGTAGAATGAGTGTCTTGTAGAGAGTTAGTTTTGTCATACGAGAGAGGTCCCTGCTACTCAATTGCCTATTGAGACCATAATAGCAGCTGTTGACAAGAGTGATCCTGCTCTTGATCTCCAGACTGACATGATTTTTGCTTAAAACAATGGTGTCAAGATAAATAAATTCTCTGAGTACGTCGAAAGTATAGTTATCATCCGTAATCTAAGAATCAATATGCCGCACGTCTCTACTCTTCGATAACATATACTTTGTTTTGCTCTCATTTACTGGCAGACTCCCGGTTTACTGGTAGACTCCCGTTCAATAGCACTAAGCACACAAATATTGTTGCTCTAACTTAAATTGCATCGAACTTTTATTAAATCTTATTGCTTGCTATTGCTAAATTGTCGAAACATATCAATAATTTTCAATACAAAATACAGGAAAATGAACGGAATACTTACGGCCTTAACTGAACGGATTTGTACGACATGTGGTTTCAGCAAGACGGCGTTATCGATTTCCAGAACAAATTATCTCAAGAAGACCTAAAATCAACTGGAAATCGAAACAATCTGAACTCCCGACAGTAGTAGTAAAGAAGTTTTTTTCTTTCCGTTATGACATTGTCTTGTACGTACATACATACGTAATTGATCTTCAGTCAGAACTACGACCTAGCTTCTCATAACACTTATGTGTTACTTTTATCCAAGAGTAGCGAAACCAACAACAACTCCGAACGTCAGATTTTTAGAAAACTTTTCATGGCAATTTTATTTATTCTCAGAGTTTTTGAAAGAATTCTGCTGAGAGACAGTTGCCGAAGTCATAACGCAGAATCCCATAAAGTTTTTTTGTTTACATTGGTGCACGGGCAACAATAAATGCATTTTTAATTTTTTTCCATACGGCAAAACCTGAAAGTACCTTGTTTTCTTCACCAAATGCATCAAATATCATGAAAATATTGTAACATTTGAAAACGAATTTATCTTGTTCTGACTGAGAAAACTCTATCTAATGACCACATTCCTCTACGATTTTTTACTGTCAGTATTTATAAAAACAAAAAAAAAATTTAGTGGTTGTATTCTATTCGGATACTTTCTGTTCAATCGGCGTATACTTATTATTTAATTTTTCTTTTACACATACATACATAATTGGCCATTACAACCCTTCAGTCAGGATTACGGCCTAGCTTCTCACACCACTCATGTTGTGTGCGTTAATTTTATACGTGAGTGCCGGGACCTACAGTTTAACGTCGACTCCGAACGACAGAATTTTTGAGAAACTTTTTCATGGCAGTTTATTTTACTCTCAGAGTTTTTGCCAGAAATCTGCTGAGAGGAAGTCGCCGAAGAAATATTTTTTTTTTTTTTTCATATTTCATTTATGATGTCTGACCTGGGATACGAACCCGGGCTTTACGAATAGTAAGCCAACACACTACCTACTACACCACGGCGACTTTTTCTTTTATATTCTGTATATCACTCATACGACCAACTGTCTGAAACTGGAAAAAAATTTCTCACTCATGCGGAGACAAAAAATTAATTTCAATTTATTAAAAAAAATAATTAATTAATTAATAATAAATAAATGAAATTTAGATGGTGCTTTATGGTTTTCATTGATCTGTTTTTATGCAATTGATACAAATCAATACAAAATTTATTTAAACGAAGCTTTATTTAAATCAATACAAGTTTAAGACAAAAGAGAAACAACATACTTTTCCAACAATACAAAAAAGTTTGCTTTATTTTTTTGTGTTGAAAACTTTTAGATTGCATTTTAAAAAGAAATTCCTTATCAGCTCCACCGCATCACTTTACATTTTTCTTCCTTTACTTTTTCCTCTTAAGTCTTTGCAATAAACTGCAGTACTAAGTTATGTTTACAGAGATATTTCTATAGCTATAGGTATTTTGTAGAATAAAAGTACGGAACAAAAATTGTTTTAAGAAATGAGGACATGAAATTCAAACTTTTCAAAAAACTGGTCCGATCGAAGGTACTACGGCAGCCATATGAACGGAATAATATTCTAACCGTAAAAATTTTACTTTATAACAAAAATATAGCAAAATTTCAAACCGTTCTTGTTTTATTGCATTTTTAAAGTTAAACTTTTGAACTTTTTTCGTTAAATATACATATGTGAATCTTTAATTTGAAAACGTTTGAATTAAATAAATTTCAGTTGATGTAAATGAAAGTTCTCTTTTAAAAGCAAAGAGTTGACTCTTAATTTTAATTAAATTTATACACCCCCACCTCCTCAATTTTTTGTACAAACCACACATTCCTTTATTACCCACTGTTGAAAGTAAAAACAAGTGATTATTAAGCAGAGGAAAAATCAACATCCATTCCGAAATTGTTCGCGTTTAATTTTAATGGTTAAATACAATTAAAGGATTATCACTTACTGACCTCATTAAATGAGAAACTAATTAATTTTTACTACTGGATTTTTAAACATATTCAAAACGGAGAAAATCAAAAATAAAAAAGGAAATAAAATAAGAAATGATGAAAAACAATTCGAAAACAATAATATGAGCTTCGTGTTTAGCATTATAAAAGAAGGGAACAAAATGTTGAGTTCCTGAGCAATCCTGATAGATGGAAAACGACGGCTAAAATGTGAATGCATGGCATGTAGGATATGGTAATTGTTTTTCTCAGTTTTCATAACTCCAACCAACCAACCTCACAGGAGGGGTTTGCAAAAAGATAAGTAAGTTTGTAGAAGATACAGACTTCCTGTACAAAATGTGGGCTTATGCACTCCTTGACAAGGTCAGAAAATCTGAACTATTCATATCACAGTTGCTCTACGTACCAATTCTGCAAAAGCTTTGCTCGCAAAGCTTAACTGCCTTCCCACTGCGTTACTTGCTGAGCAAGCAGCCAAATACAACTAGATTCCATTGCATGTCTCAATGGCTTATCATTCTTTTTGGACTTACTTCTATTTTGTATGTTAATCCCCCAGCCTAATCGAACATCGTTTATCTCCCTACAGAATACTATTTGGACAGAAGGTCCTGCGTAGAAGGAAGAAGAATTTGGTCCTTCGATGAGTATGGTGGAATTCGGTTAGTACAGGGGCTGTAGTCAGCAAGTGGCATCAAAACTGACCGCTATGGATGCTCAACCAACATACCAGCTTAAGAGATCTTAAGAGATAATATTTTAAACATTTTTGTGCTTCGATTAAACCCGTAAAATTTTTCCTTCAACCCAAAATAACTGTACACCAACAGGTATTATATCGCTGTTTCGAAACTAATTCTCCATTTTCATAAAATTTTTCTTTTACGAGTTCATAAGAAACGTTAACGTTCAATCAGTTCGAACCAAAAATTTTTCGTCCTTTTATTACATTTGTACCTTCATTCCAACTACCCTAAATGAATGTCAAGCAAAACATTATGTTTTGTTCTTAAACTTCAACAATTTATCGTTTTCATCGTTTAAAGCACTTGTCAAAATATTAAAATCTATGTTAGTTTCACAACTAAAAACATTTCAAATCAGATATTTTTAATCTCTGGGATTATCTTAGTTTTTCATTCATAACCTTTGGACTTCTGTTTTATGTTATGTTTGAAAATAAATTAAAATTCTGCATATTTTTATTGTTTAACATTAAAATGTTTTAATTGTTTCTTTTTTATAACTAAAAAGTTATGTGTTTTGTTTTTTTTTTTTCCAGAAACTTTAAATCTGCTAAATAGACAAATTAACGGCAACTTTTTCATCCAACTTGTTCCATTTACAATAGACAAATTTTCGAAATTACAAATTAAATTTTTTTTGCTTTTTAGAATAAAGTTTGAATTCAGTTGGAATTTGTTGATACAAACTTCATATGAAAACATCATATGCTTCTGAATATGTGTATATATCGCCTATGTAGCTATTCGTGTGAGGAAGGATTACCAATGTTTTAATGAAAATCAAAAAAAATAACTTTTGCTTCACATTTAGAAAGACTCTTTCATATTTCGAACACAATTGATAGCACTGATTACTATCAGTTTCTTCATATTGAAAGCAACCACGTTCCTAGGTACAGTGGACAGCAAATGTCTTAGTACGGCAATATATTTTAGCAATTTCATGGATTTTAGCCAAAAGTTTGCGAAAAAATTTTGAGTTTATATATTTATTTTATTAATTTATTTCTGTTCTATTATAAAACAAAAAATTTTTTAATGTTTTTCATAAAACAAGAGAAAAATAAGGAAAAGTTTCAGATGACACCCTAGTTACCCCCAAGGAGAACCCTGGGTAAATTTAAAATTCAAACTCCTAATATATGAAAATGTTATCCCTTGTATTTCGTAGAATATCCCTTAAGGTCAAGCCATTTGGAATTGAATATACAAGTTTTGTTTAGTGTTTTCTGGTGGCACCATGAGCAAGTTTTTCGGGGGACTTTTGTTTAACGTTTAGCGATTACGTAACCGTTCTTTCAAATGATCTCCTAAATATTCTCTTGAAGTCATATCGGGACTTTGGCCAAAAGTATTGAGCCTATGCTGACTTTTTTTGTCGAAATATTTTTACGAAAATGGAAACGACATAATATCGTTTAACATTAAAAACGATCAACAAAAGCCACACGATACAAATACACACTAATACTAAGAATACAATGAACGTATTGATTATCTAAAGCTGCGCACACACAACGAACCTGGTTGCACCTGGTACCAACAACAACATGTATGTGACAAAAAAGGGATGACAACGTAAGCAAGGTACACAAACTATAATGTACTAGCAATAGAGTTCTTGATAAGGCGAGAGCAAGAATGTTCGTTAGACTGGTTGTGTTGGACTCTAAAAGGGCTGTACAAAGCAGGCAGCAGTCAGTTATAATTCAGTCAGCCTTGTGTGAAGACGCGTTGCGGTTTGTACGTACAAGTGGTATGGCTTGCAAAAAGGTTGTAAGCAGTTTTTAGTGTTAACGCGGACAGAAGTGTGAAATAGAATAGTGTACGAGCAAATTGTTGTTGTATCGTTAAGTTGTAAACAGTGGCACAAACGTAGTGTGAATAATAAAGATAGTTTAAGAAAAACTAAACACATATTTGTTTTTATTGGTTTGCAATTAACGAACTCATTTTTAAACGTTTTAAAAAGGTAAAAACGCCGTTTATTTTGAAAGTGGCATAAGTCACTTTGTTTTTAAGTCGAGATATTTAAGGGTTTGCGTTTTAACACATTTAAATATATGGACGCTAACTTTCGGTAAAATTTTTTTGTATTGATACTGCTATTTTTCTTAGTATAAATAATTTCGTATAAAAATTAAAAAATCACCACTTTTCATTAAGGTAAAGTGACTTAAGCCATTTTCAAAATAAATAGTTTAGAAAAATGACTACCACTTATCAATTAAATCCGACGTATTTTACTGAAGTGATGTTTTGAAAGGGCAGTGATGTACTAAAATTGCTAAATATATTACACATGTAATAACAGCACATGTAATATCAACATATTTAATATAAACGTTTGATTTAAGTATTTTTTATTTAAAATATCTTAAAATACAAAAAATACTTCATTTTCAAACTTATATAGTATAAGTAATTTATATGAAAATACACCAGTTAAATTTAATTTTCGTCATCAATAAGAGTGATTAAGTCCTCGGAAATTGTGTTTTGTTTTAAATTTTTAAAATAACTATGGTTTACTGGGAGTGTATAATTAATCAAGTCCATTATGTCTTTGTATTTTGCTGAAGAAACAGGACGAGGTCCAGCGTATAACGGATAAATCTTTATTTGTGAATAACTCCTAGGTCTTCCTCTTTATGGTGACAAATCCAAAGTTAGAAATTCATCTTCTTCATCCAAAGTTAGCTTTTAAAACATTTTATAAGCAACATCATGGTAAAATCGTATCCATTGAATTTTCAGCCAATTCACTTTGTTTTGCTCTGTATTTACTTTTCTTATTGATACAAATTTTTCCAATGATTATGTTTAAATAAAATCTTTTTTCTCCATGTTGTATACTGTGATTATTATTATTTGACAAAGCAGTGTTGCAATAAAACATTGCTTTGCCTTGTAAATGAATTTCTTTGCAGTGTTGCATTGCAAACTGCGTTTATGAAGTCAGCCATACTCTTAATTATTTTTCACACACACTTGTTACCAGTGTTGTTATTTAGAAAAATCAAATTGGGCATTTCATTATTTCAAATCTGACATTTTGGGCATTTATTTTCTTTAACATTGTGCATTTGCCCGGTCAGTGGGCGAAATAAAATTGCATTTGGTGTTTTTTAAAAAGTAAATCTTTCAACTGAATTGTCCAGAAGAAACATCACTGCTTGTCACAAGTTTCTATTTCTTCTACACTAAGCCCTTCTTGTAAACAGCGACTTACGCCACTTTCAAAATAAACATGTTGGTTATACCGTTAATTACCAATATTTCTCGCTAAGAAATTCTCAATAGTTCTCAACTTATTGATTTCAGTTTTTTATAAATGAAAAGATTTGACATTAACTCCAGTTTTTTGAAAAAGTGACTTATACCACTTTCAAAATAAACGGCTCATATTGCCGTACTAAAACTTTTGATGTCCACTGTATGTGATTTGGAATACACTGGTATATTTACCATTCTGTTACATATGCAAAAACATGAGAAAAGGCACGTTTTTAATTAGTATAGTTTCGGTTCACACTCTGAATTTATAAACTAATCTACGTCATAATTTTATCATAATTGGTTATTACAACCATTCACCCAGAATTACGACCTAGTTCCTGATACAATTTATGTTATGTTTGTTAATTTTATATACAAGTGGCAGGACCTACAATTTAATCTCGACTCCGAATGACAGATTTTTAAGAAACTTTTCATGGCAAAGCAAATACATACATACATAATTGATCATTACAACTCTTTAGTTATTTTATGTGTCTTCATTTTATACATGAGTGGCGGCACCAACAGTTGAAAATCGATTCCGAACCAAAGATTTTCCAGAAACTTTTTCATCGCAATTTTATTTACTTTCAGAATTTTTGACAAAGATCTTCTGAGAAGTAGTCGCCGAAGAAATATTTTTCATATGTCGTTTGATTGGCGATGTTGTGCGAGGCTGCGTTGCTACTAGGCTACTGCGTGAAATACACATTGACAAATTGATATTCCGATTTAAATGGCCGTTCAAATCTAAACTTGAGATTGATGTGAGAACAGCTTTATATAGCAATCCTGGTTCCAAAACTAATAGGTTTCATGTGATTCTTTCACTTGGAGTTCTATGATAACAAACGTTGAGTCGTGCTAAAACGCTTCACAACATGGATAGTATGAGAAGCCAAGTCGTACTCTTGACTGTAGGGTTGTAATGACCAATTATGTATGTACGTATGTATGTGCACATGTATTTCACTTACAGAAAAGAAATTATCTGGATTATGAGCGGATTATAAAAATGGTTGCGATCATGATAACCGGTGAACTACATCTTCTGAAGCATTGTAATTGTATGCCACTGGAACAAATAGCAAGATATTATCCAGATAGTATGCAATAGGTTACTAGTCTGGGGACAATGAAGATAACAACACAGCCGATACGCCTGCAAAAGCTGGCACAATAAAAAATTCAACTGAATTTATTCATGATATTGGCATTTTTCTAGATAGCGTGGTGTATATGCCCGGATACTGGAAACACCTAATTACGACATTTACTGAAGCTATAACATGGAAGAAGGAAAGGGGGTCACAGAACATATTGTTACGAAAATGAATACGGTGTAACATCGTTTAACATTAAAACGAGTAGAAGCTACACAAACAAATACAACGAACTTGTTACAAGTAAACCAACAACATAAGTATGAAAGAAAATGGGATAGACACGTAAGGGAGAACGCAACAACATTCAATGTGAACAAAATACACAAACAACAATGAAGTCACGATAGATAGTTCTCGAGGAATCGAAAGCACGAACGTTCGACTTCAAGAACCTTCATCAGACTGCTTACGTGGACATATGTATGTAAAGATGAAAAGGTTATATTTTATTGTTAAATAATATAGTTCACGTTTTTTATTTTTTAATGTAATATTTTATTTAAATATAAATTTAAAATATTATTAATTTTAATATTTTATTTTTAGAAATTCACAAATAAGTGATTAAAACAAATTTAATTAGTTTATTTAGGTATTTCAAAAATTTAGATTTCTTTTTTAAAAAATTTTTAATTCACAACTCTGGTCAACTTATCTTTCTTTTCTCTTTAAAATAAAACAACTGAAAACAACTTCTCTTCAACTTTCCACTACTTGTTCTTTCACTGCTTACTTTACGACTGACTCTACTAAAGCCGAAAGTCCATACCATGCGTTTTGCATAACATGCGTATACCGAAAAAGTAGAATCAGTGTATTTGATTGTGACAAGTTACAGAAGAAAAAGCATAATATGCATAGACGCATACAAAGTAGGATTACTTTCTACTTTTCTATGCGAATAATGCAGTGTTGGAAAATGTCAGCAGTTTTTTAAACTTGGCATGCCAAATTATATACTATTGTGAATGGTTTCTACTAATATGTTTAAATAGTGCATTACTATTTTCGCATTTTTCTTTATTTGTATTATAAAAATATTAATAAACACATATTTCATAATAAAGTTTATTACTAATTTAAAATACATTTTTTAACAAATTTCTTTCATGAACAAAATATGTGTATGATGATTGTTTATACATATGTATGTATATGATTGTTTTTATGTACTGAGTGTCATCTATTTTGAATTTATTAATTTGTAAACAAGAAAAATGGAGGATAAATTTACTGAAAACACTCGTCTTGTGTTATTTTGAGGATTTTCGTAGGCCTTAACAGCACAATACAATGTAATTTTTGTGTAAAACTATTAATAATAAAAACAACATAACAATTTTTAATTTTTCCTTCCAAGAAATTAAAAAATTTTGCAACTTTCAGCAGGAAAAATTTTTTATGAGCAGTACGTCTTATTTTGATCTTGTAATATTTAGCTTCTTAATTACCTCTTGCACAAGAAACTATATTCATTGTGACCGAAAATCACACACATTTCGATTAATATTTAAATATTTAAGAATCTTTAAACTTTTCATTGACGAAATTAAAAAATATTCCAAATTTTCCCCTTTTTAACACAAAATAAATGTTTGTTTACATTTAATTTTTTTACTTTATCTGCCAGTTTTCACTCTGTATATCTGTTGCTTCTAACACATTTGCCTCGCAAAACTTATAACATTTTTTTCTCCCTCTAAATTGACCTGTCCTTTTATGTTATGAGCGTTTTTCAAATGTAAACTCATAAATTTAAATAAACTCATAAATTTGAAATTAATGTCATAAATTCTTTTAAGATTACAATTTGATTTCTATTTTTCCAAAAATGTTCTTGTTCGCTTGTTTGTTGTTTACCACAACAGCTGATCAAAACAAAAAACCAGTCGCATAAACGCATTGTGTGTAACTTGCAATAAAATCGGCATGGAAAGCAAGATTCGCAAGGCTCATGAAAAGGATGGTATGGACTTTCGGCTTAACTTCTGCTTTTTCTGACTTTACTTTACTTTCTATTGTTTTCTTTTCATCTTTATGTTCCCGATCGTTCGGGGTTGCCATCTTACATGTATAAAAAGGCAAGACAAAGCACGCAACGTGTAGTAAGACTTCAGTCAGTCTTGTATGAAGATGCGTTGCGTGTGAAGGAAACAGTCATGGTTTGAAGATCGCTATTGTGAATATCTCCGCTATACAGATCTAACGTGCAAGTGGTATTGCTTACAAAAAGGTTGTAAGCAGAGTAGAATAACGAATAATTATATATATAATGACACCTAATTCTGTTTTTACACGGTCTTTTTTTACACGGTTTTGATATAACACGGTTTGAAAATAAAATATTTTTAATTTTTTTTATACGATTTTATTCCATTTAGCACGATTTAAAACTTTTTGTGCTTAAATTTTTTTGTCTAATTTAATTTTTGCAAAGTATGTTCATATCACAAATTTAAGGGAATTCCCTATTTGCGCGTACAAGCAAATTTACTAGTCAAAGCAAATGTAAATGGCACAAATTTAGGGGAATTCCCTTTTGTGCATACAAGCACAAAGGTCAGAGCAATTGAAATGTGTTAATATTTTGTGTTTGGTAAAGAAATTTTTTATTGGCGAATTTGTTTTTCTATCATTACATTAAATAAAAAGTAAGCCAAAAAATATTTTATATTTAATAAGCTATTTAAATTTTTAATTTTGTTAAATATTTTATGAATCCCTAAAAGAAAATGCCAAATAAAAAACTTCTCAAAAAATCCTTGTTTTTCACTAATATTAATAGGTTTTAGAGATTAGGAACCAATCACCTATTTTTGCATACGATCAGTGTCTTTTTTTACACGGTTTTCTTTTACACGGTTTTTTCTGGAACCAATCTACCGTGTAAAAACAGAAGTAGGTGTATATAGAATAATTGTTACATACGACAAGTTGTATATGGTGGCGCACAAAAGTAGCGTGAACAATAAAGAGTTTAATTGAAATAAACACATAATTATTTTTATTTCGTTTGCAATCTACGAGCCCATATTTTAAACCTTTTTCAAAAAGGTAAAAAAGTAACAATATTTTATGTCACTGTTCTGTGCTTGGGGACCTAAGAAGAAAAATTCTGGAGCACGCGGCCACGCATTTTTATAAGATAATTAAAACTCAATTAAGGCCTTAATTCCACAAAATGTCTTAATTGCGCAATCACAGTTTTTGTCATGGTTTAAACCATTCTTTTTGTATTTTACAGACAATAGCGTGATTGATCTGTGCACTGTGTATGGTACAGAAGAAGCCGCCGTAGACTAGTATATAGTTTTTTGGTTACTAGACGAGAGCTAGTGTGTTCAAATCCTAGCTCTAACGTATCACTTTGTGCTAAACAGTATCACCATACTCTCTTGTTGACAATGTTCATTTTTTATTCACTATGGTCGTATTGCCTTTGAATGGAATTTTTAATTAAAATTATTGTTAAACATCTGTAAATAAACAATAAAAATTAACAGTAAATAGAAATTATTATTGGAAATCAAATTTTATGAATATTACTTTTATTCTTCTTCGTATCTTAACAAACCCTAAGCAAATGACTCTATCAAAGTTCAGTTATTAACTGATTTCTTCTTTCTATCTCTCTCCATCCAGTAGTTATAAATTCAAAAGCACAACATCCTTAATTCGAAAACGATTTAATGTTGTAACGGAAATTAAATTTTGCGCCAACAAATCGTTTTAATTAATGTACCTCCTGCATGAGCATACATTTCAATGGCTTAATCAGACAACACTATGACGACTAAAGTAAATCTGTGCTGTTCTATCGTGTACAATTGAATTCCATTAAAATTTAATTTTCATTCATGGAGATATTGGCGCAATTAAAACATCGTTGTCCATGCCACTCACTGTCAGAAAATGTAACTAAAGTGAATGGAAAAAGTAGGCTGCTTTATTTTATACCACCAGAGTTTATAAAATGTTTGGAATTTGTTTTTATCACTATTTTATGCATTTCACTTTTAAGTAAATCACTAAATAAGTAAGTCACCTAACATTTGAAAAAACTACATTTAATTTAATGGATATGATGAGGAACAGAAATTATTTGTTAGTCTTTCCTTTCCCTTAAAAGTAATATGTAACCATCTTTTTTGGTTGATTCTTCCTCTAAAGTACGCAGCGAAATATACCGAGTACTTTTATTCACGAAAAGTACGGTTATCGCAAAACTATGGCTCGGAAATGTTAAATAAGACAATTAAGAAAGTGTGACGAGATGTGAGGTCATGAGTTCAAACCCCAGTCCTGACATGTCGATCAAAACTACTTCTTACTCTCGGCAGTATTCTGGCAAAAACTCTGAGAGAAAATTAAATTTTTAAAAAATCTGTCGTTTGTAGTCGACTGTAGGTCCCTGCACTTATGGATAAAAAATTAACCCACACAACATGGGTGGTGTGAGAAACTAGGTCGTATTCTTGACTAAAACGTTGTAATAACCATGAATGTAAGTAAGTAATGTCCAAGCTTCCTGGTTAACTATGAAGAGAATGCTCTCCACCTTTAGCAGTTTCATAGATATTGCGTGTCATTTTACAGCATCAGACCACTTGCTATTAAAGAGGCCCTCTCTAAGAGTAAAGTCGAAATCTTATGGCGACAGAACATAATTGATATAAGTTATTGATTAGAGAGTAGGAGTCGCCGTAGTCTAGCATGTAGTGTGTTGGCTTATTAGAAGTGAAGCCTCGGTTCGAACCCTTGGTCAAACATCTCCAGCAAAACGAAATATGGAAAAATTTTTTTCGACGATTTCCTATCAGCAGATTTCTGGCAAAAACTCCAGGAATAAATAAAATTGCCATAAAAAGTTTCCGAAAAAAAATTTGTTGTTCAAAGTCGGCTTTAAACCGTAGGTCCCGTCGCTTACGTATAAAATTAACACACAGTGCTTAAGTGCTGTGAGAAACTAAGCCGTTATCCCGACTGAAATGTTGTAATGATCTATTATGTTTGTTATCCGGCTTCAGATCTTGCCTTGAGATGTAGGAGATGGTGATTAGCCTCTCATTTCCTGTACTTTTTAACCGAAAATTGACCTTCAAAGTGAGTGGCGCACAGTACCTAATCTAAATTAACCTTTATGTCAACAGATACAAACCCGGGTATGTTTTGTGTTTTTAAATAGCCGTATATCAGGAAGTAATAACTGTATTAATATAATAATTGTATAATATGAGGTCGTTTTCCACGTCTTTAGTATGTACGTAACCAGAGTGCG
The DNA here is from genome assembly GCA_932273835.1 of Sarcophaga variegata. Classification (NCBI taxonomy): domain Eukaryota; kingdom Metazoa; phylum Arthropoda; class Insecta; order Diptera; family Sarcophagidae; genus Sarcophaga; species Sarcophaga variegata. Next base: position 91,970,628 of record OW026358.1, on the reverse strand, counting down.
TTACACCACCCAACAAGTAAGTAAAACCAAATCAAAACAGAAATAAGCTTAACAACAAAAGAAATTCCATATAAAATGTATGAACATACCCAGGCATGCTTCGGTTGACGTAAGTATTATTTTTTATGTTGATATAAAGGTGAAATTTAAAATTGATCATAGATTTATTAGCGGGAAGATACTTCAAATGTGGATAAGAATAAAAGATTAAGTAACTATCAATTTTCTTTTTTTTTAGTTAAAGAAAAAAGCCTAAGATTTAGCATTTCTCTATACATTCGAGAACATTACTGATGCAAAATAATTTTATGCCATCCTTAGTAATGAATATGTTGGATATAGATGATCTAAATCTTATGACGCATTTTAAATACAAACTAAAATATAAAAAACGCTTATAATACGTGTAACATAAATTCCTAAAATTTAAATTTAAAATACAAAGTGAAGGGAATATGAACTGAAGTTTAGTCCAAATATTTTATGTAGTCTTGTCACGGGATGCATTAATTTTAAATTTTAAATAAAAATTTACCCCTTCAAACAAGCGTTTTTAAATTTGTAATTTTCGCAGTTGGCGAACGTATGTTGGGTTTGTGCGCAGATAATAAAGTCATTCTCTTATGTATTCTTTTGTACAAAAAATTTTGCCAAAATGGGCCAAATTTATAAGTGATATTCAATTCAGATATTTATTTTAAATTGCATTTATTTATTGTAAAATTCTTGTTTAAAATTTTTAAAATTACTCCACATACCACAAGGTAGCTAGCACGTTGTATCGTTGACCGTTACAAACGATGAAATATTTTACAATAATTTTTCTTTTGTTGTCGTTCACTTTGTTAAACTTCCTCAACACCAGCGGTCTAATCAAGCGATTTAACTTGTTCTACAAAATTTTGTTTTCAACGTCAGACTACAAATTCCAATGTAAATTTTTAATGACCTTATTTACAACATACACAGTGCATTAGGCAAGGTTTTAAAAATATTACGAAACTGGTGAAAATAGAAGGCAAACAGAAACGCTCTTGTTCTAGAAGAACAAAACTAAAGTTAAAAAAGAGAGAAAAACGGTGAAAACCTACAAAACAATTGTTTGTTGCAAAGACAACAAAACCATGCAATTTTATTACAACATTGACCTACCCTAAAAGCTTTACAGAAAATAAACCCATAACTGGTCTTGTGTTACAGAAAGTCTTTCACACGTACATACGTACTTTTGTATAAGTATGCATATAACATATTTATAATAAATATTTTTAGTTTACCTCTCGTAATAACATTAAGTATGTATACAATCACAATCCATGAAATCAATTTATTGGGATTTGCTAGTGGTCTACCTTAATATGTTCTCACCAAATTTTAAGACCAAGACCAAAATCATATATGAAAGATGACGCCCAAGTGATTTAATAAAACTGCATGTGTCCAAAGGAACATTGTCGTGGTTGTAAAATTTTATGAATTCATATGCAATGACATGCAGTGGGGCCGGGACACATGAACCCATAGTCCTCTGCGGAATCAAGCAAACTGTCTGTAAAGTTTGTTACCAAGTCATTGAACAATAAAGTGGAAGCTCAAGGTACTTTCCATTGTTCTGTATAATGCAATATGGGTATATGTGATTGTCTAGACCGTGCAGGACTAGCTAATTAGCTAATTAGTGTTTATTGACCAGTAATTACCTTGACCAGTAAATTCTTTTATGGCTAATATGACAATCGGTGAATTATTCTCAGAATTTACTATTATAGCTCCAGCATAAAATTTTATCGTTTAAAAATGAGTTAATGCAAGAAGCTAAGATAAATTTAATGAAAAGAAGTCTCTTCAAATTTTGCGCTCCAAATTAGTTGATAAATTTCGTAATATCACCAGTTTATTGAAATCCTAGACTTGAGAGAATAGATGACATATTTATAACGCAATATCAACCATTCCCTTGGACCATGTTATCTGGCAGCTAGAAAGTACAATGTCAAACATGTCTTTTGGATATCGACTCTCAATATACGTACCTAGAGGTCGGTTGCTATTCAATACAATATCTGGAATGGATTTGAAAGCAGTTTGAAATGGACAACCAAAATATTCAACGACAGATAGACAAAAGATTTCAGATGTTAATGATCAGAGGTGTAATCAAAAATGCACTGATTACTCGAATCACTGTCCTATAATTCTTACAATTCTATTCCACCACTAATATCGTAAAGAGTAATTGAACGGCGTCTTTCATTAAGTTCTTCGTAATTTTAAATTAAAATATAACAAAGTCTGGTTTAGATAACATCGAAATCTGTTATTCGTTCGAAAGACCAACTAATGCCATTATATACATATACATACATAGATACTTATACATAGATACATACATACATAATTAATCATTGCAATACTTCACTCAGTGGATCATGCCACTTATTTTGTGTGTGTTAATTTTATATATGAGTGGCGGAACCTACAGTTTAAAGTCGATTCTGAACAACAGATTTCTTGAGAAACTATCTCGTGGCAATTTTATTTTATTTACACTCAGAGTTTTTGCCAGAAATCTGCTGAGAGGCAGTCGCCGGAGAAATATTTATTCATATTTTGTCTCGTTGGTGGTCTTACTCTTACTCTTATTTATGTAGCTAAGCCTTTAGCAACCCAGAGTTTGGGCAGCTGAACACTGATAAGATAAATGAATGAAACATCACTAATACAGCATATCAAAACGTTCCTAGGAAATACACATCGGTGTTTGCTCTATATCAAGTGGGAAAATGTATGGCGTTCTTGTTTTAATTTAAGTTATACGTACTGTTTAAATGAACCGCTCGCTAAATTACGGTATAAACACAATAAACACAACGCAGCAATCTCTCAAAAATAAAATACATGGTTGCATATGGACGTGATTATTTCAAAGGCAGTGCGATAACAAGCAAAGATTCTGCTGCTGACTGAAAATGCAAGAAAGCTTTTTCTTTTTAACTGATAATATTTGGTCTAAGTTACTCAGCTCTTAATAATTAGATATAATTTGTAAATTTATTCTAATTAATAAATAAAAAAAATCGATTTCAAAAAATGGATTTCATATTAATAAAAAAAAATAATTAATTCGTTAATAAATAATTGAGTAAATAAATGAAATTTAGATGTGCTTAATGGTTTTCATTGATAATACCTACAATACTTTTGTTTTTAACCAACAGGTATAAATCAATGCAAAATTTATTATTCAAATCAATGCAAGTTTAAGACAAATGAGAAACTGATATATACAAGTTTCAGAATATTGTTTTATTGTCAATAATTTTTTGATGGAAGAAATCCTTTATCAGCTCCACAGCATCACTCTACATTTTTCTTCCTTTATTTTCTGTTCTTAAGTCTTTACCACAAACTGCAGCATTAAGTTATGATCACAGTGATGTTTCCATAGCTGTAGGTAGTTTGTAAAATAAATTATTTAAATAAAGGTATGGAAAAAATATAAAATATGAAAATAAATATATAAATATATTATTTGAAATTTTCAGAAGTTCTGTTTTTTAGCTGTAAAGCTAAATGAGCACACTAGAGTAAGAAATTGTATGATGTTTCGAAATATGCAAATTTATAAGGGACAACTTACAAATATATACATACATACGTAATTGGTCATTACAACCCTTCTGGCAAGATTACGACCTATCTTCTCACTCCACTTAGGTTGTGTGTGTTAATTTATACCTACAGTTTAAAGACAGATTTTTGAGAAACTTTTTGTTCCAATTTTTATTTACTCTGAGTGTTTTTGCCAAAAATCTGCTAAGAGGATACCAACACACTACGTATTATCAGGTGCGGTATCTATCGGTTATATCGAACCTGCAATTCTTATGGCATTCTATTTTGTTACAACATTCAGTATATTATTTCCATTGAACGTAATTAATCGATTTACGCTTGAGCAACGTGAGGATTTACTGGGCCAACGAGAAACTGCACGATGATGTCAATTTTGCCCAAAATATCATTTTTTTGGATGAAGTGAAGATGGAAGTGGAGGCGTCATTGGCCCATATTTCTTTGAAAATGTGGACGTTACAACAATTACGGTCAATGGAGACACCTATCGCACCTATAACCAAGTTTTTGTACCCGATCTTCATGGTATTGATGTGAACGACGTTTGGTTTCAACAGGGTAGTGCCTCTTGCCTGACATATCATGCTATAATTGATTTATTGCATCAAACGTTTGAGAGTCGTTTAATTAGTCAAAATGGTGACGTCAATTGACCGCCAAGAAGCTGCGATTTGACACTGTTGTACTATTTCCTGTGGGGCGCTGTGAAAGAAAAGTGTTATGACGACAATTCATAGATGATTGAGCATTTGAAGGTCAACAAGAGATACCATAGCCGAGATACGACCCCATATACTTTTTTATTAAATTTTTAAATTTAAACTTTTAAATTTATTTGTAAAGTGCAATGATTTGATTATAAAATATGAATTTTGTGTGTATTTTACAAAAATCCAACTTTAAAGAGGAGAGATTCACTATCACTTTGTTATACAAATATTGTTTTAGTCAAAGGTCAGTTACAATTCCTAGGCTATGCTTGATTGTGTGATGCGGGATTCAAATCTGTGTATGAACTGGCAAAAGGTAAGATTGCCTAATATCTATTTTTATAACAATGTCTACCTCTCCCTCTTTTTTTCCAATATTAGCACTCTTTCTTTGTCATGTTCAAATAACCTTGCCATTATTGTCCTCAGAAGCTGATATAATGACAAAAGATGCATTACATATCTTAATATTACAAAGAAACTGCATTTTCAACTCTGGCAAATGCGTTAGAAAAATCGATAGAAACATCGTTTCAAAAAATCCGTATATTTCCCCATATCAATCAGTAGGTTTGTTTATAATATTCGTGCTATGTTTCTAATTGATTGATGACTGGCATCTGTTTGCATTTTATACTGACGTTATCTGAGATATCAGTAGCTTTCTACATAGTTTTGTTACTGTTTGGTTTGTAACAATATAGATTAAATTCATTGGTGGCTAAAAAAATCGTGCGGCCTCTGTTCAAACCCCAGATCAGACATCTCGAAAAAAACGAAATATGAGGACATATTCTTTGGCGACTTTCTCTCATCAGGTTAGGTTAGGTCTGAGTGGTAGCTCTGATTTCACAAAGCTCACTTGAGCACGCATAGCGGCCCGTTGTGATGCCACGGGTGAACGCAGTCCCTGTACTGACCAAGTTCCACCAAAATCAGGGAAGAGGAAGAATTTGGTCAGCGCAAGGGCTGCACATCAAACGCACGACTACCCTATACTGGAAAACCAGCCAGAAAGTTTGATGAACACAGCTATATCCTTGATATCAATAGATGATAGCTCCGTCAAGCTGACAAGGAATGGAGAGCCAAATAACCTATATCTACACCTAGCAAGAGACAGGCACTGACAAAGAAAGTGGATAACAGTCTCCTCTTCCTTAGCGGTTCTCTCATCAGATGTCTGGCAAAAACTCCAGAAGTAAAAAAAATGCCTTGAAAAAGTTTCTTAAAAAATCTGTCATTCGGAATCGACTTTAAACTGTAGGCTCCTCTACTCGTATATAAAATTAAAACCCACAATAGGAGTGATGTAAGCCTGATTGATAGTTTTTAATGACCAATTATGTATGTATGTATGTATGAATATAAAAATCAAAAATATGTAAAACATTTGGATTTATAATCAGTTGGTGAGTAATTTTAACATAATCATTTTTATTTGCTACAAATATTCTGTTAGAAAAACTATCAAACCGAAAATTGGACGCAATGAAGCTTTTTATTTGGTTGTTATATGCACGTAAAATTCATATGTATGTAATATTTGTTATACTTTTAAATATTTTTCAAAATCAATTTTATCGTTCACTAACTATTTGAAATTATTTTTATTATTTTTTTTGTGTTTTTGTATTCAATTCCATTAGCCTCATTTTAACATTTTGCGGCCATTGTGAAAATGAAAATTGGTTTCAATTATAACAAAAAAAAATCATAAAAGTTATTGTGTTGATGGCAAATCAATATATAGGAATGAATTATATTTACATATGTATACATAAGCATATTTGAATCAAAAAATATGCATTTATTATCCAATGATTTTTAAATAAAAATAAATGACAATTCGAATGTACTATAATATACCACAGAATCAAAAAATTTTAAATATTGCTTTGTGGCGAATATATACAAAATATACTAAAATAAACTAACACTATAAATTAAAATAGAAATATAAATTAAAATAAATGCAAAAGTAGAACAATAATGTTTAACGTTGTGACATTAACAGCTTGGCTTTATATGCCAAACGTGTTTAGAAATTAGTCGAAATGCAAAGCAATGCAGCAGAATCGATTCTTGTCGTCGCTTTACCTTTAAAATAGTCTCTACCATACACACTTATGTATTCTATTTTTGAAAATTTGCTGTATTTGCCGCGTTGCGTATATTGTGTTTTCAAAATCATGAATCTTCCTAGTCGAAAGAAATCAAATGCGAACGTTAACGTAAGCATTCCAATGTATTTATTTACCTAACTTTTAATCCTTTAAACAAAATGCTCTTTAAATTAACTGTAAAGACATAAATTCATATAAATGATCTTAATCAAGTACAAATGAATGTAAAAGAAATAGCATAAGCCTTACCATTAAAAAAAAAATTCTCTCAATTGCAATATTTTAAGTGACCAACCGATGTGTTGACGCATAGGAATATCACTCTCCACAGCCAATCCAATAAATTTACAATTATTAACAACTCTTTAAATGATTGACACATTAAGAATACTTTCTCATAATTAACATAACAAACAATGGCTCCAAATTTTTAAAAGTAGTGAGCCACCACATTACTATTTATTGAATTAAAATTAATTTTTATTAAATTTTACACTGCGACAAAAAAAATTGTTGTCGTACTCTAGTTCAAACCCCAGCCCAGACATATCCAACAAAACGAAATATAAAAAACATTTTTCGGCGGCTTCCTCTCAGCAGATTTCTGGCAAAATCTTTGAGAGTAAATAAAATTGCAATGAAAAGTTTCTCAAAAACCTATCGCTAGCGCTAGTCTTTGAACTGTAGGTCCCGGCACTCATTTTTGAAATTAACACACACCACATAAGTACTGTGAGAAGCTACGTCGTAATCATAACTGAAGGGTTTAATGACCAATTACGTATGCATGGATGTCTAGAGACAAGCGACAAAATTTGGCCAGACAAAATTTACTCATTAACATAAATGTCGGTGTCAGAAGAAACCAAATGAATTTTCCCCCAGCGCTTTTGCCTGGATTGAAAACAATGGATTCTGTGTCCCGGAACAAACACTTTTCATCGTCTAATAAACAGATCTCCTTTTTTGTAAGGAATCCTATAAGGATTTGATTGATTTTGCTGCCCTTTGACAAAACCATCAAAAGAGACTCTTTGCAACATCATTGAAAGATTTATTCGATTGTAAGACAATGGTGCATTGAGTGATAGCATGGTAAGTCAGGAAATTTGCACTGGATGTGCACCCTGAGGGTTAGGCCAATACTGATCTATGGTGTAACTTTTTTAATTGACAGATCTAATTTGATAACAAAGAAAACAAATTTGAGAACTGAAAAATAGAGTTGGACTACATCATATATAACAGGGCCAATGAGAATGTGTCCTATACTGGCGCTGCAAGCTCTGTTGAATTCAAGTCTGCTGCACATGGTAGTTAAGACCAGAGCAGGCAATGGTTAGGATAATAGGAGACAAATCTAGCATGAAATTTACTAAGGAATTTCGTTACCTACAGAATTTAGTTCTTGCTACTCTCTCTTTAACAGTCTCCTGGACAGAATCAGTAGATTCTATTATTTTGGAAAGTAGTGCGCAACGGGGCTTAATAAAAAATTAATGGAGTAATCAGGAAGCTTTAAAAGAGAAATGCAGAGAGGTCAAGAACAGATCTTGGGTTAGGAGAAGAAGTTTTTGGAGAAGAAACTTAATTGTCTGCTTAGCCCCAGGTCATGTCGTAATTCTTGGCAATGAGCAGGCAGACGCGCTAGCGAAGGGCAGAGCCTCCACGTTGATGGAAACTTTCTGTGTTATGAAGAGAGATGCTTATAAAGGTAGAGTTAACAAAAGGAGAGATAAATACGCAATAATTACTAGACTTGAGTCAATCATCAGACAATACAGGAATAAACAGTTGTTAGTAACCGGTCTACTGTAAAGGCAATCTGCAGTGCTTTATACAAAGTGGAGAGTCATCTGGAACCCAATATGTAGATTCTGTATTGATGGAAATGTATTAATGACAGCCAGAGTATGATTGCTTTTCTCAAAATGTGAATTATTCAAATGGTGTATAAGACAGTTATATCCAATTAATATATATTATAGGTCACGTTTTTTAAGTGATTTCCTTAAACTATTTAATGCATTACTAAATAAATAAAACCAATTTTGATGCGAAGAGAACTTTATAAGTAGTTTCAAGAGGGTTTGCATTGTTGTTTACTATCAGGCCAATTAACTAAATTCCGTCTTTATTTATCGTACAATATTTCATAACCTTAAATACTTTAAATAAATTTAATCTTTCAATTAATATTGAATGACCAACCTTGAAAATAGAAAATGTTCATGTTTACTGGCAATTTATAATAAACATGCTTACTGCGTTATACAAAAGAACAAAAAAGGTCCAAGTATTTGCAATTACGTGCATAAAATATTGAAAATGTGAACTGCATCCGCGAAACTTTAAAAAAAAAAATGTTGCAAACCGTTTCATAAAGTTTTCTCCGTAGCAAAAACATTGAGGAAAAAAAAACAGAATAGAAATAAAAATGCATCACGACAACGTAAAGTTGTACAAAACTGATGCTAGTATTTATTACCGATTGACCCATGCCAGCACGCAAAGACAGTGGTACAGATTGCATGATAAAGTATTGATCTTCTGCAAAATTCTTATAATTTTCAGAAATTCTTTTCTTATTTTTCTATTTCCACGACACTATTTGGCGAAGTTTCGCTTGTGTTGTGTGTTAAACAGATAAATTATGTCCAATTAGGAGCTAAAACTCCAAAGAACTGCAATATTTTCTAGGATATATATATGGGATGCTCTGCGCTCAGTGTTGCTACATACTTCACAGAAAGAATGGAGAATGTGCCGTGTGCCGTATACCATGAGCCAACTGAAAATATTTTTTGGCAACCGTTTTCTAAAGTTTTTATACTTAAGAATGTATTCTGTTAGAAAGCGCTACAGAAAAATAGCACAAGAGAAAATATAATTAATTAATAAAAATTAATTATAATTAGTTACGTAGGATCACAAAGGATCGGTGGTGGTCATGGATGCTTCAGGAAGTACCTGCACAGATTTGGACATGATACTTCCCCTATATGCCCAAACTGTGTAGATGATGAGGAAGATGCGAAGCATATTCTAACATGCTGCCCCAGATTTAGATGGCCCGGAAAACGAGTTTGGAACTAAACCGTCTTATGAAAGAGGTGTTGAATTCTAGAATTCTATGGGGCCAATACAGCCAGAAAATGGCCGAAGTAATGATGTAACTCCGAAAGTGGGAGGAACGAAGGCGAACTTTCAGATAACCTGATAAAGCTACAAAGCTAACCAGCACTCCGTGAAGTAAATAATACCTGGTTGAAGAATGTAGGGGGTGGGCTTAGTACATAGGCACCAGTGATGATGAATCGTGCACTCTTTGTTGGAACGAAAGACTCTTTCGAAGATTCCCAACTCCGGCCCAAGACAAAAAAAGATGGGTTTAAAATGTTGTATCTCTGTATTGTTTACATATTACAGGCTGCTCAAAAAATGTATGAACCTTATGGAACGATGGTAATATTTTGAAAAGATTTCGTAAAACTTAACTGAAACTTTCACCAGCGCACGGGATATATGTATATGTATGTGTGTGTTCGTTAAAATCAAATTTTATTACAACAGTGCCTAGTTAGACAGTAATGAAGTCGTCCCAAAATACTTTTGAATCAAATCACTTTCAGAGTCCTACTTGCATATATTCAGAATTGGCTATTACAACCCTTCATTCATGATTGCGACCTAACTTCTCACACCAATTATATTGTGTGTATTAATTTTATATACGAATGGCGGGCCTACAACTTAAAGTCGACTCCGAACGATAGATTTTTGAAAAATCTTTTTCATTACAATTTCATTTACACTCAGATTTTTTTGTCAGAAATCTGCTGAGAGGAAGTCACCGAATAAATATCGAAATTTCGTTTTATTGTAGATGCCTGACCTGGAGGTTTGAACCTTGGCTTCATATCTAATACACTATCTACTAGACTACGGCGACTTGGAAAATTTTATAAATTTTCTGAGGACTTTTACTAAACTTCTATGTAAAAAAATCGATTTAAATTGCATGGGAGATGGACGACAAGCGAGCCTAATTTTTTAATGTGCGTTTCGTTTGTTCTGGAAATAGTGTTTTTTTTACTAAGTGGTCCAGATCTTCAAACATTCTGTTACCAAAAAACCAATGACGTCTGTTTTAAAATGTAAGGCCCTCACATAAGATGTGTCATACTATTTCCATTTCTTCCACATCATGGCAGCTTCTGCAATAGCACTGATGGGGCAGACTGAGCTTTTCAGCGAAGGTAAAATTGGAGCAGTGTCTCAATAGAGTGCCTGTTAGAGTGAGAACTTTTATCGAACTTAAGCTATTCCATGGTTTTACTGTTGTCTACTACTAGACACAGCAGTTTTGAACCACCTACGGTTTTTTTGATTTCCATGCTGCTTTGTCCACTTTGAAGAAGTATTCTTGTAGGGGCGCATATATCCTCTCTGTCGTCTTCCTCTCAGACAACTCCGATTTCCTCCCTGCCAGTTCATCCGCCTTTTCGTATGTCACAGTAGCCCAGTTGAGGCGGGTGTTGTATCGACGTTTACGGTATAGAGAGACTATGCAACTCCTGACTTTCTTAGACGGACTTGGATATCAGTTCTTTGTTTACTGCTTAACTATCCACACATGTGATCGAGTTCGAATATGGTAGGTTACCGATCTAAATCATACGTACAGCAATAGGCTGCCTGAAATATGCCGGGCTGGTTAGGTAATACATTCAGTGCCAGTTTATTGGGGTTGACCTCAGAATTTAGTATTAAAATCTCCTGTAATATTTTCAATATGTCTCCACTACGCGGTCCGCAAGAAAATGTCCTTGGCATAATATTTGTTTGCTTCTTAGCGTTTATGGAGATTGCAACAATACGGTCATTCAAAACTACTTACATTTATTAAATGCCTTAAGGCAGAGGAGGGCAGCAATAAGAGAGGCCGCATAAGCTAATAAAGTGACTTTTGTGAAATTATTATTGTTTTTCTATAGATTTAACAATTTATTGCATTATATAGAAAAAATAAAATATAATACTACAAAATTTTAAATATAATATACATATAAAATATTATAAAAATATTATAAAAAATACAATAAAAAATATTTTTTTTTTCACTAAATTAGTGACTTATTTGGCTTTGTTTTTTGTTTGACAGTAATTGTATATTTGGATCAAGCTTCGTAACACACAGCTTTAATTGATCCTCAAAATGTTCATCTGTAATTTGCGTTCTTAAATTTGTTTTTATTTTTGACATGAGAGATAATGTTGTCTCGCAACAGTAGGTACTTCCGAAGCACGACCGTAAACGGCGAGCATGTTCTCGAAGGCATGGATATTCAACGGCATTTTTCCAGATTTCTATGGGATCCTTTTTAGCGTTAAAAAGGGATTTCCCCTAAATCAATTAACTCCATTTGTAGTTCTGAAGTAGCCTCGGATATATCTATTAAAAGTGGTTCAAATGCCAGTTTGATAGCAGGAGTGTGCTCGTCAAAATCAGAAAATCTATTAGAATACTCTTGTATTAAACAATACAATACACCTACATATTCATCGAATATTTTATTTTCACAGTTCTGCTCATTTAACATTTTAGCTAGCTCCGGGAAATGTTGTGCAGATATTTCCGATCGACAATGTTTTGAAAAATGATAATTTTTTCTAAACGCTTGGATCTTTTGCCACGTTTCATAAATATACCTCGTTTCAGCTTGCAGGCAAATATTTAAATTGTTTTGTTTTGTCATCATATCAAACAAAAATGCAAGGTTTCTGAGAAATACTTCATCTGATAGATCACTAGATAGATTCTTTAGCTTGTTCTTGATAAAAGTTTAAAATTTGGCGTCGTAAAGACAAAACTTTTATCAAAACCTGACCTGTTGATAGCCAGCGAACCTTGCAGTAGTATGGTAGGTCAACACGTACGTACGTTTCCTCATCTAAAGAGAGCATCTGCCGAAATTCACTATGACGCATTGCCTTAATGCGAATATAGTTGACAATGGCAATGGTTCTATCCAGAGTGTCTTGCAAAATGGTAGATTTTGCGCAAAGATTTTGCTGATGCAAAATGCAGTGAAATGATATCAATTTTTTCAAGTTTAAGTTTTCCTTTTTTAACAAAACAACGAATCCTTCTTTTTTTGCCTTTCATGGAAGGTGCGCCATCGGTGCAGACACTGACTAAATTACTGACATTCAATTGTAATTTATTACATACTTCTTTGAAGTTTTCGAAAATATCGGCTCCGTGAGTTGTTCCAGTTAGTATACCCAACGCAAGTAGTTCTTCGAAACATAGAAAATCTTTAGTTATAGCACGAATAAAATATAAAACTTGTGCCGAATCTGTTTTATCAGTGCTTTCATCTAAAGCAATTGAAAAATAAACATCTTCATTTTGTATAATTGTATGAAGTTGCTCTGTTACATTTTGCGCTAATTCGTGCTGTCGATCTGTTACAGTTCTTCTTGAAAGAGGTAATTGTTTCTATTTGTCGACATTTCTGGGATCTAACATACTCACTGCTTCAACAATACATTCTTTAATTATTTCAATGTCACTAAATGGTTTGCCCTTTTTCCAAGTATATGTGCTATTTTTTATGTAACAGCAACTGCATCGGAATTTTGATTTAAAAAGGCACTGAAAGATGCCTGCTGATGATGCTTCTCATTTTTCAACTTTTGAAGTGCATCTTTTCTTTATTCACCTTCTAAAGCGAAATATTTATGTTCTTTATGAATAGTGTTTATTTGCATTCGCTTTTTTTAAAGTATTTAAAAATGTACAGCACAACAAACACATCATTTTATCTTTCTCAGCAGTAAAGAAAAAATCTCACTCCCATTCTACATTAAATGTTCTGTTTTCATTTCTTAATTTTGTACTCTTACAAAAAAAACGAATATCAAATAATATCTGTAACAAAGTGTATACTTTCTAGAAATACAATAAAACCGTGTAACTGTTATATATATTTGTTTCATGGACAAAATTATTCTGTTGTCCTTGCAAAATATCATCAAATTCTACCATGGCGTTGATGTACAATAGTTGCTTGAAACGAACTCTACCATTTTGTACTAGGTGGCAAAGGGCCGCACAAGAACTTCGCGGAGGCCGCAGGTTCCCCACCTATGCCTTAAGGTGTCTATATAAATCGACAAAATTACAATAACGAATCTCCTTTAGAACGAAAAAACTTTACTATTTCTTTAAATAACTCTCCATCCATGAACATCGTTTTTAAAACTGATACCAATAACTTTAAATGGCCCCTAATAGCATCATCATTATTTAACCATCTTAAATAACCACCACTACATACAACGAGAAACTTTTTTTTATTAAAATTAAATACCAATTTATCGTGTCGTTTACATAAATCCCTTGATTAATCAAAAGACCAAAACTGTGCGTAAAATAAAAACAGATAAAAAAAACAAAAGCCACAATATTTTTTCATTTTTTAATATGAATTCAGAAACACAGCGAACATAAAAGTTTAATAAATTTCTTTAAGTTTTAACTAAAAAGTTGGAAAAACTGAAAAAAATACAACAACTAAAAAAAGTATAAAATCATAAATCATATGGTAAAATATATGAAGGTATACGACAACAAACAGCGCATAACTTTTTAGTGAGGTGCCCTGTCAGTATAATGGAGAGAGTGCTAGACTATGAGCATGAGAGTCATGGATACCAATCCCAACAGAACTGTTATACTACATAGAGCATAAGATCTATGTTACTCAGCCCGTTACAATTTGAAATTGTATTGTAATTAATAAATAAGGAAATAGACTTTGTAGACAACAGAACCGCTAATCTTCAGGGCCACAATTAAAATTTTACATACATACATACATAATTGGTCATTACAACCCTTTAGTTAGGATTACGACCTAGTTTCTGAGACCACTGTAATTAAACAAAAAACATATTTTATCAGCACAATAATACACAGATTTAGATGAAAAAAATTCTTCAAACTAAATCGTCGAATTGTGATACCATGAATAATTGACACTAAAAAGTGAACAAAAGTTGTATAAGCTGTGAAACAAAGGCAAAATACGAAGGCAAAATAAATACCACATCAACATAATAAAACATTATATACTGTCAAAATAGAAAAAGCGGATGAATAGGGTCGATTCCACGCCGTAAAAGACAAAGTGTTGTTTATTGACATATAAGGGCAGCAATAATATAGCCTCATCCGTAGTTATGTTTGGTATGCATATTAGGGAGCCATATGCTCTTGATTTTCTGGGCATGAAAATTCAGCTTGATGTTCGCTGGAACCAGCACATTTTTAAAGTCTCGAAAGAAGCACTCAAGTGCCTCGGTTTCTTAAGACGGTGCAAGAAATATTTCACTTCATCTAATCTTATTACTATTTACTCCACTTAATATATCCGACCGAGTATGGAATACAACTCTCATGTATGCACCGGTGCCTCGAAGAATATTTTGAGGTTCCTCGATCACGTACAGGAGATGGCAAGGATGCTGATCGTCGAAATGTGGTTTGCATTTCACTGTTCTATCACTACTACTACGTTACAGATTTTGCTGTAGCAAGATAAAGGAACTTTTTGCGGAAAATCATATGTTTTTACGTAGCACCTGTTTTTCTCACAGGACACATTCATTTGTGAACAGTAGGACTTTAGCCGGACTATGTGGAACTCCCTACCTGCAGAGTTCTTTCTTGTCACTTAATATAAAAAGTTTTATTAATCTTTTGTATTCGGTCGCCGTAGTCTATTCGGTATTATGTTGGCTTATTAGACATCTGTTCAATCCCCAGGTCAGACATCTCCAACAAATCGAAATATTAAAAAAATATTTGTTCGCCGACGTCCTCACAATAGATTTCTGGAAAAAACTAAATAAAATTGCCATGAAAAGTATCTAAGAAATCTTTAGTTCGGAGGCTGCAATATACTGTAAGTCCAAAAACATAAGTTGTGTAAGAAGCTAGGTCGTAATCCTGACTGAACGGTTGGTCTTATTTTTATTATTTTTTATTAATGATTTAATTTATTTTAAAGTTTTTTGTTTGCCTGTGGTGTGACTTCCTTCCGTTTCTGTGCAGTTGCATAATTTTTTTTTTTTATTAAGCAAACCTTTCCGACACTTCCAAATGCATTTGTAGTTTACGCTCTTATTATTTAATTTCTCTCTATTAGCAGATGTTCTTTCCTGTCTTAAGTAAATTTTTTTGTTTTTCTTCTCCTTACGAAAACCAAGTTAAAAGAAAATATCGAGATGGAAAGTTTTATTCTTGTAATTGAATTTTAAGATAAATTTTAAATTATTTTTTACAGGCCAAGTGTAACTAGGGCACAGCAAAAAAGTAACAAGAGTAAGATGGAGAAAAAGTTATGCAGCAAATGAAAAAAATGGAATGGAGATACTCTTTGTGTTGTAACAGCATTCATTAGAGACCATTACCGGAAATTAAAATAATGGCAATAGAATTGTTGAATGCAAACAAACATGCTGCAGAAATTTATTTGCAATGAAAGCATTTTAAACATACCCTGTACGAGTAATGTCACAAAGTCTGTGTTGCTTATACGGATAATAATACCTGTTATGTGTTGAATAACGACTTATAGAAAAATGTCTGAAATGAAGTGCTCATCTGAATTGAAATCCATGATGGACTAATGTATTACAGATCTTAGAAGCTTTAAAGAAATAAAATAGTTTATTATTCTGATTTAAAGGTTTAAGATTTATTTTATCAAAAGCTTCAGAACTTAAAATGATAATACTTCCAAATTGTATTATGTTCTTCGAATTATTGATTTTTTTATTTGTTATTATAATCTGGTAGGTCATTGCATGAAGAGGTCGATTCGGTCAGTAAGAGTGTTTTATTGCAAATATCTTTAAACATACCGATGCGATACTTTTAACATGAAATTCGGGAAAACTTCATTTTTCGTAGTAATTTCCGGTTATAGCATTGAAATCGTATATGACCATTAATATAACTTTTCCTGGAAGAGCGTACAGTGTGGCTAGAATTTGACTATCGAGGTTGTGTTTTAGTTTCTCCTCTCCCACTTCAGTTGGAGATCAAGTATAGACTATGGCGATAGCCCATCTGATAAGAGCCCATATCATTCCTTTATTGGGTTTCCACTTCGTAAGAGATATTTTTGATAAAAGCAAGCTAATCACGATGTATTTCGTTCTCATCCCAGCCCAAGTGTAGGAGTTTTTATCTGTTTGCAGAGCCATTCATTGAGAAGGACATCCAATCTCATTCATTAATTTCACTAGTCTCTAGAGCACTAAGACTTTGCACACTCCATAGTGGATAAAATAAATACATCTCCACAAAAAAATTCATGTTTCAGGAGAACAAATAATTGTTCACTATTAAAAATTATTGATATAATAGATAGGCCAGCATTTTCCCTGAATAAAACTGTTTAAAGGGTTCCATTTCCAATTAGCTGTGAGCCACAGCCTAGTAGTGTGTTGGCTTATTAGACGTAAAGCCTGGGTTCGAGCCCCAGGCCATGTTGTCTGTGTTAATTTTGTACATGATTGGTGGGACCTACAGTTTAAAGTCGACTCCGAGCTAAAAATTTTTTCGAAACTTTTCATTGAAATTTTATTTACTCTCAGAGTTTTTACCAGAAATCTGCTAAGAGGAAGTCGCCGAAGAAATATTTTTTATATATCGTTTTGATGTCTTATCTAGGGTTTGAACTGTGGCCTTACGTCTAATAAGCCAACACACTACCTACTAGACTACGGTTACTTCAGAAATAGAATTAGAATACAATTGCAAATTATTTTATAACTATTACGAGCCGAGTAACATAGACCTTATGCTGGGTGTAGTGTAATAGATCATAAACTCTTGTGGGAATTGAACCAACGACCCTCACGCTAATAGTCTATCACATTACTCATTAGAATATCAGGGTTCCTAATGCAGGCTCCAATGGAATTTTTTTGGTTCTTTATTTATTTTTTTCATTTAATCTTTTTTAAAACATAATAAAAAATTATCAGAATATTCAACGAATGCTTTGTGCGACTGTTGTATTTTTCAATTTGCTCATACACACTCATGCACACGTAAGCGTTAATACATTTAACATTTATTTAACATATTCTTATTGTACATTAGGACAATAAAGTAATTATCCTGTGGATTAAAATACTAATTCTTTTAATTTTTATGTCTTTTCACTATTTTACATTTTTTAATTATTATTTGTAAATCAATTTTTGTATGGGTTTTTGTGATATTTCTTAAAAGTTAAAATAATCGTCTGAATTTTAATTTTCGAACTGTTCGCTCGTTATCAGTTGATGTATTCCATCTGCGTTATTACGTTTCCTAACCGTTAACGACCACGTTGTCTGCGACACTGATTTTAATGTTTCATTGAAAACATTCAAACAATATATGATTACAGTTTTATCATTGCACTGTTTTATCAATACAAAACGCATAGTATGTGTGTTGTATTCTTCAAAATTTGTTTATTATTCTCTTATTGAAAATTTTACTTTGTATATCTGTAGGATAGTTTATAGCTCTCTTCGCTCTTTTCATTCTCTTTACTTCTACACAAAAATTTCAAGAAAGTAAGACCGTAATATGAAATTCACTACTTGTTGTAAAAGTGCATGGCTTTGAAATAATTCCCCCATAAAAAAAAAGAAACTCATGGTACTATGAGGATTTCGCGAGAGAACATACCATGGATTTAGTAGACATGGAAAATCAACGGTAGAGAATACATATAGAGAAACAGAAAAGGCGTACAAAGAAATAAATAGAGTAACATGATGGACTTGATACTAGCATTCATTATTGCACGGCCGAAAATGGTCAGCTGGTATCAAATGCAGAAAGCTATTAAGAGAATACCCCAAAATCATTTAAAGTTGATGACGTCGTAAGCCTATCATCCAACAAAAATTAATTTCAAATTGCACTACATAACATAATTGGTCATTACAACCCTTCAGTCAGGATTACAACCTAGCTTCTCACACCACTTACTATGTCGTGTGTGTTAATTTTATACATTAGTGGCGGGACCAATAGTTTATACTCGAACCAGGAAAAATTTTTCAGATACTTTTCATATCAAATTTTTTTTACCCTCAGAGTTTTTGCCAGGAAGTCGCCGAGGAAATATTTTTTTTATATTTCGTTTAGGTGTAGATGTTTGAGCTGGGGTTTAAACCGTGGTTTCATATCTAATAAGCCAACGCACTACATAATAGACTACGGCGATTTCAAATTCCGATCAGAAAATAACAATTAAACATAAACTAATGCTTGCAAAGGTTTTCAAGACCGGAATTGATGAATTGGATGTGGATCCATGCAACAACTTATTGAAACTATATGTTTGAAACAACATACTATACTGATTAAAAGCTTAGCATACTTTATCTTGTGGATATAAAATCATATCCGCCAACTAAGGGCTACAAGTCCCAAATCCGGAATCGACCCTATTTTTATATTTCAAGAAATCATCAAAATCATCAAAAATTCTTCAAAAGTAACAAAGCTTCACAATTCACCTCTTCGTCAACGAATCAAAAACAAAGGTACTCTGGATATACTGAACAAAGAGTTTAAAAGTTGATAACAAAATTAAAAAAGTAAAATCTCTTTGTATTTACTCTTTTATTTTGAGTTAATAATAGGAACTCAATATATGTTATATTTAAGTTATGAAATTTGCTCATTATTTTAAATTTGTAAAATAGATTGCAAAAAAAATAGAACAAAAAAAAAAAAAAAAGTTGATAACCGTTATTGCTTAGAGATTGTAGAAGGCTTGTGCAAATCACTCGTGCAATTCAATTCCATGTGGCATGAGGTGTCACACAGTATTACCATTCTTTTAAAATCAATTGACATTGAATTCCAAATTATCCATTTCAGACCAAAGGAAATTACTAATCACCTACCTATAGTGCTTCCTATTAACAGTGATAGCCTGGTCAATCACATACTCAAAGAAATATGAACCGATGAGGCCGTCAGCCCAAAATCCACAGAAAACTGTGATTATGATACTTTCTCCGATGCTCAAAGATCTCATTTGTCCCAAGTATCGTTTAAAATAAAGTTTGATCACGGACCCATTCAACCAGAAATGACCCTCATCGCTTCAGAGGATTTTTCTATGATAATTAAGGTCGGTTTGTAGTCGCTCCAATAAAGTAAGTATTGTGTTGGCTTATTAGACGTGAGGTCGCGGTTCAAACAAAAATTTCTCCGGCAACTGCCTCTCAGTAGATTTCTGGCAAAAATTCTGAGAGTAAATAAAAATTGCCATGAAAAGCTTTTTAAAAATCTATCGTTCGGAGTTGACTTTAAATTGTAATTCACGCCATTCATGTATACAATTAACACACACGACATAAGCGTGGTGAGAAATATATATAGTTATATATGTATGTATGTATATCGGTCCATGGTGATTTGCCAAAACAGATTGAAAGTACATATTTGAAGACCGAATAGCAGCACACCGTGTCATGTAATATTACATGCAAATTGATAGAGTAGACTTAAAAAAGGTACTTAAATTAATATGCTTCCGACTAAATGCTAGTTTAAAAGAATGCATTCATTAAAGAAATGCTAACAATTCAGCCATTAAAGTAATGTTTGCATGAATAGGTGTTCTCATTAAAGTCATTGAGAGTAACATCTAATAGATGGAAAGCTTCTTAATACAGTATTTTGTTACATATGTATGGGTGCCAGTATTTATACAGAGTACTTGTATGCTGGTGTTTTATATTCTATGGCTGGCAGGTTATTTAAATTAAACAAATGTTTGAAGGTTTATAAGCATACTTTAATTGAATGGACACCAAAAGTATTTATTTTCACTCATAAAATATTTCTGGTCCTCTTGTATTTGCGGCCGGTCTGCCATAATATTTTGCATGAATTGTTCGCAAACAATTTTTAAATTCTCTTGTTAAGCAAATATGGTGGTGGTTTGCATGGTTGTCATTGTCGGTGAAATTGTTTTGGTGTCGTTGGGAGCTTTGTTTATGGCTAAAAGTGGCTTTTCTCGCATAAAGGTTTAAACATTTAGTGATTCTGACGTTTATTACTAATTTAGGCACGTTTTAAACAATTAAAATGACATTTAAATAGCGAAAGTATTAGTGTCAGCGCAACATTTATGATAATAACTGCTTTTATGTTAGCTTATAAAGTGTGTGTTATTTAATCTAATATAAATTTGCCAAAGCTAAGCATAAAAATAATTAACAAACTTAAGGGAAAATGCTAAGAGGCTGATATTAAAGTGGCTCAAATTAAGCAGCGATTTAATTCAATTAGTAAGTAAGGCGTTTCTAATTATTGTGATGATAAAAATAGTTTTAAATATTATGAGAAGATTACTTGAAACAGGCGGAGTGCACTATGGTTTAAATTTCCATTAAAACCAGTACATTCAAGAATTATTTTATCCTGTTTGCACAGTGAAAATATACAAAATCCAGATACCAAACCTATCACTTCAGTATTGTTTATAATAGCCCCATAACCTATTCAGCAAGCAAATACTTGATTAAAAGAACTCTTAATAGGAAAATAAATAAAGTGACAATAGAGAGAAATAAAGGTTATGTCAGTCCTCCATTCTCTTCATTAAAAATTACTTTGTTTTGGTAATTAATGTGTTGAACTTTCAGATATTTGCCTGCCTTTACTGTATTTGCTATCACAACCGAGTGTCAGGAACATATATGGAATTGTACAGAAGCTTAGCAGAAAGAGATTTCTTGGAACAGATGACACTAATGACATCTGAGGGCAGCTTCGCCGGTGGCGAGAATTTTTTAACTCGTCTGTGGCATTCAACGTATTTACCTCCTCCGCTTGCCTGGGCCTCAGCAACTCTAATACGATGCAAAATATATGACCAACACCCAACATTCAATTCATCGAAAAAGAAACTGCAATTTGACATCGTTGGAATATTTGATGTGGGAGGCCGTTAAAGAATTATCCGACAAACCAGAGACAATTGAGCATTTGAAGGCCAACATTCGTGATGACATTGCCAAGATACGACCCAATACACTCAAAAATTGGGCACGAAAATTCGTTTGATCGCTTGAGGTACTATGAGGCCAGTCGCGGCGGAATGAAATAATATTCCATTTCTAACCGGAATAATTGTATTTCACAACAAAACAATAAATGTGGCAAAATTTTGAACCGTTTTTGTTTTATAGCATTTTTAAATTTAAACTTTTAAATGGCCCACCGATTTTATTTACTCACAACATGTGTCATATTTAATATGTAAAATTCATTCATGATAAGCACATATGTGGCGTATGAGTAATATCGAATTCCATTACTTTCATACATGACGAAATCAAAGATTTTTTTGCCTACTTTTCAGAGTAACTATTCTAGTAGATGCATGTACATATGACGCGTATGATTAATATGTTACAAATTCAATAAAATAGGAGGCAAGCCATAATTCCTAGTGGATTTTTAAACATTTAAAATTTTCCTATATCCTAAATCATGGACATTTTTTTTAAATCAGGCAATCTTACCATTTGGAATCATTTTTGAATCATTGCGTTACATTTTTTCGACGCGGAGATATCGTTGTATTTCGAAAGTTATTTTCTAAGGGAGTTCGACTTTTTAAACGGATTCTGATATTCATTTAATTTAAGTTAGGAAAACAATTTTTTAATGCGTTCTTTTATAATTTGTATACATAAAAGCAACAAGTGTATATAATAATATACAAATAACAAAATCTTACGTAAAATAAAGGACAAGTAAAGTAAAGCAAAACCCTATTCAGTACTTAAAATTATATCAACAGAATGTAAATACATACATACACACATAATTTTTCATTACAACGCTTTCGTCAGGATTACGACCTAGTTTCTCACACCACTTATGTTGTGTGCGTTAATTTTTATATATAAGTGGAGGCACCTACAATTTAAATTCGACTCCGAACGACAGATTTTTGACAGAAACCTTTCATGGCAATTTTATTTACGCTCAGAGTATTTGCCAGATATCTGCTGAGAGGCAGTCGCAGAAGAAATATTTTTTCATATTTCGTTTAATTCGAGATCCCTGACCTATGGTTTGAATCCAGGCCTCACGTCTACTAAGCCAACAAGCTACCTGCTAGACCCCGGCGACTGTCAACAGAATGTAAATATTTTTCACAAATCCACTGCATTTGAAAGCATAACCCTAAGGTAAAAATAATTTACTTTGTACAACTGTTGCAGACATACAAACAATTTTCTTTCCCTTTCTGTCAAAAATTTATCATAAAACCCTAGTAGCTAGATATTCCAATTCGCCTTAAACAATTCAATATTGCACGAGTCGTTTTGCTGAAAAATCCTGTTTAATGTTGGCTTTACTTTTGTGGTGAAATGTTTTATAGTCTGAATCATGCTGAAACTTCCAGAGCTAAATCTGCCTAATATTGAGCGTAAATCAAATGCTTGATAGACTCAATAGTTTACAAGTCTTTAGAAAAGTTTTTACCATATATTTCCATACATTTTGAAATCATTTGTAATACAGTCATTTGGACATCATATTATTTCATTGTGTTAAAGATGGCGAATTTTGTTCATGAAAATGATGATTTACGAAAAGCATTATTTTTTGTTTTTGTAGGAAGAATATGATAATAAATCGCATCGAATGCTTGTCGAGGCATATCATGCGGGATCATGCTCCATCAGAAGCAGCATTCAAAATATGATTTCGATATGGGAAATAAAAAACTTGGAAGACCAGCAAAAGAGTAAACAATAATGGATGAAGATGGACCATTCGAATCAGAAACTATTGGCAGAAGTGTTAAATGTTGCACAACAAAAAATTTTTGACTGTTTCAAAGTTATGCAAAAGATCTAAAAACCTGGAAAATGGATGCCCAACGAATTGAAGGGCACACAGATGAAAACCAAAAAGCCACTAATGAAATTTTCCTTCAAAGACACAATAGAAAATCAGTGTTGCTTTGAAATATTACTGGCGATGGAAAATGCATTTATTTTTAGAATCCTTAACGGAAAAAACCATGCATTAAGGCGGGAAAACTATCAACTTCGACTGCAAAACCAAATCGATTCGACAGGAAGACAATCCTGTGTGTCTGGTGGAATGAAAAAAATGTGTACCCAGTAATGTACAACAGTTTGAAGGATATTGGCTTAAAAGCTTTCTAGATTTATTTTTCTGATAAGCGAGTTTAACAAGACGGAACCACATTAAATACGGCGTTAGCTACGAAGGAACTCTTGGACAAGTCATTTGTCGATAAACCTATGAAAATTGATAATCTAGAAACCAAGAAGAAGCTTTGCATGCTCTAACATCAAATAGAAGTTTTCGAACTTACAATGTGTGAACTATAAATAGTTCGAAACATGTATAGTGAGAACTATGGTCTTTGCAGTTTCTCAAGCCACTTATGTTGCGTGTGTTAATTTTGTACAGGTCATATATATCAAAGTCTATTCCAAACTATAAATTTTTAAGAATCATTTCATGCCAATTTTTTATTTACTCTCTGAGTTTTTGCCAGAAATCTGCTGAGAGGCAGTCGCCGAAGAAATTTTTTTCATATTTCCTTTTGTTGGAGATGTCTGACCTGGGGTAGCCTTGAGTCAAGACACTGCCTACTTGACTGCGGCGACTTCAAACAACAGCTTTTTAAAAAATTCGCTTCTAAGCTCAGTAATACGTCCATTCCTCTCAGATTAGCAATTGTTTTTATTAAACATACAATGAATAACCAGAAATTTGAACCAGCTAACTTGAGTTGATTATTAATTCAACGTTGTATTATTTCTTTTATTTTTTTTCTGTGTTGAAAAATATTTTTCTACCTATAAAAACGACTGTAAAAATTGTCATCAAAGAGAAGAGAATTTAAAACATTAGCTTAATTTATTGTGGTTTCCTACGCTCCTCTTTATTCGTATGCATTTACAATTGTAGCCAAAGAAACTTTAGTGGTATTAATGTATTCATTTTAAGGTATCTTCTGATTTTATAAAGGAAAGAATAAAATCATATTTTATACGACATGACAATAGAAAATAAGTGAATACTTTTGTTTCTATTATTGAAAGCGAGTGTTTAAAAGAAAGATTTTAGACACGATCCCGTCTTCTATTTTGTGAACAAGACTTATGTTGCCACAAGCTGTTTAAGCGGCTTAACTTAATAAAACAAGGACGACGCTATCGTTTCTTCGTCAAGTTGTTGAACGTAACAAGTATTTATTCTTATCGCTTGACTCATTGCAAATACTTGTACATAAAAGAGCAAAAAATAAATGGAAAGACAAAATAAGATGTTGAGTTTAATGACATTGTTTGTGCCGTGTATAAAAGAATCGCAATTGCAAAGTGTTATATATGAAATAAAGCACAAATTGCTGCTGATGAAACTGTGTCCAAACACCATTATATCCACAGAGTCAACGGTAATGTGCAGAACGTTAGTATCAATGGAAATATATAGGGTATGATCAGAAATTTTCTCGTATCTTAATTAGTTTACATTAATCTCACTTATATTAGATTCCAACAGAGAACAGAGTCACATGCCACACAGAGCGCGTTTCAACTGATTTGCTCAAACAAACTTTTGATGAAAAAATAATTTCACGTAATGATCCAACCAATTGGCCACCAAGATCATGTGATTTAACCCCATTGAATTATTTCCTTTGGTGTCATGTGAAGTCACCTGTCTAACTGGTTTTTATTGCTTCGTTGCCATTACGTTTGGCATATAAAATCGTTTAATTGTCCGCCACGTTTTGAAGCGCATCCAAAATGTATAATTTTCCACAACTTTGGCGCATAAATCAGATTGAATTTAATCGATGACATGAGTTATGTTAGCTTTGAAGATTCCTATGGCCTGCGCCTCATTCTCATATACCAAAGACTCAAGTAAACCCAAGAAATAAAGTTATAATGGAGTCAAATTGGATCATGCCCTCCAATAACTCATACAGCATGAGCTGCTTGGCACATTGCACCTTCCTGTTAAAAACACATGTCGTTGGTGTCTAGATAATCCAATTCAGGTCAAAAGAAGTTGATGCCATGGACAAAGTCGTTCTCAAGGAAATACATACATACATACATAATCGGTCATTCCAACCCTTCAATCAGCATTACGAACTAACTCCACACACCTTTTTTTTGTGTGTTAATTTTATACATGAGTAGAGGGTCATACAGTTTAAAGTCGAATCCGAACGAAAGATTTTGTGAGCAACCTTTTCATGGTAATTTTAATAACTCTCAGAGTGTATGTCAGAAATGTCCGGCCTGAGCTGACAGCAATTACCTAAAAAAAAAGATAAAAGTTTGGTAAACTTTTGACACTGTATAACCATTTCCGTATTTTTTTTTTCATTAAGTCAGGTACATTTCAAATTTAAAATGTCTAAAGTCCAGGCTAGTTTTTTTTAAATTTTCTGACAAGAATCGCGAAACTGTTTACTTTTAAGGCAACTTTTCTTTCAGAGATGCAAAGTTGTTTTGACCAAATCCTTATTAGTTTACTTGCTTCCATGTTTCCATTTTATTCTTGCGTACTCTTTACATCAAATAAGGAAAAATTTTTTACAAACTAACCAATAATAAAAATTGTAATACATAGATTAAGGCTGCTACTGAAACTGCTTGTATACGTTAGTTTAGGTTTTTGAATAAATTTTATGCTTCTGTTTGTTAAAGAAGTATATTGAAAAAACAAGGAAATAAAAACAGTTCGAGTAGCAGAACGGAAATGTTTTGGCTTGCTTGCAACGACTACAGTTATAAAACAAATACTTTGAGATTTTTATTCCACTCACTTTCCCTTCAGTGCTGTAACTCGTTCAATGTAAACTTTAGGCCACAACACAGCAGTGTAACGTATTTATTTATTTAATTTTATTTTGTGCACTCAAGGAGCACTATCAAATAAAAAGATCAATAGTTTTAACTAAGTGCAGCTGAACCGCACTATTTGGTTAAATTTTATTGATTGCCCTCTTGAGGGAAAATGTCCCTTCTTTTATACTAAATTTTGGCTGATTTGACAATTCCAAATCAAACCCTTAATTCTAATACAATTTTGTATTGACTTAATACTATAACATATGTTTGTGTGTATATTATATGTTTAACTATATTATATTGGTTTGTGTGTGTAATAATTATGGGACAAGTGGATGTTATATGACACGCGCCTATTATCCACAATAATTCCCACGGTGAAGTGTAAAGAGAGACACACACGATCACCAGCAATGCCATACAACAACAACACACATACTACATATTATATGCAAACCAATGCAGTCGGCGGCCTGACAACAAAGTGTCAAATGATCGTCGCATGTGCGCGACGGTCAATAACATTGAGTCAAGTGGTCGCCGCTCATATGCAATTGGATATTCTTTTGTTTATGCATATGAAATGTTGTGCCAGTATTGACAACTGTAAAATCATGCTACACCTCCACCCTTTACAAGAATGTTCATATAACTTTTGTTCTATGGACATTCTTTTACACAACACAGTACAATGATTTTACGTCTATTTAAAATTATATTTTATTAGTGAACTTAAAATGTAAAGTATGTATTTAAATGACTAAGAATGTTTTACATATTAATCTTAATTTAACGTAATCCAATCTTAATATTATTTCTTATTTAATTTTAATATTTATTTTGTTTTTAATAAATGTTTAGTGATAAGTTTACTTATGTAGTTAAAAAAAATCTTATCTTAAAGATTATTATTTCACTTTTCTGATCAGTTTAGTGTTATAATTAAAACTTATTTGTTATATAGCTTAAGTCTATTTTTATGAACTACTTGCTCTTTATTATTTTTCTTATCAACTATAGTTACCTTATTTCTTAAATCTATATTTTTAATTTTGTATGGACCTTTATATGATTCCTCTAGTTTATGTCCTGTATTATTCGTAAGTAAAACTAAATCTCCTATGTTAAAATTATAATCTAATATATCTCTATCATAGTTATCCTTCTGTTTGATTTTATTTATTTCTAATAAATGTTTTGCTCTCTTAAGTGCAAGTTCTAATCTAAATTTTGCCTCTTTGGCATAATCGTCAATATTGTATAGTGGAGTAACTGTGTCTACCTCATTGAAATCTTTGAAACTGTTTGGTACTTTGCTAAAAACCAATTCAAAAGGACAATAATTATGTACAGTTGATGGTGTTGTATTAAAACAATATGTGAAATACCTAATCCATTCATCCCAGTCATCTTTTTCTACAGATATGTAAGAACGTACGTATTCATTAAAAGTTCTGTGACTTCTTTCTATTGTACCTAAGGTCTGGTGATGATGTGCTGTTGATGTTAGTTTCTCGATTTTCAACAAAGTGCACAATTCGTTTAATATAGAATTCTTATATTCTGTACCCATGTCCGAAATGAACGTCTTCATTGGGCCATAGGTAAGTACAAAATTTTCGAATATCGCTTTTGCGATCGTCTTAGCCGATTTATTTGGTATAGGTATTGTTACCAGGTATTTAGTTAAGTCGCATATTAATGTGATTGCGTACTCATTTCCATGTATTGATCTTGGAAATGGTCCAATTGTGTCTACATACACTGTATCAAACGGTTTGTTAAGTGTTTCTGTTATTATCATCGGGCCTTTAACGTGTTTGGTAGTTTTCGTTATTTGACATTTGTGACATGCTTTTACATATTTAGCTATGTCCTTTGTCATATTTTTCCAGTAGTAGTATCTTTTTATTTTTTCTGCGGTTCTATATATGCCGCAATGACCTCCTTCGATAGGGTCATCATGATATTTCAGCATGACTTCTAGAATTTCCTTAGAATTCTTTATATCAAGTATCTTTATTTCATTTAAAAGCGCTATTTTAATTCTATTTAGTACCTTATTGCCCATATTTCTAAATTCATACTTTGAGACAAATTCGAAAATTTTCTCACTAGGTGCTACTTGTAGTTCATTGATATTTAATTTACTGGCCGCTTTCTCGAGCCTAGAGAAAAATTGTCCTAAGTCAAGTTCCTCTTTAGTAAATATATCATTTATATTTATGCTAGCTAATATTGATTTTCCCTTCTTTATATAGCATTTATTGGGATAAATCTTTAATTTGTAATACTTTCTGACGTCACTATTCTTAATTGGTACATATATTTTGGGCTCATTTAATACATCTGTTTTATTTGCTCTATGCTGATTATTTATCCTACTACTGTCTTTTTGCTTAGTCACTGACCTTGTCGTGACTCTCAACACGCGCGATACCTTTCTATTCATTTCCTTAAAATCTTCTATAGTAATTCGCGATAACGCATCTGCGATATAATTGTCCTTCCCCCTAAGGTATTCAACTGTAAAATCATATTCTTCCAGATCTAGTCTCATTCTTGTTAATTTGGAACTTGGGTTTTTCATTGAGAACAGATAAGAAAGAGGTCTATGGTCAGTACGAACTAAAAAGTGTTTTCCATAGATATATGGTCTGAAATGTGTGATAGCCCAGTGTATGGCAGTAATTTCCTGTTCAATGGTTGATTTATTACTTTCACCCTTTGTAAATGTCTTTGAAGCGTAAGCTATAGGAAGTTGTTTACCCTGATGTTCTTGAGTTAAAACAGCACCGCATGCATGCTTGCTTGCGTCCGTTGTTATACAAAATTCCTTAGTAAAGTCGGGGTACTGAAGCAATGTTGGATTAATTAATGCTTTCTTTAAGTATCTAAATGCAAATTCGCAATCTTCTGTCCATTCAAATGGCACCCCTTTTCTGGACAATCGTGTAAGATGTCTAGAGTATTCGGAAAAATTTTTGATAAACCTTCGGTAATAATTACAAAAAGCGATGAACCTTTTTGCGCTATCCGCGTCCTTGGGTGTCGGATAGTTTTCGATTACCGAGTATTTACTATCATCTGGTAGTATTCCCTTATCAGTACACTTATGTCCAAGGTAGGTTACCTCTCTCATAAAAAATGAACACTTTTCTGGGTTTAGCTTAAGATTGTATTTACGACAGAGATTAAAAACATCCTTCAAATTTGAAAGCATATGCTTTTCTGAGCATCCCAATACGACCAAGTCATCCATATATAGAAATGCTTGATCCGGCTTCAGACCACTGAAAGCAATTGTCATCATTCTTTGGAAGGAATTTGGTGCTATCTTTAAGCCGTAGGGTAGTCTAGTAAATCTGTAGGAACCATTGCTCGTAGAGAATGATGTCAAATCTCTGGAGTTTTTCTCTAATACTATCTGGTGAAATCCCGACATCAAGTCTAAACAAGAAAAATACTTTGCTCTGCCAAGTTGGTCTAGAATATCATCAATTCTAGGCAATGGGAATTTATCCGATAACAATTTTTTATTTATTTGCCTGTAGTCTATCACAAGTCGCCATCTTTTCTCATCCGAACCCGGAAGTGATTTCTTTGGAACCAATAAAATTGGACTATTGTATTCCGAAAATGATGGTTCAACTATTTTATCATCTATCAGTTTTCTAACCTGTTTGTTAATTTCATCCTTATGCGAATGTGGTATACGATAGTTTTTTATGTATACCGGCTGTTTGTCATTCAATCTCAACTTTTGCTCATAGAAATTGTTAGTAGATATTGTTTCTGTTTCCAAACCAAAAATGTCACTATATTCTTTGCAAATTTTCGTTAGTGTTGGTTTAAATTGTTCTGGGAAGTTTTTCTTTAAAATATCCATAACCTTTGATTGTCTATTTTCAATTTTGTTTAATCTTTGTGTAATTACATTATAGTTAGAGATGTTTTCGGTTTTAATGCTATTCTGTTTGATTGAAATTATACTGTCATTAGTATTTAAAAAACGAATAAAAGCTTTGTTGGATTTAACTAGAATATTTGGTATAAAAACCGCTGTTGTTACTTCCTGATTTGGTATCAGTATTTCATTTTTAAGATTCTCAAATTTAATTTGTCTTATTACTTCTGACCTTGGTGGTAGTGTTATCTCATTATAATTATTTGTTATTGGTATGTCTATTGTATGTTGCAGATTAGAGGGTCTTAGAACAAGACAGTCATGTTCTTCATTGAAATTCAATAAACAATTATATCTTTTTAAGAAGTCCAAACCAATAATTCCATCACAAGGTATGGGGAAATTGTTCTGAACCACCTGAAAGTAATGTGGTATTAAAAAGTTTTTAAATTTCATTTCCAAGAATATTTTTCCTATGGATTTCAGGTATCCCTGTCCTATACCAGTTATTGTTGTAGTAATGTTTTTATTTATTTGTTGGGGTTTGAAAAAATTATTTTTTACGATTGAAATATCTGCTCCTGTGTCTACCAACAACGTTGCTATGTGGTTAGTATTATTAATTTCCATATGCACAAAAAAACTCAAGTTGAGATTAAGGTTGTATATTTTATTATGTGTTGAGCTTATCTTAGGGGGTTGTCGGAGTTTTCCGAACCGTTTTCGTATGAGTCAGTTGCTCTTACGTAGTTTCCATTTCTACGTCTATTGTTGAAACCTTGCCTATTTCTGTTATTTCCTGGTCTTTGTGGAGGTCTAAAATTGTTATTAATGTTGTGATTGGGAAAATTATTATATTTTCTTCGATATTGATTATTATTTCCTCTGTTACTAGGTCGATTATATTTCCTACCCAAATATAGCAACGCATTTTGCTGGCCAGTTGCTTCTGTGCAACTGTTAACAAATTTAGTAATTGCCTCATTCATGTTGTTGAATTGGCCTGCCTCCATAAAAAGTTTTACCCTATCTATGGTACAATTTTTCGTTAATGCCTTAACGGCAACCTGCGTTGAATACTTGTTTGCTAATTCACATGACAAACCGTCTGATATATATGCGTTTTCCAATGATTTTGTTAAGTTTTCAATTTCACTGCAGTAATTGTTTGCAGTTTTATTATTTTGTCTAGTATTCATAATTTTAGCTGTCAGTACTTCTACCGACTCGCCCTTGACCGTAGCGCGCAATTTACTGATTATTTCCGATATTGTACCTTCATCTTCAATTAGATTCCTAGCGGTTCCTTTCAATTTAGTCTTTAATAAAGACACTGCTATCGCTTCATTGTCACCTTTAATTGTGTTCAGCAATTGCAAGGAGTCTATAAATGCTCTCAGGTTTTCTGACCTGCCATCAAAGTCGATTACAAGCTTTGATGCGGTGTTTAGAAATTCTACTATTGTCTGGGTCATGTTTGTTGAAATTATTTCAGGTTTTGTTTCCTGATTATACAATAGGATCAATGTTTCGTTAGATTTTTGGTCTGTCGTTAGTTTATAAGATACTTCCTCATTGAATGCAGGTGGTAATTCAATATATAAATCTTTTTTTGATAAAATGCTTATTAGCCTACTCCTTACATCAGAAAAGAAACATTCGGCTGCTGCTTTGTGGGGTGTTGTAAGCTTACTGAAATTTACATTAACAACTACTCTGATTCTTTCGAATCTGTCAAACAAAGTCCTCAGATGCTTTACTACCGTTTCGTCCTTTATATTTCTTTCTAAATTTAAACATTTATATGATTTGTCAAAATCGTCTTTTAACAGTCTTAACCTTTTAATTATTTCCTGCCAGTCCATTTAGATCTTGTCCAATTCATTGGCTCTACTTGAATATCTCTTTCTAAGTCTTCAAGTATGCATACTGTAAACCTTTAATACAAAATTCAATCCCAACAAAATTGTTACTATAATCAAACAAATTTCAATCTTATCTAAGTTCATTTTATTTTGAAGTATTTCTACCTCATTTATAACATTGGCCGTTGGCCTATCTAATTTAGTTTGTGTCTTGCACATATTCAAAGAAAAAGGAAGAGAAAACAAATTATTAAATTTTAAAATGTCTTAACATCCTAATTGTTTCTTCTTCTATGGAATTTTTATTAATTACGTCCTCCATAGTTGGAGCTCTATTCATTCCTATTGACTTCCAATATTTGGTCAACCATACCAAATATTCTTCACTTGAAAATTTTGTTTTTATCTGTGGACTATCCGCAATGGGATTCTTAGGCCTAATTTTTACCCTATTCATACTAGAGGGATCCAATTTATTTTATTTTCTTTATATGTAATGTGTATTTTAATTTTATTTTATTTTAATTAATTTTTAATTTAATACCATATTTAATTTTTAATTTAAATTGAATTATTGTTAATTTACTTAAATATATATACTGTTATTTATATATATATATATATTTTTTTTTATTTCTAAGTTGCCTCGAGCGGTTTACGCTTATAGGCCCTGCCAGTGCAACCCTTGAGGAGCACGTTGGTTTAAATAAAATTTTTTTTTTGTTGTTGTTATTCTGCAGCGGCGGTAGAGGTTCTGTTAAACCTTAAACCACATGCGGGTTGTCTTCTTCATGTTTTTGTTCTTTGGTCCTTGATTCTTGAGGTCCTTGGTGCCTCTCGGGTCCTTGGTCATATTGCTTCATCGGTCATCGGTCATCGTGTGCTTCATAAGTACAAGGTCCCTCACGCCTCTTAGCCAGGCGGTTCTTCCTTCAACGCGACTGGTGGATATATTTGGTTGATCCACCAGGCTTTTATTTATTTATTTATTTTTCCTGTGTGCAAATAAAAATCTATAGCACTCCAGGATTTTATTTTCTGAGTGCAGGACTCTTGTTCTTAAGCACTCTTAGTGCTAGCTATTGTAGCACTTCAGAGTTTGGCAGGATCACTGTTATATTCTAGGTGCAATAACTGGAGCACTTCTAGAATAGTGGCAGGATCGCCATGTAACGTATTTATTTATTTAATTTTATTTTGTGCACTCAAGGAGCACTATCAAATAAAAAGGTCAATAGTTTTAACTAAGTGCAGCTGAACCGCACTATTTGGTTAAATTTTATTGATTGCCCTCTTGAGGGAAAATGTCCCTTCTTTTATACTAAATTTTGGCTGATTTAACAATTCCAAATCAAACCCTTAATTCTAATACAATTTTGTATTGACTTAATACTATAACATATGTTTGTGTGTATATTATATGTTTAACTATATTATATTGGTTTGTGTGTGTAATAATTATGGTACAAGTGGATGTTATATGACACGCGCCTATTATCCACAATAATTCCCACGGTGAAGTGTAAAGAGAGACACACACGATCACCAGCAATGCCATACAACAACAACACACATACTACATATTATATGCAAACCAATGCAGTCGGCGGCCTGACAACAAAGTGTCAAATGATCGACGCATGTGCGCGACGGTCAATAACATTGAGTCAAGTGGTCGCCGCTCATATGCAATTGGATATTCTTTTGTTTATGCATATGAAATGTTGTGCCAGTATTGACAACTGTAAAATCATGCTACAGCAGTATATGATTATGTTGCTCTCGATGTGTTGTTTACAATATTTTTTTTTCTAAGCTGAACAATAAAACAGAAGCGTAAAGAAAATATTTTGTGGCTACCACCATCAGACACTAGCGGGGTAAATACAGATTTTTTCACAAAAATTTCAAATACGAAAAGAAAAATCCTTTGGTTTTTATTTTTTAATATTTCCTTTACCACGTGTTCTTTGGTAAACTTTATATAAGCTTCATATAAAATTGTTATTAAAATCATAAATTATCAGAAAATTTAATACGAATGCAACGCACTCCTAACAACAACTGGAATAAAAAATTAGAAGGTTATATACTTACTTAATTGGTCCTTACAATGCTTAGGCAGGATAACGACTTAGCTTCTCACGCCACCCATGTTTTGTGTTATCCACCAGTAGCAGGCCCTACATATGGGAATTCTCGGCAATACGCAAAGTCGCCGTAGTCTTGTAGTGTTGGCTTTAGACGTGAAGCCAGTCTTCAAACCCCAGATCAGACATTCCAACAGAATGAAATATGAAAGAATATTTCCCCGGCGACTTCCTATCAGCAGATTTCTGGCAGAAACTCTGAGAGTAAATAAATTTGCCATGAAAAATCTGTCGTTCGGGAGTAGTATGTTTATGGCGTTTCTAGGTCACTTATTCCATACAAAATTTGGTGCATGCATAGCTGTAAAAGAGTAAAAACATTGCAGAATTGTGAAATGAATTGTGTGCGATCGGCCTTTAGGTTTGTAACATGTATTATGAAAAGGTAATGCTTTTTAATGTCTATGTGTGTATTACAATTTGGGAGAATGCATATCTGGAAAAGAATTAAATCATTTTTATTTTCAATTTTTCCCTACAAATTTGGGATCAGACCTGCTTTTTGTTGGTCCTTTCATTTGTATTGCTTTTCAAACGAATGGTTGGACGGACAGAATTAGTGTGTGCACGTTTCCTCATCTACATCCCAGAGTATAAGTAGACTGTAAAGTGAAAATGTATGTACGTATGTACGAATGATTGGACAGAGAGAATGAGTGTGTGTGTAACATGTAATGTGTATGTCCGTTTTTTTTAATAGTAAATTCTTGACACGCACTGCTCATGATCACAGGTGGAAGAAATAGAAATATAAACTAATAAGAAAGGGTAGGTTGGTTGTGCGGTTGTTTTTAAATTGATGAGAAAGAAATGTATAGTTGTGCCTGTGGGTGTTTTTTTTCACGCATAAGTATAAGTAATATCTGTATAGTATAAATAGACTTGTTTTTAAGGATTTAGAATTTTTTTAGTTTTACTGTTTGAAATAAATGAAATTATACAATAATGAGATTAATTAAAACAAATTAGTTTTTATTTTTTGAAAATTTTATTAGATATTTCTTTTTTTCAGATTTGTACAGATTCGAACTTAAAAATACGTTTATACAGATTAAATAACTTAAGTGTTAACAAATATTGTGTATAGAATGTTTGACATCGACAAATGTTGAAAGATTGTGAATAAGTATTTTCACAATAATACAAACGTATGACATATTAATACATAAAAATGGATTACTTATTTTACTAATGTTACATATTCTTAGTTCAATGTGTTCCCATACCATTTGAATCATCTAAATTAACAATACCGTATTCTCGTTTGAGTGGTTTTTTAGGTAAAGAATCACGCATGAAAACACCCCTAAAGTGTTTAAGATGTCTTCCATATTTATTCAAATCCAAATCTGTTAATGGGCGATTGGGTAGGTTATCTAATAGTTTTTTGGAGCTGGACTATAGTAGAGACCATGTCCAGTTTTATATGGTTTGATGTACAACCCTTTACCCATTGCAATTGATTCCATATATCTATTATGACGGTTAGCTTCAGCCAGTTGTTCTTTTCCATTTTTGATAGCATTTACTGCTTTGACAATAGCGGATCCTCCACTTGCCAAACCACCAAGCGCTGACAATGCTGTTAGTACGGGAATAAGTGGAAGAAATCCTCCAATTTTCGGTACAGGTATAACTCTTGGTATTATAATGTTTGCTCGCTTTTTCCCTTTAAAATTTGAATGAATAGCCTTTTGAGCTATTTTAACAGCATCATTTATATCAAGGGGTTTCTGTTCTTTCAATTGTTTTAAAGTTTTTCTCACAGTAGCTGTGAATAATTTCTTATTACACTTATTCATTTTTCCTGTTCTCGTTCTTTTCGAATTCTTTCTTTTCTTATGTCTCTGCTCCTTCAAACCTAATCCAAATTTCACTTTAGTTTTCATAGCGTTTGTCACAAACCACGCGTTAGCACGTTCTTTAATATCACTATCTTTAGATTTAACTCGTTGCCAGGCTTTTTCAGCTAACATTTGATCTGCTTGATGTCTTGTGTCTATATCTTTTGATTGTGCTCTCTACAAGCTGCGTCTAATAAATTTATACCCTTATCTCCTCTTGCTAAACATTTTTCAAGTTTTGTACCAGGTCCACAAAACTGATAACCAGGCAGATGTAATTCGACAGGTACTTTATTTATTAAGTTGTTTACAAATCCTCTTCTCATCTTACACTGGCTCTACTTTGCATCTGATTACGATCTGCCTTGTATCTGGTCACGATCTACTTTATATCTGTTACCGATCTACTTTTTGGTTTTTTTTTGGTTTTGTCTATTTTATTTTAATTTTTTTATTATTTTTTTTGTCATTGCCATGTTTTAGATAAACATGTTCTACCTCAATGTTTATTTAATCAGCTAGATCATCATGTATTTGTTATAATATATATATATATATATATAATAATATATATATATATATATATATATATATATATTGGTTACGACATTTTTTTTGTTTTTATGATTATATTTATTGAAACCTTCTCCAAATTTATTAATATAAGACATTTCTTTCACTCTTCTAATAAATTATGTTAGATTCTTTAAGTTCTTCGATAATAGAGATTATTTCGTTTTGATGATTGTTGTGACCAGAACCTTCCGATGAAAGAAGTAAACGTAGTCTGCCAACTAGTTCATTAAGATCATCCAGCTATACAAGCTACACCAGCTATATTAGCTATATATGTATAGCAGGTATAGCTGATATAGCTGGTATAGCTGGTGTAGCTGGTATAGCTGGTATAGCTGGTGTAGCTAGTATAGCTGGTATAGCTGATATAGCTGGTATAGCTGGTGTAGCTAGTATAGCTGGTATAGCAGGTATAGCTGGTATAGCTGGTGTAGCTAGTATAGCTGGTATAGCTGATATATCTGGTATAGCTGGTGTAGCTAGTATAGCTGGTATAGCAGGTATAGCTGGTATAGCTGGTATAGCTTGCTAGTATAGCTAGTACAGCTTGCTAGTATAGCTAGTACAGATTGTATAGCTTGCTGGTATAGCTAGTACAGATTGTATAGCTTGCTAGTATAGCTAGTACAGCTTGCTAGTATAGCTAGTACAGTTTGTATAGCTTGCTAGTATATCTAGTATAGCTTGCTAGTATAGCTAGTACAGTTTGTATAGCTTGCTGGTATAGTGTTTCATGTGAAGAGGTATGAAATTAATAAAAAAAATCTTTATAAACTACAGTCAAAAGAAAAAAACCTAATCAGTGTAAGATTGGAAGAAGATTTGTAAACAACTTAATAAACAAATTATATGTTGAATTACATCCACCTGGTTATCAGTTTTGTGGACCTGGTACAAAACTTCAAAAACGAATAGCAAGAATAAAGGAAATAAAGAAAGAATTTATTGGATGCAGATTGTAGAAAACACTCGTACTCAAAATCAAAGGATATAGACACAAGCCATCAAGCAGATCGTGATCAGGTATAAATCAGATCGTGACCAGATAGCAAGCAGTTCGTGATCAGATATAAAGCAGATAGTAATCAGATACAAAGCAGATCATAATCAGATAGCAAACAGATCAAAAAAATCAATATAAAAAATTATTATAATGTCTAAAAATTACCATAATAAAGTGTTGGAAGATCTTGTAAAGACAAGGGCTGTTCAAAAGAAAAAGTTAAAAAATATTAAACTGAATCAAATAGATAGAGTTAATTTATTAGAAGATACCTTTCAACCAATAACAAAACCACTTAAAAAACCATTGGAAAACTTAAAGATAAACATAAGGATATAGACAACACTATTAATGATGACGATGATTATGATGATGTAAATGATGATAATGAAAACATCCCAAAACTTGAACATAAGCGTAAGGATGTAGACAACACTATAGATGATGACGAAGATTATTATGACGTAAATGGTGATAATGAAATCATTGGAAAACTTGAAGATAAGCATAAGGATACAGACAACACTATAGATGATGACGAAGATTATTATGACGTAAATGGTGATAATGAAATCATCGGAAAACTTGAAGATAAGCATAAGGATATAGAAAACACTATTGATGATGACGACGATTACGATGATGTAAACGGTGATAATAATGATTTAAGTATGAAAATATTTCAACTGATGATAATGATGATGAAAAAAAACTATGACCATAATAGACCTGTATCAAGTACATGAATCAACTTGGAAAGAAAACAATATTTAAAGCTGACGAAAAGCTCTCCATTATTTGAAAATATACAAACACTTATTAATAATAAGCAATTGGATAAAATTTATGGTTTTAATCAAGATGTAGACGGTAGTTGGAGATATGGCAAGGAAAAATTAATGTTTAATAGAGATAATACTATGCGGATAGGGAATATGAAATTGAAAATGACGCCTGGATTATTTGAACTAGTATTTCATAAAAATCCTCTCCATTATTCTAAAAATGATTTGAAAAAATATAAAGAGATTTTAATTCATACCAATGCACATTAACGTCGCTATGAACCTAATGAACAAGTGAAAGGAACACGAGCCTTCAAATATATACGAATAATTAAACATTTATTCGAAACAACAACAAACATTTTAACAAAAGGCACTGGTTTAATGCTAAAATTACAAAATAATCTGAAATCAAATTATATACATTGGGATGATCCTAATGAACTAGTTGGCAGACTACGTTTACTTCTTTCATCGGAAGGTTCTGGTCACAACAATCATCAAAACGAAATAATCTCTATTATCGGAGAACTTCAAGAAGCTAACATAATTTATTAGAAGAGTGAAAGAAATGTCTTATATTAATAAATTTGGAGAAGGTTTCAATAAATATAATCATAAACACAAATATATATATATATATGTATATAACACAAATACATGATGATCTAGCTGATCAAATAAACAATTTAAACATTGAGGTAGAACATGTTTACCTAAAACATGGCAAAGTCAAAAAAAAAAAAATTAAAATAAAATAGACAAAACCAAAAACCAAAAAAGTAGATCGTTATCAGATATAAAGTAGATGGTTACCAGATACAAAGCAGATCGTGATCAGATGTAAAGTAGATCGTGATCAGATACAAAGCAGATCCAATTCAATATCAAAAAATTAACATAATGAAATCATATAAATTGTTGTATATATGGGAGATCGTCTTGATTTCAGCTATTTTTGCGAAGAGGTATAAAAGTAAAGAAAAAATTTGTTATAATCTACAGTCAAAACAAAACCCCAGCCAGTGTAAGATGAGAAGAGGATTTGTAAACAACTTAATGAATAAAGTACCTGTTGAATTACATCTGCCTGGTTATCAGTTTTGTGGACCTGGTACAAAACTTGAAAAACGTTTAGCAAGAGGAGATAAGGGTATAAATTTATTAGACGCAGCTTGTAGAGAGCACGATATTGCATATTCACAATCAAAAGATATAGACACAAGACATCAAGCAGATCAAATGTTAGCTGAAAAAGCCTGGCAACGAGTTAAATCTAAAGATAGTGATATTAAAGAACGTGCTAACGCGTGGTTTGTGACAAACGCTATGAAAACTAAAGTGAAATTTGGATTAGGTTTGAAGGAGCAGAGACATAAGAAAAGAAAGAATTCGAAAAGAACGAGAACAGGAAAAATGAATAAGTGTAATAAGAAATTATTCACAGCTACTGTGAGAAAAACTTTAAAACAATTGAAAGAACAGAAACCCCTTGATATAAATGATGCTGTTAAAATAGCTCAAAAGGCTATTCATTCAAATTTTAAAGGGAAAAAGCGAGTAAACATTATAATACCGAGAGTTATACCTGTACCGAAAATTGGAGGATTTCTTCCACTTATTCCCGTACTAACAGCATTGTCAGCGCTTGGTGGTTTGGCAAGTGGAGGATCCGCTATTGTCAAAGCAGTAAATGCTATCAAAAATGGAAAAGAACAACTGGCTGAAGCAAACCGTCATAATAGATATATGGAATCAATTGCAATGGGTAAAGGGTTGTACCTCAAACCATATAAAACTGGATATGGTCTCTACTATAATCCAGCTCCAAAAAACTATTAGATAA
Organism: Sarcophaga variegata; assembly: GCA_932273835.1. Taxonomy (NCBI): domain Eukaryota; kingdom Metazoa; phylum Arthropoda; class Insecta; order Diptera; family Sarcophagidae; genus Sarcophaga; species Sarcophaga variegata. Next base: position 91,930,206 of record OW026358.1, on the reverse strand, counting down.
CCTACCCAATCGCCCATTAACAGATTTGGATTTGAATAAATATGGAAGACATCTTAAACACTTCAGGGGTGTTTTCATGCGTGATTCTTTACCTAAAAAACCATTCAAACAAGAATGCGGTATTGTTAATTTAGATGATTCAAATGGTATGGGAACACATTGGGTAGCATATTATAAAAACCACAACTATAAAGAATACTTTGATAGCTTTGGAAACTTACAACCACCACTTGATTTGTCAACTACTTAAAATTTCCTATTGAATATAATTATGAACGAAAACAAAAATTTAATACATTTAATTGTGGGCACTTGTGTTTAAAATTTTTATTCAATAAATATAAATTGAAATGAAATAATTCAGAGTACATCGTCCCTCACTAACACAACCTACTATTAAATTTTTAAAGAAGGGGAACAAAAATGGTAACATCAGCTGTATTGGAAGAACTATTAATAAAACATATAGATTTATTTATGAAACTTATAAATGAACTAAGAATATATAACATTAGTAAAATAAGTAATCCATTTTTATGTATTAATATGTCATACGTTTGTATTATTGTGAAAATACTTATTCACAATCTTTCAACATTTGTCGATGTCAAACATTCTATACACAATATTTGTTAACACTTAAGTTATTTAATCTGTATAAACGTATTTTTAAGTTCGAATCTGTAAAAATCTGAAAAAAAGAAATATCTAATAAAATTTTCAAAAAATAAAAACTAATTTGTTGTAATTAATCTCGTTATTGTATAATTTCATTTATTTAAAACAGTAAAACTAAAAAAATTCTAAATCCTTAAAAACAAGTCTATTTATACTATACAGATATTACTTATACTTATGCGTGAAAAAAAACACCCACAGGCACAACTATACATTTCTTTCTCATCAATTTAAAAACAACCGCACAACCAACCTACCCTTTCTTATTAGTTTATATTTCTATTTCTTCTACCTGTGATCATGAGCAGTGCGTGTCAAGAATTTACTATTAAAAAAATAAACGATCATACACATTACATGTTACACACACACTCATTCTGTCCGTCCAATCATTCGTACATACGTACATACATTTTCACATTACAGTCTACTTATACTCTGGGATGTAGGTGAGGAAACGTGCACACACTCATTCTGTCCGTCCAACCATTCGTTTGAAAAGCAATACAAATGAAAGGACCAACAAAAAGCAGGTATGATCCCAAATTTGTAGGGAAAAATTGAAAATAAAAATGATTTAATTCTTTTCCAGATATGCATTCTCCCAAATTTTAACACACACATAGACATTAAAAAGCATTACCTTTTCATAATACATGTTACAAACCTAAACACCGATCGCACACAATTCATTTGACAATTCTGCAATGTTTTTACTCTTTTACAGCTATGCATGCACCAAATTTTGTATGGAATAAGTGACCTAGAAACGCCATAAACATACTACTTTCGGGGTCAACTTTGAGCGGTAGGTCTCGCCACTAATGTATAAAACTAGCACACACAACATAAGTGGTGTGAGAACCTAGCTTATAATCCTGACTGAAGGGTGGTAATGACCAATTATGTATGTATGTTATGTATGTGCAAGCAGACGAGCTTGGCCCCCAGGACAAAGGACAAAACCCTTCTGTAGAGGTATAATCAACGAAAAGTATAATGAAGAAAGACGAAAACTCTTCGCAAACCAAGTGAGTCTGGGCAATCAATACTTATGTGGGCAAACTATAATAAGACGCGAACTATTAAGGAATTGCCTGAAGGTAATAGGAAGGAGATTCTCGCGAGCCCAACATATATATTCAGGGCCGATGGGAGTGAATATCAAATTCCAAAAGGAAATACATGGGTGCATACCATATGCTGGGCATGTTACTGTGCAACATCCTGAAGTTTGTCGTGGGAAATATGCTTAAGGCAGACACTAGGTTAGGTTAGGTTAGAGGACGTTTACTTGTCAATTAAGACAAGTACAGTACCCGGAGGTCGGATTGACCCATTGTACAACGTCCTAAAGAGGACTTTTACGCTTTTTTAGTATTGTGACGTTTTTACCTTTTTAAAAACGTTAAAAATTGGTTCGTAGATTGCAAATAAAATAAAAATAAATTTGTGTTTAGTTTTAAATCAATTCTTTATTTTTCGCACAATTCCGTGTGCCACGACTTGATTTAATCAACTACAATTTGCTTTAATTGTTATTCTTCTCTACACTCTCACTCGCGTACACACTAACAATTACTCAATAGATCTTTATAACAGAGATCTTCAAACCACGATTCTTCTCTTCACACGCAACGTGTCTTCACACAAGACTGATTGAATTCTTTCTCATCCCGTTGCCTGCTTTGTCTTGCCTTTTATATCGTTGGGTAAACAGTCTGATGAATGCTTTCGAAGAAGAATGACTTTGCCTTCGCGAAATCTCTATAAACGTAAACATGTTGTTTTCGTTATTGTTGTTTGGTATTTTGTTTACATTTGTTCCTGCAGTGTTGTTGTTGCTTGTTTACTTGTTAATCGCTTTTTTTTTGTTTGTAAAACCAGCACTCAGGGGATGGCCCCTACTCATGCAGTGCATTGTGCAGGTTTAGGAAAATAGGTTATAGGAAGGTGGAAAGAGGGAGTAGTGTTTGTGGACATTTTATTTAAACTCAAGATGCGAACGGCAAGGAAACGAGTTGCTGCTAGGTGACTATATCGAGCCATAACCGCAAAAAAAGCTTAAGCGACATATTTTTCATATATCGTTTTTTGTAATAAATAAATTCATTACCCTCATTTGCATCATCTATAAAAATTTCAGAATCACACTGTGCACCGGTATGAATTTATAACAAAAAAAAATTTTAACTTAAGTGCATTTTGAAAACTTGTTTGTTTTTTTGTGACAGCGACTTGTCGCTTAAGATAAAATTTTCTTCTTAAAAAATTTGAAAAATATATAAAATTTTCTTCTTAAAAAATTTGAAAAATATATTGTTTTTAAAAATTATAGTATAATAATACGTTTGCAGTATTATTTTAATATTCGTATGTAAATATCTAAAAAATTTATAAAATTTGACAGAGGTGAATAAGGAAGTGTTAAAGTTTTGTTAAAGTTTTGTGTTAAAAAATTTTTTTTTCTAAAAGTTTAATAAGCGCTCCCTCGTTCCATACAGCGATTCAGACACATCTTCCGATGCAGAAGAAACCTGTGTGGGACAGAGAGGATTTAAAAGGCAACGAAAATTACCTTTACGGCTGAAAACTAAAAGTTCGCAACACAAGTGTTCTGTCTAATCCGTGTAAGAACAATGAAAATTTCGTTGAACAATTTACGTTCTGCTATATTTGAAAAATATAACCCGAACATAGGTCTTAAATATGGTTATTTTGAAAATTCTGAAATAAAATATTTTGATATAAACTCGATTTTACGATTTACACGACACTCTGAAATACTAGCCAAGGGACCTGCAGAATTATATAAAAGTCCATTGAAAATTTCCTCTACAAAGTACAGAGATTTAAAAACACTCTGTGACAACAAAATCATACCTGAAAGATTTCACCACGAATTTTTAAATTTACAACATGATCATACCATAGAAGACTTGCTGCCTGAAACCGATCAAGAAGACAATTCCCTTTAGATATAAAAAATAAATAATTGTTTTTTTGAAAATGTTAAGGTTTGCAATGACTTCTTTATTATTTTCTTGTAACCACGTGCAGTGTTCATAATGATATATAAAACATTTTTTATTTTTGAATGAAGTTTGAATTAAACTATCTGCATGGTTTTATTTTATATATTGTAACATTTAAAGGAAAATTCCTAACTCTTTTTTTTTGTAAACCCCAAAAAATCTCTACTACTCGAGTTAGGGCCTATATATATTAAGGCAACTACATGTATGTATGTATACGTAACAAAGAAGAAATTCGAGTCCTTTAACACCTATTTCCCATATTACGATAATAATTCTTACTGTTAGACATTCACTGCATTAATTACAAAAATATTTAATTTCTAATACGAATAAAAAGCCTTTTATATACATTTATATAGATTTATGTATAAAATGTTATAATAATGACCTAAAAAGAATTATATTAAAAAAATATAGTTTAGTAAATGAAAAAAAATCCTCCGTCACAAGAATATTTTATCTTAACCGACAAAATTTTTTCCCAGTAGTTAATCAGAATGACAGCAAAAATAGCTTAAGCGCCAAAAATTGCTGTTATTATGCTTATATGTGAAAGCAATTGCATTCATTTTATGCATTGGAACAAAATGTGTCTTCATACAAAATTTTGTTGCTCTAACTTGATTTGAACAAGAAATAAATAATAAAAACCTTCCCCTGTAAAATTTCGTTTTTGTCGCTTGAGCTTTTTTTGCGGTTATGGCTCGATATAGTGGCCAGTGTTATACCTTCACCATTAGACAGTCTATAGCAATCGTCCCCAAGAAGCCCGCATCTTAAGGTTATTTGAGTTCAAATATTTAAATTTTTGCGGTTAAGTGTATGGAATATGTATGTATGTATGTATGTAATAGGTTATTTTTAATAAATAAATACTTCGTTTGATGGTGTTGTTGTTTAAAAACTCTAGTTTGTTGTTATTGTCTTATTAATATTTAAATTATTGCTGTTAAGTGTATGTAATAGGTATATATGTATGTAATGGTTATTTTAATAACTATTTCGTTTGATGGTGTTGTTGTTTAAAAGCTGTAATTCTTGACCGCGAAATTGTTATTGTTTTGGTTTTGTTTTATTTTGATTTTGTTTTAATTCCGTTTTCTTTTTAATTTTAGTATTTTTATGTTATTGTTTGTGGTTTATTTTAAATTGCTCTGGTTTTCGTAAAAACAAAATGTAATAGGTATGTATGTTGTAATAGGTTATTTTTAATAAATATTTCGTTTGATGGTGTTGTTGTTTAAAAACAAAAATAGACGGACGACACAAAATAGACGGACAGTGCGATTACATCTGTACACGACGGATGACAAAACACTTCTCCCTTACTACTTTTAGACTGATGTTGTTGCTATATTTTTTGTTTACTCGTCGATCATGAAAACAAGTCCTTTGTTTTGTTTTTGGAGCTTTTGTTTATCATTTTAATAACACTATTTCCATTTTCGTAACAATACTTTTTTAACGTAGAGGGTAGGCCATATTTCGGTTTAAATTTAAATCATCGGTTATTTCGGATCTGTCAATACTTCTTTCATTCTATTTTGTCACAAAATTCAGTATATTATATCCGCTGAACGTAATGAATCGATTTACACTTGAGTAACGTAGGGATTTACTGGGCCAACGAGAAACTGCACGATGATGTCGATTTTGCCAAAGAAATCATCTTTTCGCATGAAGCTCATTTTTATATTGGTGGGTATGTTAATAAGCAAAATTGCTTTATTAGAAGCTCAGAAAAACCCACACGTGGAAGAAGTATTTATATTACAACGGACCACCAAAGCTGGTATGGTGGTCCATATTTCTTCGAAAATTATGATGGCACAATTGTTACGGTCAATGGAGATACCTATCGCACCATGATAACTGATTTTTTTTGTACCCGGTTTACATGGTATTGATGAGAACGATGTTTGGTGCAACCAGTCACACATTCGTGAAGCCATTGCCGAGAAACGAACCCATACACTTGAAAAAGTACACGAAAATTGGTGGGATCGAATGATGAGGTACTGTGAGGCTAGCAGGGGCAGCCATACGAATGAAATATTATTCCATTTCTAACCGGAACAATTGTACTTCACAATAAAATAACAAATTAGGCAAAATTTTAAACCGGTTTTGTCTTATTGCATTTTTAAATTTAAACTTTTAAATGACCCACTCTATATATTTTTACAGCTGCTGTAAGTCTGTAAGAATTTTCAAATCAAAGAAACAAAATGCAATAAAGCTTAAACTGTGGTCATCTATTTGAGAAAAAGTAATTTTCCCTTTAAATTTTATGCTTTAATATTATCTTTTATAAAATTGGGGAATTTTGTTTGAATAGAAAAGAAAAATTACAAAATATCAGACGCTAAATTTTAAAACACACAAAAATAATTCTCTTACAGTTTTTCCGATTGCAGAAAAAATTTTTTAATACAAAAAAAAAAAAAAAACTAAACATGTAACTCAAATTAATTTAATCACCCACATACCAAACATGTGTTTAAAAGTAATTATCGTATCTTCTTTGTATTTCTGTACTACTTCCACAAACAACACGGCAAAGATAAACCACATTGCACTGTCAAAGTACCAAAGGAAACCACATTTCTGTAATACAATCTTGAGGCAAACATTTGGCCATAATCTGTAATTATGTTTGTGTTTGTATTTGCCATTTAGATGCACATACGTACATATTATAAACATATGGAAGGCTAATATAAGCATTAGACAAGCTAAGAAAAGTTTTGTTTTGTTTTGTTTTGTGTCAACCAAAATATGCAGGACTACAGCTGAAATTACTTACAATGTGAAGCATATTAATACATGTGTGACTGAATATTGTTGTAATTTAAGTTCTTAATATGAAAATGAAAATATACCAGGTTGTACCACCAGACACACGGAATAGTCTTCCTTCCAAATTGATTTGGTTTCGCTGCTATTAATAGTCCCGATTAGCCCATGATTTTTTCCGTTTAAGATTCTCAAAATAAATCAATTTCTCAACGTCAGTAACAGTCCGATACAACATTGAATTTCTGTCGTGTTTTTGAAGCAAAATTTCACAAGCGATTCTTGGTTAGATAAGGTTGTGATAGATACATATATTAGTATTTTATACTTCCTGGTACACCCATACGATTTTCGAAATAATACTTGCGTTGCATTGAAAAGTTCTTCTTTCATTGAAGGTTTCCTTTTTTATAGAATCATGGAACCAAAATTGTTTACGTATATGTATTATACACACACTTTCGTGTATTTCATACATTCTTGTTATAAGAAATACATTCAATCAGCAGGTTCCTGCAGATTAAATGAAGAGTGGTACACAAGAAATCAACGCCTTAGATCTGTGCAAATCAAACTGCAGACACCAGCTAGTGCTCGAAACTATATAATGTATTGAGATATATTAAAATAGTGAAGCATCGATTATAACTGACTATCAATCTTGGTTTATGTTGTCAGCTGCCGAACATAAATTTATGGTTTTGGAAAAATTTTCGCTTTTCAACAGGAATTTTAAAACGTTGTCTATGAGTTACCATCTCTAATATTAATTTGTACCATTAATGGGGACTAACAACTTAATAGGATTTCAGTTGCAATACATAATTAAACCAAAAGACTTATCGTCAATGTACGTAATCAATTACAAAATGATCCATCAACTGCCATATTTTCGAAGTAATTTCATTTATTTTTCATGCCCACAGAAAGATTAGGTGAGGTCGCTGAGGTCAAACATTTGGGCCCAATGCGTTACCGCGATCAATTCTACTCGGAGATTAAACATTCCCTTGAAGAAACCAACCCGAGTCCTAAATAAATCTTGTAATTGCAGCAATCTTTATGTTAGAGAACTCGGCCAAAGGTGTCAGGTCACAAACTTCCGTGTTTTTATGACAAACTCATGACACTGACACATGAGACCAAAGACGGTCTCTTTATCTTTCGATATGTCTACCAAAAGAACAGTGGCCCTTAAGTATCTTCATTGTGCAATGAATGAATATGTATATAGCCGAGTCTAGTACTATTGCACGTACCCTACTGCTGCTAACGAGATTGAGCTCCCCTATCAAACGAGTACACAATATCAGCATTGATAATGATGGTTCAATTACAATTCTACGACATTGGAAATATCAAAGATTGACTATAGAACGGATGTGAGTGGGTCAATTATATCATGTCCTTTGGCCTTAATCTCCAAAGGCCTCTCGGCCTACCAATGAAAGAATATGACTGACAAATATTGCTGTTATCTGTAAAAGAGTAGGCCTGTTTAGAAGTTAGGGAAACAAGATGTGAATGAAAATAAGAAATAGAATTGGGAATATAAGAGAATCGTGTAATACCCTTAAGTTGAACCTAAACTAGTCTGATGGGATTTCAGCTATAACAACCCGTATATATAAATAAGGGGGACCTACGGGACACTCCGCCTTACATGTGCACCAGAGCCGTATTGGTGTGGTGGAAAATGAAGATGCAGGGCATGCGGTGAAGACATCGAAACGATGGATCACTTTTTGTGTCACTGCCCTGAGCACGCTAATGAGCATACTTACGGGGCACTCTTTTGTGTCACTACCCGCTTTTGTGTCACTACCCAGCTTTCGTAAGAACGAGATCGCAATATTTTGGGGATGACACTATACCAAACATAACTCTCTTTAGAGAAATGGACTAGAAGAAGTTATGGAAGTTTGTACGAGATACAGACCCCCATAGAAAATAAGATGACATTCCTAATGGTGAGCGCACAACAGGCCTACATGATGGCTTAGGTGCATGCCAATTAGCATGATTCCGTTGGTTGGTCTTCTCTCCTACAACCTACCTACCTAATAATTTCTTACAGGAAATATGCGAAAATGTTTAATAAGTCGGAAATAAATTCATATTTCCTACGTGATACTGACCCCAACTATCAAAATTAGCCATTAATGTAGTTAAAACCACAATATGTATATATTTGAGTGTGTAAACAAAGATATAATAACACACACACATATATTGTAAATACATATAATTACGAATAACAATAAAAAGTAAGCAGAAGGCAATAAGAGAAAGGCAATTGAATTCTTTAACTGGGGCAAGGACAGTGAAATTGAGAAGTGAGCAAAATTTTCAAAAACATAGTTTTTTAGTACGTGACATTTCACCCTTTAATAATAATGAATTCTAAAAATGTTTGTGTTTGTATCTACCAGTGAATAGATACCTATCCAGATACAAATTTAAATACAGGGCTACTTCACCGCCAGATTGTGCATGTGTTGTCACCAGCGTGTTCAAAATATCAATACTGTTGTCGTCAACTACCGTACAAAGGGAAATAAAATCAAGAACTAAAAGTGAAGCAGTTATAAAAATTCAAAACTATCATAAAACTGCAAGAACTTTTACGTACATAGATACAGAATTTAAAAATTGATTTGTCAATACCATCTCAAACCATCCTTTCTAATTCAAATAAAAACTAATGATTGCTTACAATATCGATTGCTGCACAGCGCATTTATCTGTTCTTATTTGTGTCTATGTTGTTCGTATTTGGCCGTTTACAACACGATTAACTGATTTCGGCTAGCCTTAACACATCCTTCTTGCGCGCCTTCGCCAGTTGCTTCTAAACACAAAATCTGTGGCCATGAAAAATGTGGTCAATTCAACTTGAATAGGAGGTACAAAAGACATGAGATGTTAAAATTCTCGGCAATGATCAAATAGACGTTGGGACCAGAATCCCTATGTGAAGTTGGAGAAAATGTTTACAAAGTTATGCTCAATGAAAGGGAAGATAAAGTGAGTCACTGACTTTTCTTCAGCCAAGTGGTTCAAAACTTTTGTTGCGAAACTACAATAAGAGCAGATCTGAGTCAAGCATTAGACAATCCAAGATTAAACTTAGGTTAATAACCAGCGATTGGAAATCAGTGTAGACTTTGAGTAAACTTATTAAGAATGGAGGTGAAGTCGCCGTAGTCTAGTAGGTAGTGTGTTGGCTTATTAGACGTAAGGCCACGGTTCAAACCCCAGGTCAGACATCAAAACGAAATTTGAAAAAATATTTCTTGGGCGACTTCCTCTCAGCAGATTTCTGGCAAAAACTCCGAGAGGAAATAAAAATTGCCATGAAAAGTTTCTTAAAAATTTGTCTTTCGGAATCGACTTTAAACTGTATGTACCGCCACTGATGTATGAAATTAACCCACACAACATAAGTGGGGTGAGAAGCTAGGTCGTAATCCTGTCTGAAGGGTTGTAATGACCAATTATGTATGCATGTATGTATGTATGTATGCATGGATGTATGTATGTATGTATGCGTGTATGTAAGTATGTATGTATGCGTGTATGTAAGTATGTATGTATATATGTATTAAGAATGGAGCCCAAAATATAGATTCAGTGACGATAAGGATCAACGTGTGATGATAAATACTTCTTAGAAGAAAACATGTGAGTGCTTAGCATGTGTTATGCGGGGAATAGTCATTGTTAACAGCGAGCAGCTGCTGTTTTCAATACACCCTGAATATATTATTAAACCAATGTGGCATATAAATATCGAATGATATGCTTCCAGATTCATGTGATAATGATGAAGTGACTATCTGAAGCATAACTTAAACTGAGTACATGCTATTCTAAACACAAGGTGCTGAAATGAATTTTACTCTCAACAAAACGACAACATACGTATAATGTTGTTTTATAGTTTCGAAAAGCAATTAATAGAGGAATTAAAGCTTGTATACAAATAAATTATTTTCCCGTTCGAAGCACTGACACTCATTATGAATTTAATGATGTATTTATTTCACAAATAAAACTGTCCTTTAAAAAGCAATAAAAATAATTGCAGTAATAAAAAACAAAAAAAAAACGATTTATTGTAAACTTATAACAAATAAACAAACTTTAATTATTATTTAAAACTGTTGTTGTTTGATTTTAATCGCTTTAATTAAATGAAAGACTGGGATCACAGCATTGAGTTTACAATGCGATCTAAACGAGTTCATAAATAATAAAAAAACATATAAAAAATGGAACATTTACCCTTTATGTCAACAGATAAAAAATTATATATACGTCAACAGAAGCATACCCGGTTATGTTCATACATTTTATATGGAATTTCTTTTGTTGCTAAGCTTATTTTAGTGTTGATTTGGTTTTACTTGCTTGTTGGGTGGTGTAACGCACTCTGGTTATGTACATACTAAAGACTTATGGAAAACGACCTCACATCCCTTATATCGAGCTCCCATGAGCGTGCGGCGTTTCTGGGATTTAAGCCGCTTTATATTTTTCGACAACGGAAACACACGTCAACAGCGTAAAAAACCGACAAAGCTGCAGCCATAACGGACTTATTTTTAGCACTGAATGATAATCTACGCAGCAATTACGTAGCAGGTCCAAACGTGGTACCGGGTTTACGCAATACATACCATCGAAACCCGCCATTTACAGAATTAAAGTATGGTGGGTACGTGATTCCGTCTCATCCTATTTAATGAAGGGACAAATTTATACTGGATTGGTGGCATCCGGGAAAAAAACGTAGGCAAGAGGGTAGTAGAGGACTTGTTCGTCATTCATTTTCGTGGAAGTGAACGGAATATTATTTGTGATAATTTCTTCACAACATATAACGTAGCGAAAAGTTTAATGATGGACAGCATTTTATCAGTGTTAGGTACAGTGAACAGAAGACTAGTTTTTGTACTACTATATTTCACTTTATCTAAAGGACGGGAAGTAGAGTCAACTACATTTGGTTTCAGTAAGAATATTACCTTGTGCTCTTACATCAAAATAAATAAGTCGTTTATACTTCTTGCATTATTCATACGAAGTGCAAGGTCCAAAGAAAAAGCCACTCTAGATCTTAGATTACAACAAATATAAAGGTGGCGTCGATAATATGGATAGAATATTGAACAAGGCGACGAACTAATAGATGGCCCTTAGCTTTATTCTACAATATTCTAGACCTCGTTGCCCATAATTTACGTTGCGAATAATCCAATGTTGAAAGCTTCCACAAGCCGCTGTAGAATGTTCCCACACAGTGACAAGCGAACAACTGGTGAAGCCGGAGAGAGAAAACAAAGATAAAAATAAACATGTTACAAAAATATTTTCAACATGCAATGCTATTGAAGCTATATGTGGGGAATCTTTGAGCGTAAGAGGTGCTGCAGATAAAAGCGTGGACGAACCTGACAGCACTGGTAGAATGAAAATAAAAGGTAATTGCCAATTATGTACAAAACGTCGGCCAACCAGCAAATCCTGCATGTTGTACAACAAGCCCGTGTGTGCCGCTCATTCAAGTAATATGCCGCATTGTAATAAATGCATTTAAGAAAAATTAGCATTTAATATTTTTTATGTCTTCCTATATTTGATTCAATTTTAATCTTATTATTAAGAACTTGTAAATTAAATACAATAAACATCAAATATCATGATATTTTCATATATTTCATTATACATACCCAGGTATGCAACTGTTGACGTAAGGGATAGGAATCAAAAAATGACCACATCTTTGACCCCCATTTTTCCGCCATTTTTACTCAAGTCTAGGAATAAGGTAGAAAACACTACTGAGGATATCAGGAAATTTCAAGTTAATACAGTTATTACTTCCTGAGATACGGCGATTTAAAAACACAAAACATACCCGGGTATGCATCTGTTGACATAAAGGTTAATGATAATTATGGTATATTTTTGTTGTAATTACATTTAAATATACTATACGTAGTATTAAAAACTAAGCAAAGTCAATAATGCCATTAACATTTATTATTATCGTGTTATATCATTTACACTAGACATATATAAAGTCTATATATAGTATTCCCTAACTGCATAACGCTTTTGCCACGCCTATAAACGCAAAAAATTTTACTCCGTACTCTAAATTTACTTAAAAACATTCGTTTATATGCACACGCTTTGTGACAACTTTCTTTTCGAAACTGGTCTTGTTCACTAGCTTACGTGTTCGTGTAAATAAACGATTCTGGGTTTCAAATTAGTGGAGTATGTTAAGTCATTGCTTTATGTTGATGAAATAGCAACTATTGGAAGCCTATACTCGTTTTTACATTTATTCACCATTTACGCTATTTTTTTTTTTCTTTCCATTACCCCTCTAGGGTGCATATGGCTTTCACAAAGCATCTCCATCTGACACGATTTTCCGCCGTTGTTTTTGCGCCTTCCCATGTCAAGTCATTACGCCTTAGTTCTTGCAGGACCGTGCGTCACCAGGTGTTTTTTTGGTCTGCCACGGTTTCTTGAGCCCTGGGGATTCCACTCTAGCACCATTCTTGTAATACTGTCGGGGGCTTCTTTCTCAATGTATGGTTTTCTTAATATTTATCTCAAGTCCAACGTTGTGAGCCAAATTTTTCTTGTTCGAGTTTTGACTGCATGTTGGAGACCTTGTGCGAGAGTAGACAAATTTACGCTGTACAGCAGATTTATTGGCAAAAGTAGTAAGAAGTTGAACAGCACAAAGCATTTCCATACAATGTTTCTTATGGTTTCATTTTTCTCGAGGCAGAGGCTTCAATTTCTCCCAACCTGAAGTCCTGACCAACTGAGGCAACGCAATCTCAAATAATTGATTGCTTATGGAAAACGTACAACCCACCCGTGTTCACTTTTCGTAATGTATAAGGCTCTTCTTCTACTAATCAGGACTAGATCTCGAAAAAGTCAGCCACAAGATTCTCTTGTTCATGCTACAATAGCACTCTTGACTGTGCCTTTAAAGTTTGTTGCAGATAAATCTCATTCAGCAATTTCTTTTCAAGTTACAACTATGTTCACCACAACCAGTTGTAGAAGATGGCCCTCTCCGATCAGGCGACATTCCATTGAATACAAGGCCAGTGTTGTCAACGAGACAAATAGAATTCCATCAGCTTGAATGACTTGTGGCTATTTGTTTCTAGTGCGGAATTTCGATAAAAAATTCCCCGCTTATAAGCACTGCCATGCATTCGTTTTTTAAAGTTCTTGTATCCGGGAATATGTGGTTATATAAACTGTTTTTACAGTTGAGAGTGTTTTTGTACTATTTTTGTTTAAATTGTTGTTATTTTACATTTCATGAACTGTTTTTTTAATAAAAAATTACATGAAAGAAAAATAAATCCAATAAAGCAAAAATTATTATAGGTTAGGTTAGCGCGCAGCTTGCCATTCACAGGCAAGTTCACTCGGTGGCCCAGTGTGTGGTAAGCCGCCTTATCATGAGCCGTTAGTGGTGGCTTTGAACCACCCAGAATTCCGGCTGAAACCGGCCAGTTCCCTTACTTGCAGATCCATGATCCATGTCCAGATCTTTAAACGTTCTGTCACCCAAAAATCGATGACATCTGCTCTGAAGTGCAGGTACCGATTCCGTTTCCTCTACATCTTGGCAGCTTCTGCAGTAATCCTAGTGGAGCAGGCCGAGGTTGTCAGCGAAACTGGCAATAGTGCAGTGCCCCCTTAGAATTCCTGTAAGAGTGAAAACCGATCTCTTGTCGAACTCAAATAGTACCCTCGTTTTGCCGCTGTCCACTACTGGGCACAGTAGTTTTGAAATTCGTCAACCAGGAATGTTGCACCACCCATACATACATAAATGGTTATTACAACACTTCAGTCAGGATTACGACATAGTTTCTCACACCACTTATGTTGTGTGTGTTAATTTTATACATGAGTGGCGGGACCTACAGTTTAAAGTCGACTCCGAACGACTGATTTTTGAGAAACTTTTCATGGCAATTTTTTATTTACTCTCAGAGTTTTTGCCAGAAATCTGCTGAGAGGCAGTCACCGAAGAAATATTTGTTCATATTTTCGTTTTGATGTCTGAACTGGAATTTGAACTCTGGCCTTAGGTCTAACAAAAAGACAAAAAAATTGTTACAAATAAATTTTGTGAAAAAAGTTTAAAAACTAGGGCGCCCTGATAGTCTAGTGGGTAGTGTGCTAGACTATTAGCATGAGGGTTGTGGGTTCGATTCCCACCAGAGACTCTGGAGTGTTACCCTACACCAAGCATATGAGCAAGTTACTCCGCTCGCATATAATTAGAATATAATTTTGTAATTGTATTGTAATTAATAAATAAATAAAGTTTAAGAACTATTGGCCAAACGATAGAAATTTCTAATTTTTCCATCCACAGATGAGTACGTAATTACAAGGTAGCAAAATAATTTGTTCTTTCAAAGTTACTTGACGGTAATTCCAAAGAATTTTAAGGGGGTCTGTTTCCCAAATAGCAAAGAATATTGAAATCAAATGTTAAAAAATAGGAAAAATTTTAAAAAAAAGTGGTTACCATGGCTGCGTGGCATGAAAAAATCAATACCTTTCACTCTTTGAAATACAAAAGAGAATGAAGTTTACCAATGAGCATATATGAAAGGCTTCAGAGTCCTGGGAAAAAGGTAATATTTTTCAATGATGGCAAAAAATATATTTACGTCATCATAAGTGTAAACAATATGTTTCACTCTTTAAAGTGGTGGCTATGCTGCGATGGTTTATTGGTGAATGAAGGATAAGTGGAAAAATTTTTATATTTAAAAAGCCATGACCAATTTATCTTTCAATACGGTAATGACCCTAGAATTATTGCTGATATTGCTTTCCTAAATGTCCCTAAACAATTTCGGACGTGTTCTCAATCATCCGAACTTAATGTAATCACCAAATGACTTCGAAATCTTAGAATAGATGCAGTGATGAAGCAGAAATGGAATACAATAAAAACAGTATTTCATAGTGACCCAAACTAAACGTAGTGCTCCTCTTTAAAACCGCACAATAAGGAATAGATTTGAAGAAAATAGACTTGGGGTACGGAGTGCTAGAAATCTACATATTCTTTGCAAATGTATGCAAAATATTCTATTTTTCCCGCAACACCAGAACCTTAATAAGTGAAATAACACGCTATTGCCTCATGAAATGTAGATTAACTTGTTTCAGTCAAATCGAAAATCGTGAGCGGCATCCAAGCTTACCAAAGGAAGTATTTGACCTTAAATACACAAAAATGCAAAAAATGCATGGCGGTGGTCTCAATTGCCTGTATTCAGGGGAAAATTTTAGTTTATGGATATTTGATTATAATACAATACTTTGTACGAGGAAAAATAGGCAATGATGAGATTATTTATATATCATTATCAATGGCGTTACTGATAGAAGCACCCGAAAATTTGATCGTATATCTATCACAAATTCAAATTAATGGATCAAATATTGGCTTTGTTAGAATAGATAAGAATCTTGGCGTAACTCTGAATAGGGAACTAAATTGGTCAGATTACGTTATAATGAACTGTAGTAAAACTTTTGAGATGCTTCGAAATCTCTGGATGTCACAGTATTTTACACCAACATTTTAACTTTAAATTTATTAAGAATATAATAAATTAGAGAAACTATTTGAACATTCTAAAGAACAAATTCATCAAAAATTCGGAATAATTAAGAATTCGTAATGGTTATTACTTCCAACAAAACAATGAACCCAATCATACTGCTGCTAATGTGAAGATGTGATTTGCCTACCATAGTCCCCACAGGCTTAATACTCTTGCACAAAGTTCCGATATGACTCCAAAGACTCTTTAGGAGATCATTTCATCATTTGGAAGAATGGTTATGCAGTTGCTAAACCACAAACAAGAGTTAACCGAAATACTTGCTCATGAGTGTATTGCCGCAAATATCACCAGAAAACACTAAACAAAAATGGTACATTAAATGCCAAATAGGTTATATGGTTTGTTTGACCTACTAAATATAAGGAATAACCATTTTATATATTAGGCCTTTGAATTTTAAATTTACTCTGAATTCTTGTTGGGGGTACCCACAATAAAGAGTCAGCAAAAACTTTTAATCAAACAGAAATAAATTAATATAAGTAGAAACATTTGAATTATATATACAAACTTTAGCTACAAATTCATGAAATTGCTGAAATGTATTGCCGTGCTAAGACTTCTGCTGTCCACTGTCGTCAGCCAGCTTATTTATGCGAGAGATTAATATTTTATAGATCGAATAGAGGAAACAGGATAAACTCTATAAATAATAACAAGGCCATCTCTCAACAACACTTTCTCATTCACTCCATTCGTCTTTGGAGCCAACTTCCACCTCAAATACAAATGATCAATAATGCAAACCATTTCAAAACTGCCATTTTCAAGCACTTCACATAGAAAATATTCTCTAACTTTGTGAATGTTTTTTTTTGTTTTTTCCCCCTTAGTCTTATTATACCTGTGATATTCTTTTTTTAACATTATTGTGATAATGGTATTCCTTTTGCCTTTCCTTATACTATGTTCAGACATGCACTTTTATTGAGTCAATATTCGGTTTATTGATTACAATATTTTAAGTGTTTAGACATAACAATATACGCAGTTCAGCTGCTTATTCAATATTCATTTGACAGCTGGTAAACAAAACAGCTGGTTGTTTCAACAACATTGTTTTTATTTTGTTTTGTTGTTTTTTGTTTGGTTTGTCGTTTGTTGATATTTGAGTTATCAAATGACAGTGCTGTATTTCAAGTTTTAATCAATATAATAACAATTTATGAATTTATTGAGCAATAATTAATTGACATTTTATATGAAATATTGAGATCAATTATGCCATTTATTGCGATTTACTGTATATAAGTGCATGTCTCAACATAGTATTACTTAATTTTTCGTTTTATTTTCTTAAATTTTAAGTTAATTTGCTTTTTAAATTAAATTTTTTATAAATTATATATTTATATATTTATAAATATATATAAATTTTGAATTAGTTAAAATAAACTACTCGGAATTAATGTTAATAACAATTGCTGAGCAATACTGTAATATAAGATTTATTCTTGTTGTATTGTTTTAAACAAACAAATAAATAAATAAATAAAAGAAATCTACTAAAATAGTGTTTGACGATAATCTAGTATTCAAAGTTTTTAAATATGTAAAGTATTGATAGTTTTATATCTTTTCAATTTATCTTTAAAATTAAATTACGTTATCTGTCATGTAAAATAAGCGTTAAAAGATCAGTGGGCTCAACCGGGATTTGAACCCGGGACCTCTCGCACCCAAAGCGAGAATCATACCCCTAGACCATTGAGCTGCCTACAAAACTTTTCACGAAAACACCTTCTTATTCTGCATATTGTTGATAGCAATATATATACCAGTTCATATAGATGTTAAATATGTTTTTCTGAGGCTTAAATATTTCCCATATTTTTGGTGTCATAGTGTGATTTTTTAGTGTGATATCTTAGCTATGTAAATGCCTGCGTGCGAAAAGAAACAGCAGTGACTGCTAGTTTAACATGCTAACAACACTCTGCCGCAAGACAATTGGCATGCAACAAAAGACTCTATTATCCTTCAGTAGAGATGATGAAAAACTAAAAATAAATTTGAAGAAGGATTCAAATAGGTTGCTAAAGAAGAAACAAGAAAGCACTGTTGAAGTTCTGATAGAAAAAAATTTATACATCTGCATCGAAACAAATGAATGCAAAAAAAAGAAATGTAAACAGAATGAATGATTGACTGAAGAACTAAATGAAAAAGTGTATAAAAGAGTGATTGTGTTTGTTTTGCCGTTTTTCAGATTTCTTTACCTTTCATATCATGAAAGGAAATGTTAGTTATCCTTGACTTTCTGTCATTTCAGTCAACAACTGCATAAAGCTACAGTTTTGTTTACCTGGTTGTTTATTTCTGTATCACATTAATGATTTATTGCAGTATTTCCTCGATTTGTAAGAAACTGAATTTAAAAATTCAACCATGGAGAGGTACACAATTGAGTCGAGCATTAAGATTGTTGAAGCCTTTTACGCAAATGTGCGTTAAAATCAAAATTCAATTCGTGCACTTCGTGAGTTTTTTATTTAACATAACCGACCAAATGTGTCCACAATCGGTAGAATTCTGTGCAAATTTCAGCGTAGCGGACCTGTAGGAACTGTATACACGCCTGTGCATGCTCGTGCAATTCGTTCTGCGGAAAATATTGCTGTTGTTTGCAACAGTGTAGCAGAAGAGCCTTCAACCTCCATTTTTGGCGTTTTCAAGAATTTGGAACAAATAATTGAATCGACACGCATATAAAGTTCAATTGACATAAGAACTGTAGCCTACTGACTATTTCAAGCGTCGTCAATATGCCAAATGATTGGTTGAATAGGCACAAGTGAATGGTGACTTTACAAAGAAAAAGTATTCAGCGAGGAGTCACACTTTCACCTCTGAGGATTCGTCACCAAGCACAATTGCCGCATTTAGGCAAACGAAAATCATCGTTTGACTTTTTTATGCGTTTATGCGCTGGCGGTGTCATCGGGCGGATTTTTTTTTCGAAAATGAGAACATGATAATGATCTTCTACTGCAATATGATAACAAGCTTCTTGTAGCCAGAAATTGAGGATATAGACCTGAGCGGTATGTCGTTCCAACTTGATGGTGCCGCTTGCCACATCGCCAACGACGCAATGGCTCTTTTGTTCGAGAAATTCAATGGTCGTGTTATGTGATTTGACATTGTTGGACTTCTTTCTTTGGGTATGTTTTAAAGAAAAAATGTACGCCAATAAGTCAATTACAATTCAAGAGCTAAAGGATGACCTTATTTGGCATAATTATGTCCCATTACCACGCAGCCCACTGTTGGTTAATACATCGCTATTCTTTTCACTTTTGGAATGAGTTAATTACCAGCATGTACGAAATTATTCTTTCTTTAAGTTGACAACACGAACTTGTTTGACAATGACGAAAGTTTGTTATGAGCTGAAATGAGTTGAAATTATTTGAAAAATTTCTCGAAATAATTTTGAGTTCTTTTTCCTGTAAAGTCGTTTCGTAGACAAGCGGTTAGGCCCATTATGATAAGACAATTCAATATAACCCAGAGAATCGGCATCTAATCTGGGTGTTATCTTTAATGGTCGGCTAACGTGGTCTAGCCACATTAATGTCATCGTTGGTAAAGTTTATGGTATGCTTAGGAACTTATGGGCTGTTATAGATTCGACTCCTTTTGCTATACGCCTGCAACTGGCAAAAACGTTTTTGATTCCTGTTCTTTTATATGGATCGGAAATTTTCGCAAACTGTGATGTGGATGATAGGCGGAAACTCAACTTGGCTTATAATAACATAGCCAGATATGTATTTATTAAGGGACGTCGGGACCATATATCACAATTTTCTTACCAGATATGTGGTATTCATTTTGATAATCTATTGAATATTAAGAGCCTAATTCTCCTCCATAAGATTATTACTTTGGAACAGCCAGTATACTTATTTAGTAGGATTAGATTTGCTAGATCCAACCGCGGTAAGAAAATTATCCAATTAAGGCATAGGACTCTTTTGTCGAAACGACAGTTCTTTATACACACCATCAGTCTTTGGAATGCACTACCTAATTATATTCAGAACATAGGCAATGCAACTAAGTTCAAAAAGGAGTTACCCTATCTGTTTAAGTAGTTTGTAACATATTTTGATTGTTTTATACATTTTTACTCTTCATTTTTATTAGTGATTAATTATTTTCATTTTTCTAATTTATTATTTAAGTTTCATTGTATCTCATTATATGTATATATATTTCTTTGTTTGTATTTTTCTTTATATTTGTATCTTTCCTACTTTAGTTTTTTACATATACTCATTTTCTTATCCTAATTTTGTTGTATCGATTGCTATTTCCTGAGGTTAAAACATGTTCTTATTCTTATTCATTTTTATTCATAATGTACTTCAAACATTTCATTACTCATATAATCAATGATTTGTTATTACTTATTCCTCTTTGATGTACTCCCATAGCACTTTCATTTATAAGATTATTATCTTGTTGTGCTATGATTAATAATAAATAAATAAATAAATAAATAAAAACAAACAACTCCTAAAGGAACCTATCTCAACTGCAAAATTAATCTTGCTTTTGCGCTAAACCTTCTTTATAAGAGTTGAGACAAAACTTTTATAGCAAATAAAGGGCAGGTGCGCATCTTGTGCAGAAGTCGATTAAGGGAATCGACGTGCTTTACAAGAGGACAGTGACCTGTGAGCAGCGCAATAGTGTATACAGTTGCTCATTAAACATTTCAGTCAGACTTACAATCTAGCTTCTCTCACCCCAGTTTTAAGTCAGCTCCAAACGACAGATTTTCGAGCAACTTTCCACGGAAATTTTATTTTTTACTCTCATAGTTTTTGTCAGAAATCTGCTAAGATAATGTAGCCTGGGAAATACTTTTTTGTATTTGGTTTAGTTGGAGATGTCTGTCCAGGGTTTTGAACCAAGGCCTCACGTCTAATAAGCCAACACACTACATACTAGAGTACGGTGACTTCAGTTTAAAATAGTCAATCCTAAAACAGCACTCTGTAGAACAGGTCTCGACATAACTAAGCGTAAACATTTTAATCAAAGAAAGTATATGAGAATTGCTAAGTAATATGTCATTGCATGAAATACAAGTTAAATCGCATGTTCTACTTTGGTCATAGGAAGGGTGAGGTATGATATGCCTGCAGAAGATTGTCATTAAATACATACTACAACTGACATACATACAATTGTTAAAATTAAAACGCGAGAAAGCTTTAACTCACATCAGAAGATTCACAAAAAAGCTTTTACTTTTTGTAATTCATCCCACATCCTTATTCTGTCAGATCTGTTTAATTACTTGTCTTGCAGCTACTTTGAAAACTCATTATCTTGTTCCACTGAATGATAATATTAAATAAAAGTGTAATATAAAGACAATATTTTTTTACTCATGGTGTTATATTTCTTACAAAAAAATGTCGATTTTTTTTTTCCCTCAAAATGACATTTTTTTGTGTTCTGCTCTAAATATGTAACACGGAGTACGAGTTTAGTTTTCTTTTTTTTAGAACAGAGCAGGAAGGGTGAAAACGTTACTCTGCTGAATTTATTTGTTTTTTTTTGTTTTCAGTTTTCAAAAAATAAAATCCTATTACTATGATTTATTCCTTTTAAATTTTTACATCCTTTTACATGCTTTTTCATATACATTTTTTACCCAAAACCTTACAAATCAATGTGTATGCCATAGTTTATATATTTTACAACACAATAATAATTGTGGATAAAAAAATGTATTTTCTACACCTTTTGTTTGTATTAATAAATTCCTGTAATTCGTATCGGTATACAGTGAACAGCGAAAGTTTGGGTAGCAAAGCAAATTTTTAGCAATTTTAAGAATTTTAAGCAATAACATGTAAAAATTATTGCTATTTTTTATATTCACTTTATTAATTTCTTTCTATTTTACTGTAAAACAAAAAATGTTTAATGTTCTTCACAAGCCGTAGCCATCGTAGCATTTGATACCTGACCAAGCACCTGGTGCGTATTTTGGGCAGACTGCGTCGATTAAGATTTCTTGGAGACCGAGGCTAGGCCATCACAGCAAGCAACACGAAATGTGATTTCAACAGGACAGCGCTATGTGCTACACACCTCACATGTAACATTTGATATTCAGCATGAGCGTTTTTTCCGGCATGGTCATCTTACGTGGTGGAAATGTGAACTGATTACCGAGATTGTGTGCTTTAATACCATTAGACTTTTCCATGGAGATTAAGCGCAGGAGAACTCTTGCCAACAGGTACTACTATGGTCTCAATAGGCAATTGAGTAGCAGAGACCTTTCTCGTACGATACAACTAATACTCTGCAAGACGCTCATCCTCCCCATGCTTCTTTATGGCAAAGAGGCATAGACCCTATTAAGCACTGATGCAGCAGCCTTGAGAATGTCGAGAGAAAAGTATAATAAAACCACTGTTTTATTTAATATATGATTAACTTTTATTTATTTATTTATTTATTCGCACTAGCGGCTGTTCCCTTGAATGGTTACAATTATACTTCTGTTCTTAAAAACTAATTGTATAATAACTAACTATACACTACGCTTATGCATATTATGGGAAATGCTTAGACAGCATAATACACGAATTGTTTATGTCTAAGCATATAATGTAGTGTGGACAATATCATACCAAGAATGTGTTGATATTGGATTGCATACAAAGGGTATGACAATCCAGACAAGTCAAACACACTACAAAAGTCCTATTTAAGATCTTCTTCCCAGTACGAGTTGGCGATGATTTCCGCATTCGGTCCAACAATGGCTCGGCCATGTTGTTCGAATAGAGGAGGATGCTCCGGCGAGACCGGTAGTTGATTCGGGGTTCTGCGGAAATCGGCGAAGAGGACGACCTTGTCTGTTTTGGTAGGACCAAATCGAGGAAGCCCTGCCAGTGATTGGTGTGACCAACTGGCATAGGCGCGCAAGACGCAGAGGCGCCTGGAAGGATGTATTGCGACAGGCCGAAATCCATTAATCGGGTTGTTAATGACCAATTAAGTAAGTAAATAAGTAGACTTTTCGCTATGGGGTTTTCTTGAGTTTTAGATATTTGCGAATAAGCCACAAACCACAAAGGCCTTAGAATACGGCAGTACAACTAAACCTCCATCTTATTTTCTTAACATTTTTAAGCATTTCCTATCTTTAGATTTAAACATAAAACAAAATTTGAAAATTCCACTACGTGTGGAAACTTGGTTGAATTTAATGGCTGGTATGGGTTATGTTGACTTTGATTACCGCTGTGATTTGTAGCCTATTTGCATACACCTGCGACTTAAGAAAATCTCACAAGAAAAAGTGTAACTGGATCGAATCGCTCGTTGACAATATCCAATCTGCCATTGGCTATGTGGCTTAGATCCATATGTCGTTGATGCTCAGATCATCCAGTTCAGGCTATTGACCTATAGTGCTTGCCGTTTACAGTGATGGCTTGGCAAAGAAATTTGGAACGATGATACCGCTAGCATTCTTTGGACGCTCTTGGACCTCATATAAATTTGTATAGTCACAAATTTGATATTTTGATCTACAAATGGGCCTTATCGCCAAAGCTGTTTTTCAATTCACCAGAGTTTGTTTGGCGAACACATGTAGTTGTATATCGTCGTACATGGTGAATTTATACAAACAAACTGAATTAATGACCGTTTATTTGACAAATGTAGCTTCAGTGTGATGATCATAACTGATCAAAGTTCAGATGTCCTTTTAACATACATAAATACATAATTGGCCATTGCAACCCTTCAGTCAGGATTACGGCCTAGCTTCTCACACCACTCATATTGTGTGCGTTAATTTTATGCATGAGTGGAGGGACCTGCATTTCAAAGTCGATTCCGAACGGCAGATTTTTAAGAAAATTTTCATGGCAATTTAATTTACTCTCAGAGATTTTGCCAGAAATCTGCTGAGAGGAAGTCGCCGAAGTAATATTTTTTCATATTTCGTTTTGATGTCTGACCTGAGGCTTGACCCGTTTCCTTACGTCTAATAAGCCAACACACTACCCACTAGACTACGGCGACTCCTCTTTACTTTCTCAAGTTCGAGAAGAGACCAAATCTATTCATTTTGCTTTAAAGTTTTGACTGTCAATGTACAAATAGTGTAACTGATATTTAAGTGTGATTTGTTAAGAATACCTATTAATGTTTGCATCGATATATACAACAATAGATTTTCGTCTTTTATTAGCATGAATTTATTTAAAAAATAATGCAAATCACACAAGTGGTTTTTTAAATTTTTCAAATATTCTTATTTATATTCTTTCAATGTACTGAGAAATTTGGTAATATTATGGCGTAAAGAAAACAGACAGGATCCATAGCAAAAGTAAAGGTACTGTAAAATGCATACACACTATCATATTATATAGTTATAGTATCTGCTGTCACATATTTTAGTATTTTATTTCCTTGTCTACCAAAGTTGGTGTTGTTTTTGGTTTAAGTCACAATGCCCTAAAATCAGGGAATATAAAAATCCATTTACAAACAATCATATGAATGTGGATCTTCTACTATCTCTTTTTAATACACAAAAATACACACATATATGTAAAATCTATGCTTTAGATTGCAAATATTTCATTGTGTTAATATTCTCACTCGGGTGTCAGGGACAGTGCACTATGCTGGTCTGACAACAGAGCCTCTGGTTTATTAGATTTCTTTACGCATAACATTACATTGTTAAAAATAATGACAACTTCCCTCTGTTTCTATAGTTTTCTTTGTGTGTATTTAATTTGTTTGTATTTAAGGTTGAAGTCGCCGTAGTCTAGTTAGTGAGTAGTTGGTGAGTTGGCGTATTAGACTTAAGACCACGGTTAAAACCCCAGGCCCAATATCCTCAACAAACCGGCGACTTCCTCTCAGCAGATTTCTGTCAAAAACTCTGCGGGTAAAATAAAATTGCCTTTAAAAAGTTTCTCAAAAATCTGTTGTTCGGAGTGGACTTTAAACTGTAGGTTCCGCCACTAATATATGGCATTAACACACACAACATAAGTGGTGTGAGAAGCTACGTTAAATTAATCCTACTGAAAAAAATAGAAACGTTTTCAATATTTAGTTGGACAGCATTTTTCGCGAATGGCATTCTTAAGTTACTTTGGCACAGGTTCAACAAGTTTTTTTGCATATTGATGGCTTAATTTATTCCGTTCATTCCAAAGGGCCTTTTTTACTTCACGTTGTTTCGAAAAAGTTTGCTTTTGTAATTAAATTTCCCGCTTTCCCCACAAATTTTCAATAGCGATCAAATCTTATGATTGGGGTTCAGTTTTAATAACGCGGAGACAATTGTTCATCACAGCAATTTCTGAAGTACTCAAGCTGTTTACTCAAGAACTACTACGGTACTTATCAAAGAAAATCAAGAAATTTTATCCCCAAAGCAACAATGAGCCGACTGTAAACGAATCTTTTTATTTCTGTTTTAAATGGATTTTTTCATGTGATGTTGCCATTAAAAATATTCAACGTATTGCTTCAATATCATAGCTTGTAGTAAAATGTTTGCAACCAAATCTCACACTTTCAGGACATTTGATTTTTGATTGATATTGATCTGGTTGACGGTCCTCTTTTATTTCCCACTTATTTTTCATAGTAGTTCGCAATGGACCATTTCTATTGTGACCCGAAAGCCTATTGAAGGCTTATTAAACGCGAGGCCACGGTTCATCTCTCAGCTCAGACAGCTCCAAAAATAAAACGACGAAATATGAAAAATATTTCTTTGACGACCTTTATCAGTAGATTTCTAGCAGAAACTCTGAAAGTGAAAAAAATTGTTATGAAAACTTTCCCAAAAATCTGTTGTTCGGAGTCGACTTTAAACTGTAGGTCCCGCTACTCATGATTAAAATTAGCACACACAATCATAGCTGCCAGATTTGACGATTTTATCGTCATTTTGACGATTTTGAGCTTCAAAAATATCATATTGACGATTTGACGATTTATGTCTTTATTTTGAAAATTTTTGGAAATTAAAAATTTACATCAAATTCCTTACTTTAGTACATTAAAAGCCACTTAAAGCTTTGTATTTACTTTGCAATTGTTACTATTGCAAATTTAGGTTAGTAAAAACAAGGAGTAGTGTTATATTTTTAAGTTACTTTCGAATACCTGTGATAATTTTTCTGTATTTTATTCTTTTCTGTCCCCTTAAAAGCCAAAAAATTACAACTCCTAAATAACCTCGTAGTTGAGAATAATTTATCACTTGTCTTTTGCAGACAATTTTAAAAATTCGAGTTCAGCTTCTAATATTACCATCGAAAGAACAAAGGCAAGTGCCGTTATTTTGTTTCGTACACCCAACACTCAGGGGATCGATGGCATTGTGTTTGGAACTATGAAAATATGTTATTTGAAGAAGGAAAGAGAGAACAGTGTTTATGGACACTAGGCTTGTATATATTTATACCATAAGTAACAGGAAAGGCCTCTGCAGGAATTGAGTTCCACATACGAATAGTCCGACTAAAAAACGTATTTCTACTGTAATGCAGTGTGCGATCCACTGTCCAATCGACCATATACGGAAGAAGTGGCCGACAAAGACGAGTGTTACGTAGGAATATATGATTTTCGGGAAAAGTCCCTTACATACTTCGTTGGAGCAAAATCCTTTTGTCAAAGCGATAGAACAGTGAAACACAAACCACATTGCAACGTTGCTCCAATGATTCAATGGAATTGAATACACTACCGTCATTAACGATATACTACGGTCTCTCCTGTACACGATCGAGAAACCTCTAAATAGACATTGAGGCACCGACCCATACATAGGAGTTGTATTTACAAATATTTGACGATTTGGTGCCTCATTTATCTGGCAGCTATGCACATAACATAAGTAGTGTGAGAATCTAGGTCGCAATCCTGGCTGAAGGGTTGTAGTGACCAATTACATACGTACGAATTTCTTTTTACAAACTCCCAAAAAAATTTTACTATTAAAATGACGTTACATATTATTGTGTATATATGTATGTATATATCTAATACACATATACTTGCCTTTCTCAAATTTTCTTTGCAACTGTTATACATCGTATACAATTGGAAAACAAATTTACATTTTAAGTGCATGCAAATGCTCGCACGTATGCATTGATATTGAAAATAAATTATTCTGCGTTGCCAAGACACATTTTCCCTTGGGATTTTTTATAGCAGTAGCAAGAACAAAATGCAACTGTATTATTTGCCGAAACCAAAGAGAAAAAGGCAAAATCTATAAATGAAGCAATGAAATACGAATTGAATATTCAAATTTGATCACATTTTCCATTTTTTAATCGAACAAATTCCTGGAATCTTTCCATTTGCATCGATAGATTAAAAGCAAACGTTCGTTTATGTTCTTCTATCTTGGAGTGTATAGGGAAAAATAAATATTTAGTAGGGGCAACAGTAACATTCTCGTTTTACGCAATGACATAAAGTTCATCGGGGTATCAATTCAAAATTTTTGTTGAAATTTAAGAAAACGCTTAAATTATTGGATGTAGGATGTATGAGCAGCGTTTATTTGAATATTTACAGTGGCTTTAACGTATAACTGTGAATCTCATGAATGTCTCTCGTATACGGAGTAAACCGGTCACAATTCCTTTCCTAGATGACAACATTACACCTTTCGTTTGTGAAGTACCGCTTAAATTACTGAATAAACACACAACATATCTGTATTCATATTCGCCGTGGTCTAGTAGGTAGCGTGTTGGCTTATTAGACGTAAAGCCCGGGTTCGTATACCAGGTCAGACATCAAAACGAAATATGAAAAAAAAAATATTTCTTCGGCGACTTCCTCTCAGCAGATTTCTGTCAAAAACTCTGAGAGTAAATAAACCTGGAATGAAAAAGTTTTTCAAAAATCTGTCGTTCGAAGTCGACGTTAAACTGTAGGTCCCGCCACTCACGTCTAAAAATTAACGCACACAACATAAGTGGTGTGTGAAGCTAGGCCGTAATCCGGACTGAAGGGTTGTAATGGCCAATTATGTATGTACAACGTATTCATTCACCACATGGGCAAATTGCTTGCCCTACTAAGATTTTTTTAAATTATTGTAATTTCTTTTGAACTTGTTTATCTCTTCAATACTTCTATTGAATTCACAATACAAAGTTCTTGTTCAAGCATTTTTAAAAAATACCTTACAGCACCGTTCAAGTCCACCACCAACGGATCATGACAAGGAGGCCTAACTTACACTTAGTATCACAATAGGACACATGGGCCTTAGAGGCATCTTGCCTGTGAACGACAAGCTATCTGCCAACCTAACCTAACCCAAGGCAATTGATGGGTCCACGCCAATAAAACTGTTTGTCTTTTGAAGCAAACCAGTTGGTCACCCAATATTAGACTTCCCAGTGGGAACCGAAGTACTATTCAGCCAAAGTGTTTCCAATTAATGAAGACAAGTAATAATTGAAACGGGTCAAGTCTGACGAACATGGCGGGTGGGGTAGTAGCACACAGCCTAATACTTTGATTGTATGCTGCACCGATTTGCAGGTGCATTATCATTTTGCTGAATTATTTTGTCGTGTCTTGTGATCTATTCTGGTCTTTTTTCGATCAATACAATGTTTAAATTGACCATCTGTTATGGTAGCGATCTGTATTAATGGTTTCACCAGGTTTTAGGAAGAAGAACTTCAACGACACCGACATTAAATTATTCCTTCAAGGGCTAATCTACAAACTCTCTGTAGACACGGATGTTTCTTTGCTAATATCAATGAAAGTAGTTATCATCGCGTCAATTATAATGAAAAGACATGGTATCAAATACACTACAAACTCTTGTCTGGTATGACATCCACGATTGCATGGAATGTGGTACCCCATATCTTTGTAGTTCCACCAGACACACAACGTTGTCTTCTTGTGGAACCGATCTGGTTTTGCAGCCAAAATTGATCGTTGTCCCGGATTAATCCATAACTTTTCTGTTTAGGATAATGAAAATAAATCAATTTTTTAACGTCTGTAACAATTCGAAGGAGAACTGAATTCCTCTCGTGCCTTTGAAGAGAAATTTCTTCAAATTTCTTTGATTTTTTAGCTTTCCACCTGTCATTCAATTCATGTGACGCTCATTTTTCTTTTAAATCTTTCCCATGGCTTTTAAATGATAAAAAAAATTTTTGTTGTGCAGTATTTCACATTTCTGTCCTTTTCCTGGATTGTTTGCAATCCGTCACGCCGTCTTCAAATTTTTTTTTAATTTTTTCCAGCTTCCTCATTTCTCACATCAAAATCATTATCTCCGAACAGTTGAAACCATTTTTTGCACATTGCTTCTGATAGAGCATGATCACCATATGGCCCGACGAGCTTTCGATGCTAGTCTCCAGCAGTTTTCTTCAAATGAAAACAAAAATTTAATGCTGTCTGATTCATAGTCACAATTTTTGGATACAAAATTCGCCTTTTCTATGAAGACATTTGTAACAGTAATTATATTTTTTAATAAACCTAACTGGGATGTTGCGATTAAAGTCGAATTGTGAGGATCAATTATGGATTATTTTATTATGTTTTGAAAAGTTTAAAACATATTCTTATAAAAATGACGGATAGAATCCAACAATAGCAATGGAGTGCCTACTATTATAGATTTTTCTATGGAAAATATATTCTAATTTCAAATTGCGCTTTGAAAACAAGTTTTGCAAGGAGGACTTAATGGATTCTGAAAGTATAAATTCATGTAGACTGAGTATTAATATAGTGTGGGCCATTTATAGGTTTAAATTTGAACCATCGGTTATTTCGAATCTGGCAATACTTATGTCATTCCATTCTGTCACAAAATCAGTATATTATCTCTACGGAACGTAATGAATCGATTTACGCTTGAGCAACGTTGGGATTAATTGGGCTAAAGAGAAAGTCCACGATGATGTCAATGACGCTAATTTTTATCTAGGTGAGTGCGTTAATACGAAATGTTGTCGTATTTGAGGCACAGAAAATCAACACGTGGTCTTGCTTTACAGAAGCCTATGCACCCATTACGACAGACTGTTTGGTACAACTTGTCGAGTGGAGGCATCATTGGCACTTTTCTTTGAAAATAAGGACGGCGCAACCCCAATGAAGACACCTATCGCACCATGATAGTCAATTTTTTGTAAACGCTCTTCATGGCATCGATGTGAACGATGTTTTCTTTCAAAATGATGGTGCAATTCTTCATACATATCATGCAACAATCGATTTATTGTGTCAGCCGTTTGATGGCTATTTATTTACTTAGTCGAAATGTTGATGTTAATTGGCCGCCAAAAAGCTGCGACTTGATACCATTGAACTATTTTCTGTGAGGCGCCGGTAAACAAAAGTGCTACGCCGACCAACCAGGACAATTAAGCATTAGGAGGCCAAAATTTCTGATGCCATTCATGTGGATGAAATAATATTCCATTTCTAACCGGAAAAATTGTACTTCACAACAAAAAAGTAAATTTGACAAAATTTCAATTTTATTGCATTTTTAAATTTAAACTTTTAAGTCAGCCACTCTTTATATTTACTCATATTAAGGTATAAACCAGTGGTGCTCAAACACATACTATCATAGTTTTGGTTGTGTTGGTAAAGCAGCGGAGAACAAAATTCAACTTAATTTTTGAGAATCGTACACTGGGAAAATAAAAAAAATAAAATTGGTTTATTGTGTTGCGTGTATGTTATTATATAATGAACTTATGTATGTATGTATTGATGAATATATTGATGTATGTATGTATGTATGTATGTATTGATGAATATATTGATGTATGTATGTATGTACGTATTGGAATATATTGATGTATGTATGTATGTATTGATAAATATATTGATGTATGTATGTATGTATTGATGAATATATCGATGCATGTGAGTATGTACTTATGTATGTATGTATTGATGAATACATTGATGCATATATGTATGTATGTATTAATGAATATATTGATGTATGTATGTATTGATGGATATATTGATGTACATATGTATGTATGTATGTATTGGTGAATATATTGATGTATGTATATTGATTGTAAATTATTGTAATTTGGTACGTCCGTTTCGTCAACCATGAATTTTAAAAAAATTTCTACTTTTAATTACAATAATAATACTAATGATATTTTTTTAATTTACCTTTAATGTTGTCGAAAAATCCATGGCTAGCATCGTAATGTCTTTTTATAAAAAAAAAGAATTACGACATAAAGTGCGATAACACATAATACAGTGTGCATTACCATTCATATTCTCTATAAAAAAGAAATCATATTCCCAATTTTCATCAAACATTTTGCTGCGTGTATTTGGAAAAACAAAAAATCATTCAAAAAAGTTGCTTCATCAAGTGCTAAACATCAACTGAATTGATTTTGTCTGAGTTCAAGACAAAACAACAAAGAAAACAAAACACACGATCATTATAAGAAACCACACAAGTAAGCTTCTAGTGTACGTGTATCAACGCAGCGTCAGCAGAATTTTCTTTGCCTATCATAGGAAATTTAGATTTTGAGCATCACTGGTATAAACACATAGACGACAGACGACAGATAACAGAGAGCTGCCAAGTTTAGAATACACACGTTTATATGAAAACTAAGACAACAACCTAAGCACTTTCTGTCCAAATTAAACTATTTTCTATTTTTGTGAGCAGCTAAAAGCAAATTAGTGATGCCAATACAACATAAAATCATAAGAAAAAAACAGCTAAAAGTACTTATATTATTGAACAGAAAGAACAATTGTAAAACTAAGAAATAAAAAGCAATCCATGTATTCATAATAAATAAAATAGTATTATAGATTCAATTTTGTATCTAAATTCATTTGATAAATGTTTTGTGTGTGCAGTTTTTTCATAAGTGAGTTTATTTTTGCGTACAAAACACCTGATAGTGACAACACTGGAAAATATATTTAAATTCAATTGTTTTGATTTCATGTCAGTAGTTTTTTTCAGCTCTGCTTTCAAAAAATTTAAGCAGTCGGCGTACGGCAGAAAAAACAGTTGGCAATTTATGCTCATATCCTAAAGCCGGGAACATATATGGCGTATGAGTTATATTTAATTCCTTTAGATTCATACATGACAATATCAAAAAAATTGTATTGCATACTTTTCAGAATAACTATTCTAGTGCATGTAATATGGTGCGTATGAGTAATATATTTTAAAATATAAAATATACCCCCTTAATTTACAATTAAACATTTCCAAACTATGATATGGCAATTCTAAGGGATTTTTAAAAATATTAAATTTTTCGAGATATCCCAAACTAAAAAAAATTAACAAATTCACAATTCTAGGCTACATTCCAGTGGGTACTACATCATGGCCAGTAGCTTCATAGTCTGTATCTTCCACATCTTTACAACAAAAAAATAAATTTAACAAAATTTCTAACCGTTTTTGTTTTATTGCTGCTCTATCGCTAGACACACTTGGCCCTCCATGGATAGAAGACGCACCAACTGTAGTTTGGTAGAACTTGGTCGGTACAGGGAATCCATTCACCTGATGCATCACAATGGGCCGCTATACATACTCAAGTGAGCTTTAGGTATCAAAGCTACCACTCCAACCTAACCTAACCTACGCTCTACCCAGAGAAGCAGGAGCGAACATTTGTACCATATTAGATTTTGCACATAATGACATCAATAGGTCCATCAAGTGTTATAATAACTGTCGACAATATATTAAATATCCCATTCTGATGCTGTATTATTAATATCGATCACATAGTTTGCCCTATCTCTCCTAAAATAAATAAAATTACCGTGAAATATTTTCAAAAATCTGTAGTTCGGAGTCCACTTTAAACTGTAGGTTCCGTGACTCGTGTATAAAATTAAAACACATAACATAAGTGGTGTGAGAAACTAAGTCGTAATACTAACTGAAGGGTTGTAATGAGCAATTATGTATGTATCTCTCCTATTAAAACAGCATATACGCAGTTATTAATTTGAATATGACCCCGTAAAATACAATACATTGCATTAAATTTTAACATTTTTGAACAAAATAAGTAGAAAATTGCAAAAATAAAACGGAAAAAAAATTATTTATTTATTAAATTTACCGCAGCATTTTTAATTTAACACGTGTTGCAGTATAACATTTAATACATATGTATTTTGCAAATAAATTAACACAATTGATTCCAGATATAGAAAATTAAATAAAAACAAATTTTTTTAATAATTTTTATTTCGGGCAAATATCGATATCTCTGAATAATAAATAAATGCAGACAATAAAATTCCATGTAATTTCAACAAAAATGAAACAGAAAATGATAACAATTTAAAAATTTAATAGAATTATTTGCGTTATAGTTTTTGTTGAATTTCATTTAAATAAATGAATTAAAAATAAACTACTATAATAAACTAAAATAATACAAACGAACTACCAAATTTAAAAATTTTATTGCACAATAATAAATCTTTAAAGCAGAGACAATTACATAAATATGCAATTATTCTAACAACATCCTAATTAAACTATTAAGTTGAAATCGCCGTAGTGTAGTAGGTACATGAGCCCACAGTTCAAGTCCCATGTCAAACACCTCGAACAAAACGAAAAATGAAAAAATATTTCTTCGGCGACTGCCTCTCAGCGGATTTGTGGCAAAAAAGCTTTTAAAAAATCTGTCGTTTAGAGTCAACTTTAGACTGTAGTTTCCGCCACTCATGTATTAAATTAATAACCAATTGTGTATACATGTAAGTTAAAATAAAATTTACAATAGATTTTTTAACATCTCATCAACATTTTCTTTTTTTTTCAGGGTGCTAATTCTCGCGATGTGAGATTTACTCGAAGTTACGATTTTCTATTTACATTTAGGATTCTGCGACTCGTTATCGAGTAAATATTTCTATTTTTACAACACGTTTTAAACAAACCGATTAGCAAGCTATCGAGTCCCATCATCAGAGGAATTCGTACAATTGAAATTAATTTCGATACGAGTTTGCTTGGACCACCAGTGAAAATTGTTGATGTTTTTCACAAATTAAAAGAAAAATAAGGAAAAACTTTCTGGTGGCTCTATATTTTTGCACCGCAAAAGTGTGGGTACTACCCCCAAGAAGAATTCAGAGTGATTTTAAAATTCAAAGGTCCAATATATTAAAATGTTATACCCAATATTTAGTAGAATAACGCTTAAAGCACTTCATTTAACACTCTTGGCATTAAATGTACCAGTTTTGTTTAGCGTTTTCTGTTGATATTTGCCGCCATACACTTATGAGCAAGTTTTTCGATTGACTTTTGTTTTAGGTTTAACGACTACGTATCCGTACTTCCAAATGATCTCCTAAATACTCCCTTGGAGTCATATCGGAACTTTGTGCAAGAGTATTAATCATTTCCTTATATTAGGCCTTTGAATTTTAAATTTACTTTGAGTTCTTCTTGGGGGTACCTACACTTTAGCGGTACTAAAATATGAAGTCGTCAAAAACTTTTTTTGTTTTATAATAAAATAGAAATAAATTAATGTAATAAATATAAAAACTTTATTTATACGAACTCTTGCTACAAATTCATGAAATTGCTAAAATGTATTGGGGTATGTATTTGCTGTCCACTGTATGATGATCAGGCTCTATCAGAAGCAACATGCAGAAGATGGTTTCGATGGTTGAGGGATAAGAAATGATGATGTAAGAAATGAAGTACATGAAAGAAATGGATTTATTTTTAGAACCGGAAACATACATACATACATAATTGGTCATTACAACCCTTCAGTCAGGATTACGGCCTAGCTTCTCACATCACTCATGTTATGTGTGTTAATTTTATACATAAGTGGCGGGACCTACAGTATAAAGTCGACTCCGAACGACAGAGTTTTGAGAAACTTTTCATGGCAATTTTTATTAACTCTCAGAGGAAAAATTTAATATTTTTATTTCTTTAAATTTAATTAAACATAAAAAATAAATTAAAAAAATAATAAACTATCTTAGTAATAAGCACCGTAGTCTAATACTTAGTGTGTTGGTATATATCTCGAACAAAACGAATTATGAAAAATGTTTCTCCTGCAACTTTCTCTTTAAAGTGGAGGTCCCGCCACTCATGTTTAAAATTAATACACACAACATAAGTGCTATGTTGTAATCCTGACTGAAGATTCTTTCGCAATGAGATGCCAGACGGTACACATCTTGTCGGATATGCCGATGACGTTGCGGCCATAATTGTGGCTGGCAATGTCGAAGAGGCTAGAAGAAATGTCAACCAGCTGATAATAAGAACGAAGACGTGGCTCGCGGACAGAGGTCCCAAACTCGCAACGGAGAAGACAGAGTTGATACTTCTTACGAGTATACGTATACCGATGAAAATTGACATGACGACGCAGAAAGTAGTCAACTATCTTGGCATTCGACTGGACCCTAAACTGACGTTCTGGGCTCAGATCCAACACGCTGCAACCAAAGCCGCTAAAGTTACCTCTTTACTTAGTAAGCTTATGGCCAATATTGGTGGTACATGTACAGAGCAGAGGCAGATTGATGATTACGATGATGGTTACGGACTCTGTTCTGCTTTAAGGCATACAACACTGGCAAGAGAAATGGAGCACTGATACAAGTGGTAGATAGACGGCGAAACTTCTCCCAGATATTACCCGCTGGATTGGGAGGAAATTTGGTGAGATTAATTACTATTTAACACAGCTGTTATCCGGACACGGTTATTTTTGTAAATATCTGTTTAAAATTGGGAAGATGACCCGACCAATTTCATCTATTATGATGCGTCGATTGGTGATGCGGAACACACTTTCTTTCATTGTGAGAGGTGGAGTTTAGAAAGAACGAATCTTGAAGCCAAAGTCGGCGTCTGTGCTGTCGAAAACTTCTGCGATATACCTCTGCACAGCAAAGAAAATTGGAGTAGAATAGCCAGTTACACTGAAGCCTTGTTGAAATCTAAGAAACTTGACTTGGATGAGAGAAGTAGAATGGATGTTTAAACACCACAGATTTTGTTGCGCAATCCGGACGCGAATATGATTATAAAGGGCCAAATGGGCAGAGGAACTCCACTTGCAGTAGTGTACCCACTTACAAAGAGTTCAAAGGAGGAGGAGCAGATTATGTGGGTGAGGGCCGCACACACGGGGGATACTGACGACTTCTCCTGTGGTGCGGTACATTTGCACCTCCTCTGCGGAAAAAAGTCCTGGCTGAAGATTGACATAACAGATTAAAGTAGTAAGTATTGTATCAATAGAATTAATTTTTTAAAAAATTTGTTCTGATTGTAATAACACAAACATACCCGCTTTAACCCATAAATTACAAAATAAATCTACAAAATGATGGGTTGTGTATCATGATCATGCTCAATAGTTGCTCAATATTTGTGCACATTGATTCAAGAATTTCTAGGCAACTTAAACCAACTTCCTGTTTTAAAATTCTTGTAAAACTAAATCGGAAGAATATGGACTGTAATTTGTAGCGTGAAAATCAAATTTTTTCATTATCTTCCCAAACCGACGGTAGCCTACAGTTAATGGCTATCAAACACTATCTAAACAACACTGCTTGTGCAAAGCTTGATTCAGAAAAATAAGTCATACCTCACACATTAAAGGTGAATACCCTAGCTATCCAATTATCCGCAAGTTTGGTGTCGTCAATTCAATACCCTGGAAAATCAATTAAAATTGTTCTATCAAAATAGGTCTTCTGTTTGAGCAAAACATAGCGCGCCTTGCTAGTTTTACGATCACCTTAATCGTACTACCGAGAGGTTTATTGGTAAGCGGGACCACTGAACCAGTGTTCGATGAATGTATATTACAATGTCCGTGAATTGTTTGATTTGAACACCAACGATATGTGGTTTCAACAGGACGACGCTATGCAATGTGAATAGGCCACTCAAGTTTTATGTTTTGGCAAGATTGACCCTGTTGATGTTATATTCCACACATATGACATCAATAGGTCTCTCACATACACTGTTTTATATAAATTTAGGACAGTTGGCGCTTAATGTAAGATCCGATATTTCAGTTATCATTTTAAAATAAAATAATGGGCTCTATCAAATACCTTAGAATGATGTACAAGTATCACAAGTGGCATGGTGTGACGATTATAAATCTGTACATCAGTCAAGGCACTAAGACATATGAGTTTAGGTTTAAATTCAGATTGACTTTCATACAACAATATTTAACATAAATAAAGTGACGGATTAGATTGTAATCCTTCAAAATTTTACACTACCATATGAAGAATAAGGATGTCACTTCTTTGCATGTTCCAGCAGAACAATGAATTTAAATATGTGGTAAAGTGCACATTGAAATGGTGCGAAGGTAACAAATTAACCTATAACTTGTGGATCCTAATCCAGTCGAGGACTTGTGGAATATACATATAAAAGCAAATCAAAAAAAAGTATCCCACAAAATGTGGAAATTAATTCCGGCTTACACACAGACTTGCACACATACATAATTGGTCGTTAGATTTAATTAAACCCTTTATTATTCGCACTACTTTTATGTGCCACCGTATACAACTTGACAAATACAACAATAATTTCTTGTTCGCTATTATTCTTTGTTTACAACGCAGATCTTTTCAACGGAGATCTTCAAACCACGACTGTTATCTTCGCACGCAACGCGTTTTCACACAAGACTGACTGCATTCTTACTACTGCTTGCCTGCTTTGTCTTGCCTTTTTATATGCGCACATAATCAGTCTGATGAATGTTCTTGCAATGGAATGTTCGTGTATTCGCTTTCTCGAGAGCTCTATCGCTATTATATTGATGTTTGTGTAGTTTGCTTACGTTGTTCGTTGTTGCTTTCCTTCTTACTGATGTTGTTGGATATGCAAGCAAGTTAGTTGTATTTGTTGGTGTAGCTTATGTTTCTCGTTTTAATGTTAAATGATGGTACACCGTTTCTATTTTAGTAACAATAATCTGAGCTTTTTATAACTCTTTTGAAAAAAAAAATATAGTGTCCTTATTATTTTCTTTTAAATTTCTATTTAATAGGCCATTTACACTACAGCGAAATCTAGTACTTATGAGATTTCGAGCCAAATCTAGTTGATTTTAACTAGATTTCCCATACAAAACAAAATCTACTTATTTAGTAGATTTCGACAAAATCTACTCAAAATCTAGTAAAAATACAAATGCAACTGTATGTTTTGCCAAATAGTACTTAGAAATACAACGCTGAGCAGGAAAAAAATTACATTTCAATTTAACCCTAATCAAGTCAACATGTGCCTCTCCGACACATATTTAACTTGGTCATGTTGTAACTTCCTTGAATATAGGTTCTAGTTCTTAGTGCTTCTTGAATTCCTACTTTCAGTTGTTTTATTTAGAATTTAATAATTTTAAGTAATAAATTAATTTCTTTTTATTTTTTATTTTGTTTCAATCAAAAATGTTCTTAATCATGTCAAAATGTGTCTATGAGTCACATATGGGAACGCTAACTATTACTTCTATTGTTTGTGAACAACAAAATTAAATATAATAATGAGTTATAATGAGGTATAATGAGTTACGAAGAGTTCTGGCACCCATTATTTGCCGTAGTCTTCTAAAATTAAATAAAAATAATTTGTCCAATGTTCGGTCCATACAACACGAGGATGAATTCTCAAACCAGCCAAGGCAGACAGATATGCGACGTAGATGTTATATGTGCCCACCGAAGATATGCAGAATGTGTAAGCAGTCTTGCAGTATTTACCACAAAAATACTTGCAACGAGCATTGTTCAAAAGTTCTAGTTTGCTTAAAATGCGAAAATAAATAAATAATATTTCATTTAGATAACTGAGAAGAAAAAATTTAATAAAATGAATATAAGTTAACAAAATTAATACGTAAATTCTTTGTATGTGCCTCTGAAACACATTTTGACTGGATTTGTAAAAAAATTTCCTGACTTGATTAGGGTTAAACTAAAATATTATTATTTTCTTTTAAATTTCAGTCAGCTGTTTTTGTTATTAAAATGAAATCTTGCTACTCTAAAATAAATCCAGTGTAAACGATGTAGATTTTGAGCAAAATTTGAAATCTAATCTACTAGATTTCGCTGTAGTGTAAATGGCCTATAAGTTATAATTGAATAAACATTTTTAAATTAAAACAATGACTCAATAAAATACCAATGGACTTTGTTTATCAACAATTTCTTCATTTTATTTACTTGCTCATCAAATTTCCAAGTTTCACATCGATGTCCTTTCTTATTTCAATTTCACTGTACATGACCAATCCGTTGGTTTTTCATTGTTATTATAAATTTCTTAGAAAATGTACTCAACATTCATCGAATTTCTACATGCTACTACCGACCGTATGGCATATAAATAACTTTAATCCCATTTTGTAGGGCAAATAACTTACTTTATATTAAATTTTCTTTTATAGAGTAACGTGCATTATCGACTGCATATTGAACGTAACATTTATGTAATAAGCCACAGACTCGTATTCGCTTTCATAATTACTTAAGTAAACTGTGTATTAAAGTAATTATTGGTCAACATTTCAACAGCACGTAATGTATTCCAAACCACAAAGGACTATGCTGAAGCGTTAGTAATTCAAATACAAATTAATTGAATTTGTGAACTTTAATGTTCTGTTAAAATGAATTCGGGGAATTTATGGATAATTTATTAGCTCAACCATTAAATATTTAGATGATTAGGTATAATAGTATAGAATAATGTAAAATAACGTTCAAAGATGTAAATTAAAAAATTAAAGACTTGAATAAATTTTCTTCTTTGCTTATTTACTAATTCAGTTTTGTTTTTGTCATTTAAAGTTAAAGCTGCAAACATTTTTACAAATTATGATACATTTTTTAAAAATGTTCATTGTTTGTTTCGTACTCGGTGCGCATTTATGCTTTCCAATAAAACAAGTTTAAAAATATGGGTAGGAACGTGGTGCAGTAAACCGAAGATACAAGTGAAAGAAAAACTATATTAAATAACTATTGAACTCTGTAATAATGATTGCAATTGTGAACATCTATTCGAAGTGCATACCTTGCACTCATCTCGGTCGTATGTCAGTGAAAATATACACAATTACAATCAAAAAATTACTTAAAACTATTGTATGGGAGTCCAACAACAACATCGGAACTTTAACAGTTGATAACGACTTGTCCATGTACAATATCATCACATATTTATATTCCTTTGAAAGGTCTATTGATGCCATTATGTGAAGAATTTAACATCTTTTAAATGTTCACAGCGGTTTCACTGGGTAAAGCGCGTCCGAAATATCAAATTTTCCATAATTATTCATTGGTTTCTCAAGTCAGGAAATTAAATTCATCTTCCTTTTGCAGCCGGAAGTTGTAAATTTAATACACAATTGGCTTTAACTGCCTTTTAGCCAACATGCTGATTTACGAATAGTAAACAATAATGGGACTTCATTTCTGCGTTCACATAGTACTCTGCCAACTGCTCTTTCTATCTCAACAACAATAACATTGTCGAGGCGATAATTAATCGATTATTTCTTGATGATTGCATATAAAGATGTTGCAAAATTTACAGTGTAGTGGTTTTGTTTTATGTGTACATGCACATGCTTGTATGAGAGAGTATGTATAGAATTCATGAATGTCAACATTTGAGTTCCGTTTTCATTTTTCAAATTCAATGCTGTGATGC
Source organism: Sarcophaga variegata (assembly GCA_932273835.1). Classification (NCBI taxonomy): domain Eukaryota; kingdom Metazoa; phylum Arthropoda; class Insecta; order Diptera; family Sarcophagidae; genus Sarcophaga; species Sarcophaga variegata. Next base: position 91,889,140 of record OW026358.1, on the reverse strand, counting down.
ACAACCATATTAACTTAAGGCAAGAGAACGCAAATATGAATATTACTGGACCTTTTGTTATTATAATATTTTTTTTTTGTAATGTTGACGTTGATTACATGTATAGATATCAGTTGTATGTAAATCATCATTTCCTTAAAACGTCAAACAAGATTTTTAAGATTTATCTGGCATAATCCCGTACTATTGCATTTATAAACAAAAACTAAATTATTAAACACTCTATAAGACAAAACTGACGCCTGACCTAAGGTTTTCTGGAGAGGATAGCCTTAAGGTCAGGCAGCATAATTGGCGTTTTCATCACGACTATCACATTCACTTGGTTAACCGAAAAACCGATTAAAAAATTAATCAAGGAAATATAGAAGGTATAGGAGATGAACGAAAATTAACACAGAAAATCGCTGGTAGGTATAACCCCTTTCTTACTATCTTTTTAATGTTCAAAAAACAAGTAACAAAGGCTATGTATAGATTATAACAACCAAATTTCACCATCTCTTTTTCATTATTTTCTTAATAAATTCCAACTGTGCACATCTGGTGCTAAAACACATCTCTATAGCATTATAGTACCACCACCATGCTTAAAGGTTTCTTGAGAGCGAACTCTTCATTTCGTTTTCCTTCATACTAAACTACGTCGGAAGAAAATTTATTTTTCTAAAACTAATTTGATATGCTTTAGCATGGAGGAAGAACAATAAAGATCTCAATGCAAAGAACTTGCGTGAAATAGTTAAGCATGTGCTCTGTACTGTGCCGAAGAGTTTCGGCACTGGGTGTGGGCAATTTGAAATTTATTAAAAAAAATTAAGCAGTAAGAGAGACTATTTCAACATTCTTAAGAATAAATTTACCAAAAGTTTGAAAAAATTAACAATTCGTAATGGCTATTACTTCCAACAAGTCCAAGAACCCAATCTTACTGTTGCAAATGCAGGCTTAATACTCTTACACAAAATCCTGATATAACTCCAAGAGAATATTTAGAAGATCATTTGGAAGAACGGTGCTTAACTTTAAACACACAGTTCGACTTTAACTGTTGAAGTGAATAGACGTATAATACAAGTGCACTTAATATTTACCGTTTGTTTTTTCCTCTTCTCTGTTATTATTATTGAAAATAATAGCATGGATAAACCACCAGATATTGGAGGGATATACAAACCTCCAATTGTTATAGACAATAATAAAACTCTAAACTTAACTAATCCTGGGCCAAAGTATTTGGTCATGTCAAGGGTACAAAGTGATGATAACCTCTCGAAGGTATCACCCTTTTTAATTAAAAAAGTAATTGATTCGATTTGTGAAGGTGAAGTAATTAGTTGCAACAAGTTAAGAAATGGCACAATCTTAATTAAAACTAAAAATTAGTACCAAGCATGCAAATTAGTGAAATTATGTTCACTTTCCGCTTCGATTGAGGTGACTGTTTCTGAACACAACTCGCTCAACTACTCAAAAGGCGGTATATATTGTAACGATCTGCGGGGAATTCCTGAAGAAGAAATTCTCGAAGAATTAAAGGGAAAAAACGTAAGTAAGGTCGAAAAGATAAAACGAAAATCCCCTAACGGTATTATAGAAGAGACAGGCCTGATAATTCTTACCTTTACCACAATCACCTTGCCAACTGTAATCTCAATCGGTTACATATATTCCCCTACCCCTCCGTTGTAAGAACTGCTTACGTTACTGGCATATAGCGAAATCATGCAAAGACGCCAGGTTATGTTTCAACTGTTCAAAAGAATACCATATTTCCGAAGACTCTGAAGAAGTATGCGAATCAACAAGATGTTGCATTAACTGCAAAGAACAAAACGAAGTCTATGACCACGCCACAACCGATAAAAAATGTTCGACTTTTCTCAAAGAAAAAGAAATTCAAGCAATCATTACACTTGAGAAGGTAAGCAAAAAAAAAGCAGTCAACATATTCAAAGAACGCCATCCCAATATGCATAAATCATATTCCTCAACTCTGAAAACCCAAACCTCTTTAAATAGAGTACCTTCCCATCAAACACTAACAACACAAGTTAAATATAACAATTTTACATACAACAACAACATTTCAAATAAAAATAATAATAACACAAATCAGCTGACATCAGATAAAAACATACCACGTGCTTTAATTGATTACTCCTCTGTAATCTCCGATATAGAAATCTCAGACGCTGAATTAAATGATATAGAACTAAGGAGCAGTTCATCTCTCTTAACATCAGATGTACTTCCAAACCAACCGTCAACGAGCAACGCATTTCTCTTACCTAAGAATACATCGAACAAGAATATACAAAAGATTAAGAGAAAATTAACAGGCTCATGTAAAAAGAGATAAATAACTTCCTTTAATACTTCTCTTAAAAAATGTTACCGATCATAACAAACTTCTTAAATATCATTAATACTCTTTCTTTCTCCATATTATTGAACCTTACATATAGCAGATCAATTACAACAAACATTAAATTCTCTAAGTTACACTCTTTTACTAACTGAATATATAATTATGAATTCATAAAAATTACAATTATCACAATCTCTTTATATACACTCCTTATATCAATAAGATTTTTGGATTTATTTCTCTTAAAGTCGCTCTTAGTCGTTACTATAACCAAATCTGAGCAAGAAACAGGAAAAATATTAAATATCTCACTTATTTTAAGAGTAATGATATCATATGTCTTGAATAATATAAATACATTTCTTTTTAAAATTCTTGTAATTAAATTTAATTTACACTCCACTACATCTTCATATGTGCAAAAAGAATTTATTAGTAAGTTTAATTTACATTACCCAAAACAGTATGAGTATACGCTTAATATAAACTATAAATGACTAGTAGAATAATACAATGGAATATGAATGGTTATCTTAACAATTATAATAATCTGCTATTACTAATAAATCAATATTCCCCTAAAATTATTGCCTTACAAGAAACTCATCTACATTCCCTATCAAACATTCCTATCCCAATTAATTATAATTTATATTCAACAAATTCTTCTACCACTCGATACGGAGGAGTTGGTCTCTTAACCCACAATTCAATAGAACACAAACGTATTACACTCTTCTTAAATAAACCTACACAAATTATTGATAATTCGAATATAGACAAATTAGATCCATTTACTCTTACTTGTATATCACTATGCTTAACATCGCTTAAAATTAGTATAAAATTCGAAAATTTTACCTATATTTTAATATATAACAACATTATTCTCTTTAAAGATAACTTTCTAATATTTACAAACTTAATATTTGCAAATTATATTAAAGAACATATTATAACCAATATATATCAGATAATATATATGCAATGTTTAGAATCTACTTTTTTAAATATGTATGTATTATCTTCTTATTACTTTAAACAATGATACTAAAAATTTTGCAATGGAACATTAATGGTTATACTAATAATTACATAGAACTGCAGGAACTGATCAAAGCTCATTCCCCTAACATAATCTGTCTCCAAGAAACCCATATCCACTCCCGCCTCAATATTCCTATTCCTATTAACTATATTATGTACGATCTTAACACCTCTTCTACGAGATACGGTGGTGTGGCCATTTTGGTGCATAAGTCTTTGGAACATAAACTGACCTTTACCTCGGATGATTTTGATGTCATCGGCATGGAGATTAAATCGAGGATGAAATTAAATTTATATAATGTGTATTTTTCTCCGTCTACGAATTTTGATAGAAGTATCCTTGAAAATTTATTCAGTGATTATTCTCCTTCAGTAATTGTTGGTGATTTTAACAGTGCACATAGGAGCTGGGGCTCTTTTTCTGATAACCACAGAGGCCGCCTACTGTTCAAATTTTTGAATGAATCCGACCTGATTCTGCTCTATGATGGTTCGCCTACTCATTTAAATACTCATGGAAATTTTTCCCATATTGACTTAAGCTTCTGTTCACCTATTCTGGTTCCTCATGCCTCCTGGGGTACCGAGGAGAATCTCTTTGGGAGTGACCACTTTCCGATCATCATCTCACTGTTTTCTGAAACTATAATACATAGGGAAATTAGAAGACCTACATTCAGGACCGATCTAGCAAATTGGGAGAAGTTTCAGGAACTCTGCACGGCCTTTAATAGATCTAGACCAGTGGTTGATAATATTAATAAGGAAACAGCGATTATTTATAGGATTATATTGCAATCGGCCAATTATTCCATTCCACAGTCACGTGGAAGACAGAAAAAGGTCCCTTGGTGGGATCAAGAGTTAGGGAGACTGAAGGTAGAAAAAATAAATTGTGGAGATTGTTTAAGAAAAATATGATACAGGAAAACCTGCTTCTGTATAAAAGATCTAATGCAAGATACAAGAGAAGCATTAAACTTGCAAAAGGGGAATCTACCTTTAACTTAACTTCTGCAGTCACACCTAGTAGTCCCATTGGAAAAGTATGGACAAACATAAAAAACTTTACAGGATACAGAGCAACACATGGAATCCATTGCATATCGTCATTGATGGATAGAGCAAAATTGTACACAGATTATAAAGATATAGGCAATGAATTAGGCAAATATTGGTCTGCGAACTCAGAGGATATGAATTTTTCCGTTAACTTTAGGCTTAAGAAACGAAGTCTTATGGATAACGATATTATTATAACGTCCGAAAGCAAGAAAAATGGAATCTAAAATAAATTTTTTGGAATTTAACTCAACTCTAGAGAAATTACGTGGAAAGACGCCAGGAAAGGACAGGATATCATACCTGATGCTGAGAATGTTACCCTACGACTTGAAATTGAGAATTATCAACTTATGTTAACTTATGTCTTTGATAACTACATCCCATAACAATTTAAGAACAGCGTAGTAGTTCCTATTTTGAAGCCTGGAAAGACAAGACTATTATAACATCATACCGACCGATTTCTTTGAACTCGTGTCTGGCTAAAGTATTGGACAAGATAGTAGCGAAAAGGTCGTGGTGGTTTGTCATGAGCAATAAACTACTTAGCAACCGCCAATTTGGCTTTAAGAAGGGTAGCTCGACAACTGATGCTCTACTTTTTGTAGACTATCAAATTGCCAACGCTCTCTCACTACGTAAGCATATTACCATTATTTCCTTGGATTTTGAGCGTGCATTTGAAAAGGTAGGCATCCATTCAGTGCTGGAACAATTATACCAATGGGGATTCGGCCCGAATATTATAAAATATGTGAGTAATTTTATGTCCAATAGAAAAATTATAGTACGAATTAATCACCTATACTCCAATTCTTTTCCACTATATAATGGAGTCCCCCAGGGTTCTCCTTTATCTGTTATCATTTTTCTTATAGCATATAATCGACTATGCTCGATTTTATCACTTCACAAGGAAATTGACTTCTGCGCCTACGCTGATGATTTTAACCTCATCATTAAATCTTCTAAAAATAAAGAGCTAATACTAGACCTTGACAATATATTCGCTGATATTACCGACTGGTGTGATACTTCTAGTGCTTCACTATCCACTTCAAAATGCAAATACTTACACATATGTCGCCTAAGGGACTGTAGCTGTGAAATTAGGTCCACAGTTATCTCCATCTCGAGGGTTGAATGTCTCCGTATTCTGGGTATATTTATGAATAAACGTTCTAATTGGAAGGACCACATACTTTATTTACAAAACCCTTTATCACAACGAATGAACATTTTGAAATGTCTGTCTAATCCTAAGTGGAATTCTAACTCAATCGTACTCCTTTCCGTAATGAGAGCACTAATTCTTTCAAAAATCAATTATGGTCTACAATTTTTCGGTTATAAATACTTCCAAATCACAATTAGCTAGAATTGACAGAATTATTAATTCCTGTATAAGAATAGCATTGGGCACTCTACGATCCTCCCCAATTGCGAACATTCGATATGAGACTAAGATTAGATCCTTGGTCAATCAAAGGGACATGCTTACTACGAGATTATGTCGTATCTTAATTTTCGGTGGTAATGGCCCATTAAGATATATAGCTAAAAAGATAAGACGTTCCAGGAAAATTTCGAGAGTACCATCTATTCTTTATCGAGTGATATGGAATAGCGATGATCTTAATCTACCTAAGAATATTCCCACACAAATTTCTGAACTTCCACCATGGTGACTGGATCCCTCATCTATTGATTTTACTCTTCGGAAATACCCGAAAACTGGTACTTCCCGGACTCAATATAGGAAGATGTTTCGAAATTGAATAACTCTGTTGCATTCAGCATCACGACGGATAATAGTGTCTTGAAAATAGCTAAAGTTGATGAGAATGACTCAAACTTCTCAGCTGAGGTTATTGCAATATATGCATGTATGTTGGTGAGAGGGATAAGTAGTAGATTTGATATTTGTACTGACTCTCTTTCGTCACTAAGGTCGGTTCTTAATGTATCTAATACTGGGTTTTATCCATCTTCTATCACAACGATCTTGATTGAGAAATTTCCTAATCTCAAACTAATTTGGGTTCCTAGTCATTGTGGGATCACAGGAAATGAATTTGCTGGTCATTCGGCAAGGAATGCAATAAGAGAGGCTTTATTTTATACGGATAATTTGAACTGAATAGATTTGGCAAGGCAAATTGATGGGCACTACATGAGAATAGATAGGGATGAAACGTTCAATTCCACTTCCTTTTGGTATAAAGCGGTGAACACTGAAAGGATTTCTATTTACGACTATTTGGATGAATATACTAGTAATTTTTACAGGATTGAGAGCATTAAACTACTTCGGCTCAGAGTGGGTCATACCAAGATTTCTAATGGATTTCTGTTTAATGCTAATTTTACCCCTTTTTGCGATTGTTCTGACACGACTCCACCGACACTTAATCATATTTTATGTGATTGCCCTCTATTGACGAACATAAGACTTTCCATCTATCATAATACTAATCCCCTAACCTCCCTATCCAATCCTACAACTGAAAACACAGCTAAATTAATAAAATTCCTCAAAATTACAAAATTGTTTTACGATATATAAATATTAATTACCTTACTAAACTTATACTTGCTACTCTATTATGTACAATCGTAATTGTAGTTATAAGATATATTTAACTTTGTGGAGCTGAAGGCCTCAGATGCTATTGCTCTTAGTATTCTTTATCTTATAATTTTAATTATAAGCTAAATTTGTAAATAAAATAAATAAATAACTTTAAACAAAACTCAACTATAAGACTTGTTCATGAGTGAATGGCAGGTTAAATGAAGTGCTTGAACTTAAGGGATATTCTACTAAATATAACGGAAAATATTTTAATATATTGGGTCTTTGACTTCTAAATTTATTCTGAGTTTTTCATGGAGTCTCCAAAAAGTTTTCCTTATTTTTCTTAAGGTTTATAAAAAACATAAAATTTTTTTTGTGTTATAATAAAATAGAAACAAATAAAATAAATATAAAAAACATCAATTATTTGTGCATATAAAATTCATGAAATTGTTAAAAAAAATAATTGGTATACATAAACTTTTGCTGGCCAATGTATTTACTAGTGGTTAACTATAGGTTGCCGCGTTTCAAACCCCAGGTCAGACATCTATAACAAAGCGAAATATGAAAAATATTTCTTCGATAACTTCCTCTCAGTAGATTTCTGACAAAAACTCTGAGAGCAAATAAAATTGCTATGAGAAGTTTCTCAAAAAAAATCTGTCTTTCGGAGTGGACTTTAAACTGTAGGTCACGTCACTCATGTATAAAATTTACAAACACAACACAAGCGGTGTGAGAAACTAGGTCGTAATCCTGACTGAAGGGTTGTAATGACCAAATATGTATATATGTATGTAACTATAATTTTAGACAATTTAGTTTTTATATCTCAGTATATATCAGTATTTCCAAACCACCTAATTTTATAAAAAAAATTAAACGAATGGAAATTTTTAAATTCTTTAAAATGCGTCACATGCTATCCTTTTTGCTATCCTTAATTTAAAAATGAGTTGCTGCCGTGGGACAGCAGAAGCAATAAAATTCTATTGTTTTCCAAGACGTTGCACGTACGTATATATATATAAATGACTAAGGCTTTTAACACTTCTCTTCGATTGCCAATACATTTGTTAAACCAAAACCAAAACAAAGAAAAAAACATTATATTGGACCAGTAAAAATTGAAAAAATCAAATGAAATGTTTGGAAAAATATGAATCCCTCTACAGACAATAAATGATTTCGTTTTCTTATTTCATTTGCGTATAAAAACTTGTTGCTGCTCCGGTAGCAATTGTAGACATTTGCTTTCAATTGCTTTTTTCAATTCCGATAAAAATGTAATGCGTAGAGGATAAAAAAGAAGAAGAAGAACAAAAATAATAAATATGTTGAGGAATTTTATTTCCACATTCAATAAATGACATCCTAACCACAAGCATATGTTATGGGTGGAATTATTATTTTAAAGTTACTGAAAGGAAACAGCTAAAGAGTATTTAATATGAAGAAAAAACTGTTTCTCAATTTCCCCCACAGCAAAGCAGTTTTATTAGTTAAATGACAGTAAGGCACATATTTTTCTGAAAGCATTATGGCTGAATACTACAATAACGTACCTTAACTTAATTGTATTAAAAATAAATGGGCAACGAACATCAACTGGTTAAAATGAGAACGGAGACGATATGCATCATACAGTTGACCACAAACAACATCACCTTGGGTTTTATTTGTTCCCATTGCAAAAGCCAAACGTACGTATAAGTGTAATCATTGAAATTTAAATGGCATTTGAGGGGAATTCATTGAAAAGCGTGTTATTAAAATGTCTTGCACAATTTTGTTGGGTTTACATGAAGAGCCTAATGACTGGTATTCGATTTCCAATTGCAATTCAATTTCCGCGGTAATCCAGCAAATCAAAAGAATTAAAAAACTCAAATTCGATAATGTATTACGTTATCGACAGTTTAACAAATATATATGTATGTGTACAATTCGTGAGCTATTTGATGATGAAAGTCAATATTGACTATTGATGTCCAATTAATTTTATTTGTATTGTTACGAAAATGGAAATTGTGTTTTGCTTCACATCGTTTAAATTGTAAACAAAAGCTACAAAAACAAAAGCAATGACTTCTTTACATTATAAACAAGTAAACAAAAATATACCAAATAAAACCAGTATATTAAAGGGAGAAACAAGTAAACAAAAATGCAACGACAACATTGCAAGAACAAACGTAAACAAAATACACAACAATAATAACATAAACAACATGTTTACGTTTCTAGAAATTTAGAGAAGGCGAAGTCGTACTCCCTCACAAGCATTCATCAGACTGTTTACCCTGCGATATAAAAGGCTAGACAAAGCAGGCAACGGAGTCAGTAAAACTTTAGTCAGTCTTGTGTGAAGTCGCGGTGTTTGAAGAAAGTAATCGGAGTTTGAAAATCTCCGTTATAACGATCTATCGAACAAATTGACTAGTAATTGTTATTGTTTACGCAAGAGTGCAAAGAGGAATAACCAACCAAAACAATTGTTCTTGTTTACATCAAGTTGAGAACAGTGGCACACAGAATTGTGCGAACAATAAAGAAATTAATTAAAACTGAACACAAAACTTGTTTTCGTTTTTATTTGCAATCTACAAGCTCACGTTTTAGACGTTTTTAAAAGGTAAAAACGTTACAGTATATTTTCGTTAGTTTCAAACACAAGTTTATATCTTCAACTCGTTTTAATTTTGAGGTAACAAATAATGTCTTTAGCTACATACATACATACAGGATTGGTCACACCAGCCATATTATGTGTATTAATTTTATGCATTAGTGGGAGCACCTGCAGTTTAAAGTCGTTTCCGAGCCACAGAAATCTACTAAGAGGAAGTCCCCGAAGGAAAATTTTTTTCATATTTTGTATTGTCAGAGATGTCTGACCTGGAATTCGAACCAAGGCCTCATATCTACCTTGCCAACACACTTCCTACTAGATTACTGGACTTTAAAGCCTGACTATTCAATGATAATTTTACCTCTAAATGTACGCTTTCTAAACATAATGCACTGTATTGCATTATATTTGTTGTTGGTTACTATTTCACAAGATGCATGTACATACAGTGGCTCCATCGCATAATCGGACAAGCACTAGTCTGATATGTATGTGCTTAAAACTTAAAAAGAAAACACTAAATATATGTTTTTTTTTGCTTTTATTTACACTCTACATTATAGACTTTCAGATTAATAAAAAAATAACAACATTTTTCATGATAACGGTAATTTTATAAAGAAAAAGAAAATTAACTCAATTTTTTGCGCTCAACGCATAATCGGACAAAGAAGAGCACCATTGCTAAAAATGACGAAAGAGAACAATTAATACTTTGTGGCATATCCTTTGTTCTCAAGAACGGTCTGTAAACGTTTTGGAATTGATTTTACCAAATTGTAGCATGCCTCAGGTTCTATGGAGTTCCACTCTTCCAGTAAAGCCGCCTTAAGCTGATTCAAAGTTTTAAATTGTTGTTGGTATACCCTTCTAGCTAATTCTTCCCAAAGATGTTCAATTACGTTGAGATCTGGGCTCTGTGCAGGGGTTTCTATAAGTTTGGGGCAATTATGGATCAACCAAAGCTTTTCCACACCCGGAGTTTGCTTGGGATCATTGTCCTGGTAAAAAGCAAAATCATTCGCAATGCCTAATTTCTCGGCACTTTGCTTTACATTTGCCTTCAAAATGTTGAGGTAGCCAAATTTATACATTTTACCATCAATAAAATGCAAATTGCCCACCCCAGCACTCGACATGCAGGCCCAAACCATAACAGAGCCTCCTCCATGCTTAACAGTAGCTTTTGTATTTTGAAGATTAAATTCTGCATTTGCTTTACGCCACATAAACATCTTGCCATCTGATTCATGCAAATTGAATTTGCTTTCGTCAGTGAACAGAACCTTGGAACGAACAAAAACTATCAGCAAAAATGTATTTTGAGATATCTTTACACCAAATTACCTTATTCCAAAAATCTTCTGTTTTAAGCAAATACTCTTTAGCAAATTTTATTCTCTTGTTTTTATTCTTAGGCCTAATAAATGGCTTTTTTCTGGTAACTCTACCATGGTAGTTATATTTGTGCAATGTATTACGAATAGTATTTAAGCAAACATCTTTTCCACTGCTGTTTTTAAAGATTTTTTTAGTTCTTAGGCATTGCGAATGATTTTGCTTTTTACCAGGACAATGATCCCAAGCAAACTCCGGGTGTGGAAAAGCTTTGGTTGATCCATAATTGGCTTTACGTCAAATAAGCCAACACACTACCTACAAGACTACGGTGACTTACCATCTTCAATTTCCCTAGTGATTGTTTTATGAAGCAATTTTTGATTTTTTTTTTTGTTTCTCTTCGAAGCAAATCTTGATTAAAAATATTATTTCTTGAACGGTTTCCTGATCAAACCGAAACAACTCGTCACTCGTCTTTCGTAGTTCAGACATACTTAGAAGCACAATAGGATGATAAACGAATTATTAAAATTCTTTATAAAGCAGTCGCCGGCATGGCAAGGCATTCAGATGTTAAATGTCTGTCATATTAAGTGGGTTTTTTTTCGTGAAAAGCCTTGCCAACTACCGAAGAAAGCCGATGATAAAAACGTAATAACTATTCAAGCATTATACGCTGAGTAAGGTAGTCATTATTAATTTATTTTGCAAGGAATTGGCAAGATTTTAAAAATGAAAACGTTACTGATGTGGTCAGTAGCGAGCCGGAGCAGGGAAAATTGGACATTACAATCATTTAATCAGGATTACAACCTAAATTCTCGCACTATTTATGTTGTGTTTATTAATTTTATCTGTGAGCGGTTGTTTAATGCTGACTCCGAACGTCAGATTTAAGAAATTTTCATGGCAATTTTACTTTATTCCCAGAGTTTCTGGCAGAATACTGTTGAGAGGAATTCGCATAAAGAAATAAATTTTTAAGCTTCATTTTGTTAGAGATGGCTATGTGAGAGGCTGTAACCCAATACACTACCTACTAGACTACAGCGACTTCAAGATATATCGCTTCTGTTGTTAAAGTAAGTGTGACGGAAAATTCGAAGGTATCTATTCCCCATTTTTCTCGCCAATTGCACCTCAAATTGTATTTCCATCCATATAAAGTGAAACTCATGCAAACAAGCTGATAAGGTGCTTACGCTACTTTCAATGTTGATTCTTCACACAAAATTACTCAATCGGTGGGGCTAAAGAAACCCTGCGGCGATTGTGTGAAGGCAAATTTCATTTAGAAAAAGTGGACGCTAAATGACATCGATCTTATTTCGTTAAGAACAATTTAGAGTGCGATAGTCGCATGATAATGCGCAGTTTTAGCCTACAATTTAAAATTATGATCTCAAATCAGTGGCCTGAGCTACACACCCACTTGATTACTCATTACAACTCTTTGATTGAGATTACGATGAAGTCTCCGTGGTCTAGTAGGTAGTGTGTTGTAATATTAGACGTGAGGTCTAGGTTTAAACCCCAGGTCAGACATATCCAACTCAACGAAATATGACAAAAAATTTCTTCAGCGACTTCCTCTCAACAGATTTCTGGCAAAAATTCTAAGAGTAAATAAAATTGCCATGCAAAGTTTCTCAAACATTTTTCGTTCGGAGTCGGCTTTATACTGCAGTTCCACTCCACTCACGTATAAAAATTAACGCACACAACCTAAGTGGTGTGAGAAACTAGGTCGTAATCCTAACCAAAGGGTTGTAATGACCAATTATATACGTATGTATGAATGGCTGAGATTACGACCTAGCTTTTCATGCAACTCTTGTTTAGCGTGTTGATTTGTTTCATGAATGGCAGGACCTAGAATTTAAAGTTGACTCTTAACGACAGATTTTTAAGAAACTTTTCATTGCAATTTTAGTTTTTCTTAGAGCTTTGCCATTCCGTTTGTGTTGTCTGAACAGTCGCGAGCCAACACACTACGACGACCTCAATTTTGGTTTCATTGATTTGACTCCATCCCTTCGACTTTATTGTGAAGCCATGTCTGCAGCGATAACCGCAAAAATTTCAAATCCAACATTCTTCAAGTCATCACCGAGATACCGCCCAAAATATGCGAATAAGTGGTCGGAAACTATCAAAAAGATCATCTGCTGCACGTAGCCAATAGGCAGTCCTTTAAACGGTATTGTATTCCGTACATAATGGCATGGAATACAAGTTTTATCGAACTCGTTATTGAACTATGTGTGCTTATTTGACCGTAGTTTTGAAACCGAAAGATTATACCAATAAACCCATGACATTAAAATCATTCCACATTGTCATGATAGTCACTAAAAGGTTTGTGCATGTGGTCAAAATTTCGTTTTACCATTTATTATTAAGTTTTAACAAAAACTCAATCTCTATATGCCTTTTAGTTAACAACATATCGAATTTTTTGTTGTCATTTAAGGTTCCATTATAAAATATTATTGTCATCATGCACCATAAGCTAATATATGTATATGGCCGATAACACTGGAGCGATAATTTTGTTGAAAATAATATATAATTCGTTGAACATATGCGTGTGGTAAATGTGGTGTTTCATTTTAAATTTAAAATTTTTGTAGAAATTTTTAACCGAATGCATGATAAAATCTGAGGCAATGTGTGTAAATTTAAAATGTAACAGGCAGTTGTTTTTTTGGGAGAGATCTATTCACTGTTTGTATGAAATATATGCACCAGAATATTGTACATTTCGACAAAATAGATGCAAGTACAATGGTCTACGACCATTCCTATTCAAATTTTCTTCACGCATATAATGCGAAGAGAAAAGTACAAACTTATACAGAAAGTAGTGAAGACGAAAGAGACATCTAAAAGGAAAAAAGTTTTAACATGCCTAAATATTATTCACTATCGTATGCAAGTAGTTGCCATAGTCTAGTAGGTAGTGTGTTGGCTTATTGGACATGAGGCCATGGTTCAAATCCCAGGTCAGACGCCTCCAACAAAACGAATTATGAAAAGTATTTCTTCGGCGACTGCCTCCCAGGAGAATTCTGGCAAAAATTCTGAGAGTAAATAAAATTACCATGAAAAAGTTTCTCAAAAATCTGTCGTTCGGAGTCAACTTTAAACCAATTAAGTATAAAAACTTAACATACACAACATAGGTGTTGTGAGAAGATAGGCCGTAATCTTGACTGAATGGTTGTAGTGACCATTTATATATGTAAGCGGTTAAGACATCAAAACAAAGAAAAATTTTTCCATCTTTGCCCAGCTTTCGTAAGATTGAAATCCCAATATTTTGGAAATGACACGATGCCAGACTTAACTCATTTCATAAAAATGGACAGAGAGAAGTTAAGGAAGTTTGTACAACATACAGACTTTGCGTAGAAAGTAAGATGGTATTCGTAACCCTTAGTTTGTTTGTAGAGAGAGGACTACATTTGTCTCTTTCTAAACTGTACAGACAATTAGCTAAGCTTAAGTTTTGAGTTTTTTTTTTGTTTTATTTGGATTTTTATGCTTTTGTTATACATCATCAAAAGTTTTGTTGTCTCAGTTATTTACAGACTTTTTCATTATCCGAAAAAACTTTAGTTGACTCTAATCGACCTGGTATTTTCATATAAACAATGATTTTTTATATAGCATGGTGTACGGACAATTGTATGAGTCAGTGTATATCTAAAAAATAAAATATATGTGGTACGCACTATATTTTTTAAACATTACTGATGTGTAGGATTGGGACAGTTAAGGACAAGACGGACAGACAAGGGTTAATAGACAGAAACAAAGAGACGGACGAACACTCATTTATCTATGGGATAGAATGAGCTTAAATGTATTTACATAGTATAGTGAACAACGGACAGACAGAGTAACGTAGTGAGTGCAGTTTTATGGTGACGCTCGAACAAGGAAGTTCATAATTATTAGTTTTTGAAGTGTTGACCGTGATGAACAAACGCGGCTGTTTATTTTAATTTCTTTTAACATTAGTTTCATTAAAATTTTTATTTTTTACCGCCTAAGCCATTTACTTTAAATAAAATGAATTTAATTTAATATTCAGTGTTTTATTTAATAATAAATAAAAGAAATCGACAAATTCCTACAGATGTAATTCAAACAAAAAGTTTTTATTACGAAACATTGGTTAAAAAAAGCAAACTTTTTCAATTATTTGATTTTAAGTTTCTAAAGTCTATTGTGCTAAGATGCTGAGTGTACAGTTTTTTGTTTTTTTCTAATTTAAATTTTTTATTTAAACAAATTGAAGAATATACTGATATATACACTTAATAAATTTTATTTTTCTTTTTTCTTACAATACATTGACTACCTTAGCGAAATTTTATATTGTTCTTTGGTTATCATCACATACTTATGTAAATTATATAAATATAGTACCACAAAAGTGGCATAAAATTGAAAAAAAGTAAAAGTTAAAATTAAATAAAAGCACAATATGTACTTATGCAGAATACATATATATATGTTCCTCTTACTCCTCTAGGGAGCATAGGGCCGAAATTAAACATGAAATTAAAAAATAAGAAAATTAAATAAATCATTGGATATATGTACGTGAGCAATTCTAACTGCAAAATAAAATAAACTTTTGTGATTTTGCGTTCTTTACCCAGTTGTCACCCACATTTATAGTAGCATGACATTTATGGGTGGCCTACGAATACCATGGAAAGAGCATGCTGCTTGTCTCTCACATACATATATACAGCCATACAAACATACATACATACATACGTAATTGGTCATTACAACCCTACAGTCAAGATTACAACCTTGCTTTTCATGCCATTTGTGTGGAACTTGAATATACAATCCAGAATCAGTAAGGCAGCTACTGCTTTTTATTGTTGCAAGAGAGCTATAGGCTTGAACTAGGGTATTAACCCTAAAAATATATACTGGTTCGAATATATCTATCGACGATATCTGAATCTGGTTTTGCGACACAGACACCAGATTGTACTTTTTATGATAATAGTTTATACCTCCCAAGTAATGTCATTCATTCGTCGTACGAATTTGATATCAGAGTATCTCGTATTGTTATACACATATATTTACCTTACGTAAGTGACCATTAGATCTCTGAAGAATGTTTGCAGCACAGCTAAGGTTGTGAAATTCAACGCATACCTTCACTTGGATTCATGGACACAGGGACATCGAAGATAATAACAAGACCGACGGATTTTCCAAGGTTGGCACTACTGAAAATTTAAATGAACTACTACATGAGATTGGCATAAAAACTCCATTGATTGATTTTGATTGATTGAGGTAAGATGGGATAATGAACTCACATGTAGATACGCCAAACAGATCTGGCCCAACATGTATATATATTTGGATGACAGAATTTGCATTGAACCTTTCAAGATTCCGTTTTAGGAACTTTATAGCAATGAAAACAATACATTGGCCTAAGACTGGCAGGAGACTGGAAAAACCTCATAACAATTTCTGCAGCAGCTGCAACAACGAGGAAGAGGAAAATTCACGCCTTTATATGAGACTCTCGGGATTGTTGAGAGAGTAGCTATAAGTTATATGACGGAATAGCTAATTTTGGTTATATTAATAGGTACTGGACAGTCGCCGTAGTCTAGTAGGTAGTGTGTTGGCTTATTAGACGTAAAGCCAGGGTTCAAACCCCAGGCCAGACATCAAAACAAAATACAAAAAGTATTACTTCGGCGACTTCCTCTCAGCTGGTTTCTGACAAAAACTCTGAGAGTTAATAAAATTGTCGTGAAAAGTTTCTCAAAAATCTGTCGTTCGGAGTCGACTTTAAACTGTAGTTCCCACCACTCATATATAAAATTAACACACACAACATAAGTGGTGTGAGAAACTAGGTCGTAAACCTGACTGAAGGGTTGCAATGACAAATTATGTATGAATAGGTACTGGAATAGGTAGGTTAGTGTTTTCCGGGCAGAGGTCAGGGCCATTTTGAAAGCGGCTTGTTGGGTGGCGAGATTTGTCCTAAAAATCTATTGAAATACGCGTACGTCTAAACTGCTATTCAGTCCACAATGAACATGTTTGAAAAGTTCATCGTTTGGTCATGAATACCGAAGGATTTGTTGGGAAATTTCGAATCATTCAAAGGTAACTATTAAGCGGTTTCAGGACATATGTATTACAGGGCATACCTATACTGATTGTCTCATTTAATTTGCATTTTATTCACTCGTTTTGCACAGAGTATCAAACTCGTTGGTGCACCATTGCTAGACTCTACTTGACACGTGTAGATAAGACTCACTTCTATTCCTAAATCACACGGCCATTCACCGTATAATAGCGATTCTCTTCTGCCCGTATTATTTTACCGAACGAATTGACATTTCGAAAATAATTTTTACAGGAGCTGTGGGTTTTAGGAGTAGAAGCAGACTGTCTGTATAGCTTTGTTGTTATACCTACATTTGTTAAAACTAACTAAGCATTGGGATTGAGTTTGAGTGACTGCACTTAAATAAATGACACTTCAGTGAATAAATGAAGAAAAATATGTATCAGCAGACAACCTTAGGAACATTTGAGAACACTGATTGGTTAACTCGATACATACGATATATATGTAAAAAGGTAGACCGTAATCCTGACTAAAGGTTGATAGCTTTTTCCGAGATCGCTCTGTACGTGTTGTTATAGATGAGATCATATCAGTTGAGGACAGATTAAATTCAGGGGTACTTTAAGTATCGTGTGATTTAGAGTTTTTATTGTTGGGTTTCCTTTAGCCGCAATAAATCACCACAGTGGTTCTCAAAGCCAACATAACCCTTACCGCTGAATTAAGCGCCTCTCGTTAATCAAACTCAATACCTTTGATTACACGCAGATTTTCAAAACAACAAAAAAACGAAAGAAGTTTTCTATGCCAGAACGCATATATCGTTCAAAATTTTGAAATGAAAACTGATGACTTAATTATACGGACCAACGTTTTAGTTAAAAATGGAGAAAAAAAAAATCAAAAAATCATAAGTACCTGTAAGATTATATCATCTGAACTAAATACGCTCTTACATTCATGTGTTAAATGTTACTTTATTGTGTGATTAATTTTAACTTTCCGAATTAACGCAACTAAACACGCAATAATGCATGATTGTGTCTGGAAGTGTAAACATAATCTTGTCGACTATATTGACATTACGTCCTAGAGACGTCATTTCATTATTGAAATCAAAAGAGAAGTAAGCTTAAAACTGAAAGAGAATGAATGAAGGAATATAAATACAAATACAAATATTAATTTATTTCATTTGTGCGTCAATCTGTCATCTGTAATGGGATTTTTAATTGAATTCTCATTGACGGCGCCTACGCACAAATGAATTGTATTTGCCCACTCTTCTTTACATGGGTTTTGTTTTCTTTGTTGCTGATGATTTAAATGAGATATTCAAATATGTGTGTAGCCACATGCACGCATACTTATGTATAATATATTGAACCCACATTTGCACAAACACATCTTTGCTTTCCTTTTGTTACACATTTTAACTTTTGATTGAGAGATTTTTTTGTGTGAAAAGATGTTAAAATAAATCTGAATTTAATGTATTATTTTCGATAAATATTACAAGCAATCTCCACCATATTTACAGTTTCAAGGTTGAAAACTTGGCGTAAATAAATAAACATCAGAATAAACTTCTGATGCATTAGCTCCTGGAACTGTATTTCAGTCTTAAATGATCGATCGCAAGATATAACGAAACCCCCCAAAAACAAATTGCTCTTGTCAATTTATTTAAGAGCAGAAATTCAAATGAAAGAGTTAAGTATTTAAACTGTCACCTTTTCTGTGACTTTTCAAAATATATGGACTTATAGGGATTAATCGATCAAAGACTGGAACCAACGTAATACGTCTAAGTGGAAAGAATCGGCAACAATTGTGTATAAGCACGGACTATCACCCGCTTTGACACTAAGGGATTTGACACCCGCTTTGACTGTCAAACAGGATTTGAAACTGAAATGTAAACAAACACAAAATTTTACTGTGTACGCAACATATACAAAGATTTTTTATAAAGAGTGGTTCAACCATAAAGAACGATATTAAAGCCGCATATTTGTTCGGCATTTCATGGTGTCAGTGTTTGACAGAATCAACCATGGAGCGGTACACAATTACGCAGAGCATTAAGATAGTTGAAGTCTTTTACGGAAATTAATTTTCAAATCAAAATGCATTTCCTGCTCTTCGTAATTTTTTTGCCAGCGTAATCAACCAATTGTGTCTACAATCCGGAGAATTGTAAGGAAATTTCAACAATCCAGGCCTGTAGAAAGTGCGTAAGAACATGTGTATGCACGTCCAGTTCGTCCTGCGGAAAATATTGTTGTTATTTGCGATAGTTTGGCAGAAACGTCGTAAAAATTTTCTCGTTGTCATGCCCAACAATTAAATGTCTCACGAACAGAACTAATGCGAATTTAAAATAAAGATTTGAATTTACGCTCTTACAAAGTTAAATTGACCCAAGAACTCAAGTTTACTGACCATTTCAAGCGATCACAATATGCCGATTAGTCGGTTGAACAAACAGAAGTAAATATTGAGTTTTCAAAGAAAATCATTTTCATCTTTCAGTTTAAGCGGCCAAAATCCCCCTAGTTTTCTTGGATTGCAAATAATCATTAAGGAGGAAATATGTTAATGGGCAACTCAAAGGAGTACAGTAAAAAAATTCTAGAAATGAGGGATACGTTCGTACCACTAATGATTTTAAATAACTGCTCCAGAAATAACCATCACTACTTCAATAGAAGTCGCCGTAGTCTAATAGGTAGTGTGTCGGCTTATTAGACGTGAGACCTTGATTCAAACCCCAGGTCAGACACCTCCAACTAAATGATGTATGACAAAATATTTCTTCGGCGACTTCCTCTCATGTATAAAATTAACACACAACATGAGTGATATGAGAAGCTAGGCCGTAATACTGACTGAAGGGTCTGCTCAGGGTTGTAATGGCTAATTATGTACGTATGTGTATGTGGTTGTGGATGGCATGAGCCTCACAATCATAGCTGCCAGATTTGACGATTTATCGTCATTTTGACGATTTTAAGCTCCAAAAATATCATATTGACGATTTGACGATTTATGCCCTTATTTTGACGATTTTTAGATATTGAAAATTTACATCATATTCCTAACTTTAGTATATTAAACGCCACTTTAATCTTTGTATTTACTTTGCAATTTTTACTATTGGAAATTTATGTTAGTAATTACAAGGAGTAAAGTATTATACATACTTTTACTTTCGAATACCTGTGATGATTTTTCTGTATTTTATCCCCTTTTTAACCCCTTAAAAGCCAAAAAATTAGAACTCCTAAATAACCTCGTAGTTGAGAATAATTTATCACTTGTCGTTGCAAACAATTTTAAAAATTCGAGTATAGCTTCTAATATTATCATCGGAAGAACAACGGCAAGCGCCGTTATTTTTTTCGTACGACCAACACCAACAGGGGATGGATGGCATTGTGTTTGGAACTATGAAAATATGTTATGGGAAAGAAAGAACAGTGCTTATGGACACTAGGCTTGTATATTTTTATACCATAAGTAACAGGAAAGACCTCTGCAGGAATTGAGTTCCACATAGGAATAGTCCGACTAAAAAACATACTTTTTCTGTAATGCAGTGTGCGATCCACTGGTTGATTCACCAGATACGGATTTTCTGGCCGAGAAAGACGAGAGTTACGTAGGAATATATGGTTTTCGGGAACAAGTCCCCTTATTTCGTTTCAGCAAAATTCTTTTGTAGTAGTGATAAAACAGTGAAACACAAACCACATTGCAACGATGCACCACTGATTCAATGGAGTTGGATACACTACCGTCATTAACGAGCTACTACGGCCTCTCCTGTACACGGTCGAGAAACCTTAAAATAGACGTTGAGGCACCTACCTTATAAATAGTATAAATAAATAGTGTAAACAGTAAGATCAGATGATAAGATCTTAAGAAGGAACTGAAAACTGTGTCGGTTGTAGCCAACATTACACTGAATTTTCATGCTCAGAATATCAAGAGCTTCTGACTCCTTAATATTTACACCACCCATAGATTAAGATGATGCTGCGCTTATGTGGCAATAAACAACACTGGGATAAATTGTTTAAACCTAAAAAAATTTGTTACTGAAAATGATATAATATTTCTCCATTTATGGAAAAAAATGAATAAATGAAGATGAGTCCCCCTAGCTTTGAATTTCTAACTAATCTTTTTTTAATGTTTTATTTTTGAACTCAGATATTGACTTTTTATATGTTTTACGACAATAGAAAAAAATTTGGTTTTTAAAAACTTTTAATTTATTTATTTATTTTATTTATTTATTTATTTATTTATTTATTCTGTAGCATATCACATACAACAAGAAATTAATCTTTTAAATTACAGTATGTGATTATATAATATATTATTACAAAGAATGAAATATATATAAGACAAGTAATAATAATAAAATAAAAGCAAATAGTATCGAAATAATAATATGTAAAAACAAGAACGAAAATATATGCATGTAAATATGTAATAATTTTACATTAGAATTTAGAAAATAAAATTTTTTTAAACTGCAAAGCGTTGCCATTGATTTGTAATGAGTTAGGTAACGAATTCCACAGCCGTATTGTATTTGTAAAGAACTGCCACTCAGATATCAAAGTTCGATATCTTATCTGAATGATTTGTTTTCCTCTATTTGATCTTGCAAATTGAATCCGATTAAATAGATAAGACGGTTCCTGCGTGTAGATAACCTTGTGTAGTAAGATTAATGCCTTGATTTTTAGTAAGTCCATTAACTCAACACCATATAACAATTTCGAATACCGAGAAGTACTATCATATCTTCGTATGCCGTAGACATATCTAAGAATCGCGTTATACACTACTGTTAATCTGGCTTTACTAGCCGAATCGCAATAAGCAAAAATTTCGCAGCCATACAACAACTTGGGCACTAAGTAGGTTTTCGCAAGAAGCACACGAATATTAAGAGGTGTAATGTGCTGTATAGGATATAGCGTCCTAAGCATAGAAAAAATTGTCCCGGAGACAAAATTTATATGGGTATTCCATTGAAGGGATTTGTTAAAAATTATACCGAGGTTTTTCGCTGAGTCCACTATCGAGATGTTCCGAGTTCCCAATGTGATCGGTATATCAACGACAATATCCTGATTTCGTCGTGCTATGATCAGGCATTTTGACTTCGTAGGGTTAAGGTATAAGCCATTCGAAGACGCCCAGTAGTGTATTCTGTCAAGGTCCTCATTAAGTCTTGCACAACACTCATCGATTGAGTCTCTTCTACAATTCATATATATTTGTACATCATCTGCATAAATGTGGATATCACTATGCAGGAGACAATCAGGTAAATCATTTATGTATAATGTAAACAATAATGGTCCAAGAATAGAGCCCTGCGGTACTCCCTTAGGCACAGGCAAGGGAGCAGATACAGTTCCACCAGCAGAGACAGACTGGTATATCAAACTACAAAGTATATCATGGTTCACGGAGTCAAAAGCTTTCGAATGGTCAAGAAGTATCAAAAGTGTAATACCACCATTATCAATATTGGATCTTATATCCTCAGACACACTTAACAGTGAAGAAACACAGCTATGACCTGTTCTAAATCCTGATTGTTTGCCACAAAGCAGCTGATGGTCATTCAAATAAGCAATAATTTGGTTGTGTAACAGTCGTTCCAAGACTTTAGATAAAAATGGAAGTATCGAAATGGGGCGATACTCATTCGACGATTTCGGCACGGGAATGATCTTAGCATGCTTCCAACAGTTAGGAAAGTGGCTGGTAGTGATAACGGTGTTAAATAAGTGCGTAATATAACGTGATATCCTAGGCAATAAAAGTCTAATGAACTTACTTATTTATTTATTTTTTCTGACGATTTCAATAAACGTCTTTGACGATTTCAATAAACGTCTTTGACGATTTTAACAATTTTTTCTCAAATATTTGACGGTTTAGTGCCTCATTTATCTGGCAGCTATGCTCACAATACAAACGCTTTGGCTTTATTGCAAAAAACAAATTCCGATAAAATTAATTCACATTTAAGCGTCTTCAATTGAGAACACGATTATGAAACTTGACTCTTCTAGAGTTACATCAATGGCTCTGTGTACCTTGTCCAGTATTTCGTATACAATGGCAAGTTTAATCAAAACTATAGTTTTATGTGTATTTTTTTTAAACTTGGGCTTCCACACTTTCCTTGTATTAAATTAATGTGAATATGCTAAATTAGAAAATATTTTCGAAGTAAAATAATAACTTTTAATTTAATTTCTTTCTTTTTATGCTGTAACCATAAAATTAAAGGAAAATTATGACTCCTGCATATATTTTTACAAAAAGCGAGGTTAAAGAAGGAAACGGTAGCTACGACGATATTGCTAATGAATAAAGCCAAAACAAAAGTTTCTTAAGTGCGGCTAATTGCATAAAGCATAGAAAAATTTATACGCAAATAGAAAAGTTGCAAAGAGAAGACAAATTCTTTGATTTTCAACAAAAAGCCTTAAGGCAAAAGGCGAAGAAAAACATTTTTAAAATATTACGAAAAAAAGGTGAGCTCAACAAATCAGAGTTTAAAGAAAACCTAAGCAAATTAATTAAGTATGAATAGGCCCCATGCTTTGGGTGTTGAGCTTGCAAGAAAGTATGTACAGTGTTATACAAAATCTAAATACGGATATAATTAAGCGAATATACTGCCAATGAAATTCGATTTTTTTATGTAGAGGTAAGTCAAAAAAGACAAAAGAAGAAAACAAACAATTAATCAATAGTATTAATCAATCATTCAAACATTTTTTTCTTTGTCGACAACACTGCTTTCTTTTGCATGCTGAAGAATCTACACGAAACATTTTCGAAACACATTTTCTATCTGAGGAAATGATTAAAGCTTTGGATAATAAAGTGAATGAACAAAAATGTGTTCACATAACATTAACATTGCAATGGGGAACCTGCCTTCTGGTTTGGAGAAATAATAAAGATGTGCAACATCACTTACATTTAAAATATTGTTACGAAAATGGAAACGGCGTACCTTCGTTTAACATTAAAACGATCAACAACAGCCTCACAAACACATACAACGAACTTGCTTGCATATACCAACAAGATCAGTGTAGAAAAACGAGACAGACAATTAAGAAAGAAAGCAAAAACGCATCTAGCATTACGACTTTCACGATTACACACGGTTTCCTTATATCCCCTAGGACGAGAGCCTTTATTATGAATGAACATAAAATGAAAATTTGAGGAGTATAATCTTTTTTTATAATTTTGAATAACTTGCTGAAATCAATGTAATTTAGCAGGTAGTGCGTTGATTTATTAGTCATGAGGCCACGGTTCACGGAATTAAATATAACTCATACGCCACATACATATGTTTCTGGCTCTATGAATATGAGCATAATGTGAATAAATGGGTGGGTGGACAATTTAAGAGTTTTAATTTAAGAATGCAATAAAACAAAAATTGTTTGAAATTTTGTCAAATTTACTTTTTTGTTGCGAAGTATAATCATTCCGGTTAGAAATGGAATATTATTTCATTCATATGGCTACCGTGGCTGGTCTCACAGTACCTCATTCAAAAGGACCAATATTCGTGAATCGTTTCGAGGGTATGGGGTCATAAATCGGTAATGGAATCACCAAATGCACAAATGTGTCTGGCTTATCGGCATAACACATTAGAAAACAGTCCAACGATGTCAAATCTTAGCTTCTTGGCGGCCAATTAACATCACCATTTTGACTAATTAAACGGCTATCAAACGATTGACACAATAAATCATTTGTCGCATGATATATGTGGCAAATGGCACCATTCTTTTGAAACAAAAAATCGTTCACATCGATGGCATGAAGAGCGTTTACAAAAAAATTGGCTATCATGCTGCGATAGGTGTCTTTATTGTAATAATACTTGCGTAATAGTTGCGCCGTCCTTATTTTCAAAGGAATAAGGGCCAATGATGCCTCCACTCCACAAGTCGTACCAAATAGACTCCGGTGCTATGACTTCTGTAAGATCACATGTGGGTTTTCTGAATCCCAAATACGGCAATTTTGGTTATTAACGTACCGACCAAGATGAAAATGAGCTGCATCCGAAAAGATGATTTCCAATAATTCCCAACGTTGCTCAAGCGTAAATCGATTCAATATGTTCAGTGGAGATCATATATTGAATTTTGTAACAGCATAGAATGACATAAGTATTGCCAGATGGCTTAAATTTAAACCTATGTATGGCCCACCCAATACAAAATTTTAAATTTATATTTTAATTTCAAATTTAGAAAAACAAATTTTACGATTGTGCATGTAAAATTATACTAAATTATTAAATTTCAATGCGAATCAAACTAATTTGGTTGTCAAGGTCGTTGAATGATAACTATACTTTAGATAAAGTCAAGCAATTTATTTATGTTGGCTCCGCCGATATCAAGCGCAGGATCACTCTTGCCAACAGGTATTACTATGGTCTCAATAGGCAATTGAGTGGTAGAGAGGTCTCTCGTACGACAAAACTAATAATATACAAGACGCTCATCCTTTCCGTGCTTTTTATGGCGCAGAGGCATGGACCCTATTAAGCATTGATGCAGCCGCTTTGAGAGTATTCGATAGAAAAGTCCAACGTAAGCTCTTCGGTCCCGTGCGAGTTGGCGATGATTTCCGCAACTGATCCAACATCTGTGAGCTGTATGAACGATATGAAAACAGCCGTTATAATTATATTTTTTTATGTATTTTTTTACTTATAGATTCCTATTTTTTTCGTATTCAATACCTATTTTTGTTCTTGTTTTATTTGCAAGTACATTTTTAGACAACATTTTCAACAACTGAATCG
The DNA here is from genome assembly GCA_932273835.1 of Sarcophaga variegata. Lineage (NCBI taxonomy): Eukaryota > Metazoa > Arthropoda > Insecta > Diptera > Sarcophagidae > Sarcophaga > Sarcophaga variegata. The sequence goes on along the minus strand of OW026358.1, from coordinate 91,863,062 downwards.
TTATATCGTTTCCCTGTTTCCCTGTTAAGTTAAGCCGCTTATCTTAAAAAGGCGTGCCAAATACGTGTGTCCGTGTCTAAATTCTGTCTTGAAAATAACTTCTTGAAGATTGTACTTTAAATAAAAGAAATAAAGAATAATCAATAATGTTAGCGAATGATAAGAGCACTGAAAAAAATATGACTTAATTCTCTCCTATTTTAAGAATGAGTAACTAATGTCACTTCACTTCCTTTGCATACAATTGTAAGTAAGTGCTCAGCAAGAAATCATAGAAGCATAGAGGATGGAAGTAAATTAGTGAGGCTTTAAAATTATTTTCTCTTCGTTGAATTTTTTTCATCGATAACGTCGTTAAGATGAGTTGCAGTGTTAGCTGTATGGTGAATTAAATAAGGCGGTTTAAAGCGCAGGGGTCCAAAACTGTAAAAGTACAACCGTAATTGAAAATACGCAAACACAAGCAAGTAAACGTTAAAATTATTTAAAATAATAATTCTTTGGTTTTTTAATGGCTTTTGAAAAGAAATGGTGATGTAATGACTTCAAACCCAAATTCGAATTTAAGTGACGGCAAACAATTTCGGTTTGGTTAGGTTAGGTTGGAACGGAACCCACAGTTTCGCTCCTTCACCCAGAGATGCATGGAGAAATAGGAACAGAAATGAAAGACAAAGAGAAAATAACAGCGAAAATAACAAACAGCCACTTTGTCATCAATAGGTAAATTATCTTTCTAAAGGTATTCCCTTACCAGTCAACTCCGTGTAGAAACATCCAAGTTTGTAGTCCTAGTTTCTCATAAATTAACTGTCTAGCCACCACAGCCTACATACCGACGAGAACAGTACCATAAAATATGAGCCACTGTTTTCTCTGCTCCTTCACATAGCTTACACAAATCAAAAATGTTCCTATTCCATCTGCTGGTCTAAAAGTGCCATATTACGTTTGAACTACAATAATAGCTCTCATCTCCCGCATATTCCTGCTTAGACTTAAATCTATTCCTATAGAATTGAAGTTTTTTCATACGGCTGATGAAACACTACAGTCCCTTTAACATCCACATCCACGTTATACGAGTGAATTGAACTTTTCCTCAATAATTCCGAAGACTCTGGCAATATCATCGACTCATCTGCTGTTGTAACTTCCAAAGCTGAACCAGATGTTACCATTTCATCCATACCTTCGTTGCTAATAATGTCGCAATGACGCGGAGCCCAGCAAAATCTAATTCGATTATCTAACATAAAATCGCTTGTCCGCCTTTACACTCCCAGTGACTATAGCGACTTTTAAAATTAAGAGGCTAGAGTACCAATTTTACCAAAATTGTTAACACATAAACTTATTTCATACATAATTGGTCACTACAATGCTTCAGTCAGTATTTCGAAGATAAACTGTTGCCGAAGAAATATTTTTTATGTTTCGATTTGTTGGAGATATGTGACCGAGGCCTCATGTCTAATAAGCCAGCACACTACCCACTAGATTACGGTGATTTTCTCTCTCATTCGCATTATTCTCCGAATTTAGGCTAAAATGACTATTTATTGTTTCCGAATCGGAAAAATTGCCAGATTGAGTCCAGAGAAGACAATGTTCGACAATGATATAATTTTTTTTTATTATTCCTAGTCAATTAAAATATCACGGAACTGTATCGGACCGACACTTGTATTTATATTATGCCATATCAAGGAAAAAGTTCAAAAAGTTCATGATATTTTATATGATTGCGCAGGCCGACGAGATATTAACCCAGACAAGAGACAATGTTTCACAAAAGGCTTCAGATGTGCTGAACATTAAGTTGCCGCAACACCGAAATATTCTAATGGTTTTAAATGCGCTGAATTACCCTAGGTTTTACGAATGGCCTAACGTGACAATGTAAACATGGAATGTAGTTGTCGTAGTCTAATAAGTAGTAGTTGGCTTATTGGACGTAAGGTCGTGGTTCAAACACCGGGTCAAACATCTCGAGCAAAACGAAATATGAAAAAAATATTCCTTCAATGACTTCCTCTCAGCAGATTTCTAGCAAAAACCCTAAATAAAAATTCCCATGAAAAGTTTCTAAAAACAATCTGTCGTTCCAAGTTGACTTTAAACTGTGGGTCATCATACATGTATTCCTAACTTTAGTATATTAAACGCCACTTTAATCTTTGTATTTACTTTGCAATTTTTACTATTGGAAATTTATGTTAGTAATTACAAGGAGTAAAGTATTATACATACTTTTACTTTCGAATACCTGTGATGATTTTTCTGTATTTTATCCCCTTTTTAACCCCTTAAAATCCAAAAAATTAGAACTCCTAAATAACCTCGTAGTTGAGAATAATTTATCAATTGTCGTTGCAAACAATTTTAAAAATTCGAGTATAGCTTCTAATATTATCATCGGAAGAACAACGGCAAGCGCCGTTTTTTTTTTCGTACGACCAACACCATCAGGGATGGCATTGTGTTTGGAACTATGAAAATATGTTATGGGAAAGAAAGAACAGTGCTTATGGACACTAGGCTTGTATATTTTTATACCATAAGTAACAGGAAAGACCTCTGCAGGAATTGAGTTCCACATAGGAATAGTCCGACTAAAAAACATACTTTTTCTGTAATGCAGTGTGCGATCCACTGGTTGATTCACCAGATACGGATTTTCTGGCCGAGAAAGACGAGAGTTACGTAGGAATATATGGTTTTCGGGAACAAGTCCCCTTATTTCGTTTCAGCAAAATTCTCTTGTAGTAGTGATAAAACAGTGAAACACAAACCACATTGCAACGATGCACCACTGATTCAATGGAGTTGGATACACTACCGTCATTAACGAGCTACTACGGCCTCTCCTGTACACGGTCGAGAAACATTAAAATAGACGTTGAGGCACCTACCTTATAAATAGTATAAATAAATAGTGTAAACAGTAAGATCAGATGATAAGATCTTAAGAAGGAACTGAAAACTGTGTCGGTTGTAGCCAACATTACACTGAATTTTCATGCTCAGAATATCAAGAGCTTCTGACTCCTTAATATTTACACCACCCATAGATTAAGATGATGCTGCGCTTATGTGGCAATAAACAACACTGGGATAGATTGTTTAAACCTAAAAAAATTTGTTACTGAAAATGATATAATATTTCTCCATTTATGGAAAAAAATGAATAAATGAAGATGAGTCCCCCTAGCTTTGAATTTCTAACTAATCTTTTTTTAATGTTTTATTTTTGAACTCAGATATTGACTTTTTATATGTTTTACGACAATAGAAAAAAATTTGGTTTTTAAAAACTTTTAATTTATTTATTTATCTTATTTATTTATTTATTTATTTATTTATTCTGTAGCATATCACATACAACAAGAAATTAATCTTTTAAATTACAGTATGTGATTATATAATATATTATTACAAAGAATGAAATATATATAAGACAAGTAATTAAAGTAGTAAAAGCAAATAGTATCGAAATAATAATATGTAAAAACAAGAACGAAAATATATGCATGTAAATATGTAATAATTTTACATTAGAATTTAGAAAATAAAATTTTTTTAAACTGCAAAGCGTTGCCATTGATTTGTAATGAGTTAGGTAACGAATTCCACAGCCGTATTGTATTTGTAAAGAACTGCCACTCAGATATCAAAGTTCGATATCTTATCTGAATGATTTGTTTTCCTCTATTTGATCTTGCAAATTGAATCCGATTAAATAGATAAGACGGTTCCTGCGTGTAGATAACCTTGTGTAGTAAGATTAATGCCTTGATTTTTAGTAAGTCCATTAACTCAACACCATATAACAATTTCGAATACCGAGAAGTACTATCATATCTTCGTACGCCGTAGACATATCTAAGAATCGCGTTATACACTACTGTTAATCTGGCTTTACTAGCCGAATCGCAATAAGCAAAAATTTCGCAGCCATACAACAACTTGGGCACTAAGTAGGTTTTCGCAAGAAGCACACGAATATTAAGAGGTGTAATGTGCTGTATAGGATATAGCGTCCTAAGCATAGAAAAAATTGTCCCGGAGACAGAATTTATATGGGTATTACATTGAAGGGATTTGTTAAAAATTATACCGAGGTTTTTCGCTGAGTCCACTATCGAGATGTTCCGAGTTCCCAATGTGATCGGTATATCAACGACAATATCCTGATTTCGTCGTGCTATGATCAGGCATTTTGACTTCGTAGGGTTAAGGTATAAGCCATTCGAAGACGCCCAGTAGTGTATTCTGTCAAGGTCCTCATTAAGTCTTGCACAACACTCATCGATTGAGTCTCTTCTACAATTCATATATATTTGTACATCATCTGCATAAATGTGGATATCACTATGCAGGAGACAATCAGGTAAATCATTTATGTATAATGTAAACAATAATGGTCCAAGAATAGAGCCCTGCGGTACTCCCTTAGGCACAGGCAAGGGAGCAGATACAGTTCCACCAGCAGAGACAGACTGGTATCTATCATCAAGATAGGTTCTCATTAGCGACGATGCACTCGAAGAAAAATAAAAATTGTCGTTCATCTTCCTACAAAGTATATCATGGTTCACGGAGTCAAAAGCTTTCGAATGGTCAAGAAGTATCAAAAGTGTAATACCACCATTATCAATATTGGATCTTATATCCTCAGACACACTTAACAGTGAAGAAACACAGCTATGACCTGTTCTAAATCCTGATTGTTTGCCACAAAGCAGCTGATGGTCCTTCAAATAAGCAATAATTTGGTTGTGTAACAGTCGTTCCAAGACTTTAGATAAAAATGGAAGTATCGAAATGGGGCGATACTCATTCGACGATTTCGGCACGGGAATGACCTTAGCATGCTTCCAACAGTTAGGAAAGTGGCTGGTAGTGATAACGGTGTTAAATAAGTGCGTAATATAACGTGATATCCTAGGCAATAAAAGTCTAATGAACTTACTTATTTATTTATTTTTTCTGACGATTTCAATAAACGTCTTTGACGATTTTAACAATTTTTTCTCAAATATTTGACGGTTTAGTGCCTCATTTATCTGGCAGCTATGCTCACAATACAAACGCTTTGGCTTTATTGCAAAAAACAAATTCCGATAAAATTAATTCACATTTAAGCGTCTTCAATTGAGAACACGATTATGAAACTTGACTCTTCTAAAGTTACATCAATGGCTCTGTGTACCTTGTCCAGTATTTCGTATACAATGGCAAGTTTAATCAAAACTATAGTTTTATGTGTATTTTTTTTAAACTTGGGCTTCCACACTTTCCTTGTATTAAATTAATGTGAATATGCTAAATCAGAAAATATTTTCGAAGTGAAATAATAACTTTTAATTTAAAATCTTTCTTTTTATGCTGTAACCATAAAATTAAAGGAAAATTATGGCTCCTGCATATATTTTTACAACCATCGAGTTTAAAGAAGGAAACGGTAGCTACGACGATATTGCTAATGAATAAAGCCAAAACAAAAGTTTCTTAAGTGCGGCTAATTGCATAAAGCATAGAAAAATTTATACGCAAATAGAAAAGTTGCAAAGAGAAGACAAATTTTTTGATTTTCAACAAAAAGCCTTAAGGCAAAAGGCGAAGAAAAACATTTTTAAAATATTACGAAAAAAAGGTGAGCTCAACAAATCAGAGTTTAAAGAAAACCTAAGCAAATTAATTAAGTATGAATAGGCCCCATGCTTTGGGTGTTGAGCTTGCAAGAAAGTATGTACAGTGTTATACAAAATCTAAATACGGATATAATTAAGCGAATATACTGCCAATGAAATTCGATTTTTTTATGTAGAGGTAAGTCAAAAAAGACAAAAGAAGAAAACAAACAATTAATCAATAGTATTAATCAATCATTCAAACATTTTTTTCTTTGTCGACAACACTGCTTTCTTTTGCATGCTGAAGAATCTACACGAAACATTTTCGAAACACATTTTCTATCTGAGGAAATGATTAAAGCTTTGGATAATAAAGTGAATGAACAAAAATGTGTTCACATAACATTAACATTGCAATGGGGAACCTGCCTTCTGGTTTGGAGAAATAATAAAGATGTGCAACATCACTTACATTTAAAATATTGTTACGAAAATGGAAACGGCGTACCTTCGTTTAACATTAAAACGATCAACAACAGCCTCACAAACACATACAACGAACTTGCTTGCATATACCAACAAGATCAGTGTAGAAAAACGAGACAGACAATTAAGAAAGAAAGCAAAAACGCATCTAGCATTACGACTTTCACGATTACACACGGTTTCCTTATATCCCCTAGGACGAGAGCCTTTATTATGAATGAACATAAAATGAAAATTTGAGGAGTATAATCTTTTTTTATAATTTTGAATAACTTGCTGAAATCAATGTAATTTAGCAGGTAGTGCGTTGATTTATTAGTCATGAGGCCACGGTTCAAAACCCAGGTCAGACATCGCCAACAAAACGAAAAATAAAATATTTCTTATCCGTCTGAGAGAATGATTTTTCCTAAAATGTTTGGCCCCATGCTGGTTGCGATTGATGACTATACCCTAAGAACCGACAAGGAATTATTCGAACTTTGTAAAGTAAAATTCAAATTCTTACCAAATAAGATGGGCACGACATGTCGCAAGCATGGATTAATATTTTTGAAGTGAATAGGAAGGAATGTGTTCAACAAGAGATGAGTTTACGAAACGAATTTCTAACTTAAAAAAGAAAAGTGAAAGAGTTTAATCAATACCAAAACCATTTAAAAGTTTAAATTTAAAAATGCAATAAAACAAAAACGCTCAGTTATTTTGTCAAATTTATTTTTTAGTTGTGAAGATGTGGAAGCTACATATCCACTAGGATATAGCCTAGTATTGTGGTTTTTGTAATTGCTTTTATGTTGAGATATCTTTAAAAATTTAAAATTTTTAAAAATCCCTTAGAATCGCGATATCATAGCTTGGAAATTTTTAATTCCAAATTAATGAATTTAAAATATATAACTCATAGGCATCATATTACATGTACTACAATAGTTACACTGAAAAGTATGCAATAAAAAATCTTTGATATTGGCATGTATGAAACTAATGGAATTAAATATAACTCATACGCCACATACATATGTTTCTGGCTCTATCAATATGAGCATAATGTGAATAAATGGGTGGGTGGACAATTTAAGAGTTTTAATTTAAGAATGCAATAAAAAAAAAATTGTTTGAAATTTTGTCAAATTTACTTTTTTGTTGCGAAGTATAATCATTCCGGTTAGAAATGGAATATTATTTCATTCATATGGCTACCGTGGCTGGTCTCACAGTACCACATTCAAAAGGACCAATATTCGTGAATCGTTTCGAGGGTATGGGGTCATAAATCGGTAATGGAATCACCAAATGCACAAATGTGTCTGGCTTATCGGCATAACACATTAGAAAACAGTCCAACGATGTCAAATCTTAGCTTCTTGGCGGCCAATTAACATCACCATTTTGACTAATTAAACGGCTATCAAACGATTGACACAATAAATCATTTGTCGCATGATATATGTGGCAAATTGCACCATTCTTTTGAAACAAAAAATCGTTCACATCGATGGCATGAAGAGCGTTTACAAAAAAATTGGCTATCATGCTGCGATAGGTGTCTTTATTGTAATAATACTTGCGTAATAGTTGCGCCGTCCTTATTTTCAAAGGAATAAGGGCCAATGATGCCTCCACTCCACAAGTCGTACCAAATAGACTCCGGTGCTATGACTTCTGTAAGATCACATGTGGGTTTTCTGAATCCCAAATACGGCAATTTTGGTTATTAACGTACCGACCAAGATGAAAATGAGCTGCATCCGAAAAGATGATTTCCAATAATTCCCAACGTTGCTCAAGCGTAAATCGATTCAATATGTTCAGTGGAGATCATATATTGAATTTTGTAACAGCATAGAATGACATAAGTATTGCCAGATGGCTTAAATTTAAACCTATGTATGGCCCACCCAATACAAAATTTTAAATTTATATTTTAATTTCAAATTTAGAAAAACAAATTTTACGATTGTGCATGTAAAATTATACTAAATTATTAAATTTCAATGCGAATCAAACTAATTTGGTTGTCAAGGTCGTTGAATGATAACTATACTTTAGATAAAGTCAAGCAATTTATTTATGTTGGCTCCGCCGATATCAAGCGCAGGATCACTCTTGCCAACAGGTATTACTATGGTCTCAATAGGCAATTGAGTGGTAGAGAGGTCTCTCGTACGACAAAACTAATAATATACAAGACGCTCATCCTTTCCGTGCTTTTTATGGCGCAGAGGCATGGACCCTATTAAGCATTAATGCAGCCGCCTTGAGAGTATTCGATAGAAAAGTCCAACGTAAGCTCTTCGGTCCAGTGCGAGTTGGCGATGATTTCCGCAACTGATCCAACATCTGTGAGCTGTATGAACGATATGAAAACAGCCGTTATAATTATATTTTTTTATGTATTTTTTTACTTATAGATTCCTATTTGTTTCGTATTAAATACCTATTTTTGTTCTTGTTTTATTTGCAAGTACTTTAAGACAAGCATTTTCAACAACTGAATCGTTATATCGTTTCCCTGTTTCCCTGTTAAGTTAAGCCGCTTATCTTAAAAAGGCGTGCCAAATACGTGTGTCCGTGTCTAAATTCTGTCTTGAAAATAACTTCTTGAAGATTGTACTTTAAATAAAAGAAATAAAGAATAATCAATAATGTTAGCGAATGATAAGAGCACTGAAAAAAATATGACTTAATTCTCTCCTATTTTAAGAATGAGTAACTAATGTCACTTCACTTCCTTTGCATACAATTGTAAGTAAGTGCTCAGCAAGAAATCATAGAAGCATAGAGGATGGAAGTAAATTAGTGAGGCTTTAAAATTATTTTCTCTTCGTTGAATTTTTTTCATCGATAACGTCGTTAAGATGAGTTGCAGTGTTAGCTGTATGGTGAATTAAATAAGGCGGTTTAAAGCGCAGGGGTCCAAAACTGTAAAAGTACAACCGTAATTGAAAATACGCAAACACAAGCAAGTAAACGTTAAAATTATTTAAAATAATAATTCTTTGGTTTTTTAATGGCTTTTGAAAAGAAATGGTGATGTAATGACTTCAAACCCAAATTCGAATTTAAGTGACGGCAAACAATTTCGGTTTGGTTAGGTTAGGTTGGAACGGAACCCACAGTTTCGCTCCTTCACCCAGAGATGCATGGAGAAATAGGAACAGAAATGAAAGACAAAGAGAAAATAACAGCGAAAATAACAAACAGCCACTTTGTCATCAATAGGTAAATTATCTTTCTAAAGGTATTCCCTTACCAGTCAACTCCGTGTAGAAACATCCAAGTTTGTAGTCCTAGTTTCTCATAAATTAACTGTCTAGCCACCACAGCCTACATACCGACGAGAACAGTACCATAAAATATGAGCCACTGTTTTCTCTGCTCCTTCACATAGCTTACACAAATCAAAAATGTTCCTATTCCATCTGCTGGTCTAAAAGTGCCATATTACGTTTGAACTACAATAATAGCTCTCATCTCCCGCATATTCCTGCTTAGACTTAAATCTATTCCTATAGAATTGAAGTTTTTTCATACGGCTGATGAAACACTACAGTCCCTTTAACATCCACATCCACGTTATACGAGTGAATTGAACTTTTCCTCAATAATTCCGAAGACTCTGGCAATATCATCGACTCATCTGCTGTTGTAACTTCCAAAGCTGAACCAGATGTTACCATTTCATCCATACCTTCGTTGCTAATAATGTCGCAATGACGCGGAGCCCAGCAAAATCTAATTCGATTATCTAACATAAAATCGCTTGTCCGCCTTTACACTCCCAGTGACTATAGCGACTTTTAAAATTAAGAGGTTAGAGTACCAATTTTACCAAAATTGTTAACACATAAACTTATTTCATACATAATTGGTCACTACAATGCTTCAGTCAGTATTTCGAAGATAAACTGTTGCCGAAGAAATATTTTTTATGTTTCGATTTGTTGGAGATATGTGACCGAGGCCTCATGTCTAATAAGCCAGCACACTACCCACTAGATTACGGTGATTTTCTCTCTCATTCGCATTATTCTCCGAATTTAGGCTAAAATGACTATTTATTGTTTCCGAATCGGAAAAATTGCCAGATTGAGTCCAGAGAAGACAATGTTCGACAATGATATAATTTTTTTTTATTATTCCTAGTCAATTAAAATATCACGGAACTGTATCGGACCGACACTTGTATTTATATTATGCCATATCAAGGAAAAAGTTCAAAAAGTTCATGATATTTTAGATGATTGCGCAGGCCGACGAGATATTAACCCAGACAAGAGACAATGTTTCACAAAAGGCTTCAGATGTGCTGAACATTAAGTTGCCGCAACACCGAAAAATTCTAATGGTTTTAAATGCGCTGAATTACCCTAGGTTTTACGAATGGCCTAACGTGACAATGTAAACATGGAATGTAGTTGTCGTAGTCTAATAAGTAGTAGTTGGCTTATTGGACGTAAGGTCGTGGTTCAAACACCGGGTCAAACATCTCGAGCAAAACGAAATATGAAAAAAATATTCCTTCAATGACTTCCTCTCAGCAGATTTCTAGCAAAAACCCTAAATAAAAATTCCCATGAAAAGTTTCTAAAAACAATCTGTCGTTCCAAGTTGACTTTAAACTGTGGGTCCCGCTAGGTTAGGTTAGGTTAGGTCCCGCTACTTATGGATAAAATTAATACACACACACAAAAGAAGTGCTATGAGAAGCTAGAACGTAATTCTGACTGAAGGATTGCAATGAGCAATTATGCATGTACATATGTGTATAATAATAATTTTGTAAAACCAAAACACAGACCATAACTCTCATTTACTAACTTCACAGATACTTTTTAGGGTACAGTTTCATATTTTTCTAAATTGTTTATCCTTTATACAAATATAGAGAGCATATAACATAATATTAAGTGTATAAGAGTAATACAGTCACCCTTAAACTAAACGGAATACTTCCCCAAAGTCGATAAAACCACACAAAGTTTTTTTTTTAAACACACTTTCAAAGAAAAACTAAAAACAGTTTTAAAGATAACGTGGTCGTTAATGGTTAGACAACGAAATAACAAATGTGGGTATGATAATTTTTTTTTTACACTCAATATTTGCTTGTACACGAAATGGCTGACGGCGACAGTATAGAAAAAGTTGAAAAATTGTGAAAGAGAAGAGTTCAAACAAATGAATAATTTTTTTATATAAAAAATAAAAAATACAAAAAAGCAGTACCAATCAAAAATATTTATAAAATTGAAATATAAAATCATTGTGCTTTTAAAATCAACAAATCTAAATAGCAATACATACAAATATATAATATTTGCTTACAAAACACTTGTGTCTAAATGAATAAGTGTGCGGGATGTGGGTAAAATGCATTGTAAAGTGAGTTACTGTGGTACTTTATAAGGTAAATATAGTACATGGGTTATAAAAATGAAACAGTTGTGGCGGTAAAAAATTAGTTTGTATTCCATCGTAAATATATTTCCTCTCTCTCTCATATGCTAATGCTTTCATAGTAATGAACAGCAGTCCCTGTTAAAATATTTGTATAAAAACCAATTGTTGCAGGTGATGAAAAGTGGTTGATTAATACATAAAAGCGGTGAAGTCTTTGAGTAAGTGTGTGAAGATGGTAAAAATTATATTGAAACTTAAAAAAAGAAAAATTTTAAAGCCTTAACAAAAACGCTGTGCAATACTCAGAAAAAATTAATAAAAAAAAAACCAAAGCAATGTCATTTAAATTAAAAATCTTAACTTGACTTTAATGGCATTCCAATAAAAACAATACAAAAAGTATAATAATACAAATAATAAATAAAAACAAGAATGTATCGGCCCAATTTTCGATACCTTGTTCTGAAGTGAAGCGTATTCCAGTTAGAGTGTGGATCGAATCAAATGGTAGTTTGAACGAGCAAGGTCTCGACTCTAAGGTGTTTGAACTATACGGTGGTAAAATTTCTCATATGCTTTATTCTAAACCATTTTCGGTCTAAGCTGCAAAATGAGACCAAGTGTTGTCACTATGGAAAATTACGGCATCGTTTCTTATTGCATATTCAAAGCGTTTTTCGACCAATGCTCGCTACAAATGAATTAAATGTTGTCTGCATAGGCCTCCCGTGATTGTTTAGTTCGGTTTTAGCAGCTTCTGATAGCATCAAATACGAAGCTTTATCTTGGCGCAATGGATATTCTGCTTGGCCGTAAATTTTGCTTGTTGTCAGCGCTTCGCAAATGATTTCATGCAAATTAATTTATTTAGCGTCGACAGTGATAATTCAAGCTAGGCCGTAGTCCTGACTGAAGGGCTGTAATGACCAATTATGTATGTATGTATGTGTGTATGTAGTGACAATTCAAGGCAAAAATTATTTATTCTTATAGTGACTAAACAGCATTTCACCATGTAGTCGCTGTAATCTAGATAATAGTGAGCCAACACACTATAAGACATAAGGCGACGATTCAAACCCCAGGTCTGACTTCTCCAACAAAACTAAATATGAAAATATATTTTTTCGGCGACTGCCTCTCAGTAGATTTCTGGCAAAAATACTGCGAGTAAATTAAATTGTCATGAAAAGTTAGTTCAAAAAATCTATCGTTCGGAGTCGACTTTAAACTGTAGATGCCACCATTTATGGATAAACAACATAACACACACAACATAAGTGGTGTAACTGAAAAGTTGTATATGTATTTAGATGTCTGTAAACAGCATTTCAGATATGCACAATCGTCTTTCAATGTTTCACATCTTCAGTTCATCTGACACCCAATTTCATTGCTATTGAATGAATCTATCTTTCAGCTAGAAAAATGGTTAACTTATAGAAAATTAAAGTGAAAGTGCAAAAATGTATGTAACATTTACACTACATGCTCGATAGGTCGAATAAATCACCAAATATTAGCAAAATAATTGCGTATAAAATATGTATGTTGTCATATACATTGACAGAGTAAATTCTACTTTAGTAAGGGGACTTTCATAAAGCCCTTCCTATCTTTAAATTTAAATAAAACAAAATGGGTGTAAGATAATATCGAATATTTTTCCTCGTTTGAACGACCTATGCCGTTTAAAGCAAAAAATAATATCGTTCATATATCTCTCTTTTCTTCTCAGGAAGGAGCATATTCATAAATGCACAATTTTCCATAAACCTGGCACACAAAATTAAAGATTAAATTTCACCTTATTTGACACTTTTTTGTAATAGACGTCCTGGATTGACATCTTTGCCTTTTGCACATAAAGTACACTCACTGCATTGCACTTAATTAAACTTTTCCAAAAATTTTATGCAAATTCTGTGATACTTCTTTCATTATTAGTATCTTTGTTGTTGCAAAAAAGAACCAAAAGATGCTCAAAGTATGTACAAACATTCGAAAGGTAGTAATTCCAAACATAGTGCTAAATATATACGTCCTGCAAAACCAAAAACGAATTTTGTTTTATACGATGCAAATTAATTGCGTTTGACCAGCAAGTGCACTTGCAAAAATGTAAATAAAAGATTCTTTTTATATGAGTATTTCACTTTAACTTAACATGAAAATACAAGTTGAACATCTTTTTTCTTTTCTTTTTGAGTTCCGTTTATATTTCTGTTTCTTTTTTTAACAAACGCATATACTACAAGTTTATCTATTTTTACTTTTTAATTAAATTAAAATAATTTAAAAGTCAAGAAACTTTTCATTTCATTCTTTAGAATTTTATGGAACTTATGGGTTTACATCCGCACCAAATCATAGAATCGCAATTCAATTCCAATAAAATGCACTGTCGCTATTGCAACAATGGCAAATACAAGTGTCAGCCTAAAATGTTATTGCAATAAATACCAAGAAATTACAATTTCAAATATAATTAGCGCTTTAAAATGATTGGTACCTTTAAGAAACTTTGGTGTCGACTACACTGATGATTTAAATGAAGGACAATGATGTACACTAACAGTCTAAGTCGCTTCATCTCTCTAGTGTTTCCAATTGAGTTCGAAACATAATTATAACTTAATAATAAAATAGAGCTCGCCGTAGTCTAGTAGGTAGTTTGTTGGCTTATTAGACGTAAAGCCAGGGTTCGAGCCCCAGGCCAGATATTAAAACAAAATACAAAAAGGACTCCTTTGGCGACTTCCTCTCAGCAGAATTCTGGCAAAAACTCTGAGAGTAAATAAAATTACCATGAAAAGTTTCTTAAAAATCTATCGTTCAAAGTCAACACAACATAAGTGGTGTGAGAAACTAGGTCGTAATCCTGTCTGAATGGTTGTAATGACCAATTATGTATGTATGTATGTATGTACGTATGTATGATAAAATTAAATTTTAATTAATCACAATATATTCATAATATAATCGTAATATAATCAAGCAGTAACCTTTTGATGTTCAGAGAAAATCAAGTAGATTGCAAATAAAAAATAAATTTGTGTTTAGTTTTAGATAAATTCCTTATTGTTCGCACAATTCTATGTGCCACTGTTCAAAACTTAATGTAAGCAACAACAATTTACTTTGTTTGTTATTGTTCTTTACACTCTTTTGGCGTAAACACTAACAATTGTTCGGCAGATTTTTATAACGGAGATCTTCAAACCACGATTATACTCTTCCACGCAACGCATCTTCAAACAAGACTGACTGAATTTTTACTGACCCCGTTGCCTTCTTTGTCTTGCCTTTTATATCTCAGGGTAGACGGTCTGATGAATGCTATTGAAGGATAAAGACTTCGCCTTCGCGAAATCTCTATAAATGTAAGCATGTTGTTTACGTTATTGTTGTTTGTGTGTTTTGTTTATCCCCTTTTTTATACTGACGTTGTTGCTATATTTTTGTTTATTTGTTGATTATTTAAACAAGTCCATTGTGTTTATTTTTGTAGTCCATTGTTTTCTACTTTTGTGTATCATTTAAATGTTGAACGATATAACACCATTTCCATTTTCGTAACAATATATTTAACTAAATAAAATATTTCCTTTGCTTTTTATGTGAAGTAGATTGCTGCGCAATTAACTGTAGAAGAAAAATAATATGATAATAAGTTTATTAAAGTGAATATTTGGAAATTGCATTTCATATCGAATATTGCGTTTAACATATTAATAATATTTTTATATTATATACAATGGTACTATAGGATATTTTTTAAAGCGTTGTCATTCTTTAAATATAAACAAAACAGCCTGGTAGATATTTACTCATAAAAACTATTCTCTTTTACAGGTACATGGAAATCAATGCGTTAATGCCTCAAAAACAATATATTTTAGAATGCAACAGAAATATTTTGTAGCATTGATTACAATTTTCAATATATTGTGCAAAAAATTTAATCATCAGTAACCGCTAAGACGTAAAGTGTCACATGGAATGATCGCTAGGTCTGCGATGAAGAGTCCTTCGAAGACATTATTAAAAGAAAATAAGAGCTTTTGCTTTCAATATAATACAACGGACAATTTTCCTGGAGCACCTATGTTCAGCTCTGTTGATTGTAACCAACTTCTTGCGACATTGTAATCGAATAAAATTAAAAAAAATTGTAATAATTGTGTTTTATTTCCTATAACGAACAAAGGCAACTAAGTTTACGATGGTAAAGATTAAATGGTAAAAGGTAAAGTCTACCCCGTAAACCAAATGTACATATCCAATCCTAGATAAGTACAATAACAATAACAAAACAAATAAATTAAGTTGCAAATTAAATTTAAATGTTACAGCCAGACAAAAAAATTTTAAATGAATACTTCAGTGAAGTAGGTAGGTAGGTTGGAGTGGTAGCTTTGATTACCAAAACTCACTATACTAATCGCACCAAACTCGTAGAAGTTGATCAGCGCAGGGGCTGCGCGATTTAGAAGCACGACTATCCTATGCTAGAAACCAGCCTTTAAGTTTAATAAACGAAGCTTTATGCTTGATGTCAATGGATGATAGCACAGTTAAATCCGCATACCATCAGATCGAGTTGTATGAATCAAGTCGGGAAATCACAACCTTTGTGACACACAAAGGATTGTTTAGATGCAAACGATTGATCCTTGGGGTGAACTCGGCTCCCGAAATTTTTCAGAAAATTATGGAAGGGATGCTATCGACATTCCATGTTTGGAAGTTGCGATGAAGACATGACGAGGCATTAAAGACTGTCATGGATATTTTAAGGAAGAACAATGTTACCCCAAGTCAAGAAAAATTTGTATTCGAGCTTCAAAATCAAAACATTATTTACGCAGTTTTATAGGCTTAATAACATATATATGAACGTTTTTGGCTGATTTAGCAGATATGCCTTTAACAAATTGAAGATGATATCCGAAATACCAAATCTTTCATATTTTGACCCAAAATTAAGTACTAGAGACGTAGCTGACGCAAGCCCTGTAGCATTAGAAGCACTTTTGCTACAATTCGATAACGATTTGATTATTTTCGAATCATCTCCTTTGCAAGTAAGATTTTATCTGCCGTTGATAGAAGATATTCTCAAACCGAGAAGGAAAGTTTGGCCCTAGTTTGGTCAATAGAAAGATTTTACTACTATCTTGCTGGGATAGATTTTGAGCTCGTAACTGACCACAAACCTTTGGAAGCCATTTTTAAACAGACTTCGAGATCTCCGGCTAGAATTGAAAGATTGTTACTTAGACTATAGGCTTTCAAGTTTAAGGTAATATATCATAGTGGAAAAGATAATATAGCAGACTGAATATCTAGACTCTGCAAAATTTCTGATAAAGAATCTTTTGATGGTACATGCGAGGAATCAATTTTTCACGTACTATAAAACACAGTTCCTAACACTTTTACTATATCTCTAATAAGTAAGGAAAGCAACAAAGACCTGGATATTCAACAGACGATTTCCTGCATGGAAAATTATTGTTGGGATTCGAATTTATCAAATCCATGCTATCTATGTTTTTCGTCATGAATTATCAGCCATTGGATCAATTTTACTACGCGGAAATCGAATTATAATACCAACATTTTTAAGATCAAGGGTATTGGAGTTGCCACACGGGAGCCAACCTGGTGAGTCGGTAATGAAACGTCGTCCTCGATCTAAGGTCTGGTGGCCATTAATTGATAGGGACGCCGAGAACTTTGTAAAATCGTGTCGTGATTGCCTCTTAGTTTCACAACCCTTGAAACTCATTCTAGGACCACTGTTTTAGTACTCATTGATTACTATTCCAGATACCAAGAAGTTGTTTTCTTGAAACGTGTTTCTTCTGATGCTATAATTAAGGACAATAAGGACTGATAATGGCAGACAATATGTCAACGATGAATTTAAATGCTTTTATGATGAAAATAGCATATCCATAATCAGAACGCCACCCTACTGGCCTCAGGAGAAAGGCGAAGTAGAAATAATGAACAAATCCCTGGGAAAACGATTGAAAATTGCAGCAGCGAATAAGCTAGATTACAAGGAAGAAATTCAAAAATGTATACTCATGTGCAGTTTGACCCCACATGGCATAACAGATTCAGCACCGAGTGTGCTAATGTTTAACAGACGTATTCGTGATAATATTCCTAGCATTGAGGATATATCTGAAGAGGTAATTGATTCGTCAGCTAGAGATAATGATTTAATAAACAAACAAAAAAGAAAAGAAAAAGCTGATACGAAGAGAGGAGCGAAGGAATCTAATATTCAGATAGGTTACAAGGTTTTATTGAAAAATGTTATTTTCCCCAACAAACTCAATCCGAATTTTGATAAAACTATTTCTGAAGTTGTTGAGAGGAATGGAACTGAAGTTAAAGTCGTGGGAGGAGAACGAACATATAAAAGAAATATAAGTATGGTGAAAATAATTCCAGAGGGCATGACACATCGGCAACGTCTATGCTCGGAACCAGTACCAGCCGCCAAAAATCTACAATTGCCTAATAATGACTTGTTTTCATCTTACGACAACAATCAACCACCATTAACCGTTGATCCACCGGAAACGTTACCTAGACCGCGGGACTGCAGTAACGCTGATTCCTATGAAACTGAGTGCCCGTCGCTTTCAGGCCAAGGAATCTAAAACTGAAAAAGATGGAAGGGATGTGGCAAGGGATTAAATTCGGCATATTAAACTGACACCTATGATGCAGTTTAGTTTGATTAATTTTAATGGATATTTTTACAGTGCCATCGAATGGTAAAATGGCGGAAGTTATAAAACCTTTTCTTTGTGATGCCACAGAGAAGTCGCTTTTTCGACACAAATGGGAAAGATGGCTAAGATCATTTAGACTTTATTTGGAAGCGGAAGAAATCGTTGATGATGTCAAGAAGAAGAATAAACTTTTGCACTTAGGTGGCCCCCAGTTACAGGAAGTAATATTCAGTATTCCTGGGGCATTGGTGGAAAGTGATGAAAAGGACGGTATTAAAATTTATGATGTTCTAGTGGAGAAATTAAGTGAATATTTCTCTCCAAAGAGTAGCATTCATTCCATTCCATTTGAGCGGCCTTTATTCCGGAATATAACTCCTATTGAGGGCGAGGGCATTTGGCAATACTAGGGCAGAAATTGAGTAAATTTCCATAAAAACAAGATAATAGATTCTTGGGCTCTCTCTCTCTCGATTTGAAAAAGAGGTTGTTAGAGAAGGAGCAGAGTCTCTTTGAAATTATTGACGCATGCCAAGTGTACGAGCAAATTAACAAAACTTCTCGTAGCATGCTATTCTACACTGAGAAGGAGGAAGTAAACAAAGTTTCCACGAAAATCAATGTTCAATCAATCATGCGGAAGAAAAGGATATTTGTCCAATTCTTTTGAATGTCCTGCCAAAAATGCAAAATGCAATAATGGTTCTACAGAGGGACATTTTGCAATAACATGCAGAACTAAAAAGAGGAAGTTTGATAATGACAACAATGTACCGTACAAAAAAGGCGGCCTATAACAAATGCCCATTATATTGGAGTAGAGGATAATTCCACTTCAGAAATTCGAGAATTCGGCTGTTTTAAAATTGGGAATGATGAACATAAAGAGGAAAACATATGCTGCACTATTGGTTCAAAAGATATTCCAATAATAATTGACACCGGGTGCCGTTTTAACCTCATAAGCGAAAACGATAGGAATTTACTACACGTATCAGAAGCGGTAATATGGAATATACGCTTACAATCTGAGAACAAATTTAAGGCATATGCTGCCATTGATCCATTGGAAATTATGGTGGGTTTTGATGCTCCGATATGCGTTAATAACAGAAAAGAAGTATTATCTTCATTTTATGTTATTAAGAAAGCGAACCAATCTCTCTTGGGAAGGGAAACAGCTCTTCTCCTAAATGTGCTCATATTGGGATTGAATGTTAATCAAATTCAGGAAAATGAAAAACAGCCCTTTCCGAAAATCCATGGAGTTAAGATATCATTATCTATAGACCGTTCCATAAATCCGGTCCAGTAACCAGTACGTCGTGTTCCTATTGCGCTTGAGGAGAAGGTGTCTAATAAAATAGATGAGGAATTACAACTTGGTATTATAGAACCTGGTCCGAGTAAATCGATTTCTCATATAGTTATTGCTTTTAAAGTAAATGGAGACATTCGTATTTGTGTTGATATGAGACGGGCAAATCGTGCCATTCTTCGTAAAAATTACCCTTTGCCCACTTTTGAGTAATTCATGAGTAGATTTAAAACAGCAAAAATCTTTACTAGACTGGACCTTAAGCTGCCAAGGAATGGAGAGTCAAATAACATTAATCTATACATGCGGACCATTGCGGGCAAAATCTTGTTGTTCGGACAGGTATTATTAATTCCTTGGGTTTATTTCCAAATATGGTTACGCTTTATATGAGATGCAGCCCTCGATTTTATTCTTTGAATAAAAATAATGAATGTATTCATTTATGTACAGCTGAATATCGAATTGATTTTCAGCTTAACAATGCTATGCAAAATTATTAATGGCGTGCCTTTGAAGTTCACTTAACTCCTTTCTTTTTAAAAATCTGTACGACAGTTTTAACCGGTTAAGATATTATTTTCCATCGTTGATACTTATAACAACCGAAAAAGTAAGAGAGGAACAATGAAATGCTGTTGCATTGTTTTTGCCAACTGTGT
This sequence comes from Sarcophaga variegata, assembly GCA_932273835.1. Taxonomy (NCBI): domain Eukaryota; kingdom Metazoa; phylum Arthropoda; class Insecta; order Diptera; family Sarcophagidae; genus Sarcophaga; species Sarcophaga variegata. Next base: position 91,842,793 of record OW026358.1, on the reverse strand, counting down.
TGCCTTTTCACTGTGGTGCGTTTGTTTATCTAGGCGTTGTATATTCCTCAGAAAGGATAAGAACTGAAATTTACAAAATGATGATAGGAATTGTTGACTTTTATTTCATAGACTGCCATCATCAGCTTTCATTACAAAACATTACACGGAAAACTCCAACAGTATGTTACAAAATATGATTTTATGTCTTTGAGAATAGTAGCATTAATACCGCATAAATAACTTACATGAAGCGGCCTCAGGTTTTTATTGAGAACGGCAATAAGGCTTATCATCGTTGTTGTGCAAATATTTCAAAGAGACAATATATTCGAAATTCATATAAAATATTATTTTTGTATTGGCAGCGTTACTGAAGCTTGAAACACAGAAAATTTAAATACTTATTCTTTAAAAATCTACTAAGGACATCGATTACTAAAATTGTAATTGGCTATTATGGCTTGATATTGCGGTAATGTAGTAGAGAGTGTGTTGGTATATTAGACGTGAGGCTAGGGTTCCAACGCCAAGTCAGATATTTCGAACAAAACCAAATGCAGATTTCTGTCAAAAACTCTGAGAATAATTAAAATTGCCATGAAAATTTTCTTTAAAATCGGTCGTTCGGGCTCGACTTTAAACTGTAGGTCCCATCTCTCATGTATAAAATTTACACATACAACACAATGATGAGTCAAATAATACCTTCGCTTTCTGGGGAACTAAAATATTTTTACAAAAGAATTGAAGCTGAAACGAATAAGCCGTTGGAAGGTGATTAATGCAAATACTCTTTTAATTGATTTCGGTAATTTCGTTAATTTTCCTAAAGATTTGAAGTTTCTTTATATATTTTTAATCTGGGGTAAAGGATAAATGCGGATTCGATTAGAAGCTAAGTTCATGGAATGTTAACTTTGGTCTCATTGATTTGCGACAAATTTTTTCAAATTAATTAATAATAGCATTAACTAAGCTTAAATCACGAACTTTTCAGTCCAACTGCTTGACACCAGTCAAACGTCTTGCAGTAGTATCCCACTGGGAATCTAGGATAACTGGAAAACTAAAAATCTTAAAAAAAATACAGAAAAGAAATTTCTCTGGTCATCAAATAAAATTTCTTGAAATCAAAAATTCTAACGCAACTCTAAAAATATCTACTATATACAGTGGAGAGCAAAAGTCTAGGTACCCCAACAACAATTGAGCTCCATTTACTTCTATAAATTTCAAGGATATTCAGCTCATTGCACAAATTATTTACGACCACATTGAATCCAGAGGCGATAACGCGATAGTAAATGCTAAAAATATGTCAAGTTTTCCAGCTCAGTACGTATTTCTATTGTGTGTAATGATGAAGGACATTTGCTGTTGGAGAACTATCCTATCTTCCAATTATGTTTTTTATTTTTATGGTTCTTTTTGAGTAGGTATTCTGGCGGCTTCCTGAATTAATTAATTCGAAGTTTTTAAAATATATTCGATTGTTCAAAATTTGTACCCGGACTGTTAGGATTTATCGTGAGGGACCTCCTCACTATTACTTCAAAAAAAATGTGGAAATATAAATTATTAAGTTCAGCACCTACCATGCGGAAATCATGAAATATTATGGAATTACTTCGTATACAGTGGTTAGCAAAAGTCTTGCTACGCCAATGTATTTTAGAAGTTTCATGAATTTCATATTCAAATATTCAATAGTTTTTTACAAATAATTGCTGTATTTTATAAACAAAAAAATCATATTTTTCACAAACCAAAAGAAAAATAGTCGCCGTAGTCTAGTTGGTAGTGTGTTGGCCTTTTAAACGTAAAGCAAGGGTACTAACCCCAGGTCAGACATCAAAAAGAAATATGAAAAAATATTTCTTCGGCGACCTCCTCTCAGCAGATTTCTGGAAAAAACTCTAAGAGTAAATAAAAATTGTCATGAAAAGTTTCTCAAAAATCTGTAATTCGGAGTCGACTTTAAGCTGTAGGTCCCGCTATTCATGTATAAAATTAGCACACACAACATAAGTGGTGTGAGAATCTAGGTCGTATTGATGACAGGAGGGTTGTAATGACCAATTATGTACATATGTATGAAAAATAAAAATAAGGCAGACTTTCTTGTGACTCCAAATTCTTACGCCGTAAAAGTGTAGTTACGCTCAAGAAGAACTCACTGAGCCTACAGTTTAAAGCTGATTCCGAACAAAAGATTTTTTGAGAACATTTTCATATCAATTTTATTTTTTCTCAGAGTTTTTGTCAGATATCTGCTGAGAGGAAGTCGCCGAAGACATATTCTTTTTCAAATTGCTTTTTAGTAGTTTAGGAGATGTTTAACCTGGGGTCTGATTCGTGGCCTCACTTCTAAGAGGACAACACACTACCTGCACACAAAGTAAAATCGGTTCAGTATACAATGAAAGCATTAGGCTGATAGAGGTGTTACCCTATCCGTCGTATTCACCAGACTTGACTACTTCCAAGTACTAATTGTTTTCGTCGATGGCACAAGTATTGTCTGAGGAGCATCTCGATTCGTACGAGCAACTCGAAAATTAGATAACTTACTGGTATGTTTAAAAATACGACCAGTTTTATTGGCGTGTAATCGATCAATTGGCTGAAAAATGGAAAAAAATATGTAACCAGCATTCGCTTTTAAAGAAATGTTTATTTTGCTTTACCATTAAACATTTGTGTGTCATTTTCACAAAATGACGCTTATTTCATACCGGTATAGTATTCCACTATACATTAGACATATGTTCCTATGTATGTTTGGGCACAAGTTGAGCTGCTACAAAGCGGGTGTAAATGCGGTATGTATTGGGAAACTTCAGTGTTGTTTTCTAAATTATTCTATGAAAATTTGTCTACGGAAAAATGATTATAAACTTGTTGTAATGGCTTAAGATTGTTTATGGAAACAAATCATTTCATTTTTCAAATTAGTTTTCTCTAAGCCCCATTTTCTTGCTCCAATATTTATAGAATTCTTTATCCCTTCACACTCTATACAGAGTGTGTATAACTCTTGAGTTATGGCCCTCTATTGTGATTAAAGTAATTATAACTGAATTTTTAAAAATATATTTACGTACTTATGTATCCATATATGTGTTAATTCATGCCAATGCTTTTAATTTAATACTTCCATTGCATATAATATACAATGAAATGTTTTATGGCTCAGATGTGTATGTGAGTATATTCAACAAAATTTATTTCAAAATAATGCAAAATCTCTCATGTGTTTTTATTTTATTATACTCGTATAACAGTCTCAGTCTCAATGATATAAGAAATATTATGATTATTTGGAACGTAAAGCAGACAAACAAGAGCCATACCAACGTAGTTAATGAACTAAAATACGAACATGCATGCATGAATCCTAGTTGTAGTAGGAATTGCTTATTTTACTATTTCGTTATCTTTTATACCCACAAGTTGGTATTTATTTTTTGCTTTTCGCACATAATACCCTTAAGTAACGGTTTATTGAAAGACAATATACCCAAGGAGCATTACAGCCAGACATTTACATACATAGGGTATTCTAACAGAGACTTCCGGACTGTGACAGTTGAAATTAGTTGCCATTTATTTAATCTGTATTGCCAAATCCCCATGAATTACCATTTACAGAAACATGTATTCATTATATGCGCTCTAGAGTAGTTGGCAACCGACAACTCTAAATTTATCGAAAAATCATCTCCAGCAATGAAGCCCATTTCTGGATGAATGAGTACATCAACAAACAAACTTTTTGAATTTCAAACGACGTCAAACCATATGAGATACACGTGTATGCAATACAGCGTGAAAAGGTCTCCATTTGGTGTGAATTTTATGACCATATTTCCTTGAGAGCGACGTTGGCTAGGCCATCACTATTAACGGCGTATCCGAAAGGTCATTGGCCTAAATTAGGTGATCTGGACACCAACGCCATGCAGTCTCTACAGGACGGCGCCACGTGTCACACCTCATGCTACATTGAAATTTCTGCATGAGTGAGTCGAAGGCATTGTCAATGCGCTTGGAGGCGATTTGAACTGGCCACCGACATCGTGCGACTTAACTCAGTGAGACTTTTTCTGAAGGTATATACGAACTGTTGTCGTAGTCTAGTAGAAACTGTGTCGACTTATTGGACATGAGGCCACGATTCAAACTCCAGGTTAGGCATCTCCAACAAAACGTAATCAGCAGGTTTCTGGCAAAAACTCTGCGATCAAATCAAATTGCCATGAAAAGCTTCTCAAAAATCTGTCGTTCGGAGTCGACTTTAAACTGTAGGTCCCGCTACTCATCTACAAAATTAACACACACAACATAAGTGTGTTGAGAAGCAAGGTTGTAATCCTGACTGAAGGGTTATAATGACCAATTATATATGTATGCCAACAAACTACAAGCCTCAGCTTAATTCATATCATCGACCAGAGCCTGATTTATACACGAACATCTTAGAAAATTTGACATTTTGAATACGCTTAGCCCAGAGAAACCGTGGAGACAATTATATCTTACTTGCACTTTATTTCGTTTAAATTTAAAGATAGAAAACTTTTAAAAAATGGTGCATGTGTATCTACAATGCCTGTCCCGAAAAACTTGCAAAAATTCTAAACTCATGTCTATGTATGCTTGCTCCATATAATAAATACTTTATCGTTTTCATAATTTCAATCCCTTTTTGTTTTTTTGGTTTATTTTTTTATTTATTTTTTATTTGTTTGGCAGTAGTTTTAGTACTTTATGATATAAACATCACAGTGTTCGTGCTTATAGCAGTCTCATCTATACATTGCTACTAAGTAAAAGCCAAAGAATGTCCAGAATATTAAGGTGAAATAAATTCTGGATAAACAGTGAAAATTTTATGAAACTTTTAAAAATTAATGTTTAAGAGATAAACAACAAAATTTAATTCTCAATTCAATGATAACAGAATATAAAAACATGATACAACTTCATTTACAATCTATTTTTAATGACATCTTCAACGCTCGTTTGTATATTTTGGATCAGATTATCATCAAATAAACAAGGAAAAATTCTCCATTTTGGCTGTTCCATTCACCATGTTAATAAAGGACACAAATGTTGGGTAGGATTACATACATAACATAACATACATAATTGGTCATTAAACCCTTTAGTCAGGATTAAGTCCTAGTTTCTTACACCACTTATGTTGTGTGCGTTAATTTTTACATATGAGTGGCAGGACCTAAAGTTTAAAGTCGGTCCCGAACGACAGACTTTTGAGAAACTTTTCAAGGCAATTTTATTTACTCTCAGAGTTCTTGCCAGAAATCTACTGAGGGGAAGTCGCCGAAGAATATTTTTTCATATTTCGTTCAGCTGGAGATGCCTGACCTGGGGTTTTAATCAAGGCCTTACGTCTAAATCTAATAAGCCAAAACACTACCTACTAGACCACGGCGATTTCACAGACTGCGGCGACTAGGGTAGGATTTTTAACTGTTATTCTCTCCACGGCCTCGGTGGCATGCCTTTATCCAATGGTCCATATTTGCAATGATTCCAAGACTTATAATTGAGGTTTAATGTCGCTAATATGCCGACTGATTTCATACTTTAGCTCTAGAGCTGTTCTTCTCTTATCACGTAGACTTTTTCTTTTAAATTCTGCCAAAAATGTGTAACTGCTGGAACTACATACCATTCAGGTTCGTGTCATCAATTTCTGGCCACAAGAAGTCCGTTATCATCATGCGATAGAATACACCATTCACGGTAAGTGCTTGGTCGACCTCATTTTCGAAGAAGTGTCACATTTTGGTGTTCACTCGTAGATTTTAATTTGCCTAAATGCGTCAGAAATTATTGTAAAACCGCTTAACTTTTTCAGGTTCATTGTTGCCTATGCAAGAAATTATATCATAAAAATTATAAAGAATATCTTGCGAATAATATTTTCTGTGATACAAGCCTTAACTAAACTAAATCCAAAAACAAACAAAAAATCTATTTACTTGAATTAAATATTTTGTTCTTATAACCAAATATCACTTTTCTTTCCCTCACTAGTCTATGTTCTAGTTGAGACCTGCTGAAACCTTAAGGAAATCAATGGAAAAGCATTTCTTCTGCAGGCAACAATAACATGAACGTTTCTTGCAATTTTATATATCTATGTACAATGGTGGACATATAATGAAAACATGGGTATGACAACTCATTTCGTTGCTCTAGAGAAAATATTTATAAAATAATGAAACATTTTTATAAATTTGAAACCTCAAATAATGTAACCAGTACCCCCAACCTTTGTAACATCACAGACACACAGTAGTGATAGAACAGTGAAACACAAACCACATTGCAACAATTCTCCAATGATTTAATGAAGTTGGATACACTACCATCTTTAACGAGCTACTACGGCCACTCCTGTACACGGTCGAGAAACCTCAAAATATACGTTGAGGCACCGACCCATATATGAGAGTTGTATTCCATTCTTGGTCGGTTATAAATGGTGTAAATAGTAAGATCAGATGATAAGATCTTAAGAAGGAACTGAAAAATGTGTCGATTCTAGCCAACATTACACTGAATTTTCATTCTCAGAATGAGCTTCTGACTCCTTAATATTTACACCACTCATAGATAAGATTATGATGATGCAATATTATTGCTGCGCTTATGTGTCAATAACTGGGATAGATTGTTTGAAAAAATGATATAAAATTTCTCCATTTTTCGAAAAAAAATTAATAAATGAACATGAGTGGCGCTAGCTTTTAATTTCTAACAATTTTTTTTTAAATGTTTTATTTTTGAACTCAGATATGTATGTACATTGATTTTATATGTTTTACTACAATAGAAATAATTTTGGTTTTTAAAAATTTTTGACGATTTCAATAAACGTCTTTGACGATTTAGACGATTTTTTCTCAAATATTTGACGATTTGGTGCCTCATTCATCTGGCAGCTATGGGTGCAATTGCCATAAGAGCGTCTAAAGCTGACCCATTTAAAAGCTGTGAGCGTCATCATATTGTATTGATATATCATCTAGAACTCTAAGACGAGTACCAAATGAAGCTTCCTTACTTGGATGCATAGTACAAAGATAACCGTACTCATCAAAAAAAAAAAAAAAAAATTCTAATCCAGATTGGATTTTGTCAAACAAACCAAACATGAAAAAATAAGTTTTTCAAAAAACATTTAATCGGGTGACGAATCGAAATTTGTCCGATAGTAATCGGCGATAACCAACATCTTCATTCCAGATATACCATCAAAACAATTTAGTGTAATGACGAAAACATTATGGAGTGATTGGTTGATTGTTCTTGGCATGGCATTAAACGAATTTTGGAGATCAGTTCCATGTACCTCAATGTTTAGATACCATACGTGGAAAAAAATGTACCGTTAATGTGATACTTTCATGCACGGCAATAACCATAAGCACACTTCAGGACTTGTGGAACGCTGTTTAGAGGAACAAAACGTAAATATTTTAATGTGACCATCATAATACCCTTATCTCAACCCAATTGAGAACTTGTGAACCGAATTTTACAAGAGGATGGAAGGCACAAATTCCAAAAATTCTAATGAATTGTGCTAAAATGTCAAAATGTCAGGCAAAAACTCTGAGAGTAAATAAAAATTGCAATAAAAAGATTCTCAAAATCTGTCGTTCGGAGTTGATTTTAAACTGTAGGCACCGCCACTTATGTATAAAATTAACATACACGAGATAAGTGGTGTGAGGAACTAGGTCGTAATTCTGACTGAAGGGTTGTAATGACCAATTATGTATGTATGCCACATCGATGTGGAAATATTATTATATTATATTATACTCCAAAAAAGTATTAATTACATGGCCAAACCAAAAACCCAATTTTTAAATATTTTTTCTTTTGTCCGTTTAAAGTTTGATTTTGAAAGTAGAACGTATAATTTACGAATATCTTTAATTATATGACCACCACTGAATATTTTTTAAATGTCAGAAACACAGACTGATGACTGTATACCCTCCACAATGGGTTATAGAGAAATAGTAATGATGTGTTGTAATATAATCTAAGAAGCTAATTGTGTATTACATGCCATATAAACGGCAACATTTACTTCAGTTCATTGAAAGAAGACAAAACTTTCATTTCTAGGGTTTTTGCAATATCGAACATTATAATGCAGTAAAGGAAATTAGGAATAAAAATATTTTTTATAAAACGTTATTGAAACTACAATTCAACTAAAACGCTTTTATGATACAGGAATATATATATATACCTAAGGCAAGAATATAATAAAAACTAAAAAGAGAACATACTTACATATAGCGAATGTATTGGAAAATAATTTTTCAAAATTCAAAAAATTGCCTACAAAAGATTGTGAAAGTTGTGTATAGGAAAAGAAAGTCATATTTAATGTATCACAATGCAGTTTAAAAATGTAGACTGAATTTAAGAGTATAAAATAAGTATTAGATTTTAAATCAATTATAATACCAAATGCCATTTACCAATACACATAAAATTAAGTTATCATAAGCTCTTCTATTCTTCCTGAAAAAGAACGCCAGTGGGAACTATGTCAGTATATCACTGTAGTAAATTTATTTCTATTCAAACTGAAGAGGATGAAATATGCGTACCAAATATAGCATCTAAGAGAAACTTATGTACACAGTGGTGGTCTTATAATTAGCACACTCTTCTATACAATCCTTTTCCAGTAACAAACAAAGATGAAACATTTTTCAAAAAATATTTAAGGGCACTTAAATATTCTGTGGGTATACTTAAGCAGTGTGTACAGTAAAGTGAACTTTAATATAATAATTTAAACAGTAAAATCAAAATCGTAAATCGCAAAATCAAAAATATCCTTAGTCAAGTAATTAGCACCTCCACATTAAAAGTGGATAAAATCTTCATTCGGGTTTTAATTTTTTTTAATATTTTGTAGAGGCACTCCACTTTTACAAACAATTATAAACTTCCAGGAAAATTTTCAAAAAGACTGTGACATCATTCCATGCCATTGAAAATACTTTCATTACGTCTTGAAGATTTTTAGTGTTTTTGTTCAACTTGTGTTTTAAGACCTATCCATGAATTAAATTCGAATCAGAGCTTTATTCTGTCCATTAGCATCAACTTTTTGGTCTATTAAATACTTTGTCCAATCGTGAGGTGTGTTATTATCATCATTATCTTGTAAAGACGTCCTTTTTACATACAAACTTGCATCAGCGAATGGAATCAAATGAATCTACAAAATATGTAATTTCAAGGTATAAGATGGATTTCAATCACTCTACGATGTACGCCTAAAATGGTACTTTCCATTGAAGTAAAATTAATTGAATTTACATAAATCAATCCTAAAAACGTTTTAACTGAATAATGTAAATTTATTTCTTCATATTTTAATGAAAAAGAGGCAATCCTCAAAATAATTTTGAATTGTTAATTTCCTCAAATAACTCGTACATAACACGTACGACGCATAGCGCAATCCTGTTGAAATCACATGCCATTGGTATTGAAATCAACGAATTCAGTCCAAAGGAAGTATATAATAATCGATAGTGGTTGCCGTTGACCTGGCCCACATCGTTCTGAGGGAAGTTTGAACTGATGGTCGCCAGTCTAAAATCCGCACCAAACTATTGGATGCTATAAGAACAGTTAACTGTTCTTACATACATATAAGCATAATTGATCAATAAAACCTTTCAGTTGGGATTACGACCTAGCTTCTTATACTAATTATGTTGTGTGTGTTAAATTTATACATAAGTGGTGGGACCTACAGTTTAAAGTCGACTCCGAACGATTTTAAAGAAACTTTTCATGGCAATTTTATTTACTCACAGAATTTTTGCCAGAAATCTGTTGAGAGGCAGTCAATATTTTCTCATATTTCATTTTCTTGGAAAAATCTGGCCTGGGGTTTGAAGCCAACAACTTTTTTCACAAAAATCTGTCGTTCGGAGTCGACTTTAAACTGTAGGTCTCACCACTTATGTAAAAATTAACACACACAGCATAAGTGGTGTGAGAAACTACGTCGTAATCCTGACTGAAGGGTTGTAATGACCAAATATGTATGTATGTATGTATGCTATAGAACCAATTTGTTTTTCTTTTGTAAATTTAACAGAATATTTGGGGTCATTATCATGTTACAAAATGACATCTTCGGTCTAAAATCGTACATTTTTCGTGGCTCCTTGCCAACAGATGCCAGACACTAAGTTTTAGTTTCACCTGATATTTTATCAAACCATCCTCAAAATAGGTCTAAACATCGTTTGAGTGACTCTATTCATGCATATGTATGTATATAAGTACATATACATGTAATTGCAGCGAATTTAAACAAAACTTTGCTTATGTAAGCATCATTTAATTGTATACACATCGTTCGGATGCTCTACTTAGTCATGCAAGAGTACAGTACATATGTAAGTTCGCTAATTTGTTAAAAAAAATAAAACTAAGTCTGCATACTGATTATAATCTGACTAATTGTGTGGGTGAAAAAACATTTTTTAATTCTTATTATATAAAATTTAAAATTAAAAAAAAATATAAAAATAAAAAATAAAAATAAAATTTTTTAAATTATAAAAAAAAAAATATTTTCGACATTTAAAGCTGGTTATTTCATGTTTCTGTTGATTATTTCCTAAGAAAAAAATTTATTACAAACAAAAAAATATGGAAAATATTTGCATTTAAATGAATGAAATATATTTTTATTTGAATTTAATTTAGAATTTAATTTAAAATTCAATGGATTTATATTTGAAATTCAATGAAGCATATCTATTAATCCAAAAATATATATTTTAATCAAATAATTAAGTAATAGGGTTAAATAAATACTTTAGAAATAGTACATCTAATGGCATTAGGTTAGGTCGGAGTGGTAGCTCTGATATCAAAAAGCTCACTTAAGCACGATTAGCGGCCTGTTATGACGCCACAGGTGAACGCAGTTCCAGTACTGACCAAGTTCTAAAAAAAACGGGGAAGAGGAAGAAGTAGAAAAGTATTCCGATTTAATATTAAGCTTATTTTAAAAAATCGCCGTATTTTTGTAGGTAGTGTAGTGGCTTATTAGATGCGAGTCAGTGATTCAAACCTCAACTCAGATATCTCGAACCAAACGAAATATAAAAAATATTTCTTCCGGGACTTCCTCTCAGCAGTCTTCTAGTAAAAACTCTGAAAGTAAATAAACTGTAAGTCCAGCCACTCATGGATAACATTACTACATACAAGATGGGTGGTGTGGGAAGCTAGGTAGTATTCCGAAGTAAATTTATTTTAAAAATAATCAGATGAGTTCCAATATAGCATAGTTTTTAAGCAATCTTACCTCAAATGAAATATTTGGTGTTAAATTTAAAAATGCAGCAACTACAAGTTCCACGGTTTTTAGTCTCAAATTTAAAAGTGGTTTTACTCGTTTCGATTAGCAATGATCTGTATTTCTGTTACTGCATAATTTAATATTTATTTATTTATTAATTACACAATTACAAACTATATTCTAATTATATACGAGCGGAGTAGTGTCACAGACCAGAGTCTCTGGTAGGAAACGAACCCGCGGCCCTCACGCTAATAGTCTAGCACAATACCCACTAGACTACCAGGGCACCTACATAATATATGATATTATCAGTTTAAATTATTTGTTGCCAAGGCTATCAAAATTGATAACGATGATAATCTTAAATTGCATTAAGGCCAAAAAGATCAAAACTGTTATTTGCAAGGCGAAATGGTGTTTTCTTCTGGGCCGACCATGTTAACACCATCCAATAACACAGATACATACATAATAGGTCATTACAAAACTTCACTCAGGATTACGACCTAGCTTCTCACACCACTTATGTTATGTGTGCTAATTTTATTCATGAATGGCGGAAGCTACTGCTTAAATTCGTCTCCGAAAGACAGATTTTTTAAGAAACTTTTCATGGCAATTTTATTTATTCTTAGAGTTTATGCCAGAAATTTGTCGAGAGCAGACGCCGAAGAAATATTTTTCATATTTCGTTTTGCTGGAGAAGTCTGACCTGGAATTTGAACCGTGGCCTTGTCTAGTAGGTAGTGTGTTGGCTTAATAGAGGTAAAGCCAGGGTCAAAACCCAGGTCAGATATCAAAACCAAATACAAAAAAGTATTACTTCAGCTTCTTTGCCTCAGCAGATTTTTGGCAAAAACTCTGAGGGTAAACAAAAAAATTGCCGTGGAAAGTTTCTTAAAAATCTGTCGCTCGATGTCGACTTTAAACTGTAGTTCGCGCCACTCATGTATAAAATTATCAAACACAACATAAGTGGTGTGAGAAGCTAGCTCGTAATCCTGACTGAAATGTTGTAATGACCAATTAGGTATGTATGTATGTATTTCAAAATATCATCCGTGAATATATTTAAAACGTACTAGGATTGCCATTAAGCAATTTAGTCAATTTACCAAATCTAATAAATATTTTTGGATATTATTTATGTATGATACAACTATAATTGATTTTCTTTTGCAATTGTAATGATTTTTAAAGTCTTGAATAATTTGAAAAATACTTCATTTTGGATTAATATTTACTATCCTATTAAATATTAACTGTCCTATTAAATAACAAATTAATTATGCATATTCATTGACAACTATTTTTTATAATTAAAACTTTGTTTTATAAAAAATACCAAGTAAAAACTGGTATAAATGAATGCAAATTTAATAAATAAAAATAGTCAAATCAAAAATAAATCAATTAAAAAACATTACAGTGGGTCAAACCTGACTATGTATTGTTATTTTGTATTAAATAATATTTGCCAAAACAAAACATTTTTTGCCTAAAAGGCAAGTGTTTCTTACATATCTATCAGGTGAACCGGTATGAAGTGAACATCAAGAAAAAATTGTCTCCATAGGAAACATTTCTTTTTTTGTGGGCGATAACATCTGTAAAACATATTCAGTATACATCCAATCGTCATCTTCATGTTAAAAATGGTGAATTTTGTAACAGAAAATGTTGATTTGTGGAATAATTTTTTGTTTTCATTTTTATTAAAAATGCTGGAGAGTCCATCATGTGAAATTTTGCTTTAAAAACACGATGCAAAATCAGGTAACAGCTATGAAAGCCTTGTACGTCTGTAAAAGGACGTTTGGTCGTAGATGGGGCTGCAGGAAATCATGGCAGCTTCCGTGGGACAGATCGAGCTTGTCAGCAAAATTGCCAATAGCGCAGTGTACCATTAGAGTTCATGTTAGAATTCAAACCGTTTTCTTGTCGAGCCCAAGTAGTTCTCTCGTTCTGTCCACTGCTGGACACAGCAGTTTTGAAATTCGGCACCAAAATATCTTAACCCACCTACTGTTTACTGTATTCCTTGCTGTCTTTTCCAATTTGGAATAGTATTTTTGTAGGGGTCAGACATCAAAACGAAAATATGAAAAAAATATTTCTTCGACGACTGTTTTCAGCAGATTTCTGACAAAAATTCTGAGATTGAAATAAAAATTGCCATGAAGAGTTTCTCAAAAATTTGTCGTTCGGCGTCGACTTTAAACTGTAGGTCCCGCCACTTATGTATAAAAATTAACGCACACAACATAGGTGGCGTGAGAAGCTAGGTAGTAATCATGACTGAAGGGTTGTGATGGCCAATTATGAATGTATTTACCTGAATAAAACGCTAACCTCTTAGAAATATTAAAAAAAAAAACCTAAAGCAAAAGGAAAACTGCTTTAAACTAATTTTTTTCGCTCTACTCAACTAAAAAAATTATACGCTTCTTTATAACTCAAAAACTACCTCAAATTGTACGTCAGTTTAAGGCTCTTTTTTTCTTTAAACCATTTGTGATTTAAATCTTTGCTATCAAGATTCAATCGAAACAATTTAAGATTAAATTATAATTTGTTTAATTTAATGTATTCCTTAAAAACTATTAAGGAGAAACATTTTGGCGGCCGAGCAGGGACATTTATAGTGATCGTGTTCGCACAAAGACCAAACTCGTGAATAAAATTTTATAAGTTGTTTAAAAATTAATTCGAGCAATAAGTTTTATAAATTAATTAAAACTTAACAAAGTGAAATCTTATAAGTTAATTAAGATCTACCGAAATAAAAACGAAAGAGAACGATATGTATACATAAATACAATATAAACATAAAAAATAAAAACAAAGTGTTGTGCAGTGAAATAAAACAAAAATAAAAACACCAAACCTCGTGTGCAAATAATTTTATAAATTATTTAAAATTATTTCGAATTGTGCGCGTTCTTCGTTTGATAAGATATTTTGAATACGGTTGGTATATCTTATAAATTGCTTAAGATTCGGAAAAAACCAACTTAAAAACTCAAACTATACAAAACACAATAACAATATACAGCATATAAACAAGTGTTAATAACAATAATAAAAGACCAAATTCGCGAAAACTTTTATAAATTAATTAAAAGGTTACATTCGCAAGTGTTAAATTATTTAAAAAAGAAAAGTGTTCCAAATTTTATAAATTACTTAAAATTTAGAAAACAAAAGTGGCGATAAATCTTCTAAATTAATTAAGGTTAAAAAAAAATACACCGCATAAAAAGGCAACACTAAAACACAAATTCAAAAATCTCTGAGCGAGTGAGTGTTGTGAGAACATATAAAAACACAACATAAAACATAAAAAAATAGAAATAAATAGAACAGAAAAACAATAATAGCAAACAAATAATAAGAATAAGAACCAATAATACAAAATATATAAAAACAAAAATAACAATATACATATTAGTTACTTTTGTGAAAACATACCAATAAACAGAAAAACAAAATAAAATACAAAATAACAAATACAATAGAAACAAAAATAAAATGTAAAATACAAGAATACAGTGTAATAAGAGATTACGAATACAAAAAGTGGTAACAAATTCAGATCACATAAAATTTCGACAAAATTGTTCACACAAATTCAAAATTCGAATTATTTTTCGATTATTGTTATTTATAATAACACATTGAAATTTGATTTTTGTTTATTATAACAAATTGATTATCGAACAATTTTACTCGGTACCTTAAATATTTTTATACCGAAGGCTGGGTAAAGCGTTTATATTTTTTATTTTCTGAGATCAAGTAAGTTACTCTTGACTCAATTAACGCCACTTGAGTATTGAAATCGGACATTTCGAATATTGTGTACCGAGGTACATCAATTAAATTCTATTTTCCAAAGCAATTGAATAAATTCGAATATAATTCGACCAATAATTTATTTTGGTCAATTTTTAATTCTTGTTTTGAGGAATTTTATATAAATAAAAAAAAATATATTTCACATTTTTAAATTATTGAAGCAATTCATTTATTTATAATTTATATACTTTCAATTTTTATATACATATTTATAAATATTCTCCTTAATAAAATTATAAAAAATCCACCCTTAAAAGTGTGTAAAATCGCGAGTGTTAATATCGTTAAATTAATACGTATTTATACTAACAATTTGTTCTCTTTGTTAGTGAGAAAATATACAGCACACCATTTGTGTTGCTTTTATTTGTTTTCTTTTTATTTATTTTTCGTAATTTCGTTTGATCAGTGTTCCGTTCCACGCGTTCCTATACTGCTTGTATATAATTTACATATTACAGCTGTGTACAGTGTGACCATTCACACTAGTAACAAAATTAAAATTTCAATAAAATTGGTTACACAAAATTTAAAATTCTAATTATTTTTCGATTATTGTTATTTATAATAACACAGTGTGATTATATTGAAATTTGATTTTTGTTTTATTATAAAATAAATCGATTATCGAACGATTTTACTCGGTACCTTAAATATTTTTATACCGAGGGCTGTGTAAACGTTTATATTTTTATTTTCTGAGATCAAGTAAAATACTTTTGACTCAATTAACGCCACTTGAGTATTGAAATCGGAACTTTCGGGTATTGTGTGTCCGAATAATATCGATTAAATTATATTTTCCAAAACAAGTGAATACTAATAGATTCAAATATATCTCGACCAATAATTTATTTTGGTCAATTTTTAATTCTTGTTTTGAGGAATTTTATACAAATAACAATCACAATGACTAGTACAGGCTCTAAAAGCCAAGATTCTCCTTCCAGAGCGGAAAACTTGGAGAAATTACTCGCGAAGAAAGCGAAGGTCATTAAAGATATCGACAGAATTCGACAATCTATTGTAGATAGGACTATTTCTTTTGATCCTATAGAGCTCGAATGTCGATTCGATATTGTAAAAACATATGTAGACCAAGCAATGGAGCTCCAGTCAGAAGTGGATTATTTGGATCCCGATAATGACGTGGAGTCGAGCTTGAGGATCTCTATGTGACCACGAAAAGTTTGATATTTTTTAAGGAGTAGATTAAATTAATTAAATTATAATTCAATCTTGAAATGGGACATTTCGGCGACTGCCTCTTTGCAGATTTCTGGCTAAAGCTCTGAGAGTAGAAAGCTTCTCAAGAACTTGTCGTTCGGAGTCAACTGTAAGCTGTATGTACCCTTCCACTCATAAATTTTGAAAAGCTAAGTAGTAATCATGACTGAAGGGTCGTAATGTCCAACTATATTCGTATTTTTACATTTTTACCTTTTTAAAAACGTTTGAAATATTCGCTCGTAGATTGCAATAAAAACAAAAATAAATTTGTGTTCAGTTTTAATTAATTTTTTATTGTTCGCACAATTCTGTGTGCCACTGTGTAAACAACAACTTGATGTAAACAACACCAATTGCTTTGTTTCATATTCTTCTTTACACTCCTTTGCGTAAACAATAACAAGTGTTCAATAGATATTTATTATAATTATAATTCTTCAAACCACAATTATTCTCTTCAAATGCAAAGCGTCTTCACAAAAGACTAACTGAATTTTTTCTGACTCCGTTGCCTGCTTTACCTTGCCTTTTACATGGCGACGTAAACAGTCTGATGTATGATCTTAAAGTCGAATGTAACTGGCTTCGCCTTCTCGAGATCTCTATAAATGTAAACATCGTTGTTACATTATTGTTGTTTGTGTTTTTTGTTTACAGTTATTCTGCTAATGTTTATTGTTGCTTTTTGTTTACTTGTTTACCTCTTGCTTTATACTGATGTTGTTGCTATACTCTTGTTGTTTGTTAAACATGTACAAAGTCCATTGTTTTTGTTTTTGTAGCTCTTGTTTATCATTTTAATGTAATTTTAATGTAATAATGTAACATCATTTCCATTTTCCTAACAAAATGTAGGTGAATGAAACCTCACTACAACTTTACTATGACGTAATAATCGATGTTACCCGTTTGACTGCTACGCGGCGCAAAAGCGCTGCGTTCATTTGTTACGAAAATCGCATTTGCGCTGCGAATTTCAGAGTAAAAATTTAGTCAAAAAGCAAAAATAAAATTAAAAGACGAGACATAGGGTCTTCTCTTTATACATAGGTTATAAGAATTTTGTAGATTTTACATTATCATAACACGTTTATGCTACGAATACTGAAAAATAACTATGGGCTGTGATGTGTACAGTCCTTATTAAAGTTCAGTTAATCAATTAATTTTAAAACTTTCTGAAAATGATTAAATGAATGTTGAATGAATGAATGAATGAGTGAATGAAAGTGAATGAAAGTTGAATATTACTTATGTGTCTCACTTAAATGCTTTTGAAGTGTTAAACTAAATTGATGGCGTGAAACTGATTATAAGCTTTTCAATGATGATTTTCTTTCATGGTTTTCCATGCCACTTTTCTATGCATCTAAAATGCTATCTATTTTTTTCGCATCTATTCATTATATTTTTTATGCGCTGCTAACATTGAATTCAATAAACAAGTATTTGTATTTACAAAACTACTCTACAGTCTGTACGCTGGTAATCTACTCTTGAATCCATAATTTCATTTTTATCCCCTTGCTTCTCCGCATACAATATTTAGTTTTTCCATCAAGTTAATCTTATCTACCACATGGAAAATAGTTCGTGGCATTACAATGAGAAAACTTTCTAGATTGTCTGGTTGAGGGCTTCGCTGTAATTTTTATTTGTATTTCTATATGCAAAACTAAATGATTTAATGCAAATGTTGAAGAATGTTTTTTCTCTTTTAACTGCCGGAATAAGAAAACTTTTCTAATGCTCAATTACACACGAGTAAACGCAAAAATTGGTGGAGAGTATAGAAAAGTAATTCCGCTAACTTTATTTGATTAAGATCGCTTATATTTTAATGTTCACAAACTGAAGTTTAGTTTTTCACCCCCGTTTCCCCCCTTTAATTTATATCGAAATAATTGCTGCAGCTGCAACAAAATATTAACAGAGGGTGTCAACCGTTTATAACATTTTGTTAGAGGCGTTTTGCTAAAGTTGTTAAGAAAATTTGTTCGTTTATGAATACGATGAAATGGAACTTTTCTTTAAATTCACCAATAAATTTGAAAGTGTGATGTAGTATAATCGTTTGACAAGCTTGTCGATGAACGTATGTATTTATCATTGAATTTCAAATTTAATATCATGCGTCCCGAAATTAATTTTCCTCAACTATAAATCATTCTCATCTTACTATCATTATGACAAGAGTATGGTTCATATTCTAACAGGAATTCTAACGGGACACTGCGCATTTGGCGGTTACGCTGACAATCTCATTCTGCCCAACCAGGAAGGCTGCAGAAGCTGCCAGGATGTGGTAGAAACGGAATCGATACAATACCTTTTATGTGAAGGCCTTCAACCCTTACTAACGGGTTGTAATGACCAATTATGTATGTTATGTGTGCATTTGATAAGGTTCGTGATGCACTGCCGATTTGGAATTTACAGACTTAAATATAAAGTGGGTTGTTTAAATTCTACTTATTGAAGTATGATATTATCATAGGTAGAAGAAATACGGTTTTCATTTAGAGATGATGAAGTTGGTCTATCTCCGTAGTGTAACCTAATCTCATGCACGGCTGTGTAGTGTGCTTAGCATCCTAGAGACTGCTAGGTATGGTAGAAGTACTCCTCAAACATTTTTAAAGACAATTTTCGGCTCATTCCCTATATAGAAGTTTAAGGGGCTTACGGAAAAGAACTTTAAAAGAATGGATCCAGGCTGCAGGAAAACCTCATAAGGTTATTAAATAAATAATGAAGATTAGGACGTATCGGGCAATGGAAAGTTTCATAACTGGCATTGGCTATAAAACTGAATTTTATTTATTATATTTCACGTGGCACAAAGCATGGCCAAATATTCACTTGATCATATCAAACACTTAGCTGTAGAGTGTAAAGACCGATTCTGGATTATGAGTCAATACAATGAGATTCACTTTGATGCAATTTAATCGATTTAAGAACCAGTTACCTTCAATGATTACGTAGTAGTAGTCGATTTTACGTGCCAGGCTTGCTTCCACCGTCTTAAAAGTTGTTGCAACGTAGCAATCTTCATAAAAACTAAAAAGGGTGGTGTCGGAATCACTGTATAGAGTAACATAATAGACCAGAATTCCTAACGTTTCAGACTGACAAACTAACACATCTAGGCAAAATGAACAACCACAAGGTACCCAAACTATTTCCTCTTATAAACGCTGTGTCCTAAAAATTTGATAAAATGCGTGACAAATTTATGAACATTTTGGAAATTAAGAACGAAATTTGTGTTTGACCTTTCGACCTTTTTGAAAGAAGTTGTGAAGTGTGAATTTATTGTCTTTCACTAGATAATAAAAAAAACTGTATGAAATTCGTTTTTCACTAAATCATCGTCCAACTTAGCTTGGAAAAAGCAAAATAGTTTCTAACAAACCGAAAAGTATCTTGTTGTATAACAAGGACTTCCTAACATTGATAGTTGATTACATGTATCTTTTGAGTTCTCATTTACTCAGTTTCTTTTTTGCCAAATTACCATTGACGAATATGGCGTTCAACACATCAAAATACCTGCTCTGTTCGGCCAAAGCAACGCCCGTTTTGACTATTTTACAATCGTCATAATCCTACTAACCAAGAGGCTATTCGCAATTTGGTGAATAAATATGAGTTCACTGGCTTAGTAAATGATTGATCTACACTAATGTAGATGAAACGCAAGATCTACCGAAAACATTGCTACTTTCCGTGGGAATTTGTACTGGACATCACTCACAAGAACTCCGCCTTTCGCAGACCATAACTAGATGCATTTTGCTTCTATTCATTTCTATTTTGACAGGTTTTCTACATTCCGAACTCTAGAGCAATAGACGGAAGGAATCAAAATTTGCTACAATCATTTGTGTCTGATCAAAACCTCACGTTATAAACGTTAACCACTTAAAAATTTTTCTTTTAATTCATCTGTACCTATATAACCGCATAGAGTAGAATAATGTTGATATGAAGAGAGTAAAAAGTTTATTTTAGTTTCACCATTTTTTGTACGTCAAATTATATTGTATGTTCGTAGAAAAAAAATATTAAAAAAAAATCGCAAAGTAATTGACAAGAAAAGTTGTCGTTTTAGTTTTAATTCATGCAGCATTTAAGTGTTAAAACGTGTTGCCATAAGACGTGTAAAACCGTAAAATAGTTTAACTTTTTCAGTTGTAGCAATTTGAGTTAAAATAATGAGAGCACGAAAAAATTTTGGCATTTCTCAATCAGCTCAAACTACTTATAAGCCTATGGAGAACTCTTATTTCAGCTCTAGACAGAGAATTTAAACCCTCAAGGAAGCGCTTACTCAGGATCCACAACCTCATTTACGCTAATTCAATAGGAAATATTGATAAACAATGTCGCATGCAAACTATTGACACGTATGGCAAAACAAAATATTTGTTTCAATATTATGGGTATTTTAGCACATTCGCATCGAGCTATTTTCACCAAAACTTTCCTATAAACCGGGATATTTGTTGTAATTTTTGACCATTTGCTGTATAGATTTCGATTAGGATATTGAAAGTTAATGCAATAACAGGACAAGGGATTAAGAATCATCCTTGAATGTAAACATTTGACTAACGATTGCTTCAGCATAAAGTGATGCGCGTTACATGAGTACCTAGTAAACAAGAGGACAACACAATGCCTTGCAGTGCATTGCATACCATGTTAAGAAAGTAGAGTGACGCATTAGGACTGAGTAAACGCGACTTTAGTACACTGATGGGCGTTCTAACGAGACATTCTGTCTTTCATGTACACCTAAATTAATAAGGGCTACACCCCTATAATAATGAACGCTGAACAGAGAACACTTTTTATGGCATTGACCAGCTTTTGGGAGCACGATGTCCCATTATTTTAGAAAAGACACTGTACCGTAATGCAACCCCTAGCTGCGACATCGCGAACAAAATGAAATTAAAAAAAATATTGTTACGGCGACTTCCTCTCTGAATAGTTATCTGGCAAAAACTCTCAGAGTGAACAAAGTTTCCATGAAAAGTTGCTTAAAAATCTATTGTTCAGAGTCGACTTTAAATTGTAGGTTCCTCTATTCATGTATAAAATTAATACCCCCACATAAGTGGTGTGAGAAGCTAGGTAGCAATCCTGACTGAATGGTTGTAATGACTAACTATGTCATTGGATGTATGGACGCATTAATATTTCCGTTATACAAGCTCATTTTAATTAATTTAATAAAAATCAATACTTCTGGGACTGTTATTCATTTAATGTATGTAGGTCCTGGTACGCGAACCAGGATGTTTGGATGAGATGCTAACATGTGTACGTAGTTTCAACAATGTTCTTTAACTTTCTCCATAAAAGTACGTATGCCTAGTTGCCTTGTAAATATTTTCCTTTCTAATGTATTAAAGCTTGACGATTATGAATCGTAAAAACTTTGACAGTCTTCTCTGTAGTATATTTGTATTGATAGCCTATGCATTTAAACTAATGGAGTGGCTTGTATACATTATATATCTTTATATGCTCTGCCTTACTCAGGTGATACCAAACGAAATCCTGTACTTTTAGGTAACTAAAGGTGATATAAGGTCATTGTTTTCATGTTCAAAACTTATAAATGTTTGTTCTCATTATTAGAAAAAAGATTACTGGCATAGAAATTGGATTTATTTTATAACGGACAACAATAACGAAATTTGTTTTTTTTTATTAAAAATATTGCTTTAATTTCAACCAAAAATTCAACTTCGAAACATTGAGCAAAAATTTTTTAAATATGGTGTATATTCTGTGCGTTCACCGGCAAAAGTTTTAAACATGTTTTAAACAAGTGAAAGCAAATGTTGTGTTGGTACGGTTGGATCATAGCAGTCACAGCAGCTGTTGTTAAAAACAAATAATTTTAGATAGATTTTAGTAAAAAAAAAATTATTCAGCTTAACCTTAATAAAAAAAATAACTAGAGATTCTGATCAATAATGTCATAAAGTGAGAAATCAGAAACCTCCGTTGTTTTATGGCAAGACTAAGGCACTGCCATATGAGGCGAAAAACAGCCTGCTCCTACTCGTTAGGCCCGGAATACCTAGTCCTTCGGCATGCCTATAAAAAGGACAGTGGGCAAAAAGAATCGCTAATGTGCAGTGGATGGCAATGTAGTTTAAGAATAGAAGTGGTTCGGTCTCCTTCTTATACATACGTTTTCAGCAGACTCTAGCAATATTTGCACGTACCGCTCTTGCTGTCAACTAGCTGGAGTTTTTTTTAGCCTTGGAACCCCTTTAAAAACATAAGGAATTGTGAGTGAATGACTTGAAAACAACAAGTCCGTCTGAGAATATTTAGCGAAGAACCTTTCGTAGCGTTTGGCTGGTTGAGACTGATGAAGATATCCTCAGGGGCAACAATGAATTATTTGAACTTTGTGAAGAAGTCAATTTGAAAATAACAAATATGTTCACGATATGTCACAAGCATGGAATAATATTTATGAGGAGAAGGGGAAGGAATGTGTCCAACAAGAGATGAGTTTACGAAAAGAATTCCTAAAAATCTAATCAATACCATAACCAGATAAGCATTTAAGGGTTTAAATTTAAAACTGCAAAAATATATAGAATAGAATATAATAGAATATAGAATATAATCCAAAATTATGGTGTTGTTTATTTACTTTTAGGTTGGGATATCTCGAAAAATCCCTTAGAATTGCCATATCATAACTTGAAAATTTTTAATTCCAAATTAATAGAGTATACTTTCTATTTAATTGAATTTAAAATAAATTACTAATACGCTTCATATTACATGTACTGGTATATTTACACTGAAAACTATGCTATAAAAAATCTTTGATATTGTCATGTATGAAACTAATGGAATTAAATATCACTCATACGTCACATATGTTCGTGGTATTATGAATTTTACATATTAAATATAAGTGGCCATGTAAAAGTTTATTTATTTGTTCAAAACAATACAACAAGTATAAATCTTATATTACAGTATTGCTTAGCAATTGTTATTGACATTAATTTTTAGTAATTTAGTTTAACAAATTTAACAAATTTAATATAAAAAAATTATTTTTAAGAGAAAAAAAACTTAAAAATAAAGAAAATAAAACGAAAATTAAGTAAGGAAAGGGAAAAAGAGACATCATTATCACAATAATGTTAAAAAAAGAGTATCACAATTATAATAAGACTAAGGGAGAAAAACAAAAAAAAAAAACTTTAAATGGAAAATTTTCTATGACAAGTGCTTGAAAATGGCATTTTTGAAATGGTTTGCATTATTGATCACTTGTATTTGAGGGGGAAGTTGGCTCCAGTGGAGTGAATGGAAAAGTGTTGTAGAGAGATGGCCTTATTATATTTTATAGAATTTATCTTGTTCCCTGTATTCGACCTAGAAAATACTAATTTCTCATATAAATAAGGGGCTGTCGATTATGTATTGATTTGTTCAGAAAGAGTTAAGTGCGACAATTCATTAAATTGCCAAACGTAACATTATATATTAGTCGGGCGAAATGCAAGAAGCTCCTATTTCTCCTAATGCCAAAAATGTATCGTGCTATAGCGTTGTAAGTTACGTTAAGTCTTCGTCTACTAACTGTATCGCAGCTAGCAAACAGCTCACATCCGTACATAAGAGTCGGTAGTGGATATATCTTCGCTAATAACAATCGAATATTAGTTGTTGTAAAATACTGTGACATCCAGAGATTTCGAAGCATTGCAAAAGTTTTTCCACAGTTCATTCTGACGTTCCTTATTCAGAGTTATTTTTAGATGTTCTAACAAAGCCTATATTTGATCCATTAATTTGAATTGGTGGTAGATACGCGATCAAGTTTACTTTTTTATTGTAAAGTGCAATTGTTTCGATTAGAAATGGACGCGCCCTAATTTTCCTTTTTCGATCGGCATAATTTTAGTGCACTTTTTCGAGTCGTATCTCGGCACGAATGTTGACTTTCAAATGCTCCATTGTCTCCAATTTATTTACATAACACCTTTCCTTAACAGCGACTCACAGAAAACAGTAATACTGTTTCAAATAGCAGCTCCTTGGCGTTAAAAATATTATCCTTTTCTTAACGCATTATTTTTTATGAAAATTAAAAAAGGATGGTAACTTCTGTATGATGTTACATAATAGAACAGAGTTTCTAACGTGATAAACTAATACCTTTAAATTAAATGAGCACCCACAAAGTACCCACACTATTTTCTGTTATAAACTCTGTGTCTCAAAAATTGGGAAAAATGAGTGACAAATATCCTGCAAACAAAAAAGCCAAATTTATGAACATTTTTGAAATAAAGAACGAAATTTATGATTGACCTTTCGGCCTGTTTAGAAGATGCTATAAAGTGTGAATTTATTGTAAGTAAGAACTGTATGAAATTCCGTTTTCACAAAATTGTAATCATCGTTCGATTCAGCTTGAAAAAAGAAAAATGGTTTCTAAAGGACCTAAAAGTATGTGGTCTTCCAACAGGGACAACGCTAACTTTGATAGTGGTTAAAGCCTATCTTGTTGAAGCTACATCTGTCAGACTGACTGTTATTTATTTAGTTTTTTACAAAATTACTATTGACAGATAGCATTCAACCCACCAAAACGGGTATTCTGTAATGGCAACGGAGCTCGTGTTACGCCAATTTTACGATCATCATAGTCCTCCTACCGGGAGATTATTCGCCATATGGTGAATAAATTCGTGTTCACTGGCAAATAGTAAAAGATCGACCAACATCCATAAAACGGCCGTAAAACATGTCCGTAAGAATGAGCAGGAGAATATGAATATCCCTTACAAGAAATCGGCCTTTCACAGACATTGACGAGTTTTTGGTCGATCAACTACTCTTTTGACAGGTTTTCCTACCTGTAAAAAGCCGATGTAGTCTAGTCGGAAGTGTGTTCGCTTATTAGACGTGAGGCTACGGTTCAAAGACCAGGTCAGACATTTCCAATAAAACGAAATATGAAGAAATATTTCTCCGGCGACTTCCTCTCAGCAGATTTCTGGCTAATCCTCTAAGAGCAAATAAAAATTGCAAAGAAATCTTTCTCAAAAATCTGTCGTTCTGAGTCGACTTTAAACTGTAGGTCCCGCCGCTCATGTATAAAATTAACACACACAACCTGAATGGTTGTAATGACCAATGGTTTTATGTATGTACATATCTCTAAAGAAGTAGACAGAAAAAATCTAATTTTGCTACAATCATGTGTGTCTAATTAAAAACTCACAGTATAAGCGTTAACCACTTAAAATATTTTCTTTTACTTAATCTGAAAGTAATATCTGTACATATGGAGCAGAATAAAAAAAGAATGTGTTGCTACAAAGAGAGTAAAAAGTTTATTTTAGTTTCACGCTTTTTCATGTAAAATTATATTGTGTGCTCGTAGAAAAAAAGTACAAACAAAATCGCAAAGTAATTGATAAGAAAAATTGTCTTTTTAGTTTTAATTCATGCAGCATTTAATTGTGAAAACGTGTTGCCATAAGACGTGTAAGTATGCATATGTAAGTATGAGTTGAAATAATGAGTGCTCACCAAAAAAATGGGAACCGAAAAAAACCTCGCGCAACAGAAAAATCAATGTCTTCAATACATTTGTATCCAATAGAGACAATAGCAACAAATCTGTTCTAGTGTTATATATAACGGGCCATAGACTTCTAGACACAAAACAATCCTATCCATCTCCCCAACACTTCTGTTCCTTCTCACTGACCCATCTAGTGACAAAGGCTTATAATTGGCAAATTGGAGGATCAAGACCAGTTGTTAAATCAAATGAGAAAGCAAATATTCTGGCCAATAGAGCCACAGTATTATATCTCATGTGCGTGGATAGTTCAATACCTTTTGTGCATTCATTGAAGACCAAGCTGAAAAAGTAGGCGAAAACGTTAAATAGACTATAGCGGAAGAAAGACACATTAAAAGTTTCTTCTTAAACTATAGGTCCTGCCAATCATGTATAAAATTAACACTCTCACACACAACATAAGTAATGTAAGAAGCTAGGTTGTAATCCTGACTGACGGGTTGTGATGATCAATTATGTATGTGCATAGGCTATTCTAATTCAATACTACTAAGACTGTTCTTCCTTTAATGTGAGTACGTCCTTGTATGCGCACCAGGATCTTTGGATGAGGTGCTAACCTGCGTACGTAGTTTCTAAAATTATCTTTAACTCCGTCAGTAAAAGTACGTACGTCTAGTTGCCATGTGAATATTTGCCTTTCTAATATATCAAAGCTTGACGATGATGAATCGTAGACTTTGGCAGCCTTTTCTGTAGCATGGTGGCGCATGCATTTAAACTAATGGCGTGTCTTGTACATATCATATATATTTATGTACTCTGTCTTATTCGGGTGATATCAAATGAAAACCTGTACTGTTAGGTAACTAACGCTGATAAGGCTATTGTCTTCATGTTCAAAACTTATAAGTGTTTGTTAAAAATGTTCGTTCTCGTTATTAAAAAAGATTACTGGCATAGAAATGGGTTTAGTTTTACAATAACGAAACTTAAAGCAGTTCACGGGAATAACTTACCTTGAAGTTAATTTTTGAATTTTTCTTCGTACAAATAAATCATTTTAAATTCTAAACATTTCTGCAAACATTTTTAAAACTTTTCGTTATGCGTTGTTTGATGTACGTCAAATTTAGGAATTGCTCGTTATTGCCACAAACATACTACGTAGTTGTAGAGGAATGTTCACCTTCAAAAATTGTTCAGGCTATTTATTATATTTTTTAAATGAAGAAAACTTTTTTAATAATCTTATCAGCTGTCATTTGATTTAGTCACTTGCAGTCGTAAAACCTTGTTTAATGAATTTTTCTTGTTAACAATCAAGTAGAGAAAACAATATAAAGTCATACAGTACAACTAATCAAAATGTAAGCAACAGTCGAAGTACAAGTACAACTTTTAATCAAATTGAATTTGGTAAGAAATATTTGGAAGTAATTTTTAAAAAAATGTCAGAACGTCATATCTAAACGTAAAAAGTTATCTCGTATGGTGAATTTTTATTTCTTTTGTCATTAAAAGTATTGCTTTACCTTCAACCAAAAATTAAACTTCGAAACATTGAACCAACATTTTTGAAATATGGTATGTATTCTGTGCGTTCACTGGCAAAAGTTTTAAGCATTTATTAACCTGTAACTGAAGTGAAAGCAAATGTTGTGTTGTTACGGTTGGCTCATAGCAGTTACAGCAGCTGTTCTTAAAAACAAATCATTTTGGATTGATTTTAGTAAAAAAAAAAGAATTATTCTTCTTAATCTTAATGAAAATAAGGCAATATTTTTTTGTCTAAGTAGATTGCTAAATAACGTATAAAATGTTGTTACGTATGGAAAGAATGTATGATACATACATTCGAACATAATTGTTCACTACAATCCTTCAATCAGAATTAAGACCTAGCTTTGAGCCTTCCCTCCATGTTGTGTGTTAATTTTATACATGAGTGGCGTGAGATACACTTTAAAGTCGACTCCGAATGATAGATTTTTCGAAAAACCTTTCATGGAAGCTGCTGAGTGATTCTTATGCATTAAATTCCATGTCAACTTATAAACTTCTTCATTGTGGTCCCTGATCAAGCTTAGGCGAGTCGTGAGATGTGGTTACATCCATTTACCTTGTCAGGTGGCTGCAATCAGATATTTGTTCTCCTGAGTTTTGCGTAATCATCATGTTTTATCAAAATCGTTGTTAGAAATTGACCAAATTTTCATCGAAAAATCATCTTCATCGAAGAGGCTGGATGAATGGCTTATTGTGCAAAGTAAAGTATCGAAATTTAGAGGCTACCAATCCACACGAGATCCAAGATGCATCTCGAAACAGTCACAGTTTGATGAGAATTTTCGGATGGCAGCGTCATCGTATCATATATCCTTGAGGACGACATTGGCCCCACCGGCATTGTCAACGACGAGCACCATTCGTCGATGGTTACTATAATCTTTTGGCCAGAATTAAACGATCTGAACAGGAACGACATGTAATTTCCACAGGAGAGTGCTGCATGCTACTCACCTTATGCCATAATAGTTATTACGCACGAAAGATGTGAACGGGCTACCGTGGTCTTGGCATTTGACCCCGCTATACTTTTTCTTGTGGAGTTTTTTTACGTTACTGGCCGCAAACCAAAGTGTTCATCAAAGCCAACATAAGGCATGGCATTGGCCAAATTCAGCATGATTTATGCCAGAGTTACGGAAAATTGAAGATTTCAGATGCGCTCTACCCAGACAAGTCGTGAACGATATTATATTGTACACATAATGATATCAATAGGCCTGTTAAACGAAAAAAAATTCAGTGATATCACACACACACTTCGTTTTATTTAATTTTGAAGATAAGAAGCGCTTAATAAAATATCCTGTATTATGCGGTTCCCTAATATGCGACACATATATAGTCATTGTTTTGGTTTAGATGACAGATTCATCATTAGAATAGCAGATTAATCATCTGCTTATCTGAAAAATTCGTGATTAAAGAAATAGTCAAATGTATAGCCTTTCACAATCAAGCTATATTGGACCGCTTCTAAGAATGCAGATATAGTGCTTATATGGATTTTGGACACGGTTAAATCCGCCTGTATTCATCATTATACACCAAAAAATGCTTCATGGACAATTGTTTCAAGCAGGACAAGGAGTTAAGGCAACCATCAATCCCGAGTCTGTTAAAGGCGATCACGGACATAGTTTCAGGAAGTTGGCGCTGTTTGCTCTAGAGCCTTGTAATGTATCTATAGGATTCGGAGTAAAGGTAACATAGACCAATAGTAAGAAGTAAAGTCAATGCTTATGGAACCTACGCATGCTAAACGTAAGAATGTCCACCAAGAATGAATTTCGGATGATACCTGAAGAGTAATTGAGCTACACAATAGCGCAAAAACCGATTAAAAGCATAGAGCTGTACGAGACAAAAGAGGTTGGATTGAAAACATCAGCATTAAAGCACAAATCGCAACGGAAGCCGCCTGATGATATGCACAGGTCTTTTACAAAACTCACTAGGTTCCATATAACATAGCAAAGGTCTTGGAAGAGATCTAATGGAGAACAACATATTAAGGTTTTTGCAGTCTCATTCGTTATACGAATGGCTAACTCGTGGCATTGACGTATATGTGAATATTGAAAAGATGATGCACAGATGATTCAACATGTACCACTAAAGAATAGATCGCATTCTAAATCAACTGCCTTATGTGATCGATGAAGTTGAAACATAGTGCAATACAGTCTCTTTTTTAGAGATTGCAGATTTTAGATTAGATTAGAGCACCCACAAAGTACCCACACTATTTTCTGTTATAAACTCTGTGTCTCAAAAATTGGGAAAAATGAGTGACAAATATCCTGCAAACAAAAAAGCCAAATTTATGAACATTTTTGAAATAAAGAACGAAATTTATGATTGACCTTTCGGCCTGTTTAGAAGATGCTATAAAGTGTGAATTTATTGTAA
Organism: Sarcophaga variegata; assembly: GCA_932273835.1. Lineage (NCBI taxonomy): Eukaryota > Metazoa > Arthropoda > Insecta > Diptera > Sarcophagidae > Sarcophaga > Sarcophaga variegata. The sequence goes on along the minus strand of OW026358.1, from coordinate 91,812,737 downwards.
GTAAGAACTGTATGAAATTCCGTTTTCACAAAATTGTAATCATCGTTCGATTCAGCTTGAAAAAAGAAAAATGGTTTCTAAAGGACCTAAAAGTATGTGGTCTTCCAACAGGGACAACGCTAACTTTGATAGTGGATAAAGCCTATCTTGTTGAAGCTACATCTGTCAGACTGACTGTTATTTATTTAGTTTTTTACAAAATTACTATTGACAGATAGCATTCAACCCACCAAAACGGGTATTCTGTAATGGCAACGGAGCTCGTGTTACGCCAATTTTACGATCATCATAGTCCTCCTACCGGGAGATTATTCGCCATATGGTGAATAAATTCGTGTTCACTGGCAAATAGTAAAAGATCGACCAACATCCATAAAACGGCCGTAAAACATGTCCGTAAGAATGAGCAGGAGAATATGAATATCCCTTACAAGAAATCGGCCTTTCACAGACATTGACGAGTTTTTGGTCGATCAACTACTCTTTTGACAGGTTTTCCTACCTGTAAAAAGCCGATGTAGTCTAGTCGGAAGTGTGTTCGCTTATTAGACGTGAGGCTACGGTTCAAAGACCAGGTCAGACATTTCCAATAAAACGAAATATGAAGAAATATTTCTCCGGCGACTTCCTCTCAGCAGATTTCTGGCTAATCCTCTAAGAGCAAATAAAAATTGCAAAGAAAACTTTCTCAAAAATCTGTCGTTCTGAGTCGACTTTAAACTGTAGGTCCCGCCGCTCATGTATAAAATTAACACACACAACCTGAATGGTTGTAATGACCAATGGTTTTATGTATGTACATATCTCTAAAGAAGTAGACAGAAAAAATCTAATTTTGCTACAATCATGTGTGTCTAATTAAAAACTCACAGTATAAGCGTTAACCACTTAAAATATTTTCTTTTACTTAATCTGAAAGTAATATCTGTACATATGGAGCAGAATAAAAAAAGAATGTGTTGCTACAAAGAGAGTAAAAAGTTTATTTTAGTTTCACGCTTTTTCATGTAAAATTATATTGTGTGCTCGTAGAAAAAAAGTACAAACAAAATCGCAAAGTAATTGATAAGAAAAATTGTCTTTTTAGTTTTAATTCATGCAGCATTTAATTGTGAAAACGTGTTGGCATAAGACGTGTAAGTATGCATATGTAAGTATGAGTTGAAATAATGAGTGCTCACCAAAAAAATGGGAACCGAAAAAAACCTCGCGCAACAGAAAATTCAATGTCTTCAATACATTTGTATCCAATAGAGACAATAGCAACAAATCTGTTCTAGTGTTATATATAACGGGCCATAGACTTCTAGACACAAAACAATCCTATCCATCTCCCCAACACTTCTGTTCCTTCTCACTGACCCATCTAGTGACAAAGGCTTATAATTGGCAAATTGGAGGATCAAGACCAGTTGTTAAATCAAATGAGAAAGCAAATATTCTGGCCAATAGAGCCACAGTATTATATCTCATGTGCTTGGATAGTTCAATACCTTTTGTGCATTCATTGAAGACCAAGCTGAAAAAGTAGGCGAAAACGTTAAATAGACTATAGCGGAAGAAAGACACATTAAAAGTTTCTTCTTAAACTATAGGTCCTGCCAATCATGTATAAAATTAACACTCTCACACACAACATAAGTAATGTAAGAAGCTAGGTTGTAATCCTGACTGACGGGTTGTGATGATCAATTATGTATGTGCATAGGCTATTCTAATTCAATACTACTAAGACTGTTCTTCCTTTAATGTGAGTACGTCCTTGTATGCGCACCAGGATCTTTGGATGAGGTGCTAACCTGCGTACGTAGTTTCTAAAATTATCTTTAACTCCGTCAGTAAAAGTACGTACGTCTAGTTGCCATGTGAATATTTGCCTTTCTAATATATCAAAGCTTGACGATGATGAATCGTAGACTTTGGCAGCCTTTTCTGTAGCATGGTGGCGCATGCATTTAAACTAATGGCGTGTCTTGTACATATCATATATATTTATGTACTCTGTCTTATTCGGGTGATATCAAATGAAAACCTGTACTGTTAGGTAACTAACGCTGATAAGGCTATTGTCTTCATGTTCAAAACTTATAAGTGTTTGTTAAAAATGTTCGTTCTCGTTATTAAAAAAGATTACTGGCATAGAAATGGGTTTAGTTTTACAATAACGAAACTTAAAGCAGTTCACGGGAATAACTTACCTTGAAGTTAATTTTTGAATTTTTCTTCGTACAAATAAATCATTTTAAATTCTAAACATTTCTGCAAACATTTTTAAAACTTTTCGTTATGCGTTGTTTGATGTACGTCAAATTTAGGAATTGCTCGTTATTGCCACAAACATACTACGTAGTTGTAGGGGAATGTTCACCTTCAAAAATTGTTCAGGCTATTTATTATATTTTTTAAATGAAGAAAACTTTTTTAATAATCTTATCAGCTGTCATTTGATTTAGTCACTTGCAGTCGTAAAACCTTGTTTAATGAATTTTTCTTGTTAACAATCAAGTAGAGAAAACAATATAAAGTCATACAGTACAACTAATCAAAATGTAAGCAACAGTCGAAGTACAAGTACAACTTTTAATCAAATTGAATTTGGTAAGAAATATTTGGAAGTAATTTTTAAAAAAATGTCAGAACGTCATATCTAAACGTAAAAAGTTATCTCGTATGGTGAATTTTTATTTCTTTTGTCATTAAAAGTATTGCTTTACCTTCAACCAAAAATTAAACTTCGAAACATTGAACCAACATTTTTGAAATATGGTATGTATTCTGTGCGTTCACTGGCAAAAGTTTTAAGCATTTATTAACCTGTAACTGAAGTGAAAGCAAATGTTGTGTTGTTACGGTTGGCTCATAGCAGTTACAGCAGCTGTTCTTAAAAACAAATCATTTTGGATTGATTTTAGTAAAAAAAAAGAATTATTCTTCTTAATCTTAATGAAAATAAGGCAATATTTTTTTGTCTAAGTAGATTGCTAAATAACGTATAAAATGTTGTTACGTATGGAAAGAATGTATGATACATACATTCGAACATAATTGTTCACTACAATCCTTCAATCAGAATTAAGACCTAGCTTTGAGCCTTCCCTCCATGTTGTGTGTTAATTTTATACATGAGTGGCGTGAGATACACTTTAAAGTCGACTCCGAATGATAGATTTTTCGAAAAACCTTTCATGGAAGCTGCTGAGTGATTCTTATGCATTAAATTCCATGTCAACTTATAAACTTCTTCATTGTGGTCCCTGATCAAGCTTAGGCGAGTCGTGAGATGTGGTTACATCCATTTACCTTGTCAGGTGGCTGCAATCGGATATTTGTTCTCCTGAGTTTTGCGTAATCATCATATTTTATCAAAATCGTTGTTAGAAATTGACCAAATTTTCATCGAAAAATCATCTTCATCGAAGAGGCTGGATGAATGGCTTATTGTGCAAAGTAAAGTATCGAAATTTAGAGGCTACCAATCCACACGAGATCCCAGATGCATCTCGAAACAGTCACAGTTTGATGAGAATTTTCGGATGGCAGCGTCATCGTATCATATATCCTTGAGGACGACATTGGCCCCACCGGCACTGTCAACGACGAGCACCATTCGTCGATGGTTACTATAATCTTTTGGCCAGAATTAAACGATCTGAACAGGAACGACATGTAATTTCCACAGGAGAGTGCTGCATGCTACTCACCTTATGCCATAATAGTTATTACGCACGAAAGATGTGAACGGGCTACCGTGGTCTTGGCATTTGACCCCGCTATACTTTTTCTTGTGGAGTTTTTTTACGTTACTGGCCACAAACCAAAGTGTTCATCAAAGCCAACATAAGGCATGGCATTGGCCAAATTCAGCATGATTTATGCCAGAGTTACGGAAAATTGAAGATTTCAGATGCGCTCTACCCAGACAAGTCGTGAACGATATTATATTGTACACATAATGATATCAATAGGCCTGTTAAACGAAAAAAAATTCAGTGATATCACACACACACTTCGTTTTATTTAATTTTGAAGATAAGAAGCGCTTAATAAAATATCCTGTATTATGCGGTTCCCTAATATGCGACACATATAGAGTCATTGTTTTGGTTTAGATGACAGATTCATCATTAGAATAGCAGATTAATCATCTGCTTATCTGAAAAATTCGTGATTAAAGAAATAGTCAAATGTATAGCCTTTCACAATCAAGCTATATTGGACCGCTTCTAAGAATGCAGATATAGTGCTTATATGGATTTTGGACACGGTTAAATCCGCCTGTATTCATCATTATACACCAAAAAATGCTTCATGGACAATTGTTTCAAGCAGGACAAGGAGTTAAGGCAACCATCAATCCCGAGTCTGTTAAAGGCGATCACGGACATAGTTTCAGGAAGTTGGCGCTGTTTGCTCTAGAGCCTTGTAATGTATCTATAGGATTCGGAGTAAAGGTAACATAGACCAATAGTAAGAAGTAAAGTCAATGCTTATGGAACCTACGCATGCTAAACGTAAGAATGTCCACCAAGAATGAATTTCGGATGATACCTGAAGAGTAATTGAGCTACACAATAGCGCAAAAACCGATTTAAAGCATAGAGCTGTACGAGACAAAAGAGGTTGGATTGAAAACATCAGCATTAAAGCACAAATCACAACGGAAGCCGCCTGATGATATGCACAGGTCTTTTACAAAACTCACTAGGTTCCATATAACATAGCAAAGGTCTTGGAAGAGATCTAATGGAGAACAACATATTAAGGTTTTTGCAGTCTCATTCGTTATACGAATGGCTAACTCGTGGCATTGACGTATATGTGAATATTGAAAAGATGATGCACAGATGATTCAACATGTACCACTAAAGAATAGATCGCATTCTAAATCAACTGCCTTATGTGATCGATGAAGTTGAAACATAGTGCAATACAGTCTCTTTTTTAGAGATTGCAGATTTTAGATTAGATTAGATTAGATTAGATGGTTGCAGATTTTATTACAAATATATTGAATAACAGAGGCCTTACAGATACTAACAACTAGCGAGTTATTGCTATACTCTAAAATATAAAAAACAATTTTACTTATTGCACCTTTTGACCTTCTCAGAAAAGTTCGTAACGTTATTAGATATTTTAAATTTTCGTTAACTTCGTTATTCTCTTGGGGGTTGTACCAAAACGATTCTTACGAACGAATTAAAACCATTTCGAAAACCCTGTTGAATAATTTCAATCTACCAATCGATTGGTTTGAATCTAGATTACACTGGACACTCGTCGAGCATCATAAATCACTTCTTTTTTAACTTTTATGTCTGAAAAAAACAAGTTAAGAATTTTATATATTTATATGATTGACATACTGTACAAGAGAGTTGTGAAGTTGAAGAGAATTTTCAAATTGAAACTTAATAATTATGATAAACAAAAGCTACAAAAACAAAAACTATGGACTTTATTTTTTTTTTTTTTTTTATTTTTATTTTACTATCATCTTTACAATTAAAATATATCATAAAATATATACTATATACAAGTTTTGAGTTTTTACTTAAAAGGTATTGCAACAAATATTAGCCTAATTTAGTAAACATAAATATACAATTTATTAATTTACAGTGTAAGGGGAAAAAGATAGGAAAAAACCTTTGACCTTCCAGAAACTTCCAACAATAACCCTTAGTTAAACTTCATTTCTGAAGTTAAAAAGATGTTAATGTTAGAGATTTCTTATTGTTTCATAATTTGAAGATCTATTTCGATCTTCAAATTTCTGGGTCAAATTATTCACAACTGTCATGAACATATCCTGGTTGAAGCTTCTGTGAAGTCTGTTAGTTGAAAACCGCCTAGGCAAGTTGAATATTATTTTCAGGTTCTTATTTTGAATAACTTGCATTTTCTTAACATAGGTTTTAGCACATACTTTGGACCAAATCTGGCACCCATAAGTCATTATTGGACGAATACACATTTTGTACAGCAATATTTTGTTTTTATAATTCAAAATCGATCTACGATTTAGTAAGGGAAATAATGCTCGACCACATTTAACAGCTTTATCGCACGATTGAAGAATGTGATGTTTAAATGTTAACTTCTTGTCAATGACAATGCCTAGATACTTAATTGTTTCCAGAATAGGGATTTCTTCCCCATCTCTTATAAGCGGAATGCTAGGAGTTCTTTTCGGCGATTTATTGAAAGGGAAAATTATGGCCTGAGTTTTTGTTTGGTTGATTTTAATTTTCCATTTGATGAAGTATTTTTTGGCGTTTAAGAGAGCATTTTTCATTCGTTTGACAACAGCATTTGAAACTTTTCCTGTAGCTATAATTGCAGTATCGTCTGCATACAGTGCTGTTGTCTGATCTTTTTGAGCTCTTAAATCTGAAATGAATATAGAATATAATGCGGGTGACAGAACTGAGCCTTGAGGTACGCCTGCTAATATATTGCGTACATTTGATTCTTCATTATTAATAAATACCACAAAATGCCTTTCACTTAAAAAACTCTGAATAATCTTTTGCAGATAAATTGGGTAGCCAAACATATTAAGTTTGTAAACAAGACCGTCATGCCATATAGAGTCAAAGGCTTTTTCAATGTCTAGGCAAACAATTCCCGTAGTTTTCCGTTCTTGTTTATTTTTTGTTATCAAATTGACAATCCTTCGTACTTGGTGCACTGTAGAGTGATCCTTGCGAAAGCCAAATTGTTCTTTTTGTACGACGTTGTTGCATTCAGTAAATTCATTTAGTCTTTTCAATATGATTTTCTCGAAAACCTTGTCAAGGCAATTTAACATGCTAATTGGGCGATAACTGTTTGGTGATTTACTGTCTTTTCCTGATTTTAATATCGGTATAACTTTGGCTGTTTTAAAAAACTTCGGAAAATAACAATTTTTTATACACCAATTAAAAATTTTCATAATGAGACTAAAGAAGTTATCAGACATATTTTTCAATATAATGGAATGAATGCCATCTAATCCAGGGGCTTTTGAATTTTTCAACGATCTAACATAGAATCTTATTTCATCAATCGTAGTTAAGGATTGTTGGATAGTATTAGGTATTTCTTGTCGATTAAGCCATGTTATATATTTTTTCACCTTATTATCAATTGGTGAGATTAAATTATATGTGGTTTTGTGGTAGTCCTCAAAAACTTCTGCAATAACGTTAGCTTTTTCTTTGCTATTAAATATTTCAGCGCCATCTTTTGACAAACTTCCTAACGATGATTTTTTACCTTTCAATGCTTTAGTTAACATCCAGAATTTTTTGCTACCAGTTGGCAAACTTTGTATAAATTGATGCCAGCTGTTATTACGATCAATGAGAATGTTTTGTTATATTAGGTTAGTCAGCTGTTTTAATATACATATTATTAAGTTTCTCTCTTGTGAATTTGTAGTTCTCTGAAGTTTTCTTCTGTATCTATTTCTTTGGCCAATTAAAAACAAACTATTCTGCGATAATTTTCTTTGCCATTGCTGTTTGTCAGCTACTGGAATCTTTTTAGAGGAGTCCTGAAGAATCTGCGTGACTCTGGAAAGAATTCGTTCGATATTCGTGTATGTAATCAGAGTATTTGGTAAATTCTCATTTTTGACCTCATTATCAACAAATTTTGCAATTTCTTTCCAGTTTGCCATATTATATAGAACCATCTGTGATTTTTTCTCTATTATGGAACCAAATACTTTACATGTTATCGGAACATGGTCGGAATTTAATAGCTCGGGATGTGTTACAATTTGAGAAATATGTAAATTGGAGTTAGTGAGGTGTATATCAACAACTGACGGTTGCGTGTGGGATGAAGATTGACCAAACCGTGTAAAACTGCTCGGGGAATAAATGTAATAATTAGAATTTAGTTGGTGGTTATAGAGACTGGTACCGGCAGCATTATTCTTTTGGCAGCCCCAGCTGGTGTGGTGTGCATTAAAGTCACCAAAAATAAAATAGTCCACAGTACCATGAGTAACAATATCAAGGTCGCTAACAAACATATTTGTATATTTAGGACAATAAACAGATGAAAATCTTACATTTCTATTGTTGATATTTATTTCAATGGAGATATTTTCCATGTTGACTGTTGAAAATTTAGGGATACGTTCATGAGGAATTGAATTTTTAATCGCTATCAAAACTCCTCCACCGTGTGTCCGTCTATCCTCTCGATAAACTTTATAATTAACTAGGCTAAATTTGTGTTTTGGTTTCAGAAAAGTTTCATTTATAAGTACTAAGTCTATTTGTTTCTGATTCAAAACTTGTTCCAGTTGTAATATAGCTGCAGGTGATGTTATGCCCTGAGCATTCCAATGCATAACATTAAGTCTACAAATTGTCCTGTTAGATAACATGCCTGAGCATATTTCCCAGTACTCTTAGCTTGTCGTACTTTGTTCTACATTTTTCCAACGCATCTATAGCTTGGAAATAAATATCTAATATTTCTTGATTTGACAAGTTATCGTTATTATCAATCACTCTATTACCAGACTTTGTAACGTCGGCGTAAGAAATATTGTTATCAGATTTACCTTGTCTTTTCTGCGAGAATGAAGGCATGTAGTTGCTACCATTCAAAAAATTGTCATCATCTGTTCCGTAACTAACCATGTTGTTATGGTTTTTATACCTGACTGGGCGCATCTTATTAGTAATTCTGGAGCGAATATCCATGTACTCCCTTCTAGATGGACATTGTGGGTCGTCGGCTCGGTGGTTAACATTTTTAAGGTTCTTCTTGATGCAGTTAAAACATTTGTATATGACGGGACCACTTGTAGGTGTTTTATTAAGCTGGCATTGTGAAAAATCATGAGATCCACCACAACCTAGACATGCTACCGTTCTAAAGCAGTTTGAGGAACCATGGCCATACATGGTACATTTAGTGCATTGTGTGGGACCTCTGTTGTGGCGAGTAGGATTTCTCCAATGCACAACAATTCCCATTACGTATCTTATTTTCATAACCTCTCGCTTCGTTATTTGATCCCGATTAAATTCTAACATGTAAAGGGCATCATCTGGATTGGACCTTGAAGTGACAATCTCCTTTATGTTTGTAGGTTCAATATTAAACGAATTTTTAAATTCACTTAAGAGAGTAACAGTGCTGATTTGTGGTAAACCAAATAGCATTAGCTTGAATTTCTTGCTATCTTTAATAGGGTGAGTAAAAAACTTGCATTGATTATCTTTTAACTTATTACAGATACTCTCATAGTCGATCTGCGAGTTAGGGATAACTTTTGTTCCTATTGATATTCTTTTATATTTACAGCAGTTTCCTAATAATTTTATGATCTTAGTAAAATTATGGCAAACATCTACTATGATTGGAGGGATTTTTATAACCTCATCTCGGACAGGTTCGCTTTCCACACTGGATATATTATCATCTTCTAGGTCAGAAAATAACTGAAACCTATTTTCACCTGGTTTCGATTTTTTGTATCTGGGATTATTGCCCCAGAATCTTTTGCGTTTAGAAGACATTCTTAATGAAACTATGGACTTGTTTACATGATCAACGAATGAACAAAAATATAGCAACAACATCAGTATACAAAAAAGGAATAAACAAGTAAACAAACAGGCAACAACAACATTGCAAGGATAAACGTAAACAAAATACACAATAACAATAAAATAAGCAACACGTTTACATTTATAGGGATTGTGCGAAGGCAAAGTTATTTTCCTTCAAGAGCATCCATCAGACTGTTTACCCTGTGATATAAAAAGCATGACAAAGCAGGCAACGGAATCAGAAAGAATTTAGTCAGTCTTGTGTGAAGACGTGTTGCGTGTGAAGAAAATAATCGTGGTTTGTAGATCTCCGTTGTAAAGATCTATTGAATAATTGTTATTGTATACGCGGAAGAGTGTAGAGAAGAATAATAATTAAAGCAAATTGTTATTGTTTAAATCAAGTTGCAAACAGTGGCACACGGAATTGTGCGAACAATAAAGAATTAATCTAAAGCTAAACACAAATTTATTTTTATTTTTATTTGCAATCTTCGAACTCATATTTTAAACGTTTTTAAAAGGATAAAAATTCGTTCGTTATTTATGGCGGTCGACCAAATGCTGTTCATAAATTTGTTGACATTAAAAAACAATTTTACTATTATTGCAGGGATGTATGGTATGTATGTGCGTAACTGTCTTGACTGTGTTACATGTTATAAAAACATTGCATGGTTGGCTGACTGAATGGCTTTTTCAGGGAGTATTTTTTCATTGTCCCTTTATAATAAATGTCGTAATTAATTATCCTTAACATTGTTTTACAAGCATTTGTATGTACCAGCTGTCGTCCATGACTGAATATGAGTACTGTTTTTGCTCAACTTTTTGTTTTTTTCTTTCATGTGGCTTTAGATATAAAACACTTAGATTTGTTTGTGTTTGTTCAGTACATACAGTATTATAGAAATAAAACCATAATTTTTTACATTAGAGAGATGTAGTAATCAGTAGCTCATAATATATACGAGTGGTATTGGATAGCATATGAATTTGTTCACTACTGCAAGAGCCAACTTGATGTATTCCTAAACCTGCAAACCATGGGTACACACGATATATAAATTTCTAAAGCTGGAATTGCATTTCCGACTTATGACAATATTGCACGAAAATAATCGTAGCCGAATAACCGCAAGCAGAGTCCAGGTGTAACCATGTCTAAATCGATATTCGTGAAGATTTTGCCGCATACGTGATGCTATTAACGAGAACTAATCTACTATTTGTATTCCATGTGGGCAGATAATTCAGACGAGCACTTTCAACAAATGGTCTAAATACTAAGATAACTTCATACATATCGATACAACTCCCCGAGTTAGTTGGCGTATTTTTATCTATCCATCTCACACTCCGAACACCAATGCTCTTCTGAACATTGTTGGTTCAAATTTTCTGGTAATAAGAAGTTTAACTTAGGTAAGGTGAAGGACCCTTCTTAATTAAACAAGGACCCACTTAGACCATCAGTCAGCCTCATTGTGATACCAGATTTAATTTTAGCCGGGAATCAAACATTCTGTGGAGAAAGACAAACCGAGTGTAAAATAATTTTGCTATTTAATGAGTTTTTGTATTAGAGAGCTCAATCAAAGAAGTGAGAGGTCCAAAAATGTCCGTCTCTTTATGACAAGAGTAGGACACTGATACATAAAGTGAAAGGCAGCATATCTCTCCTCCTCAGACCTACACTTACAGTGGTCCCTAAAAAATATCTAATTTTCCATGTCGACGGTGCATAAACCATACAGAACTTGACCGATGGCTTTGAAGCCATCCTAAATGTAGGGGTGTAATGACCAATTGCGTATGTATGTAGGTGTGTTAACGTAGGTTTTTTGAATATTGAAAATATTGCAACGAATTCGATATGACTGCAATTGTATTTATGACGCACAATAAATTAATTAATTCGAAATAATCCACACTTAATTTATTTTGCTTGCAAAATCAACAACATTTGGCATGAAGCAGTCAAGCAAATATTATTACGTCAATATTAGCCCTTACACAATAATGATTGAGGGATGTATTTACAATACTTATGTACATAAACTTGTTTTAAAATTATATAACACATACACATGACTTGTAATTATCAGCAGACAGTAAATTAATTCTGGCCTTAGGTAGAGTTATAGTATAGATACAGGAAGGACCTCTGTCTTCGTGGAAGTAGGAGATGTATGGGTTTAACACCATTTTAGCATAGAAATGGACAATCACTTCCATAATTAATGAAAAATATATGTGTGAGTGTGTGTGTAGGAAATAATTCCTAAAGTTTTAAGCTAAATTACGCCATTTCGTCATACTGTGTTAATTTTATACATGAGTGGCGTGACCCACAGTTCAAAGCCGACTCCGAACGACAAATTTTTGAGAAACTATTCATGGCAATTTTATTTACTCTCAGAGATTTTGCCAGAAATCTGCTGAGAGGAAGTCGCCGAAGAAATATTTTTTCATATTTCGTTTTGATGTCTGACCTGGGGTTTGAACCGTGACCTTACTGTGACTTCAGCAGCGTTTACAGATAATTTTATGGTAGGCAACGTGTTTACGCAACATTTTTATCGTTTATGTTTCATATAATTTGATACACATAAAAATGGCGAAACTGTTAGTAAAGATCTCAGTAAACATCAAAATATTTTGAAGTTTATGAAACTCGAATGAAACTAGACTACGCACTATGCAACCAACAACGAACATGCCTGGATTCATAAAGAAATTGCATCGTGCGTAGCTGTCATTACCAACAATAATATTTATTTGAATAATTTGATTGCTTGACTACAAACACGAGCAACTAAAATCATGAGAAAAAAAAAGAAAAATAATTATGAGTGTTTTCGAGTTCATATAATCAATACTAATCCATCTAGGAATTACTATTTCGTAGTGTTTAAAGTAAATGAATATCGCTAACCGTCTCCTTACATTTTGAAGACCTCGATTTGAATTAAATTAATTAATTTTTACAAATAATTACAGTGTAGATCCACTCTTAATATGGTAAAGCATTACGGCTGTAATACATTGAAATTTCATAGTACCTTAAGTGTTAGAAAGTATTCTACTACGATGCAACAACTAACAATACATTAGACTGGCCAGATCAAGATCCAAGTCCAATCAAGAATTTTTAGAATATAATAAAACAATAGACAGAGGAAAGTCAGAATCAATTCCGACTACGGAGGATGATATGCTGGATTCAGTACATCGTGTTACATAGTTTAACATTAGAGTGATAAACAAAAGCTACAAAAACAAAAACTATGGACTTGTTTACATAATCAACAAATAAACAAAAATGTAGCAACAACATCAGTATAAAAAAGGGATAAACGCAAGTACAAACGTAAACAAAATACACAAACAACAATAACGTAAATAACATGTTTACATTTATAGAGATTTCGCAAAGACAAAGTACTTATCCTTCAAGAGCATTTATCAGACTATTATATATAGATATAAAAAGCAGGACAAAGCAGGCAACGGGATCAGTAAAAATTCTGTTAGTCTTGTGTGAAGATGCGTTGCGTGTGAAGAGTACAATCGTGGTTTGATCTAACGAACAATTGTTAGTGCTTACGCAGAAGAATGTAAAGAAGAATAACAAACAAAGCAAATTGTTGTTGTTTACATCAAGTTGTGAACAGTGGCACACAGAATTGTGCGAAAAATAAGAATTTAATTAAAACTAAACACCAATTCAGTTTTATTTTTTTGCAATCTATGAGCTCATATGTTAAACGTTTTTAAAAGGTAAAAACTTAGCAATATCTATATACAGCGTCTTAACTCTCTAACCGTACCGGAGTCACTAAACGAATTATTTTTTTTTCTTAGAAAATATAAGTTAATAAGCCCAGTATAAACCAAAATCATAAGAGTACATTTTTCTTGGAACTGGGTTTTTAAAATTTAATTTGGCTACCAGAAAAGTTTACTTGATAACTGATAAAGAACTCATGTTTGTAATTGATGGCAGGTCTATAATAGTGGTTAACGGTTTACAAAAAATTACAATATAGACTGGTACATACTAATGCTTCCAGAGGACTATAAAAGATAAATAAATTGAAATTAAAACCTCACATTTATATTTATTGTAATTGCAATCACATGATTGTCTAGACTGTAAAAGACTATTTTAGCTAAATATCATTCACAGTATTCTATCTACCAAAAGTTTAAATAAAACTGAATGAAAACATTGCGGCTTGTGGCACACATATTGTTTTTATATTTGCTGCATGGATTATGAAAAGTCAAGGCACTTGAGAAGGAAAGAGTCAGTTACAGTAACTGGCCTGGTGTGACACAAATACAGGGGGATATAGCTCAGTGGTAGAGCATTCGACTGCAGATCGAGTGGTCCTCGGTTCATACCCGGGTGTCCCCTACAAATAAACTTTTTTTATACTTTTTCTTACTTTCATTAACTACGAAAGCTGAAAGAGGAGTTAATAATGTAGTGTACATGCCTCATGAGAAAGACTGATGTGTATGTTTGTTTCTGATTTACTTCATTCCCTGCAAATGTAAAAATCTAAATTTTAATTTTAATTTATTTACAAACTACACACAATAGAAATAGTAATATTTGCTTATTATGCATGAATTACCGTTACAGTATAAAATTTTTAAACTAATTCATTTATAATACTCAGCTCTTTTTAAGGTAAAAATTTTATTTAATTTAAAATAAATGTAAATAATGGTCTATCCAATAGAATTACGTGAAAAACATGAAACGAAAAGCTAAAAGAGCATACATATCATGAACCTAAAATACATACAGTGATGCGTGAAATAATAAGGACACCAATGTAAAACTTAAAGATAGAAAATAAGTAAAATAAAAAAAATACAGGCAAGTAACTACATTTCTTCTCAGCTTATACAGTGGTGGTCTTGTAATTAGCACACCCTTACACCAAAAAATTTGTGTTGAGTATTTTATGCTTAAAAGGATAATTTTTTTCACATGCTATTTAAAAATAACTTACCAACTGCAATTAAAAAAATAAAATAGTAAATATATAGTAAAACCAACAATAATTACATTATGCAACAAAAAACGAATTGTGTCAATTGTACAGTTAGTTGAGTAGATTTCAAAAAAATATAAAAAATTTTTTTTTTTTATTTTTGATGGATCTTTATTGTTTATCTAGAAATTTGCCATTTTCACGTTTGAGGAATTACCAGAAGTTGACTAATGTTTGCGCAAAACGAAATAAGGTTATTTAAGAAAAACACATATATTAGCCGAATTCTGGTAGTTGCTCAGACATGAAAAGGACAAATTTTCCGGTATACAACCAAGAACCATCAAAATTTTTAAAAAATTTGCAATTAAAGTCCATTTGATAAATAAATGTATATAAAAAATATGACACGACTGTTATACTCTTTAAATAATGTATGAAGAACTTGAAAAGGACAAATTTTCCTGTAAACAACCAAAAACCATTAAAATTTTTAAAAATATTTGCAATTAAAGTCCATTTGATAAATTAAAGTATGTATATAAAAAATAAGACACAACTGTTATACTCTTTAAATAATATTTACGATAACTTTTGTCCGATTTTATCAAACGAAATGTCAATCTCTTCATAAGGGTCCACTTATTTTATATCTTTTAATAAGATTGTGCAATTACGAATGTTCAAACTTGAAAAAGTAAGAAAAAAATCATATTTTCCAAGTTTACACTTTCAAAAATCATAAAATATAAGTTTGAACAATATATTTATGAACGCCGTTTCAAAGGGTAATCTTTCCGCTTTTTATAAACTTTGAATTTTCAAAATCGGTTCAATAATTTTCTGTGAAAAGTTAAAAAAACAGTTTTTGTCAAATAAAACTAATTTGTAAGGTACGAGAAACAAAATATTTTTGAATTCTACTCAACTATCTATACGACTTAGTGTATTTATTAAAATTAACTTTTTTTTTGAAAAGATCAAACAAATATCGGGACATGTATTTAGCAGAGATTAGGGTCTTCTTGAAAATTTTTCTGGAAGTTTATAATTGGTTGTAAAAAATTAAAAAGAAATAAACCCTGCCCTGATTCGAATCCAGTTCGTGGAACAATCTTGAGACAAAAGTTGAACAAAAAAATATCTTCTAGACTTGTGTGTGCAAGATATCAGAGACTTCTTGAAAATATCTCTGGATGTCTTTTAAATTGTTTTTAAAGAGAAAGGTTGCCACCGTAAAATATAAAAAGAATTAAAGCAGAATGAAAACTTTGTCTACCTTTAATGTGAGTGTGCTAATTACGTGACCAATAAATTGTTTGCTACTTCCGGTTAAATTCCTTTACTCTATACGTATGCAAACTGATGTAACTATTACGGATTTTAATAAAGCGTTCGATAAAGTGAATAACAAACTTTTGTTAACTAAATTGGATTTAGTGGGTGTAAATCATAGGAGTTTAAGATGGATAGACTCGTATTTAACTGGTAGAAAGCAGTCCGTAGGTGGGGACAATAGCTTATCTAAGTATATATATTTGCTATCTGGTGTTCCTCAAGGCAGCCATATTGGTCCACTTCTTTTTTCGCTGTTTATGCACGATCTTCCCAACATGATTAATTTTGCCAATATCTTGATGTATGCTGACGATGTAAAAGTGTTTCTCTCCTTTAATAATTTCATCGAGCATATTTATCTTCAAAGTGATCTCAATAATTTCCTTTTGTGGTGCGAGTACAACATGATGGAGCTGAATATTAAAAAATTCAAATGTATGCGGTTCTCAAGAAATACTTTTATCGCGGTTAATTACTTGCTTGGAGGTCATCAACTGGAAATAGTGACTGTAAATAAAGCCAGAAGCACTCTTGGCTTCATAAAACGTTGGGCAAAGGAAATTACTGATCCATTTATTACTAAATAGCTAGACGTATCGCTTGTCAGACCAATTTTGGAGTATGAATCTACCTTATGGGATCCTCACTATAATGTTTACAGCGAACACATTGAATCTGTTCAGAAACAATTTCTACTATTCTGCTTGCGTGGCCTTGGATGGAATTACTTGGATACACCTTCATATACTAGCAGACTGGCTTTAATAAAACTGCCTACCCTTAAGAGTCGTCGAACAATGTTAAATATATCCCTTATGATTAACCTGATCAATGGTAATATTTGCTGTGAATTTCTGTTAAGATCTGTTAAATTCAATATTCCTTGTCGTAACTTCCGCTGTTATAATCTTATTTATAATTAATTCTGCAGAACTAATTATTCTGTTGCTGATCCGTTAACTAGAATTTGCCGTCAATTTGATTATTTGTCAGACTTTGTTGATTTTTCTTTAAATTAAAGATTTTGAATTACCGAAACCGATATATTATATCATGCACCCTGAACTAATTTCCAATGATTATCACAATGTATCCACATGTGCTGTGAATAAGTTCAATTACTTATCAGTAATTTTCTCATTTTATTTATTTTCTCATCAAATCTCTAAGTGTCGCATTGATGTCCTTATTATTATTCACAGCACTAAGTCTACAATGCAAATTATACTCTAAATAGCACATACATACCTACTACAAATACATACATATGTATTGGTTAATTAAAACAATTATGTCAACAAAATTTACAATGTTTTATAAAATGAAAATCATAAAAAAAGAATAATTATGAGGAAATTTTTTTTGAAAAACAAATTTTGATAATTTAATGCAGACATACAAATTAAATGGAATTGTTAGAAATCTTTTTTTTTAATTTATCATCGAATTTAAATTTATTGTAAATTCAACCAACCACTTTCAAAGGAAAATAATGATAAATTATTAGAATTTTTTTAAACCAAATATTTGCAAAACATTTCATTGAATTAATCAATAATATGGGATACATTATTTGTAAATAAGAGATATTAAAACCCAAAAATAAATATGATATGTAAAGCAGTTAGTATACGAAAATTTCTTAAATTTGTTGAATGAATGTACAGTGGACAGCAAAAGTCTAGGTAACCCCCAATATGAGAAAACAATTTTATGAATTTTAAACTGTAAAATTTTAGATGTAAAAATAATCGATATTTTTATATCGGTATGCTCAGCAAAACATGGGGCATTTCGCATTTGGATTTGCATTTCCATTAATACAATGTCCAAGTCACGCAGCAATTAAAGTCAGATGGTCGTTCATAGCGCGATAAATTATTTCAGAGAAGATTCTAGAAACAAAAATTACCTTCGCAATACAACTCATTTCTCCACAGATGCCATAAGGCCATACTTTTTCAATAATGATCTCAGAATAACCGATACCATCAATATAAAGCAGTATAGCTGTGTGATAACCCGCTGCAAGATTAGTTTAATGAAACGCTTTGTGATTATTCTATGTTCCTTATCCCTGGACGGTTACTGTTCGTCGAATCGACGAAGCTCATTTACTCTTTATCATATAACTCTTTTATGTTTGCCCAAATTTCGCTCTTTTTTCAACAACGTTAGTAGATAATGAAAGCTTGCAGTCAGTAGACGAAAAAAAATTTTTTTTTTGTTCGTCGATTCAACGAAGAGTAACCTTACTGTTCAAAAATGAACATCAAGGATTAAAAAATGGGTGGCCAGGATACGTTTACTCACTACAAAAGAATTATATGATAGCTTCGTCGATTCGACGAACAGTAACCAATTAGGGTTGAAGTGTTCGTCAATTCAACGAAGAGTAACCCTAACGTACAAAAATGAAGAGTAACCATCCAGGGTTAAAGAAACAAAAAGAAATCAAAATTAAAGAGAATTCTAAAAATAAAACAATTTTATTTAAATTTTATTTAAATACTTTACCCAGTTAGCAAAAACTAATAATTTTTAACGTATGTTTGTTATTCATCTATTATTTTATGTTTTTTTTGTTTTTCAAATTGTTGTTCACATTGTTTTAAGTTTCTTAAGTGCTTCCTTCGACTCGACTCTACTCTACTTACCTAAATACAACACTTGAGTTGCCATAACATCTCCTTCAGTGCCATAAGCCCTTTTGACAACAGCAAACAAATGTTTTTGTAACTTCATTTTTAAATGCAAAAATGTTAAATAGCCACTCGAAATATTTTCTACGCCTTAATACCAATACTTTTATTAATGTACTGTTTTGGGATGATTGTATTTTATTCTACAACATACATATTTATGTTTATAGTACACATCTGGTATTTTTAGACGCAGTAGTCTAGTGGTGGTATGTTGGATTATCAGATACGAATTCGTGGCTCAAACCAGAGCTCAGACATTCTAAAACAAAACGGAATATAAAAAATATTCCTTTGGCGTCTTCTCTCAGCAATCTTCCAGCAAAAACTCTGAGTATAACCTGTTCGGAGTCGACTTTAAACTGTAGGTTCCGCCACTCATGTAGAAAATTAACACACACAACATGAGTGATGTGAGAAGCTAGACCGTAATCCTGACTGAAGGGTTGTAATGGCGAATTTTGTTATGTATGCAATAGCAAGAATTATTTTGGCCACAGAATGAACCATGGTTAGATTAACTGTGGTATCACTATGGACGTAACTGCTGACCACAATCAATGGCGATTTGGTAAAACAAAGTGAACTAATCAGTTTGGTAGATTTAGCTTCTTCGTGATGGCCGTTATCAACAGTCAAAGCTCGGAAATCTCTATTGGAGGACCCGATATGTGCATCAGAGATCAGCAATGAATCGTTTTTTCGCTACTCATACGTACTCATGACATTTCGAATACGAGTGAGTCAACATTATTGAAATTCAACTAATCTTATTCATTCGTACTCACTACAACATTGATTTGTAAGTACAGGTTGCAATGAGTATGAGTATAGCGTTGACATCAAACTCATAACATTCGAAATATGTTTGATTCATACGCCTACTCATTAGTGGTGTTGTCGAGCCGGAACACTCCGGAACGTCGTTCCGGTACTTCATTTTTGGACAGGAACGTGTTCTGGAACTAAAGATGATTTCTGATAACGAGAATTGGCTGATGTTAAAAAAAAAAAAAAGGATTGCTGATTTTTTTCTAATTTTTGACGAATTTTTATATGTAATTTTATAAACAAGTGTTTGAACCGAACCCGAACCGGAACAAAAACCGGAACAAAAACCGGAACGAACCGGATTGTTTATCCGAACAGTGAACCGGAGTCCGCAACGCGTTCCGGTAAAAAAAAATTAGCACAACACCACTGCTACTCATACAGACTCATAAATTTAGAAAAATACTTATAATACTCATAATTGATTCGAGTGATTTTCAGTCTTAGTTGTTGTTGCATTTATAAAAAAAGAAGAAAAAAAAGACAAAGACAGCAAGCAAAGCAAACACATAACCTTCTAATGAGTATTGTAGTGTTCGTAAGCGAATCATACTTATTTTGAGATTCTATAAAAATGTTGAGTAAAGGAGAGTCGAAATCAGCAACATCATATGTATTGTTAAATATGAGTATGATGAGTACTTCAAATTTTTAATATGAGTAGTATGAGTATGATATTAAAATAAGTATCAGAAATTATGAGTATGATTCGAATCTACTCATCTTTTTAAATATTCCTCCCTGATCTCTGATATGCATGTACAGGATATGTAAAGGCAGTTAGCAGTGTTTCTTTGGGCTTGAAAGACATCACAGTTTGATGAATATCGAAAGCTTTTATCAACCAACCGTCTTTCATCAACGTTTAAAAAGAATGTAAACCATTGCCACAGTTTTTCCAGCACAAGTTTCTTTAACTAATTTTGGAATCTTGACTACGGCATTCAAATAGTCTTCGTATTAATTTAACTGTGAGGCTCTTGGTAGATTCGATTGCTGTGTAGATTCAAATTTATTTCTGTAGATACATATATACTACTTCTTCTTCTTGAATTCCTGAAATCATTCTCCATCTACCTACATGTTTGAAATGAAATACAAAGTTTTCCTCCTTTCCTTATCATACTCATCAAGCAGTGTTAAGCAGTGTTAGCAGCAATGCTTTGTGGATGCATATTTTATAAAACTTCACTATCAAACGAAAATATTTATTTTTGGTTTTACAACTTTCTTATTCAACTTTTAAATGGAAATTTTGCCTTTGCTTTGGTATTCGTTTAAATTTTTTTTTGATTCACAATATAATGGATTGAAATTCATACATAACAAATGGTATGTCCATGCATTTAAGTGCATGCGAATGTAAACGACGGGAATATTTTATTAATTATTGAAATATATTGTGTATTGGCTTCTTTATAAAAATTTAATCAATTTAATGGATATTGAAAGTAATAGAGTAACAGAGCTCTACATATTTAATCAATTAAAAGGATATTTTATTATATTTATTGTTAAATTTTTAAATATTTATGATATTTATTGTGCGCTATTTCTCGTCTGAAATGCACTTCAGATCGGACACGCATTAATTTTGGTGAAAATACAGCACAAAGTGTTTAACAGCACAAGTATTCCATAAGGTTTGCCTAGAAGGCCTAATACTTCAATTGAATCTAAGTCTACCTATTAATCTTGAGGAATAATTAAAACTCTGCATAATGGTATGAAGATATTTTTTATTGAAGTTGATGTTATGAACCATCTCAAACTTATATCGTATGCCACAGGAGTATTTGAAGCCTATTTTATATTCTTGTATGTACTTGGACGCACTGATACTCCTACCTTAGCTGCTCACACTATTTTCCTCAGCATACATGAGAACTTCAATGAAGTCTCTTGTTACTTCAAACTAATATCAGGCGGTATGCCTCATGAGTAGTTAGAGCTTGCTTTATATTCGTGTAAGTATCAGAAATCAGCAATGAATATTCAAAAGATAAGTAGATTCGAATCATACTCATAATTTCTGATACTTATACGCATTCATACTTACTTTAGTATCATACTACTCATATTCAAAATTTGAAGTACTCATCGTACTCATACTTAACAATACGTTGTTGATTTCTCCATGACTCAACATTTACAAGAATCACAAAATAAGTATGATTCGCGAACGAACACTATAATACTCACTAGAAGGTTAAGTGTTTGCTTTGCTTGCTGTCTTTGTCTTATTCTTCTTTTTTTGTAAATGTAAAAACGTTGTCAACTCATACTCAAAATTACATGAGTACTTATGAGTAGCGAAAAACGATTCATTATGTACTTCGGATATGCCAATAAATAGACACACTCTTACTACTACCTTCTCTGTCGACGCTGTTTTCTACAGCATGCGTAAGAACTCCAACGAAGCCTTCTGTTACTTGCTGGATCCAATTTGATTGCTAAAAAATGTTAAATTTATGGAGAACAAACGCAAATGAAATTATGTGTTCAAGTAACTTTTACATTACGAAGAGAAATACGCTCTACCATCCGATTAAATAAATAAATGCGATAGACGTCTGACTTACTCACTTTCTTACTTAATTGGCCATTAAAAACACGATTAACGAATTTCGGTCTGGCGTCTTCGATTCTTGCGTACCTTCGCCAGTTGGTCACTCAAATCGATGACAGGGCTTCCTCCAATTGGTCCCTTCATTCCTGCCAGAATGTGGAAGAAACGAAATCGATCCAACATCTGAGTAACCTCAATGAACTGTAATCAAACAAAAATAGACAATTACGCCACACTTAAACCCACATCTAATATTGTTGAAACGATTTGAGAAAATATGAAAACAAAAGAAATCTTTTTGTTGAATTCTTGTAATCCTGTTGTAATCAATATTTACTTAAGCAAAGGTTTTGA
Organism: Sarcophaga variegata; assembly: GCA_932273835.1. NCBI lineage: Eukaryota > Metazoa > Arthropoda > Insecta > Diptera > Sarcophagidae > Sarcophaga > Sarcophaga variegata. The sequence goes on along the minus strand of OW026358.1, from coordinate 91,790,362 downwards.
GGTGAATTTTTATAGCTTCAGTATGTCCTTTCTTTTGCTAATGCCCGTATGTAGCTTTGTTCAAGAATTTGTGTGATTAATAATTTTTTGAATGTATTAATTTAAAAAGTTTAAGGTTTTCAAAAGACAAAAGGCTTCTTAGTCATTTTATATGTTAAATAAAAGACAAAAATATAAAAAAGAAGGACCAAATCAAGAATTTATTTACCCAGTCTTTTAAAAGCAATTAATTTTGTAGTACAAGGCCAGATCAAGGATTTCATTAAAGCAATTCCCTTTTTTTGAGGAGAGAAAAAGTATCCTTTTTTATGATTAAATAGCGCGTAATAAAATAGATGATGGTGTCTTGACAAAATATTTACATACTTAAAAGCAATAAAAATCTTTTGTGGGGGTGAGAGGGGAACGAATAAAATAAAATATTTGGCGAGAGTTGGGGTAAATAAAATACAAAAGTATTAGTTTTAAAATAATCAATTATTTATTAGTACAGCGAACGTACCTTTCGGGTTGGGGGTTGATCGGGTATTAATATCTCTTTTCTTATATATTTTTAACAAATCTGTCATAGTATTAACAATTCACAATCACACAACCACACGGTTGTACAAAACTTAAGTTATGCTTAAGATTAAGGTGGCCAGCGTGAACACTAACCTTTTCTCAACCATATTTTTAACAGCTTTTATTGGTATCAGTTTTTGTAGCATAAAATCTACGCAGGGTAGAGCCAAATCTGATGTCTGCACTCCAGCTACTGATTTTGAGTAAGGAGAACAAATGAAAGGAAAAAAATGGGTAAAACTCACTGTCTTTCTTAATTGTTTAATGTTAAATGATTATGAAAATTTAATTTGAGTTTCTTTATACTGTAAGAAACAGAGAAGACTTCTATTATATTCTAAATTTTCATCCAACGAAACTTTCAAACTCTGACAACAGATAACGATAATCTAGTTGAATTTAAAGTCATCGTAGGCTTATTAGACGTGAGGCCTCTGTTCAAACTCCAGGTTAGGCACCTTCAACAAAACGAAATATGAAAAAATATTTCTTCGGCGACTTCCTCTCAACAGATTTTTGGCAAAAAATCTGAGAGTAAATAATATTGCTATAAAAAGTTTCTAAAAATCTGTCGCTCGGAATCGACTTTGAATTGTATGTCCCACCACGCATGTATAAAATTAATACACACAACATAAATGGTGTGAGAAACTAGGTCGAAAATGGGAATGCAAGCTAGTAATGACCAACTATGTATGTACGTATGCATATATTGGACAGGTTCTCATTGTCACGTACATACTACTGCAACTTATCTAACCCCACCCAAGAAACCGATTATGTATTGTATATCGTATACTTGTATCGGGTGGGCCATCTATCGGTTTAAATTTGAACCGTATTAGAATCTAGCAAAACTTATGTCATCATATCTTTTCGGATGGAGCTCATTTTCATCTTGGTGGGTACGTTAATAAACAAAATTACTTACAGTAGCAAATGCACCCGCTACGTGTGACTGTTTGGTGCGGCTTGTAGAGCGGAGGCATCATTGTCTTTGAAAATGAGGACGGCACAACCATTATGGTCAATGGAGCCAACTATCGCATCATGATAACCGATTTTTTTGTACCCGCTCTTCATGGTATTGATGTGAATGATGTCTGATTTTAACAGGATGATGCAACTTGCCAGATATCTCATGCCACATTCTATTTATTAAGTCAAATGTTTGATGGCCGTTTAATTAGCCGAAATGGTGATGCCAATTGGCCTCCAAGAAGCTGACATTTGACACCGTTGGACTATTTTTTTTTTTTTTCTGGGCGCCGTTACAGGAAAGTATTATGCCGATAATAAAGGGACAATTGAGCAATTGAAGGCTAATATTCGTGATGCCATTGCCGAGATACGACCCCATACACTCCAAGAAGTGCACGAAATTTGGTCCGATCGAATGAGGTAGTGTGAGGTCAGCCGATGCAGCCTTATGATTGAAATTATATTCCATTTCTAACCGGAAAAATTTTACTTCACAACAAAACAATAAATTTCGCAAAAATTTAAACCGTTTTTGTTTTATTGCACTTTTAAATTTAAACTTTTAAATGGCCCACTCTTTATATTGTGTAGTTGTATTAAGTTTTTCATTTTGATGCACCAAGAAAACTCAATGTGTGTGTGTGGTTGATTTTGTAACAAATTTCGTCTTTGAAGTTACGACAAAGAATAACAAGAATTGTTAAAATAGATAGAAAACCACACAGAATTGGTAAAATTGTTTGACGTTAAACACCAGTGGTGGTAACATCTGTCACATGATGTGCTGTCGTGAAAAAACTAACATGGTTGTTAAACTAGATATCAAAATGGAATATCAAAAGAAAAATTTATGTAATAATTAATGCATACGTACATACGTACACAACTGATCATTACAACCCTTCAGCCAGGATTACGAACAAGATTCTCATGCCACTTACGTTGCGTGTGTTAATTTGAGTGGAAGACCTACAGTTTAAAGTCGACTACAGGCGACAGATTTTTCGGAAACATTTCATGGCAATTTTATTTACTCTCAGAGTTTTTAACAGAAGTGGCATCATGTCTTATAAGTCAACACAGCACCTACTATACTACAACGACTTCCATTCATCTCGTGCCACATTAATTTGAGGGATTTGAGGTTATAGTCATTTCAAGTGCAGGATATTTAAACTGACCATATAGATTAAGATAACGACACAATTCCACTATTCGAGAAAATGATGCACCGAAACCAATCAATAATGACGTAGTGGTGGTTCCACCGTCCAGCACTGAAGGCGCAAAGTCTCTATTCAGTGACTTAAAGAGAACTAGGCTGATAAGGCTGATGGCATGCTCGCTAAATTGTTGAGGTAGGTAACGAGGTGGTAAGGTGCATGGCTGAAGGAAAGTATGTTCAATGATTGAATGCTCAGGTGTCCTCTCTTCTGTACTGAAAATGGAAGTCTCCACGATTTACGTCAACTACATAGTTATCTCTCCCTGTCACATATAAGCTTGTATTTTGTAAACAGCTAAAGTCATTAGTCAAAACTCCTATTGGATATTATCAGTGGGATTTCCGACCTGTTAAGTCCATCCGGGTATACACATTACGCTAAATCCTGGAGAATACCCATTAAAACGTCATCGATACACACCATGTTTGTGTAGACTGTAAGTCAGCTTTACTTTACTGCAGTGTTTGAGTTCGGTCCTTCTGATAAAATTGTGGGGAAAATCATAGTGCAACTCCTAAAGCTCGTTCAGGATAGGAAAGAACTTCTGTGAATAAATATGAAAAATTTATAGTGAACTTAAGACTTAAAGAAGTAGTCCTAAAAACAAAAAATAAAATTAAAAGAAAACAGCTAAAACAAAACAAAATAAAGCAAAGCAAGACAACGAAAACATACAAATAAACATATAAAAAATTTTGTTTTCGTGTACGTGTTTGTTGTTCTTGCACATCTAATGTGGCAAATCGTTAGACAAATAATAACAAGTGACATTATTGTTATTATTGTTGTTGTATATGCAAGTAAACATAGTTTTATTTTCACCACACACTTACAAATACAAAACATATACCATATACATATGTTTACATACACTATTTGCTTTTATCAGGATTATAATAATAGAGTGAGAGAGTAAATGTTCCAGAGAATACTAAATGGATGAGGGGATTTTATGCTATTTGAGCAGCATAAATGAATATGAGAGTATGTGCTAAATGCCAGGAAATCGTTAGGCTCGGCTGTGTAATCTTATTGCCTTGTTTATGTTGTATATGTTGATGTGCTAAACAACGGCAACGACAACGACATTATCGAATAGATAAGAAAGGAAGACAAAACATACAAAAGCACCATTATTATGATCCATAAAGTACTCGAAGTACGATTTTATTAAATAAAAGTGTTACTGTTCTATTAAATTTGTGTAGCACAGATCCTAGCCACTGATATTTTTTTTTTTTTGTATTATCATCAATAACATTATTACGTTACCTATTTGGGATCTTTATCACATATACTGCCATCAGAGTTGTTGTTATAGTCACCGTAGTCTAGTAGGTAGTGTGTTGGCTTATTAGACATGAAACCTCGTTTCAAAACCCCAAATCAGATATTTCTAACAAAACGAAATATGGCTTTTTCTCAGCAGATTTCTGGAAAAAATCTGAAGGAAAATAAAATTACCATTAAAAGTTTCCCAAAAGTCTGTCATTCGGAAACGACTTTAAACTGTAGGTCTCGCCACTTAGAGGTCGTAATCCTGACTGAAGGGTTGCAATGACAAATTATGTATGTTATGTATGAGCTAAGTGGTAAATAACGTCATCTTGTTGAAACCACATGTTATTGGCATCCAGATCATGCAATTTAGGCCAAAAAAGTTTGGTAATCATTGAGCTGAACTGCTCGCCATTAACAGTAATAAGCTGGTCAACGTCGTTGTCAAAAATTATGGACCAATAATTTTTTTCAGCTCAAAATCCACACTAAACAATGACATTTTAGAGATGTCTTTGACGCTATTGAATTTAATGTGGGTTGGCATGGCCCCAAGTTTCCACATTTTGTTTGTGCACATACTTGTTTATCCAAAAAAAGACCTCATCGCTGAGCATGAAGCTTACATCTATCTTGACAGATGTAGCTTCAACAAGATGGCTGTTACGAATTCTCAAAATTTGGAAGCTGCTATAGAACAAACTATTTCTTTATAAGCAATAAAACTTAAGCAACCAAGCTGCCGCAAAAGAATTTAATTTGAATTGAATTGCTTGAATTAGTGGTGGTAAGGAAAACAGAAATCACAAAAATTTTAAATTTTTTCCATTCTTTACACTTGACGATAGAATATTCTTTCGGATTTACGGATGCATTTGAAAAAAAAATTTTTCTACAAATGATAGATTTGTGGTTTGGATATGAGTCAGCTATTACAGCGTACCAACTTCAAGCTATGGGTGGATGGATCAAACATAGTCATACATACATAATTGGACATTACCACCCATCAGTCAGTATTACGACCCAGTTTCTCCCACCACTTATATTGTGTGTGTTAAATTTAAAACATGAATGGCGTCCCCTACAGTTAAAAGTCGACTCCAAACGACAGATTTTTGAGAAAATTTTTAATGGCAAATATATTTTACTCTGAGAGTTTTTGCTAGATATCTCCTCCATACACTATGTTTTAATATTTTTTTAATTTTATTTTTTAATAAAAAAGTGCAAAACCTTTAAATGTTCCTGTCAAAGTCTGTTGTTGCCATACATTTTATATTTACTCATAAAAACATTGAAACTTTTATTGTTAAATGTCTATGCACGATTTTATTATTCTGACCATAGAAAACATACAACTGCGAACATATAAACATAACATAAAGTAATGTTTTTCATACGAAATTGTTAAAATTGGGATTGTTATAAAAAGTTAAAAAAATGAAAATAATTCAATAAATATTTCTCTTGAAATTGCAAATTCCTTAATGTTAAAATTTTTGTGGTGAAACAATAAAGATTAAAATTAAAAAGTTTTCTTGTCTCTTCTTTAAATTTACAAAACCACAAAATATGTTAGAATTCTTAAAAAAAAATTCCTTTGGATACACATATGAGCACATACATATATACACTTTTGCCAAGCATTGATACCTTGGGGCCAGTAGTAGCAGTTTATTTTTCATCTTCATGACATTTAATTTTGGGCTTAAATTTTAAGGTTTAATTTTTATTTCCAATAGCCCATGAGTTACTTTATAAATTTGATATGTTTGCACAAAATTTATCAGCTGGATTACTGCAGCAGTTCAATACCAAAACCCTTAATAAATATACCACGTACCCGAAAGATGTCCGCGTCATGATATATATTACAACATTTATGGTGAGCCCTTTTTTGATGTCTGAAACATATGTACATACATAAATAAATAATTGGTCATTACAACCCTTCAGTCAGGATTACGACCTAGTTTCTCACACCACTTATGTTGTGCGTGTTAATTTTATACATGAGTAACGAGGGCCCTACAGTTTAAAGTCGACTCCGAACGACAGATTCTTGAGATACTTTTTCATTGCAATTTTATTTATTCTCAGAGTTTTTTCCAGATATTTGCTGAGAGGAAGTCACCGAAGACATATTTTTTCGTATTTGGTTTTCTTGGAGATGTTTGACCTGGAGCTTGAACCGTAGCCTCACGTCTAATAAGCTAAGACACTACCTACTAGACTATGGCGACTTCGTTCTTTACTCACTCTTATTACTTAGTCAAGGTGCAAAGTACTTTCCAAAATAATAGAGTTCGCTGGTTCCGTCCAGGGGACAATTAAGAAAGGAACTGACAGTTGCTCGATCCAATAAGCCTGTTGAATTTTCCATTTGATCTTCACTATCTAATGTTGATGGCAGTTTCTACCCTAATAGTTTTAAAGTTCGAACAACCTACCTATGCAATGCCTGCTACATATCATTGAGGCATATTTGACCATCCTTAAAACGTTCTTTATGCGAGTCTTCCATATCACTTTGCATACATAATTGGTCATCACAACCCTTTAGTCAGGATTACGACCTACCTTCTCACACCACATCTGTTGTGTGTGTTAATTTTATACATGAGTGGCGGAACTTCTAGTTTGAAGTAGATTTTTGAGAAAGAAAAAATATTTTTCATATTTCGTTTACTTGGAGATGTCCGACGTGGGGTTTGAACCAAGACCTCACGTCTAATAAGCCAGGACACTACCTACTAAACTACTGCATAACAATAGAGCATATGTGACCCTCCTTAAAACGTTCTCTATATCAGGTTAGTAACCAGTATCATTTCCAGATAGTTGCCTACGTTTACTATCCTCAGTTTACTATCCAGTACTACTCCCAAAATACTTGGTATCTAAGGACACCTTACCCAGAAATTAAAGAGTTTTCCATTAGAAAAGTTTCGTCCTCCTCGTTAATAGTTATATTGTGATTTGATTGACTCCACCGCCTTACAGAATGGAATATTCCTGGCTAACCTGATTATGGATTAAGAAGATCGCAGCATGTCTGGTTTTAGAGCTCTTATATAGTGTTCTTATGTAACTAACCCGGGATCATAGGTATTTTAAGTGAACTGGAGGCCGGTCCATGTAAACTAACTTTATCTATTAATGAATAGTGCAAAAAAATCTTTATGAGTTCTTCGAATGTAAGTGCTTTTCAATAATAACGTAAACCTCTTTCTTTTGTTCTCTCAATTATATATATAATCGCGTTGGAAGAATATTTTATTAATTTTTTTTTTATTCATAATTTCGTAGAAATGATATTCAATTCATATTCAATTCACTTTCGAATGTTTCCCTGTGTGATTTTTAAATTATATCTGCGGTTAAATGACCGTTTATTCAATGACAACATAACATTTATTTAAGCCATCTTTGTTTTCACTTTATTTTTTATTATTTGTTTTGCTTTTGAAATACTGTATAATGCAGTTGAAAGCAAGCAAACAATAATTGCTACCAAAACAGCAACCAGTTTTTATTTTTTTTTTCATTTCATGCTCCACTTTAATGTCTACAGAGGGAGGATTCATTCTTTCCCGAACATTTTATCCAAGTTTTATGTCTGCAGTATTATATTTGACTGAATTTTTTTTATTTCAATGATGGTATTACCAATCGAATCATTTGGGAAAATATCTTGCAGTCATACATACGTTCAACATGTGGCAAAACAATTTTACACCAGCAATCCTTTCATTCAAAAAGCAAAAAATCCTTCACACACTGACTATTTTCCTCGTCTATATGTACTATAAAATATTAAAAGGTCCCGTTTGTATACAAAGTATTTCAGTTCGTTTTTGTTTATTCTTTCAAAATATAGCTTAAGGAGCCAAAGTTAAATTGCGTGAACATAGAAATGGTTGAACGAACTTTTTATGTTTGGTAAATTTAATATCATTTCAGAGTAAATTTCCCTTTTCTTTCATCCGTAGACGAAATAAGTTTAAAATTATACCCAACGCTACACAAACGATGATTTTCGTACATACATAAAGCGAGTTAATAGAAACGAAGATAACGATTGAGGACGAGTACAGCCAAGACAACACACCCAACGGTTATGGGGACCATGTTCTTCATAAAAAAGGCATAAAGAAAAAATAAAATAAATAAACGAGTGGAGTAGAGAGATTGAAAATATACAGAAAACCGGAAGGATCAGATACACAAAGGTAGACGCATATCCGTAAGTTAGGTAAGTTAATCTACAGGACAACCTGAATATGTCTAACGATGGAGAATCGTCTCCAAATGCTCCATAAGTCTCCAATTGCTACATAAGTTGGTCATTACAACCCTTTAGTCAGGATTACGACCTAGTTTCTCACACCACTTATGTTGTGTGTGTTAATTTTATATATGAGTGGTGGGACCTACAGTTTAAAGTCGACTCCGATGGCAATTTTATTTACTCTCAGTTTTTGCCAGAAATCTGCTGAAAGAAAGTCGCCGAAGAAATATTTTTGTATTTTGTTTTGATGTCAGGCCTGGGGCTCGAACCCTGGATTTACGTCTAATAAGCCAACACACTACCTACTAGACTACGGCGACCATACTCCACTTGTTAATTAGCAGATGCAAATCAACGACAATAGACGGCCAGGAGTTTTTACCCACATAACAATCCGATCTATCTTCTCTTTCAGCCAAGTCAATTCATGATCATCTAACAAGAGCAACAGTGTTCTTGTTCCCAATCATATTACTAAGTCCCAGAACTGAACAGAAACTAATTCAATCCGATCCAAGGACTTTTACATAATCCTAAACGACGAGAACCACTAGATCGATCTTATTGTCCTCATTGTCACTTGACTGTCCATGAAAATTACGTAAGAACTTTCATTGTATGAAGAGAGAACAGTTTAATGAGAACCATTCAGCAAATATATTCGCCTGAACAATCCTGCAGTTGCCATTCAGACCTCGTCCAAAATGCTTACAAAGAATTCCAGCACCAGTGCCTCTATGCTGTTTTGAAAGTTACTTAGATACTATGGGACAAGATTCTATACGGTGAGGTATGAGTATGATGATGATATGTGAGTATTTGATGATATATTCTTCTTTCCAATGGAAAACGATGTTTAGAATATTGAAGTAACAGCACGACCTTTGCCATGAGCATCGTATTAAGCGCCTCCTAGTAGATTTAAGTAGAGAGCAGTTTAGCCCGCCGTACCTTGTACAAGATCACATACTTACATACATACATACATAATGGGTTATCACAACCCTTCAGTCAGAATTACGACCTAGTTTCTCACACCACTGGTGGAACCTACAGTTTAAAGTCGACTCCGAACGACAGATTTTTGAGAAACTTTTCATGGCAATTTTATTTACTCTCAGAGTTTTTGCCAGAAATCTGCTGAGAGGAAGTCGCCGAAGAAATAATTTTTGTATTTTGCCTTGATGTCTGGCCTGGGGCTCGAACCTTGGCTTTACGTCTAATAAGCCAACACACTACCTACTAGACTACGGCGACTTCAAGATCCTTGTAAAAGATCCCAACTAATAAAGGCATCACATCGATCAACATAACTGTATGTAATAAATGGTCTAACAATCACCATATAATACCAATGAATGGAGTTGTAGAAGTACTCTTTCGTCCTCTTTTAAAAATTCGGGTTGCTGTCCAGGATAACGCCAAGATATTTAGCTTCAAAAGGGAGTAAAAGCTGTACAATATTCAATCTAGTCATTCGGAAGTTATCAATCTTATATCTACAAACAAACATTCCTATTGCAAACGATCGTAAGATAATGGAGTTCTTGTGGCCTCAACCAGTACATACTGACCTGTACACTGGCTGTGCAGTACTTTTATCCCTACAAGGAAATGGAATATTGAGTGACTAATTGGTTGGCTTCAAATGATGAACTATTTTAACGGCCTAATTATCTGTAAAATAGAATAAATGTGTAGCAAGCAATGAACAATAGTTTTGAATAAAATGTTTCCTATTTTCCTATTAAAACTTAGGGCCATTATTACAACTTGCCGTTAACTAAAGGGAGGATTTTAACGGGCAGATAATTTGATTTTCATTATTATAAGTGGACAATATGGTAGAAGTGAGCGTTAAGCTAAATGGATGATGATCCTCCCATCCTACTGGTAACTTTTAAAGTAAAGTTTATGTTTGAACTTGCCATATTATATATTATTTTCAAATACAACAAAAAAACAGAACGCCGTTGTTGCCACTGCGTTTAAAAAAACACTGCCATATTTTTAATAAAGTTAACTTTATTATATCATTAGGTTGTAATAATGAAAAGAAGTTAAGGCTGACTTTAAAGTTCACTTCAGCTAAAGTTACATTTAACTAAACCTAATTTTAACGGCTAGTTGTAATAATGGCCCTTAGTGTTTCATTTTCACAAAAAAAACGCTTACTTCATATCATGGCAATTGCATGGTGTACAGATAATTATTTGAGTCAGAGTATAACTGATTCTAGTAGCTATTAAATTATTACATATAAATTTATAAATATTTTTTAATTTCTAAAATATTTTTCATGTTAATAAAGCAATTCATATAAAACTACTTATAAAGTGCTGGAGTATCCTTGCTTAAGTATTTTTCAAGAAAAACATTTATTTATTAAACCAAAGAGAACATTTTAAAGAAAAAAATTTTAATTTTATATGAACTTTGAATTTAAGATGCATTTATGTTAAGATCATAAAAACCTGCCGATGTCAAAATGGCATTCTTTACATTACATAACATTGCATTATTTATTAATTTTCTAAATTAATTGCAGTAATTGGGTGCACAACATTATCCATTAGTGTTTCATATTTAGCCTGTGGCTTGATTATAACACAGAATAAGACAATGAAAAAAAATGTCTTAAAATTTGTAAAGATTGTTTTAATGTTTTTTTGTTAGCTATTAAACAACAATTAAACGAAATTACTGGAAAATGGGTGCAACAACCACTTGTGAAATTTTACTTCAAAGACATGATAGAAAATCAGTGGCAATGAAAAATGGATTTAGTTTCAGAGCCCTAAATGAAGGAAACCATGGCTTTATCAGGGACAACTATCAATTTCGGCTGCAAAACCAGATCGATTCGCCCTGAGGACAATACCGTGTGTTAGCAGTGACCAGAATTGTGTGGTGTCCCACGAGCTCCTAAAACCTGTTAAAACCATTATCATTACCGCCAACGAATTGATCAATTTGAACATGCCTTGATTGAAAAACGATAAGAATTAGGTCACTAATCGGTTTTCATCAAAAGACGAACAGTTTTATTGGCACGGAATTTACAAAATCATGCCGTCGGGCAACAAATTAAATTTCATACTTACAGATGTAAAAAGTTATCACTAACCATACATAAATGGCAACCCTACAATAAGCTGAATAAAAGCCTAATCTTGAAACTGACCGTTAAAAATCTCTGCCATTCCATATTTTGCTTAGCAGATTTTGTTTACCACATTTGCGTGTGAATTTTGGAAAGGTTGATTTTTTTAAACCATATTTCTTTGAAAACAACTTAGTCAGCCCATCACTGTCAACATCGAGCACTATATGTAGATAATTATCAAATTCTTTTACCGTAAATTGGATGGCCTGGATACCAAAAACCTGTGAATTCAACCGAACGGCGCTATCACCTCACGTGGAGGTTATATAAATTGCCACCGAGATAAAACAATGACCTCAAAGCCAATTTAACTCATGTCATCGGTCAAACTCAGCCTGATTTATGCGTCAAGGTCATGTAAAATTTGACATTTTAATCCGAAAAGTCGTAGCGGATGTTATATACCGTCGTAGGCAAGTAGGTTGTGTGTTGGCTTATTATATCTGAACAAATTTCTAGCAAAAGTCCCGCCGCTCATGTATAAATTTAACGCTCACAACATAAGTGAAAAGCTAGTCGTAATCTTGACGGGAGGTTTGTAATGACTAATTATATACTTGTATGCATATGTCACATATAATAACATCAATAAGTCCTTTAAACAAAAATATCGGTGATATATCACATCCACTTTCTTTTATTTAAATTTAAATATGAGAAACGCTAATGAAAGACCTGATATATAATACATACATACATAAGTGGCCATTACAACCGTTCAGTCAGGATTGCGTCCTAGCTTCTCACACCACTCATGTTATCTGTGCTATATTTATACAGTTTAAAGTCGATACCGAACGACAGATTCTAGAACAACTTTTTCATGACAATTCTATTTACACTCTCAGATTTTTTGCCAGAAATCTACTGAGAGGAAGTCGTCGAAGAAATACATACATACATAATTGGTCATTACAACCCTTTAGTCAGGATTACGACCTAATTTCTCACACCACTTATGTTGTGTGTGTTAATTTTATACATGAGTGGTGGGACCTACAGTTTAAAGTCGACTCCGAACGACAGATTTTTGAGAAACTTTTCATGGCAATTTTTATTTACTCTCAGAGTTTTTGCCAGAAATCTGCTGAGAGGAAGTCGCCGAAGAAATACTTTTTGTATTTTGTTTTGTTGTCTGGCATGGGGTTTGAACCGTGGCCTTACGTCTAATAAGCCAACACACTACCTACTAGACTTCGGCGACTTCATATTGTGATTGTGCAAAGGATTATTAACGCCCTATAAATGGATTTAGTTTTGATTTAAGAATACTCCGTTGTGAATTGCTTGATATACTCTACTGCTTATAAAAGTAGTCAGTGGAAGCATTTGTCAGTGACAAGTATAATCTGTAGAGAATTCCCATCAATCATGTTGTTTACATCGAACTCTGCCGTACGTCGTTTTACATTTCCATGCGGTTCATATATATTCCAATAATTTTCAATGTTAAAATAATATCTTGCTTGTATTCAAGAAAAATGCTTTTTATTTGAACATAGCTGTACATATTTAACCAAATAGAACATGTACGTTAAAGTTGTGTAAAATATTTATCTACTCTTGTTACTTTCGTACTTTTGAGGGAGGAGTTCTTATAATGTTTTCACAGCAAAACTTAGACAGTTGCTTATTGCTGACAGTTTAAGTGCTATTGTTAGCTTAGTTAGTTCCCATACAGTGGCGGAATGAATAGTTTATATTTCGCTTTGGGTACTCGTGTACACATTTGTTTTGTTTTACGTAATAATCAGGTAGAATCTCAACTTTTCACTGGCTGAACTTTAAAGAAGATAAATTTCCTTTTAGGTTGCTATGGTACTTTAATTGTTTCTTGATACAACCGTAAAAGCTACACAACAATGGTTATGGAATTCATGTATAATCAAGAAAAATTAAGAAAAGGGAAACTCAAACGGTTAAATTTTCACCAAATGTTTTCGGATAGAGAATAAATGTATTCAAATAAACAAATCGTTTTTAGTTTAACAAATGTTAATGTCCACGCAGCATACAGTGGACAGCAAAAGTGTAGGTACCCCAAATATGTCATAAATTTGCAGCGCAAAAGTGTACTTACCCCCAATAAGAACTCTGAGTAAATTTAAAATTCAAAGGCCCAATATTTTAAAACGTTGTATCCAGTATTTAATAGGATATTCTTTAAGGTCAAGCAGTCAATTTAATCCATTTGGCATCGAATGTACCAGTTTTGTTTAGCATTTTCTGTTGGGTAACTCATAAATTTTTTTCCTTCATTGCTCATTATAGTTGAAATTACTTTCTATTGAAATTTAAAAGTTTAACTTTAAAAATGCAATAAAAATAAAAGAAAACTTTTGAAATTTTGATAAAATTTTTGTCATGAAGTATAGTTATTGCGGTTAGAAATGGATTATTTCACTCATATGGCTGCCGCACGTGGTGTCACAGTACCTCATTCGATCGGACCAATTTTCGTGTACTCTTTCGACTGCATGGGGTCGTATCTAGACAATAGCATAACGAATGTTGACCTTTAAATGCTCAATTGTTTCTGGTTTGTCGGCATAACACTTTTCATTAACGGCGCCCCACAGGCAATAGTCGAACGGTATCAAGTCGCAGCTGATTTGCGGTCAATAGACATCATAATTTCGGCTAATTAAACGGCCATCAAACGTTTGTCACAATAAATCGACTGCAACTGCACAAACCTTTCGAAACCAAACATCGTTCTCATCAATACCATGAAGAGCGGGTACAAAAAACTCGGTTACCATGGTGCGATACGTGTCTCCACTGACCGTATTGGTAGCGCCGTCCTTATTTTCAAAGAAATCTGAGCAAATGATGCCTTCCTCTCTCCAAGGCGCAACAAATAGTCACTTGTAAAGAGTGCATTGGCTTCTGTGGGTTTTCTGAGTCCCAAATAAGGCAATTTTGCTTATTAAAGTACCCACTAAGATGAAAATGAGTTTCATCTGAAAAGATGACTTTTTTGGCAAAATCGACGTCATCGTGTAGTTTCTCGTTTGATCCAATAAATCCAAACGTTACTCAAGCATAAATCGATTCAATACGTTCAGTGCAGATCATATACTGAATTTTGTGACAGGATAGAACAACATAAGTATTGCCAGATTGAAAATAACGGATGGTTCAAATTCAAATCGATAGATGGCCCACCCTATATTTTTTCTGACAATAATATACATACAAATATCTGTTGAAAAAAGACAAACGCATAGAGGTTTTCTTAAGAACTAAAATATTGTCAGTGGATATAAACGTCCTTGTATTTCCTTATACCATATTAAACGAAATTCTTCGAATGTCCTCTGCACTCGATTTGTATTTTTTTTTGCAATTTCGTTAGAATTGATTTTCATTTTGGTGATCAAATTTCCACCCGTGGAGTGTATTTTAAATTTTAAATGACCAAATGTATGCAAACGTATATGCAAGTATGCATTTTAAAGGATATTTTATGGTAACAATATGCACAATATCATGTCCGAAAAGTTAATTTTTATGGACAAAATCGGTGAGGACTTAAAGAAACTTTAAAACTTAAAATTCTGTACACGTGCGAGTGTATGAAGAAGTTAAGGTAATGTTTGATTGGCAAAATATAAGTATATATCGTATGTATAGTGTAGCCTACTTTGTAAGATTTTTGTTTTTTAGGTCATGGAATATCAAATAATACGTAGTAAATTCTTATCTCAAAATCAAATTCGAAAAAAGTTATATAATATATGAATATATTTTAGATTTGACAAACAAAAACTGAAAATGTAATGGAAATTGAATTCTGAAACATCAGTTTGTATACATACATACACACATATGTAATTGGTTACTTCAACCCTTCAGTCTGGATTACGACCTAGTTTCTCACACCACTTATGTTGTGTGTGTTAATTTAATACATGAGTAGCGGGACCTACAGTTTAAAGTCGACTCTGAACGACAGATTTTTTGAGAAACTTTTCATGGCAATTTTTATTTACTCAGAGTTTTTAGCCAGAAATCTACTGAGAGGAACACGCCGAAGAAATATTTTCTGTATTTCGTTTTAATGTCTGACCTGAAATTTGTTTATATTTATACTACTACTACAAGATATTACGCTAATGGGAAAAGCCCAAAACAGTTATGGTTCTATTCTTAGAAAAGATCCAACACAAATTAAATCATATCAGCCTAGTATTTTTTATCAGATCCGTAAAAAATCCATCAAAACACTTTAATCCATGTATATCGGTTCTAACATGGAAATCCATTTGATCAGTCCAATTTTTAACTAACTTTTCGGGTAAATCAGGCCGCATGCCGTCTATGGACCATATATCGTCAATTGGCTTCCAATGCCAAGAGTTATCAGTTTGTCGACATAAACAAACGACGTAACACAATCCAATAAAGGTAAGCCAGACACGTTATAAATCACACGAACGACCACTTCTGGAATGAAAGTTTCCACTAAATTGATTTAGCAATAAATGGATTGTTAAGTACGCTGTATGGCAACTTTGGCTGTATCACATATCATTGATATATTTTTTGAACAAACATTATTTTTGAAGGAAATAAGGAATGGTAATGCCACCAACTTGTAAACCACACCAAATAATAAATTTTAGTGGATGTAATGGTGATTTCTTCTTGTTCCGCCATATTAAGAAATCAAACATAATGAAGAAACATACATGTTGGAACAATGTAAAAAATAGATGGTAAAATAAGAAACTAATATTAGATACAGATTTCGTACACCAATATGCATTTTTTTGTAAATAGCACGGAGCGCCAGTCAAAATTCAACCACCTAATGTGTAAGTTATGAGTTTTGTTGAGTAAACCTCAAAAAAAAAAATTTCTTGAACCCTCCGAACTTGTATTTGACAAAAACGGTTTTTTGATCTTTTAACACAAAATTATTGATTACCCAAATATTTTTTAATCTATTTTTAAAATTCAAAGTTATTTGAAAAGAGGACAGATGAGGCTTTAAAACGGACATATAGTTCGAACTAACATTTTATGAGTTTCGATCGGTAAACATGGAAAATATGAATTTTTTTTAATTTTTTCAAATTTAGCTGCTCTTGATTGCAAAATTTTATTAAAAAATATGAGATAAGTGATATCATTCTGAAAGTGCATTATCTTTGTGAAGATATTGACACTTCGTTTGATCAATTTGGACAAAAATTACCGTAGTTATTATTCAAATAGTATAACAGTAAAACAGTTAAAAAGTAAGCCGAAAAACTTGCTCATGAGAGCATGACTGCAAATATCTACAGATAACGTAAAACGAAACTGGTACATTCAATGCTAAATGGATGGCATTTTAATAAATTGAGCGTTTGAATTTTAAATTTAGTCTGAGCTCTTCTTGGGGGTACCTACACTTTTGCGGTGCATAAAGAGGAGACCTTACATACATACCTACATACATAATTGGTCATTACAACCCTTCAGTCAGGATTACGACCTAGTTTCTCACACCACTTATTTTGTGTGTATTAATTTTATACATGAGTGGTGGGACCTACAGTTTAAAGTCGACTCCGAAAGACAGATTTTTGAGAAACTTTTATTTACTCTCAGAATTTTTCCAGAAATCTGTTGAGAGAAAGTCGCCGAAGAAATACTTTTTTGTATTTTGTTTGATGTCTGGCCTGGGGCTCAAACCCTGGCTTTACCTCTAATAAGCCAACACACTACCTACTACACTACAGCTAGATAGGGAACCACCAGAACCTATTCCATATTTTTCTTATGGTTTGTGAAAAACCTTACATTTTTTTTTTGCGTTTTAATAAAATGGAAATTAATTAATATAATAAATATAAAAAACATTAATTATTTTCATATACTATTATTTAAAATTCATACAATTGGGGTACTCAGACTTTTGCTGTCCACTGTATATTTATTAATATTATTAGTATTATTTGATGCAATATGGAAGGATTTAGAAACCAGCGATACATGTCAGATTGTATCGCTTCTTTTTATTTATCACATTTGTTTAAAATTTGTTTGTTTAAATTATTATTTTTTAAATAAAGTAAATAAAGGAACCTCCACATCTACTAATCTACTCTTTCCTTGAAGTTAGTGTATACAAATTTTGCATCTGTTTAGCTTGGAATTTAATGTTTTTAATAATGAATACACGCAATAGCACTAAAGCCCTAATAGGCTCTACTTCTTTTCTTTAAAGTTTAATAAAAAGCAAAATATTCCCAATCTGCTGGCGCCCGATTGTGGTAGCCACCAAATATTTTCTTTACACTTCGTAACTATTTTTGCTAACATTTACAAAAATAGCAACGAACACATACATGCCACTTTGTTTTTGTAGTTTGCTTGTTAGTTTGCAAGTGAAAATAGAAAATATAAATCTTAAGTTTTTGTTTATTTCTTTTACTTTCATTTTTTCATTCTCTTCTATTGTCTTAAATAAGACACACTGGTCTCGTTTTGCAGAGTTCTTTTTACATCCCTTACTGTGAGCAAAGAAATAAACAAATAAATTAAACTGAAATATATTGTTAGAATTCGTGCAGGAAGAGTTTTGGACGATACTGAAAATACTTTGGGCTAAAAATTTTAAATAACAATAACTTGTGTTACTTTTTTTAAAAATTTTCCAAAAATAACAATTAAATGTTTTGACTAGAATATCATTTACTTCCATAGTGAATAAAATTTATAAATAATGTTGCGTTTTTGCCATTTTAAAAAGGTTTAGAAAATGAGTTCGTAGATTGCAAATAAAATAAAAATAAATTTGTGTTTGGTTTTAAATAAATTCTTTATTGTTTACACAATTCCGTGTGCCACTGCTCACAACTTGATGTAAACAACAACAATTTGTTTGTTTGTTATTTTTCTTTACACTCTTTTGCGTAAAAACTAACAATTGTTCGTTAGGTCTTAGGAGATCTTGAAAACACGATTATTATCTTCACACGCAACGCGTCTTCACACAAGACTGACTGAATTTTTACTGATTCCGTTGCCTGCTTTGTCTTGCCTTTAATATCGCAGGGTAAACAGTCTGATGAATGCTCTTGAAGTAGAATGACTTGTGTATTGTGTATTTTGTGTGTTTGTGTATTTTGTTTACGATTGTCCTTGCAGTGTTGTTGTTGCCTGTTTGTTTAATTGTTTATCCCTTTTATTATACTGATGTTGTTGCTATATTTTTGTTTATTTGTTGATCATGTAAACAAGTCCATTGTTTTTGTAGCTTTTATTTATCATTTTAATGTTAAACGATTCGATCATTTCCATTTTTGTAATAATAATTTAATTAATTAAGAGTATATGAAGGTTCACGGTTCAAACCCTAGGTCAAAACATTTCCAACACAACGGAATATGAAAAAGATTTCCGGCAAAGCTCTGACTGTAAATAAAACTGCCTGTAAAATTTCCTAAAAATCTATCGTTCTCGTCAGCTTTAAACTGCAGGTCGCGCCACTCATCTATAAAATGAACACACACAACACAAGTGGTTTGAGAAGAGAGGCCGTAATCCTGACTGAAGGGTTGTAATGACTAATTATGTATGCATGCACGTAAGAAGATGTTGAGTTAATTTAATTTTGACCTAGAATACCTAAACCGTATTGAATACGTTCATATTTTGTGAAGACATAATAAAGCCTAGGAACAATAAAGTTTGATAAAATTTATACAAGCGATTCACTATAGTAATTTCGCGTTTGATCGTTTTGTAAACCGTAGTAACCGCTATTTAACAAATACAGTCAGAATGGAATGTTTCACCGTTATTGAAGAGAAGCTATATAGCTGCTTAAGTTATCACCATATTATCTATGAATAATGACAGAGTGAGCTGCGGTATATTTTTTAAGGCATCTGATATTAAGCTTTCTTATAGAGATGTTGCCAACTGCTGCGTTAATCAGGCAGAGGTCAGCGTTTTTAAAAGCTACACAGTGTTTGTTTTACGGCGGAAGTTTTCATCAAAATCTCTTGCTTTCTCAGGCTATCAGACTAGTCGCTGTAGCCTAGTAGGAAGTTTGTTCGCTTATTAGATGTAAATCCCGGGTTCAAACACCAGGTCAGACATCAAAACAAAAATATGAAAAAATATTTCTTCGGTGACTGCTTCTGAAAAGTTTCTCAAAAATCAGTCGTTCGGAGTCGACTTTAAACCCACCACTCATGTATAAGATTAACGCATACAACATAAGTGGTGTGAGAAACTAGGTCGTAATCCTGACTGAAGGGTTGTAATGACCAATTATGTATGTATGTATGTATTAGGCAGGGATTAAGTCCCTAATGTCCCGTTCTTGTGCTTAAATACCAAGGATTTATCGGATTATCTAAAGGTAACTCTCGTAAGGGTTCCGGAGTATAGGAATATCGTTGAAAATTGCATTACTGATGAGCATGATGGTATGGAGCTGATCATTTTATAGGGAGCCCTTATCTCGATGACTGCAAACAGGTACGTACAATATCGCTAGACTCTGCAGCGTACGTATAGATAAAACTAGGGACGTCTCTTCTTAATCTTAAATAGCATGGCCATGCGTCGTACAACAATGATTCCGTATTTCACCTCATGTGTCTGCTCTTATCATAAAAAAACGCAGGACATCTCTCTTTCTGATATCCTTGACTGAGCTCTTGAATATAAAGATTTCTGCAATAGCAAGATTTCTTTTGGACTTGACTCAAGTGAGGCTATTTTCAATGGATATTATTGTTTGCTATCAGCATAAGAACCCAACCATGCTTCAGACGATTTATTAACAATCTGTGTGGTCTGGCAGTGTATTGTGAGTATACAAAAAGTCTCCAATTGGCCAATCACACACGAGAACAATTATGCTGGCACAAAATGGCAGCTTGTAGGCAAGATAGGTGAGAAGGTGGTTTTTTGCTGGCATAATTTTTCAACCAGCTTCTACCCCGCACAAACCAGTACATAAACAACACAAAACCAATACACATACATTTATAGAGGAGTCATCGTCTTAATGGTCTGCTTGTAGTCAGCACAATTTGAGAGTTTGTAGATAACAGAAAACATATAGAAATTATAGCTTAGTCTACGTCCTCACTGGCACACTATATATGTATATTCACTTGAAAAATATTTCCTTGCGTTTCGGTAAAAAGAAATTCTCATAAAACGGTAAAATTATTTTTGGTGATTCATTTTTTTCAAAACTTACTAACAAAACTCGGTTTGTTTAAATACGTTATGTATACTGTTATTTGTTGGTTTGCGAGTTTATTCGATAAAGTTCAGTCAAAAGCCAGTTTACATTGGCCAGCCAGTTGAGAGTAGATTCAAATTATCTGCTGGCACTAGGGCTATAAAAATGTACAATTTTTAGGTGCTGCTTCAATAAACTTTTTTCTTCCGATTATTGTTTATTATAATATATGTAAAGAATGCAAGAAAAGTAAAAAACCGTTATTTTATTTTAACATTTTGTTATTAAAACCTGGGAAAATTTATAAACAAAAATGTACCGTTTAATGGTACATGTTGTGTTTGTAGCATGAAATAAAATTGTTTTATAATTTGATTTTTAATTTTTAATCAACACTTTTTAGTCAATCCAAAAAATATGTAAGAGCATTGCAAAATAAGTTTCAGATTTCCAAACACCATGAGGTCCCGTCCCCCAGACAACGTTATTGTTAAGGACCAGAAACCATTGTCTGTTCACAAAACATTTTCCATTAGAAATACTACACCATGCTGTTGCATCACAGACATATTATTCTGTTTCCTTTTCATTTTTGCTTTTTGTTTTGTTTGCTTTCTCGACATTATTTGTCCTCTGGTATTTGGTTTTTATTAGTGTATGAAAATTTAAATTTTATTTATTTATCCGCTTCCGCTAAAACGCGTCAATGCTCTCATATATTGAGACATCAGAAGCAACAGTGGGTTCACCAATGATTGTACAAATGCTGTACAAAAAAAACATTATTGTGGGCAAATATTATTTCTAAGTAATACATACATACATAATTGTTCATTACAACCGTTTAGTCAGGATTACAACCTAGTTTCTCACACCACTTATGTTGTGTGCCCTTAATTTTGATACATGACTGGCGGGACCTACAGTTTCAAGTCGATTCCGAATGACAGATTATTAAGAAACTTTTCATGGCAATTTTATTTACTCTCAGAGTTTTTGCCAAAAAATCTGTTGCCGAGGAAATACTTTTTGTATTTTGTTTGATGTCTGGCCTGTAGTTTGAACCCAGGCTTTACGTCTAATAATCCAACACATTACATACTAGACTACGGCGACTTCTTGTTCTTGTTCAATGTTAGAATTCACTGCCTTAAAAAGCAGCCTGGATATCTCGCCTAAAGATATATCGCCTGTAGATATCACCGACACTTTCGTCTGAAAGACGCTGTAGTTATTTGGCAGGCTTATAGGCTGGGCTATTCCAATCGATTCCGAAAATAGTTCCGTTCAATTTGAAGCCATCAGTGAAGATTTGTACGGACTCTTTTAAGAGGATGGATGTACTGAATATCATGGCGAAGTTGCTCCCGAAACACTAACTCATACAAACCAACGAAATAATAAAAATATGCGCAGATTTCATGAAGAAATGAAGGAGTTTAATTTAACTTGGCCGTTGGTGTCATATTTATATTATAAAGTACAGTGAAGCATTGGTAAATAACTTTAATACGGTCGAGTTTTGATGAAATTTGATTAAAAAATTTTTTAAGTTGTATTACAATGGCAAATTAACATGTGGAATAGGGTGGCCTGGTAGCCTAGTGGGTAGTAGACTACTAGCGTTAGGGCCGTGAGTTCGATTCCCACCAGAGGCTCTGGTCTGTTACACTAAACCGAGAATATGTTCGAAGTTAATCAGCTCGTACATAATTGAATATATAATTTGATAAGTCGCAGTCTAGTAGGTAGTGTGTTGTCTTATTAGACGTAAAGCCTGGGTTCAAGCTCCAGGCCAGACATCAAAACAAAATACAAAAATTATTTCTTCGGCGACTTCCTCTCAGCAGATTTCTGGCAAAAACTCTGAGAGTAAATAAATTGCCATGAAGAGTTTCTCAAAAATCTGTTGTTCGGAGTCGACTTAAAACTGCAGGTGGTCCCACAATTCATGATAAAATTAACACACACAACATAAGTGATGTGAGAAACTAGGTCGTAATCCTGACTGAAGGATTGTAATGACTAATTATGTATGTATATAATTTGTAATTGTGTTCTAATTAATAAATAAAATAAATAAATAAATAAATAATAACAGAATAAATGAAACATTTACCTAATCAAGGTTTAATAAAAACATTCTTCGATTATTTATATACGAACCCACTGTACACATTTTCCGTTTGGTGGATTTATTATTTTATTGACCTTTGCGTGGGAGGATCCACTATTTGGTGCGTATTTCGATTTTTGAGTTTTTTTGTTTTTTGTTGCTTTTGGTTTTGTTTGTTTTTTGATTCCCTTTTTGTTTTTTGTTTGGAACAACTTATTAGTTTAAGTTTAGTGCCACTTTATTAAACTTTATGTTACTTGTGGACTGGCTCTTCCATATTAAGTTGTTAATAAATAACGGCAGAGGATAAATGAATTCTTATTATAAAATAGATAAATTTTGCCTTTGGCGTTTTAATTTTATACCCAAATACTTTGTGTTTTCTTTTCGGTGTTCGGATTAATCAAGCGATTTTTATAAACAACACGAAATATTGAACATTTTTTTATTATGAATATAACGTTCTTCAGTTTATTTTGGTGGTTTTGGAATGGTTAATAAAGATTTAAATAATATTGTGATAAAGTGATTTAAAGAATTCTCACAACTTATTACTTCGTTCGTCATAATAATTTGAATAAATACACAATTTGATAAATTCGAATATTTACTTAAGATTTGACTCAATTGTCAAGTGTAAATAATAAATATTTGTAATCCTGACTGAAGGGATGTAATGACCAATTATGTTATGTAAGGAAACACACCTGAAAAGCGGATATAAAAAATAATATTTTGAAACTCCATCAATGTTAAACTACGTTATCCAGGGCAAGAGTGTGTTTAAACTAACTTACATAACTTAATTGGTAACTAAAACCATTTAGTCAGAATTGCCACCTAGCTTCGCACAGCACTAATGTTGTGTATGTCCATTTTTATTTGTGAGTGGTGGCACTTATATTTTAAAGTCGATTTCAAACGACACACTGTGGTCCAAAACCCCAATCTAGCCGGATAAAAGTCATTTTTAAAATATTTAAAAAGTAAATTTTCTGTATGGTTATATGTTGACAAGTGTCTCAAGTACATAACGGCATATTTTTTTTCTTTAAACGTCTACACTAGCATTGATATATCGCTTCAAATACAAGTAATTGCGTCTTTGCTAAAAAACTAATATCTCAAGTGACATTTAACAGTGCGGGTGAAATTATCGTGAAAAAATAATAAAAACAATTAAAAAAATTTTTTTCGTGTAATTAATATAACAAAGGTATGATTAAAAAAATACTGTTTAAAATTTTCATAAAATATGTTTTGTTTATAAATAAAATGCAATTATGTACATGTATGTTTTAAATGTGAAATTTTTGTTTAATGTCCGAATTCAATTAGAATTTCAAATGGTAATTTATCGTACTTAAGCTTTAGTTTTTACGTTGTCGTCATCTGTATATATGTAGCTTTTTAATGTTTAAAAAATTAGCTGCCGGATTTTGCCCAAACGATTTTTATTGCATTTAGAGTTTAACATGTCCATTACAAGAAAAGAGCTGTATAATACTTGGCATAATGAAAAAGAACTAACTAAGAAAACTGATGCTGTTGTTAAACGCGTTGTTGCTAAGATTGGTATTAAGAATGATGAAACGGATAGCTATTACAGAAAAGTAAGGCAATCTGCTCGAATGTTTGTATGTATTTTAACGAAAAATTGGACGCAAGCCAGTCGAACAAGGCTCACGTTCGAAGATAAAAATAGATATTGGTTAGAACGGTATTTTAAAACAATGTATGCTCTTTTTCATTATCTTCTGTCATCTTCAGATCCTATTATATCCTCTTTTTCTAAAAAGCCTTCTATTCATTACCTTTGGATGGAGAAGTTCTTGCCTTGCTATCAGATGCGTCAATGCCAGAGTGGCATCTAGATTCTGAAAGTGAATCAGATATAGATTGAAATAAACATAATGTATTTCTTTTTTTTTTGTACAATTTTAGTAAGTATATTAAAATAATTTGAAATAATTTTTCTAAAGTTTTTTTTTAAGTTATAATATATATAGAGACTAGCTATACCCAGCGAGCTTTGCTACTCTCATTACAATATTCATAAAATTAGGTGTTCCCAGATATTCAAGTTTTAGTACCCATGTGATATGGAAGGTGCTCCGCCTACTATTGCTAGTCCGCCTATTGTTAAACAAAATATTAATATCGACACTAAATTGCATCATACATGATTTGGGGATTTTGACTGTTATAGTTTTCCCAGATATACGAATTTTAGTATTTTATTTATATGGGAGGTAACACGCCCACTGTAGCTAGTTCAACCATTTTTCCCACAAATGTTTATATGGATATAGGCGTGGCACTTCACCCATTTAAAACTTTTGAATAAAAATTACCCTATAATTCCACACACACATACAGAAATACGGTGTGAAAATTTTAGGAAAATCGGTTCAGTCGTTTTGTCGTCTTTAGGCTTCAAACAGAGAAAATATACATCCATACACACACTCATACACACATATATATATTTGATTTTTTCCCTATAATTCTTTATATTGATGAAATCTATAAACGTACCGAGTTTCATGTCGGTACGGCTTTGCTAAAGCGAGTTATAACTTTTGTCCGGCTAGATTGAGCATTTGGACCACTGTGCGTCGCCACTCGTTTATAAAATTAACACACGCAACATATGTAAGTGGTGTGAGAAGCTAGGTCGTAATTCTGACTGAAGGATTGTAATGACCCACTAGGTATATACATTAAATAAAAGTAATAAAATAAAAAATATAATAAAAAAAAAGCAATAAAAGTAAACCAAATTTTATTGACTTATATTTTTTATAGCTATCGGTTTTCTTACTATTTATCATTCGTTAATACTTTTTCTTATTCTTGTTTTTATCTTGAGCACAAGGCACGTCAAACGCTACTTTATGAACAGAATTTTGCTAAGGGGTTATACCAAGTAAGTCGCTGTAAATATTTAAAGTAAGTTAAATAAATATTTAAGGTACGTTAAATAAGTATTTAGAATACGTTAAATAAGAGTTAAAGTACGTTGAATAAGTATTTAAAGTATGTTAAATAAGTATTTAAAGTACGTTAAATAAGTAGTTAAAGTACGTTACATAAGTAGTTAAAGTATGTTAAATAAGTATTTAAAGTTGGGTGCCCTCGTAGTCTAGTGGGTAGTGAGGGTCGTGGGTTCGATTCCCACCAGATACTCTGGTCTGTGACACTAGACCGAGCATATAGTCAAGTTACTCCCCTCGTATATAATTAGAATATAATTTGTAATTGTATTGTAATTAATAAATAAATAAATATTAAGTATTTAAAGTACGTTAAATAAGTAGTTAAAGTACGTTAAATAAGTACCTAAAGTACGTTAAATAAGTATTTAAAGAACGTTAAATATGTATTTAAAACACATTGAATAAGTATTTAAAGTACGCTAAATAAGAAGTTAAAATACGTTAATTAAATAAGTATTTAAAGTACGTTAAATATGTATTTAAAGTACGTTAAATAAGTATTTAAAGTACGTTGAATAAATAATTAAGGTAGGTATTAAGGTATTAAGTATGTAAATCAAATATTTAAACAAAATTTATTAAAATTTGTTGATCTTCAATCATTAGCCGCTCATTACCCCACTAAAACTTAAATATTTTGAAAATTATCGATTTTTTGTCGCTTTTATATAGGGAAGCATAAAGAGTACATGAAGTTAAAGTAGTTAAAAGAAGTGTTTATCCAAAGACTATAAATATATTTATATATTTATATATTTATCTACGTTTTGACTTTAACTAAATCAAAATAAATCGTCATAGGATGACAAATAAAAACATCTGAAACCATGAGCCACCATTTCAGTTTCCTAAACATGTCTAACAAAGTTTTAATTAAAGAATACATTTTTTTGTGAATAAGAAAATTAAATATAAAAATGTGTATTTAATTACATTCATCCCAACAAAACCTCTTTCCTTTACCGATGGTTACTTTAGACGAAAATTATTTCAACTTCTAGAATGTTATTCGTTTCTTTTTTTTTGTAAACAAGTATTAGTGTATACAATATTTTTATTTAATTTAAATTGTTCTTAATTTGAAAACAAAACATAAAATAGGAGACCCCGCGATATGTGCCAACTACAGGGGTATAAGCCTTTTCCCTATCGCATATAAGGTTCTTACAGGCGTATTGTGTGGCCGACTGAACCACTCGTCAAAACACCGATTGGACCTTATCAGTGCGGCTTCAGACCTGGCAAGTCCACCATCGACCAGATCTTCACACTACGCCAAATCCTGGAAAAGACCCACGAAAAACAAGTCGACACACCGTCTGTTTGTAGACTATAAGGCAGCCTTCGATAGCCCCATAAGGGATCGTGATTTTGCTGCAATGTCTGAGCTCGGTATACATGCGATAAGGCTATGTAGAATGAGGTTGAGCAATTTTTGCAGCTCTGATACCGTGCGAGGTTTCAGACAAGTCGATCCCTTATCATGCGACCTCTTCAACTTTGTCATGGAGAGTGTTCGGCGAAAGGCGAGAGTGCATCGCAATGGCACTATTTTTCAAAAAAGTGTCCAGTTGCTTGCGTACGCTGACGACATTGACATCATAAGGCATACCAAGCGAGATGTTATTACTGCCATTAGTGGTATTAAACGGGAGTATAGTAAGATCGAATTGAAGTCGCCGTGGTGTAGTAGGCAGTGTGTTGGCTTACTATTCGTAAAGCCCGGGTTCGTATCCCAGGTCAGACATCAAAAATGAAATATGAAAAAAAAAAATATTTCTTCGGCGACTTCCTCTCAGCAGATTTCTGGCAAAAACTCTGAGAGTAAAATAAACTGCCATGAAAAAGTTTCTCAAAATTCTGTCGTTCGGAGTCGACGTTAAACTGTAGGTCCTGCCACTCACGTATAAAATTAACGCACACAACATGAGTGGTGTGAGAAGCTAGGCCGTAATCCTGACTGAAGGGTTGTAATGGCCAATTATGTATATATGTATGTATAGTAAGATGGGTTTGGCAGTAAATGAGGGCAAAACAAAAATGACGTCAGTCTAGAGATTAAGCGCAGGATCACTCTTGCCAACAGACGCTACTATGGTCTCAATAAGCAATTGAGTAGCAGAGACCTCTCTCGTACGACAAAACGAATACTCTACAAGATGCTCATCCTTCTCATCCTGCTTCTTTATGGCACAGGGGCATGTACCCTATTAAGCATTGATACAGCAGAGTGAGAGTATTGGAGAGAAAAGTCCTACGTAAGGTTCAGTGCGAATTGGCGATGATTTCCCCAGCCGATCCAACAGTGAGCTGTATGAGCTCCTCAACGACATAGACGGTGTGTAGGGTATTAACATCCAGCAGCTGCGCTGGCTCAGCCATGTCGTTCGAATGGAGGAGTATGCTCCGGTGAGTCGGATATACATACCTCTTTCGAACATAAACATATGTGTGGACAGTCCAGCAGCAATAAAAAAGATCCCATAGGCCAGGCTGTCTTCACCGTAAACTTAAAACAACACTCGCCATAGAATGAAACGAAAAGGCGGCCGAACTGTCACTGCAGGGATAAGAGATATCTGGGGAAGAGACGATAGAGGGAATATATGCGCTCCAATAAGAATATTTTTCAAAATGGAAAAAGCATGAATTCCATGATTCAACAAACCGTAGGTGGTCCAACACAACTGGTTGTCAAAGTTCAAATCCTGTTGTGTCCAGCAGGACTGCAGAAAAACCAAGGAAATACTTGAGTTCGACAAGAGAACGTTTTGCACTCTAACACGAATTCCAACTGGACACTGCTCCACCAGATCTCGGTCTGTTCCACCAGAATTACTGCAGAAGTTGCCAGGCTGTTGAAGAAACGGAATTGGTGCAACATGATTTGTGTGAGTGGCCTGCACTTCAAAACAGACGTCATCGGTTGCTGGGCGACAGAAGGTTTGTAGCTGTGGACATGGTGGCGAACCTGCCACCAACAGAACTGACCGGTTTCATCTGAAGCTCGGGGTGGTACAAATCCACCACTAACGAGTCATGATAAGGGGACTTACCTTACACACAATGGGCCATATGGGCCATCGACAGATCTTTCCTGTGAATGGCAAGCTAATGCAATAAAAGTTTGTGTTGACTTATTAGACGGAAGCCCTTGGTTCAAGCCAAGATCAGATATCTCAAACAAAAACGAAATATTAAAAAACATTTCTTTTAGCCTCTTCCTCTCAGCAGTCTTCTGGCAAAAACTCTGTGATTGAAATAAAATTGCCATGAAAAATTCCTCAAAAATCTGTCGTTCGAAGCTTAAATGAAGCTGTAGGTCCCGACACTCATGGATAAAATTAACACACACACGGTAAGGGTGGTGTGAGAATGTTGTTATCTCTAGACTAGAAGGTTATAATGAGCAATTAAATAAGCAAGTAAGTATTATATAATTAACATTATTTTATAATATAATATCGACAGATTAATATACAGAATAAATTCTGAAATTTTATTTCTGAGATCAAAAAAATCAAAAAAAAAATAAAAATAAACATTTTTAGATTGCCGTATATTTTGTTGTTAATTTCAATACATATTCAGTACAACAATAAAGTTTATTCACATATTTATTGGTGACATTATGTCTGATTAAAGGCCCATATGATAAGCGTGAACGAACTAAAATTTCTTATCATTTATATACTCTTACATTATTAATCGTGTTGTATAGTGTGTAATGAATAAAATGTGTCATAAAATTTGATACAAGTTTTGTATTTTTACTTTATGGTTGTCTGCTTTAATTTTTTTGTTTCTCACACCACTTATGTTGTGTGCGTTAACTTTATTTATACATGAGTGGTGAGACCTACAGTTTAAAGTCGAAAGTATTTCTACAATATCGCTCCTGGACGAAGATTTTTCACAACATTCGTAGGCATATAATAGATCTAGAAATCGAAAACCAGACTGCCCTGTTAAGTCAAGTCAAAAATTTTTTGTCCTAGTGGAATTGGCATGCCTGATGTATACTAAGGGTATTTGCAATGTTCAGAAAACGTTAAAATTTGCTCAACATAACATAATTGGTCATTACAAACCTTCAGTCAGTATTACAAACTAGCTTCTCATACCACTTGTGTTGTCGAACTCCGATTGAAAGATTTTTGAGTAACTTTTCATGGGAATTTCTTTCAGTCTCATCAGTAGACATGATTGAATTAAACTACGGCTACAGACCGGTACGTCATAGAAATATGCATAACCTGAGGTGCACATATAATTTTTTTTTTTAAATCTTTATTTACAAGCTAATAAGGTACACTGTATGGTAATTTACTTAAAAGTACTACAACACTTAAATCTATTAATTGAATAAGAAAAGCTGTTAATAAAGCAGACTTGAGGAAAATTTGTCCCAAAAACCTCCAACAAACTTTTAAAAAATTTTATTTGAAATTTCCAAAAAAAGCAACCACTAGAAGATTCTTTTTAACAAAAGATTCTCAGTGATTGGTTAATAAATTTCTTATTGTATCAAAATTAGACACTCTGCATTTTTCATTAAATGACAGCGTCAGATCATTGGCGAACATGTGTATATTTTTAAAATTAAATTTTGTGAATAAAACTCAGTCTATTATAATAATATTCAAAATAGGATTACTGATTTTATTCAAGATATAATATAAACCTGTTGCTTAGGCAAACGATGAAATCAGAAGGGGAGAATTTAAAAGGAAATTAAAATGACAAAAAAACTTGCGAAAAAGGGATAAAAGGAAAAATTGAATTAATTGACATTTTACAACAAAAGGTTGCCATATTATTATATTACTTTAAATTACATATGCTTTACACTGTAGATAATATTGAGAGCGTTATTTCCAACACTCCCTCTCGCTCTCATAAATTATTTATAAATTGTTAGTAACTACATTTTTAATAAGTTTAATAATGACTCAAATTTGTTCTTAGACAATGCCTTCGTCAGTATGTCTGCTGGTTGATTGATACTTTCCAAGTATTGAACATCGATTTCGCCTTTAGACTGAATGTCACATGTATAGAAGTATTGAGTATCAATATGTTTTGTTCTTTTTGAAGATTCCGGACTTTTTACTAGAGTTATTGCTCGTTGGTTATCGCAGTTAACTAATGTTGCATCAGGTATTTTTATTCCAATACTCATTAATAATTTTCGAAGCCAAACCACTGTTTTTGTTGCCGAACATAAGGCTACAAATTCGGCCTCTGTGGTAGAAGTAGCTGTTATTGTTTGCTTCTTTGAACTCCAAGCTATAGGTCCATCATTGATTGTAGCTATCCAACCTGTGGTGCTTCGTCTTGAATCCAAATCTCCTGCCCAGTCTGCGTCACAATACATTTTTAAGGTGTTACATTTCGATCCAATACTATATGATATACCTCTGTCAACTGTTCCTTTCAAATATTTAAAAATACGTTTTATACCATGACAGTGGATTCGCGATGGATTCTCAACATATCTACTCAATACACCAACACTAAAAGCGATGTCAGGTCGCGTTGAAACCATCAAATACATTAGAGATCCTATGGCTTCTCGATAAGGAAATTTTTCTTCATATGTTGTATCCAATTTTGAAAATCGTATACCTGGTTCTGCTGGAGTTGATACCGCTGCACAATTTTCGTGGTTAAAACGTTTCAGTATTCTGTTAACGTAAGCCTGCTGATGAATTTTCAATTTCTTTGTTTTTCTGCAAATTTCAATTTGAATGCCAACAAACGACTCAGCAATACCATAAGTAATGTTAAATTCACTATTTAAGGCTTTAAGAAGATCTAAAATGAAAGATTCATTATTTCCGCACACTAAACCATCATCTACATAAAGTGCTAAATAAGTTGTTATTTGTTTCGAATTATAATAAAATACACATAAATCTGCGGATGATTGTATAAACCCAAAGTTGGAAAGAAAATTTACGATTCGTTTATTCCATTGACGGGAAGCTTGTTTAAGACCATAAAGGCCTTTTTGTAGTTTACATACCCGTTCATCCTGTTCGTAACCATAGGGTTGTTCCATATATATTATTTCTTCCAAATCGCCGTGTAAAAATGCTGTTTTAACATCAAATTGGTAAATGTTCATATCATACGCAGCAGCTATTGACAACAACAAACGCACAGACTCATATCTCACAACCGGTGAATATATTTCATCATAGTCTACTCCTAGCTTCTGTGAGCAACCTCTCACCACCAAACGAGCTTTATATTTGTCTATTTTACCATCTGACCTATATTTTCTTTTAAAAATCCAACGATTTGAAATTACGTGCATATTTGGAGTACGTGGTACAAGAATCCATGTATTGTTTTTATAGAGAGAGTTCAGTTCATCTTCGATTGCCAATTTCCACTTTTTAGATTCATCTCCTTTTAATGCTTCTTCTAGAGTAGTTGGCTCTAACTGCACGCTGCATACTTCACTGTTAATTTTATTGTCAATTTTCTTTTTGTTACTTCGAGTGTTATATGGACTTCTAAAATTTTGTGCACTGGTATATTTTTCAAATTTGCTATTGTTATCAACTGGTACTTTTAACTCTTGTTGTTCTGATTCTTTTTCATTATAATTATTTATTTCACCATTTTCATTATTTACGTTTTTATTGTCATTTTCGTGTTCTGTTTTCATTTCAATGATTTCATTTATGTATTCTCCATATT
Source organism: Sarcophaga variegata (assembly GCA_932273835.1). NCBI lineage: Eukaryota > Metazoa > Arthropoda > Insecta > Diptera > Sarcophagidae > Sarcophaga > Sarcophaga variegata. Next base: position 91,757,825 of record OW026358.1, on the reverse strand, counting down.
TTTCGTTAAAAATTACATCTCTTCTGATGAAAACCTTTTTGCTTTTCGGGTCGTAAACACGATAAGCTTTACTTAAGTCATTGTAACCAACTAATATGTACTTTACCGAATTCCTTTGAAACTTTGTTCGTTGTTCTTTTGGGATATGCACAAATGCGTCACTACCAAAAATACGCAGATGACTTACCACCGGCTTTTTGCCATACCATTTTTCATAAGGTGTACATCCTTCTATGACATCAGAAGCAGTTCTATTTTTTAAATATACGGCTGTATTCGTTGCTTCAGCCCATAGGTATGTTGGTAAATTTCTAGCATGTAACATTGATTTCGCACTCTCGACTATAGTTCGATTTTGGCGTTCTATAAAACCATTTTGCTCAGGAGCTCGAGGGGTAGACAGCTCATGCTTAATTCCTTTTTGTAGAAGAAATTGTCGTACTGAGTCGTTGCAGAATTCTAGACCTCCATCCGAACGAAGTTTTCTGACATCATGACCGTCAGCTCTTACATCGGCGTAAAAGGACATTAAGTTGGTTAAGACATCTGTTTTGTTTTTAAGAAAATATATGAAACAAAATCTAGAATAGTCGTCTTTTAATAACATAAAATAATTTGCGCCATTAATTGAAGGAACGCTCATTTTTCCACACAAATCAACATGAAACACTTCACCTGCTTTAGTAGCTCTTTTAGCTTGATCTTTTGGGAAACTTTTTCTGTGCTGTTTTCCATATGCACATCCCTCGCAAAATGACAAATTTTCATTAGTGCTTAGATTCTTAACATTTATACCATTCACCGTCCTGTTGTTAATCATTTCTCTAAGTGTTTTATAGTTGACATGACCAAGTCTTTCATGCCAAACTTCTAACGAATCTGCAACTACTACATTCAAATCAGCTGATAAAGGTTTCAAATTCATTTTGTACAAACCTGTTTCACGAGTTCCATAAACAATTATACTATTACCTTTCATGAAACATACACGATTACCACCTTCTTTAAAAATGACGTCCATACCTTTTTCCGTGGCTCTTGAAACAGATAAAAAATTTTTATCCAAATCAGGAACTAATAATACGTCTTTAATTGTGTGTATGGGACCGCTTATACCACTTCTAACTCGTATATCGCCAATGCCTTCGACAATCAACTTACGGCCGTCTCCAACTTTCACAAAATAGTCGCCATGCTTAAAATTAACTATATTCTTAAATAACTCCCTCTGAAAGGACATATGATCTGTAGCTCCAGAATCAGCGTAGAAAAAATTTTCAGATTTTTGTTGTTGTTTCATTGTTTGTAAGACAAACAGTTGTGCATTTTTATTTTGATGATCAACAGCATCTCGTTCAACCATTAGTGAGTGCATACGATTGTTTGAATTTTGTTTGTTATGCTGGTCAGCTGCTTTTTTAAAACATTCTCTTGCCCAATGGCCCTTCTTATGACAATAATTACAGCTTCCATTACGTTTTGCATTTTGATTATATTTTCTGTTGTGGTTAATTCTATTATTTTTGTGCGTACTTACTGTGAATGCAGTTTTAGATGTGTTGTTGTCACTTGTATCTGCTATGCGTGAATTTAATAGAGATTCCTCGTTTACCAAATGATCGGTCAATCTTTCTAAATTTTGTTCGTTTCTTGGAACAGCATACCAGGCGGTTCGTACATGGTCGTATTTAGATGGAAGGCTGCTTAATATTTTTGCAATGACCATTGCTTCTTTCTGCTCTAGATCTATGTCTCTTAGCCTTTGATTTAAGGAGCATATATCTGCTATAAAATTTGCAACGCTTTCACTTTCATCCATCTTGCAATTAATAAATTTCTCAAGTAATATCTGTGCGGACTGTTCACTTCTCTCTGAATGCACTGCTTTCAACCTTGACCACATTTGAGCTGCAGTATTACAGTCAGTTAAATATTTCAATTGGTCCAGCATTAATCCTCTCATGATAAATGCTTGGGCTTCAGCATCTTTTTCATCCCATGCTTCAGGATTTGTTGTTGGTCGCTTAACTGTTCCTAAAATATAGGGCCTTAATTTATTTTCCGTCATGTAAATTTCCATTTGACGGCGCCACAATTGATAATTTTGTCCATCAAACCGATGTAAATTGTATATTTTAGAATCAGACATATTTTTCTGGCTGCTTATTTGTACAGAGTCCTCTAAAGCCTCTTTTTTTAATCCAGAAGATTCCTTCGAAAAGTTCATAAAATATTATTTAAATATTCGCAGCAATATAAGCTTAAATATCTTCAGAACCTGGGCCCATAACCTTTTGTGAATAAAACTCAGTCTATTATAATAATATTCAAAATAGGATTACTGATTTTATTCAAGATATAATATAAACCTGTTGCTTAGGCAAACGATGAAATCAGAAGGGGAGAATTTAAAAGGAAATTAAAATGACAAAAAAACTTGCGAAAAAGGGATAAAAGGAAAAATTGAATTAATTGACATTTTACAACAAAAGGTTGCCATATTATTATATTACTTTAAATTACATATGCTTTACACTGTAGATAATATTGAGAGCGTTATTTCCAACATTAAATCTATTGTGAAATAGACCGGGGGGAATCTTGGGGGGAGATTGTATATTATTTTCAAATTACCGGGCAACCATAGGTGAGTATCGGACGGATACACATCTTATACAGCAACAACTTGTTTTTTAAATTGAGTTTAGACCACTTATTAAGTATGAGGTATAGAGCACGACCACATTTTATGGCTTTATCGCAGACACAACTGACGTGATGTTTAAACGAAAGTTTTTATCTAACATAAAACCTAGATGTTTAAGGTTATCACTAATGGAGATGATGTTTCCACTTGCGTACAAAATTTTTGTGGGAATACGTTTGGGCGATTTATTAAATGGGAATATGATAGCCTTAGTTTTATCATCATTTACTTTGATTTTCCATTTGTCAAAATATTTTTGGCTTGAGGTAAGAGACTCTTGCATTCTTTTCACTATTGCATTATAGGATTTTCCGGAGCATATAAAGGCACAGTCGTCAGCATAAAATGCTGCTTCTCGGTTTCTACGGACTGTTATATCGGACGTATATAATGAGTAAAGTGTGAGTGATAACACAGATCCCTGTGGTAGTCCCGCTGGGATTTGTTTTACGGTAGTAAATTCGCCGTCAACATATACTACAAAAGATTGATTTTTTAAAAAACTTTTGATAATTTTCTGCAAGTAAAGTGGGAAATTAAAAATACCGAGATTGAAAATCAGTCCATCGTGCCAAATAGTATCAAATGCCTTTTCTATGTCTAAGATAATAGTGCCAGTGCTCTTGCGATTTCTTTTGTTTTTTTCTATTAAGTTAACAACTCTTTTCAATTGATGTACGGTAGAGTCTTCTTTACAGAATCCGCACTGTTGGTGGTTTATTAAACTATTTTTTTCTGCAAAATCTCCTAATCTTTTGTGAATTATTTGTTCAAAGATCTTGTCCAGTAAACTCAGAATACTTATTGGCCTATAGCTTGTGGGTAATTTAGGACCTTTATCCCTTTTTGGGATAGGGATTACTTTCGCCTTTTTGAAAGTCGAGGGAAAATAGCCATGTTTTAGACAACCGTTAAATATTTTGGCAAGTTCTTCGTAAAAGCAATCTGGCATATTTTTTCAAATAATACTATTTATAACATCTAGACCTGGAACTTTATTATTTTTCAATAAATTGACGTATGTTTTAACTTCGAAAGAGTCTGAAGAATCAATATTACTAAAATTGGGAGGGTTTTCTTCCAGACGATATACATAAGTAGACTCACGAGAATCTAAAGGAGAAGCATTGCTTATGGTTACTAAATGAGAATTGTTAAAAGTTTCGGCTATTGCATTAGCTTTTTCAGCTCCAGTTTTGAATACTGTACCATTTATATTCAGATCGCAGAATGTGTTTTTCTTACCCTTCAAAACTTTTGACAATTTCCAAAACTTTTTTGATCCATTAGGCAACTTTGAAATAAATCTTGACCACGATTCGTTTCTATCCTTATTAAGGTGGAAATCAATTAGACTATTTAACTGAATTAATATACCAATTAAGTGGTCCCTGTAGTTTGCATCCGCACATCGGAGAAGTTTACGTCTGAATTTATTTCGTTGTGAAATAAGCATTTTAGACGTATTAGAAATTTCTCTCTGCCACACTTTCTCACTTTCTACTGGAATTTTACGTAAAGCTTCTTTGACAATTGAGATTAGTCTTTCTAAAAGTAAATCTATATTAGTGGGCGATAAATCTGCAAGACCAATCGTTTGGTGTCTAATTTCGGTCTCTACCCAAGCTCTAATTGCTGGCCAGTCTGCACGTTTATACATTGTAACCAAACTTAATTTATTTTGAAACTCACCAAAAATGGAGCAGGTGATGGACTGATTGAAGAATATTTGGATGAGATTCTAAATTTGAAAAATTAATACTGGAGTTAGTTAGTAGGATATCTAATGTAGAGGGCTGGACGTTTGTTGTGTTTTGGCCGAATCGGGTATGTGAGTACGGATAGTAAATAAAATAGTTAGAACCCAGACAGTGTCTGTAAATTGTATTACCAGCTGTGTTATTTGATACACAATTCCAATGTGTGTGACGTGCATTGAAGTCACCAAAAATTAAAAAAAACATCAGAAAGGTTTGTTAGAAGATCCAAGTCAGCTTTAAAATCCGGGGTATGGTTAGGGTTATAAGCAGTGTTGAAAACTACTGGACGTCCATTTATCATAAACTGGATAGAAATATTTTCGATACAACGAGTGTTAATTTTAGGTAATAGCTTATGAACTAGGTTACTTTAAATCCCGATAAGTACTCCTCCACCATGCGTTGGTCGGTCTTCACAGTAAATTTTGAAGTTTCCTAATCTGAATTTGTGATGTGATTCTAGAAATGTTTCATTTAGAAAAAGAATGTCAATATGCTTGTCGTGAAGAAATTTTTCGAGCTGAAAATCTGCTGACTCAGTTGTTATGCCTTGAGCGTTCCAGTGCATAACCTGAACATTGTGTGCAACAGTGGTTTTATATGGCACCTAAGACTCTAAGTTTGTCAAACTTTGTTTGACATTTTTCCAAAGCATCTACTGCAGTAAAGAAGATCTGCAGTAGTTTCTCATTGGTGAGATCATTGATGTTGTCACGGGTTTTTATTATTAGCCACCTCAGAAAGCAGCATTTCACCTTGGAAGGACGAGTTCTGAGTATTTCCAGCATGCTCTTGGCTGGATAGTTGTGGGAAATCACTATCATTGATATCAAAGTTAGCACTTCGTGAAATGTATGCTCTAGATCTGTCAGTTATTCGCTGCCGTATTTCTAGATATTCTCTGCGACATGGTCAATTTGGATCCGCCCAGTGGTTGATGTTTCTGAGGTTCCTTTTGCTGCAGTTATAGCATTTGTAAACCACACTGTAGTGGGATCCATTTTGGTTTAACGAGCAATCACCTGAGTCATGATTACCAGCACAGGTTGCACTCTTTTGCAGTTTTTGGCACCATGTCCAAGGACCTTTATTACCTTTGTATGGCCTACGCCATTGCACAGCAATATTGCAGAAATATTTAATTTTTAAAACTTCGCGCTTAGAAACATGATTTCTGTCAAATTCTATTAAGTAGAGAGCATCGTCATCGTTTGATCTTTTTGTGTTTATTTCTTTGACACTTACGGGCATGATGTTATGGTTATTTTTAAATTCTTCCAATATAATACAATTTGTTTGCCTGGGAAGCCCAAAAAACACCAACTTAAAGATTTTACTGTTATTTATTTCATGTGTGTAAAAATGCATTTTTCTTTTCTTGAGATCTTCTATCGCCACATTGTAGCCTGTTATCGTACTGGACATTATTTTTGTACCTATTGACATTCTCTTGAACATATATTTTTCTCCAAATATATCTACTACGTTGTTGAAGCAAACGCTAGAGTCTACTATGATTGGCGGACTTTTTACCTTGTTCAGGAGATGAAATCTATTAGAGGTGCTGGGCCCGTCATACAGCTTGGGCATCTTATATTTGGGGACGCTACACCATAATTGCTTACGCTTTTGATTATTCATAACTACAATAAGGAAATTATTTATTTAAAAATGTTTTATTTCCCGCGAGCAAAAAAAAAACCATGTTTTTACAAACAAAGGCACATATACAGGGTCTGAAGGCAAAATAACGATTATTTATAAACATTTTTCATGCAATATTTGGTATAAAGAAAGTTCTGGCGTACGCAATTTAAACCGGCAATCAAATTCCGCAAAAACTGCAAATCATAAGGAAAACAATAACTTTTATGAACCCATGATTGCAGACTATTTTAGGCTTAAAAACGCAGCAGCGTTTGAATCTTTTTGTTTTATTACTTACACTAAAATATCAATGAAAAGTTTGACAATTGGCCACGTAATCCATAATGTCAGTTTCATTATCTATAAAGAATAAAATAATATTTTCAATGATTTAAGGGCAGTTAAATATTCTATTGGGGGGTTGTATACTTAAGCGATATATAGAGTGAAGAAACTCCAATAACGTAATTTAACAATACAAGACACTTCTAAGTCAAACAGCAAACGAATTTCTTGGTCACGTAAATAGAACACCTCTATTAAAACATTAACGCCGGCGCTTTAATTGATGCTTGTCGTCTACGGGCGGCTGTTATATTTATAAGATGTTATTAATTATAATTGTTATTAAAAATAAATGCTTTTAAGGGAACGTGACTCTCAGGTTTTTTTTTCGACATCTGAAGTGTTAAAGATCTAAATACTTGGTAGTACGTAACGTCTAATAACTCTATCAATTGCAGTTTGGTTTGAGATTTTGATAAATTTATTGTTTTGCTGTGAACTACTCACAATTTTCTGAGCACCAGAAATTTATCTTATTTATCTTTTATTTTTATTTATCTTTTTTTTTTGAAAAATCTACATCATCGTGCAGTGTCTCGTTGGCCCTATAAATCCCAACGTTGCTCAAGCGTAAATGGATTCATTACGTTCAGTGAAGATAGTATATATAATTTTGTGATGGAATAGAATGACATAAGTATGGAATTTAAACCGATAGATGGCCCACCCAGTATACATATTTTATATTAAACGGGGTAAAAAATCTTCCTCTACACACAAGTTACCCAAAATTATAATAAATATACACAAAAATTAAATTTAAGTTCCAATGTCAGACACCTGAAAATTGTCCAATAATACTATCGTATCAAAAATATTACAAAACCAATGCTGCCATTAGAAGAAAGCCTCCACTAAGGAACACTACTTGTACCGATGATATAATAAGTACAGCTCGTCTCTCAGTCGTTAAAATATAAAGAAATAAGACAACATTATTCAGTAACAACGTTTTTACGATCTATGAATCTAAATTCAATCGATTTGACTTTAACTCATTATAGAATAATAAGATGAAATTCTTAAAAACCAACCCATAAATGAAGAGGCAGAGTATTGCCTATTTTGAGCTAAACTTGGTCAGATCTGAGTGTAATAATAGAATAGGCAATAGAAGTGCAAACAGTAGTCTTCATAGACTTTGACACACGAAATCCTATGTGTGATTAGAGAGCTGTGTTAAAGGATATCTGTATCTATCTATTCTATCTTTGTATTCATGCTTCACATAAACGAAGCATTAGTATCAGGAATGCCTGTTATTTGCTACGCCACTAGAAATCATACTATAATCTTAAGAAAATAAAAGAGGGATTGTGTGGAGTTTTAGCAGATGACTTTAATTGTTATACAATTATCACACCATGCAAACAAATTTGACTGATTTGACAGAATTGACGGTTATTCCTTATTGTTACTATATTACGATAACCTAAATTGGATAAATAATTTAGTGAATCACAATTTGTAAAAAAAATTTAAGGACAGATTTAGTAATTGGCATTTTAACCACGCTAGTACTCAAAAGCTCAGAAATAGGGTTAGTTGATGTGCTACAGTAAATGTTAAATGAGTTCCAGTATCCAAACTTGATGTAATCTCTGTATTTTTGTACAATAATTGTAGCCAGTGAAACCAAACTGGCACAGCACTGAAAATAAAAAATGGAACTTAAACACTATTGAACAAACGCCCCTTTTTCGTAGAAATCAAGCAATAAACATTTTCTAAAATAATCGTTAAAATTGTTCATACATTGTTTTATGGAATGTTATAGAAATAAGCATATAAAAATTTTAATTTGATTTCAAAATGTAATTTTCAGCAATTATTCTGTAATTCTGTAATTAATTTTAAATTTTGTTTTTATAAAAGTTTTTTGGTTTTGTTTATTTCCAAATGCAAATGAATTTTACACGATAAATTATTGCCGTAATTAAATTTCTTACGATACAACCTTTTTTTTGCACTTTTTTAAACTATTGTTCGTTTTGATTTGAATAGTGTTGTATTTGTTATAATCTGTACAGTTTTTATGGGTATATTGTGTTTATAGCGATGTTTGTAACAGTATAGTAATGGATTGCCAATATATTTCGTTTTCAAATGATTTGTCAAATATTCAATTGAAATTATTTACGCATGTAGACATAGCTGCCAGATTTGACGATTTTGAATTCCAAAAATATCATTTGGACGATATGACGATTTATGCCTTTAATTTAATGATTTTTGGAAATTCTTCACTTTAGTACATTATGGGCACTTTAAGCTTTGTATTTGCTTTGCAATTGTTACTTTTGGAAATTTAGGTTAGTAATAACGAGAAGTGAAGTATTATATTTTTAAGCTATTTGCAAACACCTGCGATGATTTTTCTGTATTTTATGCATTATTTCATCCCTTAAAAGCCAAAAAAATTGCAACGAAGAGATTTCCACATACTAAAGAACGAACTTTGACTATAATGCAGTGTGCGATCCACTGGCCAGTCGACAACATACGGATGTGCGATTGGCCAGTATTACACGAGTATTACGTAGGAAGACATAATTCTCGGGAACAAGAACTATTATTTCGCTCGAGTAAAATCCGTTGTAATAGCGTTAGAACAGTGAAACACAATACACACTGCAACGATACTCCAATGAATGAATAGAGCTCGATACCCTAAGGTCATTAATGAGCAACTTCGTCCTCTCATGTACGCGGTAGAAGTCTCAAAATAGACGTTGAGGCGCCGGCCTATACATGAGATTTGTATTCCATTCTTTTTCGGATATAAGTGCTGTAGATCAGATGAAGTGAAGTATTTCTTGCATGATCTTAAGAAGCTAAGGCACAAAAAAACGTGTCGGTTTCAGCGAACATAACACTGAATTTTCGTGATCAGAACGTCAATAGCTTCTGACTCCCTACTATTTACACCACCCGTAGATATAGATGATACAATATTATTGCTCCGCTTATGTGTCAACAAGTAACACTGGGATAGATTTATTAACTCTTAAACCATATTTTCCTAAAAGTGATATAAAACTTCTCGATTTTTGGATTTTTTATGACAATTTTTTTCTAATATTTGAAGATTTGATGATTTATTTATCTGGCAGCTATGCTTGTAGATGTTCGTAAATTTTTTTCTCTCCGAAGTCGTAAAATTCTTGGCCCAATTTTGTATTTAGATATCTCCATGGAAGTAGATAACACTTGGTTTAGATAGGTTTTCAAATGGGTACAAATAATATTTTCAATATGTAAGACTTTTCTTGCCGATGGCACAACACAGAATGAATTCTGTTCTTTATTTCAAAAAATGCTTAGCCTAATTTACATACATACGCTATACAGTATTATGTTATATAAAAGAGAACAAACATGCGTTGAGAGAACATAAGATAAATTTTCTTAAGCTAACAGAAGATATCGTAACTTAACATAGCGTGAGTGAGAGTGCTTATGTGCTAGCTTAAATTATGTTACATAAACAAAAGATGATGCAATAGTTGCTTAATGTTACGTATGAATATTTGACAGTTACAAGAAAGGGAGGGTAGAGATAAACATTTAACATTTAAGCATAACATTTGTTAACATAGAGAGAGGAAGAGTACTTATGTATTAGCTTAGGTTATGTTACATAAACAGATGATGCAATATCGCTTAACATTGCGTATATGAAAGAATGTACAAATGAGAATAAGGAAATATAACTGTTGTTTAACAATGACAATGCGTATCAAGAAAAGATGATGCAATACTTAAACAATATACATGTATACGTATATAAAAGACTGTACAAATGAGAATATGAAAATATAACTGTTGCTTAACAATGACAATGTGTATCAAGAAAAAGATGATGCAATACTTAAACAATATTTGTTACATGTATATGAATTCATACTAATGCTTGTTGGACACATGGACGCCACAGGAACATATTGACTACAACTCGGCCATCCTGACAAACGAGATCACCTGATCTCGTGTCGATTTAACGCGGTTCCTTCCTCTAAACCATGGACGAATGTTACCGACGGCCCACACACCTTTATAAGGATTTCTTGATTGTTGAAAACCCTCGACGTCCTCTAATACATATCTAGCATTCCTCAAGACCTTTGCCACTCTATACGGCCCCCTAAACTTGGGAATCAATTTCCTTGAAACTCCTGCACTTGAATCGAAATTCCTAATCATTACATAATCACCCACCTCGTACTCCGTACCTGCTCTCCTCCGCCTATCATAGTATTTCTTATTATAATCCTGCACAGCCTTTTGCCTCTTTGACGCCTCCTGCCTCAATTCAAAATGGTCATTCTGTCCCTCTTGACCCACTTCGCTGAGCAACATTCCCTCAATAAGTCCACCGTTGGACCCCTTTGTCCCAAACCGAACAACATCACACTAGGGTGCTGACCAACCGCGCGATGAACAGTATTATTCAATGCATATTCGACCTTATCCACAACCGTATCCCAGTACACTCCCTCTTCAGGCCGAACCAATTTCGCCAGCATTGGCCCCAAACTCCTATTAACCCTTTCCACCTGTCCATTGGCCCGAGGTGACCCCGTTGCTACCTTTACGTGTCGAACGCCATGTTCCCTAAGAAAATCTTGGAACTCCGCTGAAGTAAATGCAGTTCCCCTGTCGCTCACAATACACCTCGGACGGCTGTAAGCCCGAAAATAATCCCTCAGATGTTCAACAACTTCCTTGGTCTTCGTAGTCTTTGTAGCGTAAAGTCTCACAAACTTGGTAGAAGCATCTATTACAACCAATATGTGCTTCAAATTTCTCCCATTATCGACTGGCCCATAGTGGTCGATATGCACGACATCAAACGGAGTTGTAGACTTGGGGATATAATTCAAAAAACCCTCCTCCTTCCCTGGTTTGTCGGAGTAAGCAATGCACTTCAAACAGTTCTGCACATGTTCCAAGGCTTCTCTACGTATCTGTGGAAACCAGTAACTCCCCGATATAAGGTCCATCATTTTATCGACTCCAACATGACCCATTTCGTCGTGGTACATGTAAAACACATGGCCCTCCATCGCCTCGGGTACGCAGAACAACACTCGATCATCCTTGTTCGTCTTCCTATAGAGAACACCATTCCTCATTTCAAACATTTTACTTTGCCCCGTTTGAAGACTATTCTTTAGCTCTACTAACTTCGGATCCCTATTCTGACAAATAACTAGGTTCTCCTCGAAACTATTGCCTTCAATCACCATCACCTGTAAACTTCGACTCAAAGCGTCAACGTGCTGCATCCGCGTCCCTGGCCTATGTTCCAGTATGTAATCATAATCCTGGAACTCCAGGCTCCACCTTGCTATCCTCGGGTTCATATCCTTTCTGTTAAGAGTCATTGTCAACGAATTACAGTCGGTAACTATCTTGAAAGTTTTTCCCTGCAGATAAGGTCTGAAACGTCTAAGAGCGTAAAGTATGGCGAGCGTCTCCAACTCGAAACTATGGTACTTTGATTCCGCATCACTGGTCCGTTTGGAATAGTAGAATACCGGGTGCATCTTCCCATCGTTCTTCTTCTGCAACAGTATGGCGCCAAACCCTACGCTGCTTGCGTCACAGTGTAGTTCCGTCTCATCCCTAGGGTCGTACAATGCCAAAATCGGAGACCGAAGAAGTCTCTGCTTCAGTGTCTCAAACGCCTCCAACTCCACAGGCCCAAAAACAAAACTTTTGTCCTTCTTCGTCAAGTCCGACAGTGGCTTCTCAATAATAGAGAAGTCCTTAACAAATCTCCTAAAATATGAGGCCAAGCCAAGAAAACTACGCACGGAGTGCACACTGGTCGGGACAGGGAAATTTTCCACAGCTCGCAAGCCCACGTCATCCGCCTTTATGCCATTTCCATTGATCTCATAACCTAAGTATTTAATGTTAGCCCTCAAAAATTCACATTTGTCCAGTCTCAGTTCCAACTTATTCCTAACCAGCCGCTCAAACACCCTACCCAAAATTTCCAAATGCTCCTTAATATCCTTGGTCGCGATCATTATGTCATCCATGTAAACTATCAGCTTTCCGTCTCTTACCATATCCGCAAAGACTCTGTTGACAAAACACTGAAATACCGACGGGGCGTTTTTCAACCCGAATGGCATCCTCAAAAACTCATATTGCCCCAGCGGCGTCACAAAGGATGTATACTTAATTGACTCGTCCTCCACAAACACATGATAAAAGCCATTCCTCAAGTCCAGTTTCGTAAAATATAGTTTTCCCGCCAGACGGTCCAACAGTTAAGGGTAGTTATCCCTCAGTGTCATTTTGTTCAAAGTCCTGTAGTCAACACACATGCGCAGCTCGCCCGTCTTCTTCTTAACCAGCACTATAGGTGACGCATACTCGGACTCACTTGGTCTTATATAACCCTCTCTCAAGTAGTCGTCTAAAATAACCTGCAATTTCTCCTTTTCATCGTACGACAACCTCCTAGGTCTGCAACTGAACGGCATCGCCCCCACTAAGTTCAGTTTAATTTCACACCTCGTCTCAGGCCCAAGTGGCCGCCCCGGACGCAGGTAAGTCCTCAAAAACAAATCCTCTAGAGTTCCTCTAACATCCTGACAAACTTCTTCACCTATGTTTAGATCCACAGTGCACGTATCCTCACACTCAATAGACATAATCGCCCTTTCAAATTTTTCACCCTCTGTAGTGTAATCCTTACCAACATTCCCATCTTCCACACATTTTCCGCCCTTTATCAAAACTAACCCTGCCTCACTCAAAAAATTCCTACCAAGAACACAATCGAATATCATCACAGAGTCCTCAACAACTAATATTTCAATTTGAATGTACTTTCCATCGAAACAAATGTAAAATGAGAGTTTACCCATAGTTTTAAATTCATTATTATTTAGGGGAAAAAATGACAGTTCAAATTTATTAATTTTACCAAAGTTTCGATGTACAAAAGACCTTTTTATAAAGCTCGCGGGGCTCCCTGTATCCATCAAGCACTCTATATAAAAATATTTTTCAAAACTACTATTAAAACTGCATTTAATATACTTTAAATATTCATTATCTACCTTATTTCTACCAACCTTCCGTTCCGGACAAGCAGCGACTAAGTGGTCCATACTGCCACAGCCGTAGCACGCACCCATCTCCCTCCTAGGCTTCTGGCAATCATTTGCATAATGCCCAACACAGTTGCAGTTGTAGCAACGAACGCCAGCCCCTCGCTTCACCTCCTATCTGCCTGATGTCTCCTTCAAGTGTATTTTCGAAAACGCCATCAATAGCTGCGACCTCTCTTGAAAACACCTCAAGTTCGCATGCGTCCTTAGGTTTTCGTCTGGGATTTCGTCGATTATGTAATCGATGAGTTCATCCTCGGGTACGCCCAACCGGTCGGCCAAAAGGACTTTGTTATTGAAATAAGACGAAAAGTCCTCTCCTGGCAACCATTTTCTGTCTTCGAATTTTCGACGGACGTTAAGTCGGCTTTCTCTCTCTCCAAAAAGGGTAGGCATTTCATCTAACATGCCGTCCAGGTTGTCGCGCACAAAATTGGGCTTTGAGTGCAGCCAGGTTTGTACTCTTCCCTTGACTTTGGCCATTAGCAGAGCTTTCATGGTATCATCATCAACGGAACACAGTGTCCTAGCGTTTCGGAACTGCGTCACGAACACTTCAGGTGACACAGAGCCATCGTATTCCGGCAACAGCTCCTTCAAAAGCGGAAACGAACCGCCTACTTTACCGCTACAACTTGCTTCAAAATTTCCTTTCTCTGGCCGATCGTTTGCACCGCCACCTGTAGCACTACTTTCATTTACATTACGATCATTTGTATCACCCCCTCTTCCACTACTATCATTCGCTTCACTCTCATTTTCAACACCACTTCCTGCAACACCACTTCCTGCAACACCACTTCCTGCAACACCACTTCCTGCAACACCACACTCGTTTTCTAAATCTTCACCGCCGTCGTCATTCACAACACCACACGTACCCTTTTCCTTCTCCCACTTTTCCTTCTCCTTGTAGAATTTGTTCTCTTTTTCTAACAACTCCTTTTCTTTTTTCAATAGCTCCAACTCTCTTCTCAGCAGCTCATTTTCACTTTCACATATATTGGTCTGCCTTGCCTCACCAACATCATAATCGTCAACAGCAACAAACTCATTCGCAACAGTGTTGTTAGCGTCAACTGGACACTCAGCTCTTTCTTCCAGAGGGACATCATTAAGACGCAAAATCAGTGCACTTTTTGTTCCAGCTGTGGACAAATTTAATTGCTGCAACCAACTGCGCAACTGTGAGGCCGTGTATTTATTCAAATCGGTTCTGTCCATATTCACATATAAAAAAAATTCTCCACTCTTTTAAATTTATACTGTTTTAAAATTATTTCTTTAAAAAAAAATCACTTCAATTCGCTCTAAATTCACGGTAAAAAAAAATATTTTACTTTTTTTCTTCTTTTACTTTCGATCCCACTTCTGAAATTGTAAGACTTTTCTTGCCGATGGCACAACACAGAATGAATTCTGTTCTTTATTTCAAAAAATGCTTAGCCTAATTTACATACATACGCTATACAGTATTATGTTATATAAAAGAGAACAAACATGCGTTGAGAGAACATAAGATAAATTTTCTTAAGCTAATAGAAGATATCGTAACTTAACATAGCGTGAGTGGGAGTGCTTATGTGCTAGCTTAAATTATGTTACATAAACAAAAGATGATGCAATAGTTGCTTAATGTTACGTATGAATACTTGACAGTTACAAGAAAGGGAGGGTAGAGATAAACATTTAACATTTAAGCATAACATTTGTTAACATAGAGAGAGGAAGAGTACTTATGTATTAGCTTAGGTTATGTTACATAAACAGATGATGCAATATCGCTTAACATTGCGTATATAAAATAATGTACAAATGAGAATAAGGAAATATAACTGTTGTTTAACAATGACAATGTGTATCAAGAAAAGATGATGCAATACTTAAACAATATACATGTATACGTATATAAAAGACTGTACAAATGAGAATATGAAAATATAACTGTTGCTTAACAATGACAATGTGTATCAAGAAAAAGATGATGCAATACTTAAACAATATTTGTTACATGTATATGAATTCATATTAATGCTTGTTGGACACATGGACGCCACAAGAACATATTGACTACAAATATTTCATAAAAATTACTTTGAAGAGATTTTGTTAAAAGCCGTCTTAATGGTTTCTTTAATTTAAAATGGGTACATAAAGCCTCTACAAAATGTCCTATCAATAATTCTCGGTTGTGCTATTTGTTCTGGATCACGTTCCTTTTCTTTTCATTTTATTCAAACATTACACAAATTTCCATGTTGAGTTATATTTGGTTTAATCAATCAAAGCCTATTACATACCTTGTTCTCCACTGACATCATTCGTATCCACGCGTATCATACAACCCAAATAAAAAGTGCTTCTACGCTTTACTTAATTTCTTACTTAATTGATCATTACAACCTTTTGGTTAGAATTACAACCTCGTTTCTCACACGAGTCAAGTTGTTTGTGTTAATGTTATTTACGTTCAGAGTTTTTGCCAGAAGAATGCTGAGAGTCTTCTGGCAAAACCTGTGAAAATAAAAAGTAAATGCGATTAAAAGTTGCTCCAAAATCTGTCTTTTGCGGTCGACTTTAGACTGGTGATCCCTCTACTTATGGATAAAATTAACACACAAAAGCTATGACATAATCCAGGTTAAAGAGTTGGCGTGACCAGTTGGAATGAGCGAAGGTCATTGTTTTCATACTCCAAAATTGAGTGTTCTTTTCTCGTTTTCATTCTCTGATTTGATTTGGTCTTCTATATCTGCAATCCTTTGATCACGACTTTAGACATGTAAATTAGCCTTCCTTATGTGTGTGTTAAGATAATAGCGAATTTAATTTAATTGGACCAATTGAGAGGATTTTTATAGCGCTACGTTCCATAATTGAATTGTAATGGTTTCCTTTGTTGCAATAGACAGCAGATTTGATGAATGTACATAATTTTTCTTGCATTAGTTTTGTTAAACAGAAAGTATTTTCAGATTAGTACGATATCAGACCACTGTATACTATGATAGTTTTGGGGGTCAAGCTTCAAGATACCAGCTAGGTTTCTCACAAATGCATAGAATCACTTATTCTAAGTCTACCATGCATTTCTTTCTTTCATGTAGTCGTGTAGAAATGACCAGCATTCAAATATTGTTGTAAAATCCTTACAAAGTTTGTTAATTTCAGTTTAACATGCAATAATCAACGTCACAAAATTATTTTCAAAAAAATCAAAAAATTCCAAAAAAAAATTAAATAAAAAAACCTTCACTAGAGGAATCATTTAAAATCAATGAATGAAGCAAATGCGTTGCTGTTTTCTTTTATTTTCTGTTGGAAATTTTGTTCAGTTTTTTTGCTTAAATTCTTGAATAAATTACTATAACAATAGTTGTAATAAATTCTATGGCATTGAGGACAAACAAAGTTTTATTTTCGTATTCGTTTTTTTTTTTATTCGACTTAAAAAATATCGAAAAAAAAATTTTAGAAAATTTCTAATTTACTGGTGATGAAGGGAAACTAAAAAACGATTCAAATGATTATATTCATTAGAAAGGATTTGTAATTTAACAAACTGACATGGAAATTTTTTTTCAAATTAATTGCGCATAATAAAGTAAGTGCGGCTAAAGTAGAATAGCTTGTGGATAGAGAAATAAGTTACATAGCTTGAGTGTCTCACAGAATTAGGAGACCAATGAATATGAACATGAGTTCGTTAATTGCAAACCAAGTAAAAACAAATATCTGTTTTGTTTCAATTAAACTCTTTATTGTTCACACTATTTTTGTGTACCACCGTATACAACTTAATGGATCGAACAATAATTGCTTGTTCACTATTCTATTTCACACTTCTGTCCGCGCAAACAACCTTTTTGTAAACAATACGACTTGTACCGCAACGCGTCTTCACACAAGACTGACTGAATTCTCACTGACTGGCCGCTTTGTCTAGCCTTTTTATATACGCACAAAATCAGTCTGATGAAAGTGCTGGAAGTAGGATGTTCTTGTCTTCGCCTTGTTGAGAGTTCTAACGCGAATACATTATTGTTTGTGTATTTTGTTCACGATGTTTGTTGTTGCGTTCTTGCCTATCTCATTTTCTTTCACATTTGTTGTTAGTGCTTTACTTGTAACATGTTCGTTACATTTGTGTGTGTGTAGCTTTTGTTTATCGTTAATGTTAAACGATGTTTTCATGTGAAATGATATTAGGTCGTTTCCATTTGCATAACAATATGTTTTGTTTTCTGCATTCTATCAGTTTAAATTTAAACCATCGGTTATTTCAAAGCTGCCAACACTTATGCCATTCTATTCTGTTACAAAATTCAGTATATTATCTCCACTGAAAATAATGAGCAACTTTGGGATTTATTGGAAATTTATTTCCAAAGCAAAGACAATTGGTCGGAAATTGCATGAAAATATCGTACAAATTTTGTTCGCAGTATACGATATACGCAAGTTTGTTGCTAAAGTTCGTAAAACAACGTACGTGATCGTACATTGCTTACACACGAAAATATCGAAAACATCAATTCGTCATCGTTATCAAGAATTGAACTTTTAACGCACCAGGTTACATCGAACTTGGCGAAAAAATCTCGGTATAACGCCCTACAAAATTCAAGAGTTGAAGCCGCATGACCGTCAGCTTCGTTTTCGCTTTGCTAGATGGCCCAACGAGAAACTGTGCGATGAAGTCGATTTTGCAAAACCAAAAAAAAAAACATACTTATGTATGAAGTTCATTTCACCTTACTGGGTATGTTAATAAGCAAAATTTCCGTATTTATCGCTGAGAAAACCCATACATGGTCTTACAGAAGTGAATGGAGCCATTACGAGTGATTGTTTGGTGCGGCTTGTGAAGCGGAGGCATTATAGGCCGAAACATTCTTTGAAACTGAGAACGCCAATTTTTTTCTACCCGCTTTTAATGTTATTGACGTGTACGATGGTTGGTTTCAACATATTAGGTCTCAATCTTTCTATTGCGTGAAACGTTTGATGGCCGTTTAATTGGCCGAAATGGTGATGTCAATTGACAGCCAAGAAGTTAGGATTTGACTCCGTTGGACTATTTTCTGTGGGGCACCGTTTAAGAAAATTGTTATGGCGACAAACCAGAGACAATTAAGCAATTGGAAAGCAACATTCGTGATGCTATTGTATCAATTTTATTTCATTGCATTTTTAAATTTAAACTTTTAATGGCCCACGCTTTACAAAAACGTATAGAAGTCGCTGAATTCTAGTAGATAATGTGTTAGCTTTTAAGACATTAGATCACGGTTCAAACCAAGTATTTCTTCTGAGACTTTCTCTCAGCAGATTTCTGACAAAAACTCTGAGAGAGTAAATAAAATTGCCATGAGAACTTACTCAAAAATCTACAATCCGTAGTCGACTTTAAACAGTAGTTCCCGCCACGCATGTGTAAAATTAACGCACACAACATAAGTGGTGTGAGAAGCTAGGTCGTAATTCTGACTGAAGGGTTGTAATGTGAGTGCATGTTCATGATACTGAGTTTCGTCATCCATAAAAACAAAACCATACAAAAAAAAATATTTTAAATTTATTATTTTATTATTAACAAATAGCGGTAAAGAAACAATAATTAATGAGATGAATTCAATGAGTTTGAAAGAAAAAACGAAAATAACCCACATAAAGTCAATTTTGCACGTTTCAAGAAAATTATAAATACTTACCCAATTTCAATATTTGGTCCATAGACCCTTATTAGAAATAACTTGATTTAGGCCGTTTGGCATGCTTTTTTCCAAATTTGCGATAACATCTTTTGAAATTCGATTTCATTCTGCATTTATACGATCCCAAAGTTTGTCCATGTTCGTTGGGGCTGCTTCGAACTGAGCGAGCCGGCTTGCCTGATTGACCAAAGAATTTTAATCGGATTGAGGTTGATACTTTGCGTTGGCCATTCCATCAATTGTAAATGTTGTTTCACAATCCATTCCTCTACAATTTTTGCTGTGTGCTTCGGATCCATCCTGTTGAGAATTTCATTTCCGGGATAAGCACATTTATCAATAAAATTGGGAATATGGGTTTGCAGAATCTGTAGATAGTCTTCTTTTCGCTTGTACCATCCACTAAATACAGAGAGCCGACATGCCGCCAATAAAGCATCTCCAAACCATTATATTTCCGCCGCCATGTTTATCAGTTTGCTTCACTTGGTGTCTTTGAACATGTTCCCCGGGTATGCGCCAGCAGTAGTGCTTTCTATCTGATTGGAAACGAATTATCTGGTCTGATGAGTCCAAATTTAACCGCTTTCAGTCAGACGGATCGAGGGATCGTTATTACCAAACAAAACTGTTTTACCAAAAAAATTACTTAAACGACTGTACTTTGATATAAAATTTTAAATATTTCTAATTTCTATATTTCATACTTCTAAAAATACAATTTGATATAGAGTATCAATCTGTGTGTTAATTTTTTAGTTTAGAATTTTTTGAACCACAAGCTCTCATCTAATTAGTTAACACTCTAGCTACTAGACTACAGCGACTTTATGCTGCCATGCATTTATTAACGTTTAAAAGATTATTTAAACATTTTGCTTTTAAAATGTTTTCAGTTCATGTTTAACTGTTTAGTATTAAGTAAACTGCATGTTAATTAAAAAAAACTTTCAAGACTCTGTGTCACATAAATTTGTGTCGCCTTTCATTTTTATTACTTTCATTGCATCACAGGAAAAGAAACAGGATTAAAAAATTATTCATTAAAATAAAATGAATAGATATTAAAGATTAACGAAACATAGAAAATACAGTGAAATCTGTGTAGAGCGAATGTCGTAAATAAATGTAGAATTTTTTATTCAGAAAACCTATAAATAGTAATTAATAACGTTAAAAAATGAATTTTTTGATGCTGACGACGATAATTACATTACTTTAGTCAGACGTTCAAAGTATGCTGGTTGTTTCCGTACTACTATAGTAATTTCCTAAGCACTATAAGTTTATATTGTTACGTTTTTACCTTTTTAAAAACTTTTAAAATATGAGTTTGTTGATTGCAAACAAAATAAAAATTAAATTGTATTTCTTTTTAGATAAATTCTTTATTGCTCGCACTACTTTTGTGTGCCACCGTTTACAACTTGATTTAAACAACAACAATTTGCTTATTTCGTTATTCTTCTTTACACTTCCGCTTGCGTAAGCACTATCAACTTTTCGGTAGAACTTCACAACGGCGATCTTCATACCACGACTGTTCTTTTCACACGCAAAGCGTCTTCACGCAAGACTGACTGAATTCTTACTACTCGTTGCCTGCTTTTTCTTGCATTTTTATATGCTCACGTAAATAGTCTGATGAGATGCTTGAAGTCGAACGTTCGTGGTTTCGTCCTCTCGAGAACTCTATCGCGACTTCATTGTTGTTTGTGTATTTTGTTCACATTGCTTATTGTTTCGTTCTCTCTTACTTGTCTATCCCCTTTTCTTTTATACTGATGTTGTTGGTTTACTTGTAACAAGTTCGTTGTATTTGTTAGTGTAGCTTTTGTTTATTGTCTTAATGTTAAACAATATTACATTGTTTCCATTTTCGTAACAATATAAGCACGTTCTCTATGCACTTTATGATTTTGATCTTTACGGCCTGAAAACTTCTTTTGATCTGTCCAGAAGGCAATATTTTCGTGAACACAAACAATGCTTCCATTCCCCAATTGGTTCTTCATACATTACATTATTACATTGACTCCATACTCCGAAAAGATAAAAGATTTTCTCAATGTTGACATATATCTTGAATAAATACATAAAACGTATCAAAAAGTTTCGATAGTGTGTTCTCTTATTAGACACAAGTCCCACAATGGTTCACGCCATTGTTTAGATATCTCAAACATAACGAAATATGAAAAAATATTTCTTCGACGACTTCCTCTCTCACCAGATTTCTGTCAAAAACTGTGAGAGTAAATAAAATTGCGATGAAAATTTTCTAAAACATCTGTCGTTGGATGTCGACTTTCAACTGCAACTCATCCCCAAAATCAACACACACAACATGTGGTAGTCCTGACTAAAAGTGTTGTAATAACCAATTAAATAAGTAAGCAAACAACTTTCAATGGCTTCGATAACGTATTTATATAGGATCCTCCATCAGGGATTTCCGAATTTGGTCAGTTGAAAACGGCCATTTTGATAAAACTACAGTTAACACATTCGTTATTAAACTATCATCATGTATGACCCTAGACAACGACGTGTATTCGATAAATAGACTCTTTAGCAGTTGGCAACTGAGTCCAATTTTAATTAAAAATTCCTTTTCAGGAATGAGACCCATTTTTGGATGGGTGGGTACATGAAAATTGACGAATTGAAAACGATGCCACTCTACATGAGATTCAAGAGCATTTAATGTATACAGAAAGACTCACTATTTGGTGGGGAATTTTAGCCAGGCCATCTCTTTTGACAGCGAGCTCTATAGATCGATGATAACGAACTTCTGAACTGAATAGTGTAGACACCAGAGATATGCGTTTCCAAAAAGGGGATTTGAGGAAAATTCGAAGTGAATACCTAAATTGTGCGGTTTGAATACTTCAGACATATTCTTTAGACGCAGTGTTTGCGAATAACGAACAATGTATACATAATTTGCATGATTTGAAGACTAATGTATGACGCCATGATTTTCTTCTTCTGTTTATGATCGTCGTAGTCTAGTGGGTAGCATATTTGCTTTCCTTCATTTTATACAAATACAAAAATACTTTCGTTGGTGTTTAATAAGCCGGTAAGCCTAAACATACAGTTAATAGAAAAATTAATGATACAGTTTTATTCCAAAATGATTTTTATTAAAAAAAAAATAAAAATTAAATTAATTCATTTGATCTTTTACAAAAAAATTCACAAAATTACAAAAATTTGGTATGACAAAAATATACATGCAAGTTCAGTCTTAAAAAAAATTAACTTATACTGTCCAAACACACGGTGTTTTTTTAAGTTTTACTATTTAGTTGATCCACCACCATTATCTATTACAGGCTGCACGCGTCGTGGTATGGACGAAACCAAATTGTTCATCTGTTTCGGAGTTAATTTGCTCCATGCCTCCGTTAATGCTTTTTTTAACGATTTGGCATCTGTAATTTGGCCTTGTCGATTTTTCGCTACAAAAATGCCCAAACATGTTCAATAGGATATAAATCCGGACTTTCTGGAGGGCTATTGAGTTGCCTGCGTTATATAGAAACTATTCCTTAACAATTGCTGCGGTATGCTTGGGGTCATTGTCTTGTTGGAAAATCCAACCATCTCCAAGAGCCAAGTATTCCCCAGGTGGCTTAAAAATTTGTTCCGATATACTCTTATATTAATTTCAGTCCATAATGCCTTCAACATAAACCAATTTGCCAGACCCAAACTATAACGCTCCCGCTGCCATGCTTTAAGTTGGCAATAAGTTTTCGATCTGCATAGCCGTATTTGCTTCATATTTTTGCACGACCATCACTCCCGAATATGTTGAACTTTGACTCATCTGTAAACAAAACCCTGGACTAGAAATCCATCCCTTTATCAATATGCGCACGTGCTAACTCAAGTCGAAAACTTATTGCCAAATGTAAAGCATGGCGGCGTGAGCGTTATGCTTAGAGGAGCTGTAGCAGCATCTGTCTCTGATCAAAACGACGACATTTAATGGTATTATGCATTAATGGAGATTCCACTGTACTTTAAAATAACAGCATGATGTCTGATATAAAATATCTTTCTAACATATCCTTGGCTTATGTTGAACTTACTCGCACGACGTAGACAATTATGAAAATGATGATGATCATGATATTAAAAATAATTATCTTAAGAATCATACGAGCTTACCAACTTGTCTATTCCAATATATTCGAGTGAATTTGCCATTTTAGCAAATATGACTCAAGCATTAAAGCGCAAAAAGCAAATTCAAAAAAATATAAGCAAATAAGGACAGGGCATTGGAGAAAAATAATACGAGAGAAGAAAATTGTTGAGTTCGTCTTTAGTGCGGTTAGGTACCTGTAATTTAAATAGCAATTGTCTGTCTTCCTTTTTAAGTTCTTACACTCATTCAGAAAAATGCATTAAGGTCATAAAATTAATTTGAAATATGTGTCTCCCTTTCATTATTTCTCTACCAAAGTAAGCTGGTACGTAGAGTGTCATAACAGGGGTGTTGTTTTGTGTGTTAAATTTTGGTATTAAAATGAAAATTATTCAAAGAAAATTAGCAAAAAATGATAGAACAGTTTCCACTTAAAACGTTTTATGTTCTTGTGGCGATTGTACTTTTTTATAATTTTTTTCCTTTAGCAGTCTTTTGTATGTGTATGTACGCGTCTATAGCGCCAACCATAAAATACAAAAACATTATGTTTAAGACATAAAATAATTTAAATTTAAATTCACGAGCGGAATTGAGCACGCTTAAATTCATTTAATTTACTTCACATTTCACTAGGATTGAAATAGCATGTTACAAAAAACTAAATCACGTATTTAATCTATGATTGAGGGCCCAAAATTATATTCCTATTGATCTACAATCGTCCAAGTACCATCTACAGAAGACCAATCACCCCTCACTCTGGAAAAAAATTAATTAAGGAAACTAAAACAAAGCAAAGAAACAAGAAAAAAAGACAATCAGTTGGGGATTATGCGTTGTGATAGACCTCTTTACTTAAAGGAATAATTATGTATTTGTGGTGGATATTTTAAAAGCACTCGCTGTAAGTTATCGATACATTGAAACAATCCGATGTTTTTTTATTGATCAATATCGATAAAACATCGATGCTTTCATTGTATTACAACGAATGAATTAAAACAAACATCTTCGACGCATAAACTTAATTAAATATTGTGAAAATGTATTCTTGTAATGGTGCCTGGAAGTCGCTGTAGTCTATTAGGTAGTGTGTTGGCTTATTAGACATATGGCCTGGGTTCAAACGCCAGGTCAGGCATAAAAACGAAATATGAAAAAAATAATATTTCTTCGGCGACTTCCCCTCAGCAAATAAAATTGTCATGAAAACTTTCTCAAAAATCTGTCATTCGGAGTCGACATTAAACTGTAGATCTTCACTCATTTATACTCGACATGGCCGACTCGAAGCTAGGCCGTAATACTGACTGAATGTAATGTAATGGTCAATTATCTATGTATGTACGTATGTATTCTTGAAAACAGTTCAGGAGGATTTCAATTAAGAACGGGCTTGGCATAACCGTGGCTACAAGAACATGTGTTTTAACGGCTCTACTGGCTATGTTTGAATTAAGTCCGTTGCATAAGGTATTGACGATCAGAGCAGTGATATCTATTCATCCGGGAGCATCATCGCCTAACAACCGAGTAGCTCACCGTATTCCTCTTCATTGTATCCTAGATTGTACCAGTAAACCCTAAATTGTGGCAAATGCTTCGCAAAGAAAATGGATGATAATAATGAAAGGCAAAATTTGTTTGTTATATACTCTTTTAAGAATGGAATTAACTGTGAGTGAACTATTCAGAGCCCATGAAGAAACTAGTTGCTTCCAAGCGTAAGTTTACGTCATCAAGAGATGTGCTCATTAAACTTGAACAGGAAATATAGAGGATTGGACATAACAATACCAACAGACATTCAGACTTCCATTAGAGTACACAGCCCCTAAAAGGAAAGCTGAATTAGCAAGGCGCGACCGACCCCGGTCGTGCAAATGAGTAGATACAGTAGCAAGAGGAGTTTTAGGAGAAGCAGTAACACTTCTTTTCAAGTCAAACAGGTTTGGGACAATTTAAACCTTGTTGGGTATTTACAATGAGAAATGTTTTGAGTTATACATCAGACTATCGAGAAGTAAACTGAATATACTAACTGGAATTTTGCCGGCTATTATAGATCCCAAGCATTCTTGTTTTGTAATAGGTATGGCTTCAAATCTCAAATGAAAATATATATGTGCGGCTTCGCGTTATTGCAACTTTGATATTAAACCCGATATTAGTTGAGAACACAGTTTGGAGTACTAGTACAACATGTTTACATGTTTAAATTTATAGAAATTTCAAGAAAGCGAAGACATTCACCTTCAAAGGCATTCATCAAACTGTTTACCCTGTAACATAAAAGGCAAGGCAAAGCAGGCGATTGAGTAAGTAAAAGTTCGGTCAGTCTTGTATATAGACATGGTGCGTGGTTTGAAGATCCCCGTTATAAAGATCTGTCGAACAATTGTCTAGTAATTGTTATTGTTTATGTAAAGGGTGTAAAATGAGAAATAACAAATAAAGCAATTGTTGTTGTATACAGAAAGTTGTGAACAGCGGCACAAAGAATAGTGCGAATAATAAAGAATTTTGCTTAAAACTGAACACAGATTTATTTTTATTTTATTTGAAATCTACGAGCTCATATTTTAAACGTCTTTAAAAGGTAAAAACGTAACAATACTTTGAGCAGTAAAATGGCTATTGTTATCCTCAAGCAACTTCACCTGCTATCCTAAGGCTACTCTGATGCATTATCCAAATTTCTTTTCATTATAATCGTCCATCAAAAGTTTAGAAGACTGTCCGCAGTTCTTCATCTTACTTTTTATCTAGTAAGCCCTTCTAATGCTCTCTTCCCACTACGCTGAAATGTTCTGGTCTCATTTGCGGTGCTATCTTCCTAGCGATCTGATTTCCCTTTCTTTGGCTGTAGGATAAGACACATCTTACGCTATATTCCGTAGATCAAATAAAAAGTTATTGTATTATAGCCTTTAAATTACAGATTTCATTGTCTTTATTACTGTTATCAAAAGTCAGTCGTCGCTTTTGTTTGTATTTCTTTTGTTTCATTTATTCACCAAATAAAACACGCCATAAATTATGCAAAAATAAGACAAAAACAGCAATTCTACATAAAAAAGGCGGCTGAAGTAGAGGCACAGCAAAACATGGCATACAAATTTATGTAGAGTCTTAAGAAATTCATGCGGTTGAACGCAATGGTTTTGGAAAATGGGTACAGGGCTTGAAAAGGATAACATTGGAAAAAAGAGGATAACGGAGAAAAAAAGAAAAGAAAAGAAAAACGTCTTTACTTAAATGCGTCAGCATAAAAACAATAAATCAAGAAAGCAAAAAAAAACTTGCAACATTTGTTGTAAGAAAAATTAAAAATTTTCGCTGACGCCATTATAATTTTGCCGCACTTTTGTTGTATTTTCTCTACTACTTGCAGTAAAGTTCAAATAAAGTTCGAATAATTTTAGATGAATACTACAATGTTACTTTTAGGAGTTGTTTCAATGATATGATAATGTAATACAAACAGCGATTACTCTGATACCCTGATGTTAGTAGGTAGTCTTCTTAGGTAGAATTCTTTGATCAAAATGCCGCCCAGACATTCTCAAACCAAACGAAATATAACAAATTATTTCTCAACTTCCTCTCAGCAGTATTCTGGCAAAAATTTTAAGAGTCAATAAAATTCCCATAAAAAATGTGTCAAAACTCGGATGTTCGGAGTCAGCTGTAAACTATAGGTTCTGCCACTCATTGATAAAACTAACACACACATAGGAGGTGTAATAAGCTAATTTTTAATCCTGACTTAAAGGTTGTGATAATGAATTAAAGAAATAAGTAAGATAGGAAATAACCACAGGCTACAATATTTGGTTCCCAAGCTGTATTTTTTTTTTTTGGTTGGAGATTGTCAGAGACTTATCTTATGTCTTATGTAACATTGTCTATATCCAAACGGATTGTTTCACCCATTTTTCTAGATGTCTCGAAACCGATTATGGACACTGATGCTATGGTCTTAAAAACGAAATGACAATCTACTTAAGAGATCCTCTCTGTTTTTAAACCTTTAAAGCGGATTCTATGCTGAGTTTTGTCGACAGTCACGCGGCTCTGAGAGTGAAAATCGGTCGTGTGTAAGTTGCGAGTGCTCCTCAACAGTAACAAGCCTATAGGGGAATTTCAACCGTGTCGGATAAGTTTCTGTTGCGTTCCGTAGCTTAGTGATAATTTTTAAAATCAAGGAGGTTTTGAATCTGCTATAGATTCATTGGAAAATAGGTTTTTATGTAATGTTATGTTGAGAGAATGCTTTGGTTATCTATTGTTAAGTTTTTACCCTTTAAAAACGTTTAAAATATGAGTTCGTAGATTGTAAATAAAAATAAAAATAAATTTGTGTTTAGTTTTTAAAAAATTATTTATTGTTCACATAATTTCGTGTGCCACTGTTCGCAACTTGAGTTAAACAACAAAACAATTTGCTTTATTTGTTGTTCTTCTTTACACTCTTCCGCGTACACACTAACAATTGTTCGTTATCTTCAAACCCCGATTATGTTTGATGTCCTTTCTGGTGTACCTCAGGGTAGCCATCTTGGACCGCTTCTGTTTTCATTGTTTATTAACGACTTACCTGATACGATTCACTATTCCAATATCCTAATGTACGCTGATGACGTAAAAATTTTCTTAAGTTATCGCCAAAGTTCCGATCAGAAACTTCTTCAAAATTACCTAAATTCGTTTCATTTATGGCGTAATTTAAATCTAATGCAGCTTAATCTCAAAAAATGTAAATACATGAGATTTGTAAGAAAGAATCCGATTCCTGCAAACTATGCTTTTGATGGATACGAGCTTGAGCTTGTAGATAACTTCCTGGATCTAGGAGTTCTACTTGATCCCAAACTAAATTTTATCCCGCACATAACTATGACAGTAAATAAAGCTAGAAGCGTTCTTGGTTTTATAAAATGGTGGGCAAAAGAATTTAACGATCCTTATGTTACTAAATCGCTCTACACATCTCTTGTAAGGCTCGAGTATGGTTCCATAATATGGGATCCTCTATATAAAAAATATTCCGACGTCATCGAATCTGTACAAAAGCAATTTCTGATGTGTTGTCTCCGAGGACTGAATTTTAATCCTACAAGTTTACCTTCTTATTCTGCCAGACTAGCTTTAATTAAGCTTCCGACACTTAAAAGTCGCAGAACTATGTTAAATATCTCATTCATATTCAATGTAATTACGGGTGATATAGGCTCCATTTTTTAATCCATAATATCACGTTTAATGTTCCTCACGTCATTTTTCCGCATTATCAATACAATTTTTTATATCCAACTACGCTTGTGCTGATCGAATAAGGTCGAAAGACTGTGTAAAGAATTTAATAAATTGTACATGCTAATAGATTTTTCTGCAAAAAATAATGTTATAAAAAATAATGTAATTATATATTTAAATTCATAGTTTATTAAAATTGATATTTTCTAACTTTACTAAATTGCCTGTAAGGAATATTTCCATAGGCAAATAAAATAAAATAAATAAAAAAAATAAAATGTTTTTCGCACACAACGCGTCTTCACACAATCTTTCTGATCCGTTGCCTGCTTTGTCTTGCCTTTTATATCACAGCGTAAACAGGCTGATGGATGCTCTTGAAGGAGAATGTGTATTTCTTCGCTAAATTTCTATAAATGGAAACATGTTGTTTACGTATTTTGTTTACGTTTGTAATTGCAGTATTATTGCTGTTTCTTGTTTACTTGTTTATCCCCTTTTTATACCGATGTTGCGGCTATATTTTTGTTTATTCATTGCTCATGTAAACAAGTCCATTGTTTTTGTTTTTGTAGCTTTTGTTTATCATTTTAATGTTAAACGATAACACCATTTCCATATTCCTAACACTATTAAAGGCGGTAGGACTGAGTCGCTGTAGTTCTAGTTGTTAGTGGGTTGGCTTATTAGACGTGAAGCCGTGGTTCAAATCCCAGGTCACCTCCATCAAAATGAAGTGTGGAACAATTTTTCTTCGGCTACTTCCTCTCAGCAGATTTCTAAAGAAACTCTGTCGTCCGGAGTCTACTTTAAATTGTGGGTACCCACCACTCATGGATAAAATTAACGCACACAACATGGGTGGTGTAACAAGCTAGGTCGTTATCATTACTGATGGATTGTAAAGATTATGTAAGTTTATAAGAAGTAAGTTAATAAGAAGTAAGTCCCTGCATGGAACCCCATTAACCCAACTGCATATTTTAAGAGAAATTGTAATGTTAAGCTTCTAACGTGGTTCTGATGTAGATCTAAAGGAATTTACGATACGAAGGAGGGCACTAGATCATCTCAGAGGTGACTGTTCGACTTTTGGTGAATGAAAGTTACATTTCAGATGAGATTTGACTTGACTGAGATATGAGTGTTTATCATCACATAGATTATCCTTTTGCTTTGTATTTTTTTTATAAAATTACAATTCTTGATTTCGTTCCTTCTAGAATGAACTCAATGGGTTCTAATATTATGCACGTTCTCGAAACTATTCGCGTACCTAAACAGCATCTCCGCCACCTTGTTTTTAAGTTTCTTGATTTCTTTCAGGTTCATTTATTAAGTTGTTCCAATATGGTGATTGCTCTACTCCAGCAAGCTATGTAATGCTAATATCAGTAGCTATCGCTGACTG
Source organism: Sarcophaga variegata (assembly GCA_932273835.1). NCBI lineage: Eukaryota > Metazoa > Arthropoda > Insecta > Diptera > Sarcophagidae > Sarcophaga > Sarcophaga variegata. The sequence goes on along the minus strand of OW026358.1, from coordinate 91,727,678 downwards.
GAAGCAAAGCCCCCCGTAAAACATTTTTTTTTGTAAATTCGTTTCTTTAAATCACAAATCTTGGATATATTTAAACATTTATATGCAATATTTGTATTTCATAGAGCTGTGTGGTGTTAATAGGTTCATAAATATATTTTTACTTATGCCAATTTTATATAAATGGCCTCTTAAATTTGATAAAGCCAGACACCCAAGTCTTTATTGCTGTGATTGCAAAGCTTTTTTAACGTGCCAGCAATATCTCTGCTCTGCTCTAACTCAGATCTATTATATTACACTCCCACATATATGTATATACATGGGAAATGTAAAATTTTACATTTTACATAAGCACGAGTGTACATTTTTAAGTATCTTTTTAGATGGTTAAAAAATCATTGAGATTTTCGATGAACAGAATGTACTATGCTATACAGTTTTTTTTATTATCTAATTAGTGATGATTTTGCGGCAACAATATATTTCTTTGGCAACTTCCTCTCAGCAATATTCTAGCAAAACATATGAGACTAAACAAAATTGCGATGAAAAAGTTTCTTAAAAATATGTCGTTCGGAGTCGACATTAAGTTGTAGCTCCCACTACTCATGCATGAAATTAGTGCATGTAACATGGATGTTGTGAGAATATAGGTCGTAATGCTAACAAAGGATTGTAATTGAAGTAACTGCAGCAACAATTTTAAAAAGGAATTTCAAAGGCAATGATACCCACTGATATGTCAATCAAGCGGGCCGCCAATTTCTCCTTATTATGGGCTTTACAATTACGTTTGTTAAGTTGAGCTGTTGCAAGTTTGCGACATAAATTTAAGTTAAGATCTTTTATTTTCACACAGTCAACTGTATGTTATGTCTTCATGTGATGAAAAGTCATCGCATATAGCCATCGGTTAACATGATTCTGGGCATAATTTTTCTTTGACTTCCATGACTACAATTGTTGCTGGATTAATTGCTCACCAATCTCGACTCTCAATAGGAACAAAGTGCTCCCTGCTGTGTGGCATGTGGCCTCGTATTGTTCACATCACTTTACTGAATGTAACGTTACAATATTTATCAGTTGTTGGTCAACAAACCGCTGCAAATGGTACATTTTTCTTTGGCAGTTCTAGAACTAAGTTGTAGTCAGAACCACACAGCCATAAGGCGAGTGAAGTAAAACTTCCCATCCACAGTTTACCGAATAGGTTTTGCTCAAAGCGCAATATGTGACCGAGTGTTATTATGATGGACAATTATGTCCTCGTGAGTGGTTGCATTTTCAGGGGGTTCTTTTTTTGGCTAATGTTCCTGCTTTTAGCAACTCATAATGAATCATATTCTATCCTATCACACTAAAAATAGAGCATTACCTTGTTGCAATGGATATTCTGTTCGGCTTAAGATTTTGCCCGCTGCCCGCTTATGTCGCCAGGGATAATTCCTTGCAAAAACGATTTCTTTTTAAAGCAATGAAATAGCAGTACCGCATCGTCTTTTAATGTCCCTTGGCTTTAGTTAATGTGGCAACCAATGTCCTTTTTTTGAATAAATTCTTCTGCTTTTGAAATGTCGTATGTCATGCCTAATGATTGTGCACGTTCTAATTGGGTCTGAAATGAATCTTGGTTAAAATATTTTTGGCTGTTGCGCAGGCCGTTCTTTTTGATGTTATTTTTTGAGCATTTTTGAAACGCGGAAACCATCATCTTGCGTCTGACATGAATCTTGGTTAAATTTTTGGGGCTGTTCCGTATGCCTCTGTCTTTGATTTTAAAATCATAATTTTTGAAACGCGCTAACCACTTAAAGAAGTGTGGTTTTGATAGAGAGTTTCACAGCAGTTTCCTTCGTGAAAAAAATATGAAGTGCACAAACAAACTAAACAAGGTCAATTGATTTTTATCTTTCAAATGATGTATACATCATTGCATGAGCAAGTGAGCAAATCTAAATTTTATCTGTTTTACCTACGCATCGTTTATAGTTGAAGATTTCTTAGAAAGCTCCTTCAGAGAGATCGAAGTGAAGTAAAAATTAATTTAAATTCATATAATGTAAACGAACTTGCATAATCACTGGCATAATTGATTACAAATTGAATTCTGAATCGACCCTCGTAGTGCGTTATACAAATACTACATGTTTGTAAATAAGTAAATTCGAACAAATAATCATAAACAATTATCTATCTACTGCTATGCAATGTAAATATTACCTCAGTTGCTGCTAGTGCTAGTGTGTAGCTAATGTAACGATTTTCCAACTTAAATTGCTTCTACAACAGCACATGTAATATTATATCTGTTACAATATGCTGGAGATAAATACACTCACATACACACACACACATTTCCAGACATACCATAAATAACAGACGAACTGATAGAGAGAAAGATTTTCATTTCATTGCAAACCAAAAACGTTCTACTTCATGAACTTCAACATTTTAAACTAGAAATTTAAAAGGGAATGTGTGTGTGTGTGTGTTTTGGTGCTTTTAAAAAAAATATAAGTGTGGCTGTATACATGCACATGAATATCGATTGTGTCTATTATGTGGACCAGAGTCTATGGTTAAATTGTTATTTTAGTTGGCATGTTTGTCTTTTTAGTTCAGATCAGTTTAGCAGTCAGCATTATCATCAAGGTCGCTGCCTATCTGTGTATGTTTCTGTATACGAGTATAGCTAACAAGGATAACAAGCCTTTTTAATAATCACAATCAGCAGGGTGTAATTCAATAGCATATTTTAAAATAGAAAAAAAAATAAATAAACGATGGATGAGACAATATGAAAGGAAAACTTTTTTCCAGTCGTATTCCTTTTCAGTGTACATAAAGCGTGCAAAATGAACATCAACATTAGCCAGTCAAGGTTGAACGAATATGGTATGTACACACACACACACATTTCTATGGAATTATTTTGTTGTAATAAAATTCTTAAATTGCTGATAATTTAAACAAACTTATGGACAAATTTACCATCAATAGTAGAACTGTTATTCGAATTTTCGAATTGAAAGTTTTTCATACATACATACATATATACATAATTGGCCTTTACAACCCTTCAGTCAGGATTACGACCTAGCTTCTCACACCACTCATGTTGTGTGTGTTAATTTTATACATGAATGGTGGGACCTACAGTTTAGTCGACTCCGAACGACAGATTTTTGAGAGGTTTTTCATTGCAATTTCCTTTATTTACTCTCAGATTTTTCCCAGAAATCTGTTGAGAGGAAGTCACCGAAGAAATATTTTTTCATATTTCGTTTTATTGTCTGACCTGGGATTTGAACCCTAGCCTTACTTCTAATAAGTATCAAAAGTTTAATTTTTTTTCATTTTACTATCACAACTTATGCTCTTTATTTTTAATATTTGGCTTGCATACATGTATATTTAAACGCTATAATCTTAATTAAATCCTCGTCTGTAATACATTTTGACAACAAAGTAGTCTTACTAAACTCGAAGCTGTTCAGTTTAAAACGTTCTTATAAATTTAAAAAAGAAACAAACAAATCTTCAGACCGAATCGTTGTCATTACTGGCAGTGGAACCATAGTCGTCCCAGATAATGATCGTCTCCAGATGAATAAGTTGGCAAACAAAATTCCCCAATTTGGGATGATGCCAATCTATATAAGATCCAAGAGCGTCCAGTATATCCTGTAAATGGTATTGTTCCATATCTCTTAGAGAATGACGTGGTTTAGGTTGGACACAGCTCGAGCTAAATTGTATACCCTGCATATGCATTTTATAAATAATTTGCGATTGCCCTCGCTTACATAATCCATGTTTTATTCCTACCCATTTCTATGATAAAACGCTGAAAAGTTAAACTATCACGCAACATGAATGATTTGGAAAAGTCCATTCACATTTTAACTGATGACCTCTTTTCACTGTCTCATCATCTTTGTTGGAATAGTAGGCTCAGAATTGTCGTTGAACTTTATGTGTATTGAATGTGCTCAATAGTTCACACGCATTGTAAAAGTTTATATTTAAAAATGGTATAAAATTAAAAAAGGTTTCGAATTTTGCAAATTTATTTTTTTGTTCTGAAGAAGAGGAAGATACAGACTATGAAGATACAGGCCATGATGTAGTACCTACTAGAATATAGCCTAGAATTGTGGTTTTTGTATTTACTTTTAGGTTAGGATATCTCGAAAAATTAAAAATTTTTAAAAATCCATCAGAATTGTCATATCATAGCTTCATTTCAAATTAATTCCAATTAATGGCGTATACTTTCTTTCTAATTGAATTTGAAATATATTACTCATACGCATCATAAGACATGTACTAGAATACTTAGTTACTTTGAAAAGTATGCAATAAAAATCTTCGATTTTGTCATGAATTAAACTAATGAAATTAAATATCACTCATACGTCACATATGTACTTAACATGAATGAATTTTACATATGAAATAAAAGCATAATTTGAGTAAATATAATGGATGGGTGATTTAAAAGTCTAAATTTAAAAAAGGAATAACACAAGAATGGTTTGAAATTGTGATTGGTTGGAAATGGATTATTTAATTTATATGGCTGCCGCGGTTGGCCTCAAAGTATCTAATGCGATCGGACCAATTTTCGATTTTATGGGGTTGTAATTCGTCAATGGAATCACGAAAGTCGGCCTTCAAAGGCTCAATTGTCTCTGGTTAATTGGCATAACAGTTTTCTTTAATGGCGACCCACAGAAAATGGTCCAACAGTTTCAAATTGCAGTTCCTTTGCGGCCAATTGACATAGCAATTTCGGCTAATTAAATATTTGACGCAATAAATCGATTTTGGCATGGGATGTGTGTCAAGTTGAACCATCCTATTGAAACTAAACATAATACATAATTACCAACCAACTTCAGACAGGATTACACACCACTCTAGTTGTGTGTGTTAATTTTTAACATGAGTGGCGGGACATACAGTTTAAAGTCGACTCTGAACGAGAGATTTTTGAAAAACTTTTCATGGCAATTTTATTTACTCTCAGAGTTTTTGCCAGAAATCTGCTGAGAGGAAGTCGCCGAATAAATATTTTTTCATATTTCGATTTGATTACTGACCTGGGGTTTGAACCATGGCCTTACGTCTAATAAGCCAGCACACTACTAGACTACGGCGACTTTAAAACAAAACATCGTTCACATCAATACCATGAACAGCAGGTACAAATATTTTCAAAGAAATATTGGCCAATGATGCTTCCGCTCCGCAAGCCGCACCAAACAGTCACTCGTAATGAATGCATTGGCCTCTGTAAGACCACGTGTGGATTTTCTGAGCCCAAAATACGGCAATTTTGCTTATAAACGTACTCTCAGAGATGAAAATAATAATATTTTTTTGAGGACAGCACTCTATTGGAATATGTAGGAATACAGTAAAGATAGTTTATAGAATTTTTTAATGGCCCATGTACATAGAATCTTTGCCACTGGTTTTTTTTCGAGAACTGCTTTTTAGTAATAATTCTCATTTTCTCTTTTCTTGTTGGCAACTATCACCTATACTGTCCGACAAACAATTAGACAATCACAAACACTCAGAGTCTGTATGGGCAATCGAACCCACTGCCTTGGCACTGGAAGTATAGCACACTATCAACTAGGCCTCTGACGAACCCAAATGTAGAACTACTACGAGAATTAGAAACATTTTATATGTTGAGATATAAAATACGCTTTAATATCTTTTATATTTTTATTGAATGAAAATGAAGAAATTTGCCTTTTCTTCTTGAAAATTTCGCTCTTTATGACATGGTACTTATTTTCCTCTCTTTCTCATAAATTCTTAAAGGTTTTATTTTTCCATAAAACCACCGTGCATTAAACACAAATAACAAAAAAAGGACAAAAGCAAAAAATTGTATTACTCAATCAGTAAAGCGTGATTAAATATCAAAGGTGAACTAGGCTCAGATATAGAAGTGTGGCACGGTTATAACTTTTCTTCAATAACAAAAATTTAATACTTTTTATAAAATTCTTCTTCTTTATGTTGGTGATAAAAAGTACATATATACATAGCATAATTGGCCATGACATAAAAAGAACAATGTCTTCAATAATTATCCATACACCAAGGCAGTGTAGACTATTTTCATCAATTACTTCAATTTTCATACTTACAAATTTTAAAGTCACCGTAGTCTTTCAGGTAGTGTATTGGTTTATTAAAACCTTATACCAGATATCTCCAGTAAAACGAAATATGAAAAAATATTTATTCGGCAAATTTCTCTCAGCAGCTTTTTGGCGAAAAATCTGAGAGTAAAATAAAATTGCCATGAAAATTTTTTCAGAAATCTGTCGTTCGGAATTGACTTTAAACTCCTGGTTCCGACTACTGGATATAAATTATCCAGCTTTTCAGAAAAACCAGCTACAACCTTTGCCTGTTCCTAGTTAAATTACATTCCATTGGAATAGTGTATGGGAACAGAATAGTGAATGGGAACAGAACAGAACAGAACACCCTACTCTTTTCTCTTTCGTTTTGAAGAATATCAGTCTACGTCAAACCTTATATTAAATCTTACATTCAAGGCAAACTGCTCTGGGAAACTGGATGCCAAATATACTCAACAGGAATAAAAAGTTACTATTTTTCTTTTGCTTGTAAAGAGGTGTTGGCGAGAATATTGGGCGTCAGATCAAAGCTGACTGGTTGGGGCTATACACATGTTAGTGTGAGAATATTTTAGCAAAACGACTAGTTACCGTGTGCTACATCTACTTCGATGCTTAGATCCGCTGGGCTTATAGTAGGGACTCAATAGCTGGTATTCGTCAAATATAGGTAGTCAAAGCGGAAATGTTGGACTTATGAGCTGCGCTGATGATTGTTATTTGTTTGTTGTTTGGAAAAGGTATTGACATACTTTTTGAAAAAATAGCAGAGCAGGTGATTCTCTGCTAGAGGCCTGCAAAGCAGAACAACATGCGGTGTGTACGATACCGCAGTGGCATTACGGGGAATATTTTCTGTATTTGTAGTATAATTATAATGAGCACTGCAAGCTTAGGATTGACGATACAGAATTGACAGAAAACGCACTGACGATTTCGAATACAACCCTAGGTTGGCTAAAACGTTGGGTTAGGTCAGTGTGGTAGCTTCCATACCAAAAGCTCACTTGGGCACGCATAGCGGCCCGTTGTGACGCCATAGGTGAACGCAGTCTTTGTACTGACCAAGTTCCTCCGAACCAAGGAGGGAGAAGTTGGTCAGCACAAGAGCTACACATAGATAAGACGTGCTCTGAAATTATGCTCTAACACTAACAGTGTCATTATATTCTAGTCAACGACTTCTGCAGGAGTTGGAAATACGGGAAAGAGGAGAAACGTGTTCTTCACCGATGGTACATGCCAAAGAGCTTGAAGTTAAATTAGGACTAAACTAAAAAGTTACCATTTACAAGAAGAAGAAAACTAAATTGATGAATATTCAACTCCTGGATGAGACAATGTTAGAAAAATTGTATGCAAAATATATAAGAAGATCGCCAGAGAAAGAGCATCTCAGCGAAGGTTGGTTATACAATAATGATATGCATTAGGCTTGAAGGGAAATCTGGGAGAAGATCTGTATAAGTGCCATGATAGTTTGACTAATAGTGTCCTATGAGGCTATTGTGTGGCCAAGACATAGAAACAAGTTTGTATTGGTTAACAGTGGCAACGAACAAAACATACAAACATAACGTAATTTGACATTACAACCCTTTAGTCAGGATTACAACCTAGTTTTTCACACCACTTATGTTGTTTGCGTTAATATTTATAAATAATATTTATATTTATTATATTTATAAGAACCTACAGTTTAAAGTCAACGCGGAACGACAGATTTTTTGGACAAGCTTTTCATGGAATTTTTTTTACGCTCAGAGTTTTTGCCAGAAATCTTCTCAGAGGAAGTTGCCGAAGAAATATTTTTTCATATTTCCTTTAGTTGGAGATATCTGATCTGGAGTTTGAACCAATAACTCATATCTAATAGTCCAACACAGTACCTACTAGACCAGGGCGTTCACAAAACGATCAATTATATATGTACGTATGAATGCATATGTAATAAAAAGGAAGACAAACAGAGTCAAAGACTCTTTAATCATCAAATGAATTTGAGGCAATTATGTTATTGGCATAATATAATAATGAGTGCCACATCAGACGTAATTGGTCACTACAATCCTTCAGTCGGGATTACGTGCTAGCTTCTCACACCACTTATGTTGAGTGTGTTAATTTTATGAATAAGTAGCGGCGCTTACTGTTTAAAATCAACAACGAACGACAGGTTTTTGAGAAACTTTTCATGTCAATTTTATTTACTTTCAGAGTTTTTGCCAGAAATCTGCAGAAAGGCAGTCGCCGAAGAAATATTTTTTTTGTATTTCGTTCTGATCGAAATGTCTGATCCTGGGTGAGAGCATACTAACTTTTATTTAACCTTTAATTACTCGAATGGCGGCCTAACTGTCTGATAATATTGCTATGCTGTGTTTTATTTTCTGTCTTCTATCCAAATAGAATTGAGCACATTTTTCGACGTTCTCAAAGCCTGAAGGCATATTAGATGCTGGTCAAGTAATTGTTCTAGTTGACAGAGGCATAGTTATTATGACAAGCGTTTATTAAGCTTTCAGTCTATAAATACGTATATGTTTTAAACCATAATGTACTTCTAATAATGCCATAAAAGTTATAAGCATTTTTATGTAATTGCTCGCACCTAATTACCATCCTTATAATGCCCTACATTTCTTTTTAATTTTTTATGTTAATGTATATCCTTTACTATCGATTAAAGGTCTAATATTGAAATTATTTCATTCGAGATGTAGAAAAATATGTGATAATAATTACTTAAATCGATTTAAATTATATATAGAATTACAACATAATTGTACACAAAACAGAGCACTGTTGTGCCCATGAAAGCAATTTATTATTATAATATGACCTAAAATGGTATTAATTTGTTTGTGTAATATGGTAGCCATTTGATAAAAGCAATTGTTTTATAAACATTATTTATGTATAAACGAATCAAATAAATCTACAAATATTGAATGACATATTAATGACATTTTCCAAGTGTTAAGTGCAGCTGTAGTTTAATTTTCTTTCCTTTTATTTGTATTATTCATATTGATTTTATTTTCTCTTTGCTCTTCGGTGCTCTGCTCTTAATTATATTAAAATTGCTAGTTAAACTCTATTTAGTTGATGATTTATATGTTAAGATTTAAATACATACATGGCCCTATGAATTATTCATTTGACAGGATTAATAATCACAAATATTAATCGTTACAGTTTATTTATTTAAAAATTAATTTATTTAATAAAACAATTTGCTTGCATTTCTAATTTATACTAATTTGTGCATGAATAACCACAATATTTTAAGTTCATTTAATTTTTTTTTTAATATTTATTATCCCTTTCACAGAACAGCTTCGTTCGCTTGGTAGCCGAAAGTTCGTGTCTAACAAACCAACACACCCGCTACTAGAAACTTTAAAACTTATTGTTATTAACGGCTTTTATGTCCTTTGACAGAAAAAACTATTCCTGAACAAATTTTAAATAAAAATACTTTTTTATTTTATTTTACTTCAAGTCTATGGAAAATCCTTACAGACTATTACATTTTATATTTCAATACAAAATTATTATTATTATGATTTCAATACAAAAAAAGTTAAAAAATAAGTTCAAAAAGAAAACAACATTGAAATTATTAATTAAATGAGTTTAATTGTAAAATTATAGCTTTTTTAATGGATTCCAAATTTTTGTTAAAATCTATATGAATGTAAAGATTATTAAAATCATTACAGATTCTACGAAATGGATCGAAGTTCGCATAGTCAATTGTGTAATATTTTATATTTATGAAATTATAGTATCTTGTTGGACGAACAGGTACTTTTATGGAAAGCTGAGAAGAAATTAAGAGTTGATAACACCATTAATCAGCTTTAGGAGAAAGACAGCATTTAGCATTTTATGACGGCTTTTTAAAGATGGTACTTTAATGAGTGCTAGGCGTTTTAAGATGGTAACATTTTATTAGGATCCAATCCATTCCCTAAACCAAGAACAGAAAATAATAAAAACTGTATTTGAACTGATTCGATTTTGTCAGAGTGTACAGCGTATTGAGGGTTCCATATTACATATCCATATTCAAGAATTGGGCGAACCAGTGTGTTAAACAATTGTTTGGTAACATAAGGGTCAGAAAACTCTTTAGCCCATCGTTTGATAAATCCCAGGATACACATAGATTTGCTAACAGTTGATGTAATATCTATGATTTCTGAAGTCCAATTTATAATCGAAAAATATCCTTAAATCGTTAAAGGAATCAACTAGTTCAAGAACAGCGCCATTCATTGTGTATAATCCATTGGTTGGAGATGATCTAGTGAAGCACATATATTTACATATTTTAACATTCAGCTCCATTAAATTAGTACTACACCAGGAGGTTAAGTAGTTAATATCCTCTTGTAAAAGTACTTGGTCTTCAATGTTATTAAATGATAAAAATATTTTAACATCGTCTACATACATTAATGTGAATTTTTGATAACTAAAGGGAGATCATTTATAAAAAGAGTAAATAGGAGCACCCCAAGATGACTACCTTGTGGTACGCCTGCAAATACATCAATAAAGTTAGATTGCGTATTCTTGAATTTAACGCACTGCTGTCTGTTTACTAAATACGATTTAATCCGATTTAATAATAATTATGAACTAAAACCAAGCTTTTTTTTGATTTCTGTCCCGTATTTGTGGTTTGAGGTGGTAGAGGTAATTGTGCTATAATAATGTATAAAAATCACTCCTTCGCAACATTGGATAAGTGATTATTTTCAAAATAAGCTATAAATTGATTGCTGAGTTTTTGTCAGAAATCTGCTGACAGGAAGTCGCCGAAGAAATATTTTTTTCATATTTCTCGTTTTGATGTCTGACCTGGGGTTTCAACCGACGCCTTATGTCTAGTAAGCCAACACACTACCTACTACTACAATACATACTACTACTACGGAGACTTCCAAAGAATATCTTGTGCTTCACACAATTCGAAACAGCTAATAGAGACAAAAGCTTCTTAACTTTAAGTGAACTAAACAAATCGCGTATTTAACAGATGGATGGGATGGGATGCAAGCAAACAAGGTAAAGTTTCTGACTGTTTCAGGACGATCACTGTCTTGCTATTGTCAAGTTGACAAGCGGCCTCCTCGTGGCTCCTGCTGGAAGGCATACTAGCATCTGGTAGGTGTTAACTAATACGTGCAGCGAAGTCCAAACCCCTGGACACTAAATTCGAGTTGTATTTGGTGGGCTTGGAACCCACCACGTAAAAGTTGCCTCCAATGAAAACAAAGAGCCCTTAAAAAGATCCCCTCAAAAGTTGACCACCACGGCAAAAGTTTAAAGGACAACGATCTAAGAATAGGCACATGGTCCGCACCCTTCACATGGTAGGCGCTTCCGCCTAGCTGGCGGATGCTCTCATGAAATGTAGGACGGATATCACTGCCATACAGGAAATGCGATGGATAGAACAAGGATCCAAAGGCTGGCTTCTTGCGATGTATATTACGGTTGCCATATTGATAAGCACGTATTCGCATGCTTAATGAGATGGTTAATAAGAGACTTCGCCATCTTGTCTCTGAGTACACGCCTGTGAACGAAAGAATAGCCACAATCCGCATCAGGGAAAAATTCTATAATATCAGCCTTATTTGTGCTCACGCCCCGACGGAAAAAAGGACGATGTGGTTAAAGATGCCTTCTAATAATAGTGATTGACGGCAGGCACTTATCCAGTGTACTAGATGTGGGCACATTCAGAGGTCCAAATATCGACTTGGACCATCACCTTGGACCATTACCTTGCGCATTGGCGCTTTGAGGTCTGAACGCTCTAGTACATTTCGAAAGCTGGACGTCAAGAAGCTGCGATCACAAAGGACAGCTGAGGCGTTCTCCGCTGAACTCTCGGACGAACTTCGTCGTTCCCCATCTAATCTCAGCGACATTGGTTGACTGTGGGCTAACATCTCCCACTCCTTGCGTACTACTGTCAACAGATAAAAAATTATACTTACGTCAACAGAAGCATACCCGGGTATGTTCACACATTTTATATGGAATTTCTCTTGTTGCTAAGCTTATTTCTGTATTGATTTGGTTTTACTTATGTTTAGCAGTTGCATTGTTTTGTTTCTGTTTAAATTTTGTTTTGTTTGTGCTCTGTTGCTACATAGTTGCTCATCCAAAATTTTTAGAATTACGGGACTTTTAGCAAATTGTTTTGTCTTTGCTTTCATGTGTGAATATTTATAGTTATCAGTTAATTGTTAGTAAACACCTGTTGGAAACGCATCATTTTTTACAGTAGTTGTTTTGTGAATCAAAAAGAACAGTATATAAAAATGGCAGATGTTGAATGGCTTACTCCTAGACAAGCTAATGCCCTTGATTTTGAGAGGCAACAGGAATACATTCGACAAAGGTTACAGGAATTGGAAGAAGAAAATAGTGATGATGAAATATTACCATGTGGAAGTGATGTAGACGAAAACGTAGCTGAAGTAACTTCAGACGACTCTGATATTGAAGAACTACAGTTACCAGAATACAACTTTGAGGATGAAACAGAAGATGATGAAGAATTTGATGATGCTGCCAGTGAAAGTGGAGAAAATTATACAAGTAAAGATGGAACAATTTGGTCCACTGCACCACCACAAACTGCAAGATTCCGTACACACAACGTTTTGAGGTCTAGAAACAACGGTCCAGTACGAAAAACTCAAGGTCTAACCATTGTAGATACCTTCAAGTTAATATTATCCGAAGAAATATGTGACATTATCATTCGTGAGACAAACAGAAAAGCAAATTGTTGCTACGAACATTATAATACTGAAAATCCAATAAAAGAACCACGTACATGGAAAGTGTTAACAAAAAATGAGTTTGATGCATATTTGGGTCTTCTTTTATTGGGTGGTGTTACGCACTCTGGTTACGTGCATACCAAAGATTTGTGGAAAACGACCTCACATCCCTTATATCGAGCTTCCATGAGTGTGAGGCGTTTTTGGGATATAAGCCGCTTTATACGCTTCGACAACGGAAACACACGTCAACAGCGTAAAAAAACCGACAAAGCTGCAGCCATAACGGACTTGTTTTTAATGATGAATGATAATCTTCGCTGCAACTACGTAGCAGGTCCAAACGTGACAGTTGATGAGCAGTTGTACGCCTTCCGTGGTGGTACTGGGTTTACCCAATACATACCATCGAAACCCGCCAAGTATGGAATTAAAGTATGGTGGGTATGTGACGCCGTTTCATCCTATCCAATGAAGGGACAAATTTATACTGGATTGGTGGCATCCGGCGAACGGGAAAAAAACGTAGGCGAGAGGATAGTGAAGGATTTTGCGTCAATCTTTTTCGTGGAAGTGGACGGAATATTGTTTGTGATAATTTCTTCACAACTTATAACTTAGCGAAAAGTTTAATGATGGACAGCAGTTTATCGATGTTAGGTACAGTGAACAGAAGACGAGTGTTTGTACCAACATATTTCGCTTTACCAAAAGGACGGGAAGTAGAGTCAACTATATTTGTCTTCAGTAACAATATTACCTCGTGCTCTTACATCAAAAAAAAAAAAAATAAGTCGGTTGTACCTATTTCCACAATGCATTGTTCATGCGAAGTGCAAGGTCCAAAGAAAAAGCCACACATGATATTAGATTACAACAAGTATAAAGATGGCGTCGATAATATGGACAAGCTTTTAGCAGAATATTCAACAAAGCGACGAACAAATAGATGGCCCTTGGCTTCCTCTACAATATCCCAGAAGTCGCTGCCCACGCAGAATACATAATTTACGTTGAGAATAACCCAATGTTAAAAGCTTCCACAAGCCGCCGCAGAATGTTCCTACACAGCCTTAGTGAACAACTGGTGAAGCCAGAAATAGAAAAAAGAGCTAAAAATAAACAAGTTACAAAAATATTTTCCACACGCAATGCTATTGAAGCCATATATGGGGAATCTTTGATCGAAGGAGGTGCCGCAGATGAAAGCAAAAGGTAATTGCTATATATGTACGAAACGTCGGCCAACCAGAAAATCCTGCACTTTATGCAAAAAGCCCGTGTGTGCCGCTCATTCCAGTAATATGCCGCAATGTAACAAATGTATTTAAGAAAAATTAGTATTTAATATTTTTTTAAGTTTTCTTATATTTGATTGAATTTGAATTTTATTTTATTTTATTTTTAGGAACACGTAAATTTTACTCAATAAACATCCAATATCAATATATTTTCATGTTTTTCATTATACATACATAGGTATGCAACTGTTGACGTAAGGGATATAAATGGAAAAATGGCCATATCCTTGGCCCCCATCCCCCATTTCTACTCAAGTTTAGGAATATGGTAGAAAACACTACTAGTGAGGATATCATGAAATTTCAGTTTAATAAAGTTATTATTTCCTGAGATACGGCGATTTAAAAACGCAAAACATACCCAGGTATGTATCTGTTGACATAAAGGTTAAGCGCATAACCGAATGTTTTAAGCCCGTAGAGCCTTCTTACAGAGATGAGAATGGAAACCTGGTTACAGATAAGCAGGGGGTGCTGAGTTTGTGGAGGAAACACGTCTCTGCTCTGTTACGAGGCGATGACGACAACAATACCGCCTTTAGAGATGATGTACAGAACCCGAACGATGATGACTGCGTGGAGATACCGACGCCTATCCATGAAGAGGTCAGAGCCGCGATTATCCGTATTAAAAACAATAAAGCTGTAGGTCCTGATGGTCTCCCCGCTGAATTGGTTAAGGCCGGAAGTAATGAGTTGCCCTACCAACTCATGCACTAGCTTATTTACAAAATATGGCCAACGATTAGACCTCAGTGTCCTCTGCCCTGTCCTGAAAAAGGAGACCCTACGATATGCGCCAATTACAGGAGTATAAGCATTCTCCCTAGCGCATATAAGGTTCTTACGGGCGTATTGTGTGAACGAATGAAGTCATATGTCAAAGCACTGATTGGACCTTATCAGTGCGGCTTCAGATCTGGCAAGTCCACCAACGACCAGATATTCACACTACGCCAAATCCTGGAAAAGACCCACGAAAAAAAAGTCGACACACACCATCTTTCTGTCGATAGCCCCATAAGGGATAATGTTTTTTGCCGCAATGTCTGATCTTGGAATACCTGCGAAGCTTATAAGGCTCTGCAGAATGAAGTTGAGCAATTTCAGCAGCTCCGTCAAGGTAGGAATGGACCACTCCGAACCTTTTAATACCGTGCGAGGTTTCAGACAAGGCGACCTCTTCAACTCCGTCATGCCGAGTATTCTGAGAGAGGCGTCCAGTTGCTTGCTTATGCTGACGACATTTACATCATAGGGCGTACCATGCGAGATGTTACTCCTGCCTCTAGTGCTATTGTACGGGAGTCAGCTAACATGAGTTTGGCAGTAAATGAGAGCAAAACGAAATATATGTTATCGACAAGTAGAGACGGAACCTGAGAAAAGGCGCCCAAAATTTTGTGACATAAAATGTCTAGCCAGACGCGATTTGCGAAATTTCTTAATATGGTTGAGAGATGCCATTTAGAATCTATAATTATATGACAGAATGGCTAGTATCAGTGTTACAATGTTAGTATCAGTGTAAAGTGCTTTCTCAGTTGAATTTTTAAATTCATAAAGTTTCGAACACATGATAAATCTTTCTAATATAAATGAATCGCCTTGTAGGTAGTGTGTTGGCGTATTAGACGTGAGGCCTCCGGCCAAACCCCAGGTCAGGCATCTTCAACTGAACGAAATATGAACAAATATTTCTTCGGCGACTTCCTCTCAGCAGATTTCAGGCCAAAATTCTGAGAGTAAATGAAATTGCAATGAAAAGTTTCTCAAAAATCTGTCGCTCGGAGTCGACTTTAAACTGTAGGTCCCGCCACTCATGTATAAAAATTAACGCAGACAACATAAGTGGTGTGAGAAACTAGGTCGTAATCCTGAATAAAGGGTTGTAACGACCAATAATGTATGTATGTATGTATGTATGTATGTATGTATGTATGTATGTATGTATGTATGTATATATGTATGTATGTATGTTGGTATTAGAAATGAATGAAAGTTAAATTGTTTTTAATCAATGATTTTAATTCATTGCTCTGGTTTTATATTATACGCTATATGATATATTAGTAATGCTTTCCGTCTTCAATAGTGAATTTCATCGAAATAATGTTTCAAATATATTTCACTCCTACGTCATAATTACTACACAGTACGTATTACGTACGCACATGTCTTTAATTGAATGAAATATTTTCTCAAATATTTTTTAAACAATATTTTCTAGCTTATGAAGCTTTCAATCTTAATAGAATTTTATGTTAGCAGTGAACAAAAGAAACATCAATTTATCATCATTTATCTTTGAAAGCGAAAAATTTCTGCATCATTAAAATGAAAGCCACAAATTGATTTCTATCTTAAAGTTCGTTAACATCGTTGATGTGAACAACACATAATAAATGTTGTGTTTAATGTGTGGCTATAAAAACGACCATTTATTTTGGTTATTTAATCAAATTTGTTAAACAATTACATTCTCTATGTAGTAACTATCCTGTGCTTTCGTTTTAAGAAAAAATTTATTTTTATTTCATTTATTATTTTGTAAATAAATTTGTTTAATATTTCGGTATTTATTACAGTTTAAATAGTGGATTTCGTTTTAATTTATTATTGTTGAATATCATGTTAACGTATAATATTGTTACGTCTTTACCTTTTTAAAAACGTTTAAAATATGAGGTCGTAGATTGCAAATAAAAATAAATTTAATTTGTGCTTAGTTTGAAATAAATTCTTTATTGTTCGCACAATTCTGTGTGCCACCTTTGGCAATTTGATTTAAACGACAACAATGTGCTTTATTTGTTATTCTTCTTTACACTCTTCCGCGTAAATACTAACAATTGTTCGTTAGATCTTTACACACGGAGTTCTTCAAACCACAATTACTCTCTTCACATGCAACGCGTCTTCTCACAAGACTGACTGAATTCTTTCTGATCCCGTTGCTTGCTCTGTCTTGCCTTTTATATCGCAGGGTAAACAGTCTGATGGAATGACACTGAATGGGAATGACTTTAACTTCGCGAAAAATCTACAAATGTAAACATGTTTGCGTTATTGTTGTTTGTGTATTTTGTTCACGTTTGTCCTTGCAGTGTTGTTGTTGCCTGTTTGTTTACTTCGTTTATCCTTTTTTTCTTAAACTGACGCTGTTGCCATATTTTGTTTATTGTTGATCATGTAAACAAGTTCATTGTTTTGTTTTTGTAACTTTTGTTTATCATTTTAATAACACCATTTCCATTTTTGTAACAATATAAAGGAAAAAATATGTTTTAAGAGGAATAATTGCTGGAATATTAATGCGTTTTGAAAGAGTAATCAGACGTTATCTAACTCTTTAAAAAAATTATGAAATTATGAAGCTCCAATGAAAGGCAATTTCAAAACAAAAAATCTGGAGAGAGGATAAATTCTCAAATAGGTTCAATAAAAGTATTTAAAATATCGACATGATATGTCCAGAATTAGAGAAAACCTGGATCTTCCATTGCACCCGTGATTTAAAAGCTACCCCGTCTATTTAATAAACAAACAAGAAGACTTAGCCACGAATAAGTTATACGCACAGTGAGAGATGTCGTTTCTTTTAATTCACTTGCAATGGACTGGTGAGTTGAAAAAAAGTTTTCTTCCATTGAAAAAAGTGTCATTTGGATTTGTGTGATTTGGTCCAAGCTAATGTTGCTCGTGAAATCTTGACGGAAAGAACATAAGTTCAACCTTCCTCTTTGGTTAATTACCCCCAAAATGTATTGGACTTCTAGAAGATATTTTCATTACAAAATTTTATTAAAATTCTATAGATCGCTTATTTTCTAATAAGCTAACTGGGCTGTACAAGTTACTCTAAAAGTAAGGGGTGCTGCCCTTCGAAAATGTTGATCTATTTCCTTAGCCAGTTATACGGCATGCTAATATGCACAATACACAGAAATTTGATAATAAAAACTAAAGGATTTAAAAGTATGGTAGACTTTGAAGCAGTCTTTTTAAGTACTTATGTAAATATTAAGTATTTATGTAAATATCAAAATGTTAACATTATTATAACATTATAAAATAATTATAAATAATTCTCGTAAATAGCAGTACATAAAAAAATTTAAGGAGATCGGCACGATGGTCCAGTTGGTCTTGTTATAAACTGCCAAGGCTGAGGCTTCTAATCCCACCAGAGATGAGTGTTTTGTAATTTGTGTAATTTTTTGTCTGATATATATGAGTACTTACTAATGGAAAAAAGAAAGTGATAATTATTACTAAATTCTCGGACAAAATACGGCTTTCATACGTACTATTCATTATAACCCTTTAGTCAGGATTACAACCTAGCTTCTCACTCCACTCATGTTGTGTGTGTTAACTTTATACATGAGTAGCGAGACCTACAGTTTATATTCGAATCCGAACGACACATTTTTCAGAAGCTCTTCATGGCAATTTTATTTGTTCTCAGAGTTTCTGCCAGAGATCTGCGTAGAGGAAGTAGCCGAAGAAATATTTTTTCATATTTCGGTCAGTTGGAGATGTCTGACCTGGTGTTTGAACCGACGCCTCACGTCTAATAAGCCAACACACTACCTACTAGACCACGGCGATATATATTTTATGTAATTGTTCTATGATTTTTTGGGACCAAATGTGCCACCATGGGCTTACATGCATACTGGGAGATCGATCATGGAAGTACGCTGTCTTTCTTGCACATAGCAGAGGATATACATTAACCAACAAATAACCATAAATAGGCCAAAAAATAAACAAACAAAAAAATGACAAAAATACTCAGCAGCTATTTTCTAACACGCATTCTACTTCTATAGTAAACTATTTATCGATCATATAAATCTATGCTATCCGGACATTTTGAACCTAATGTATTCATTTTACCATTTTTTGTCTTTTGCATAAATGGAGAAACACGTCTTGGATAACAAAGCCAGAAAATTCAAGTACAAATTAAGAGCTGAAAATGACAACGTTGCCATCTATTTAATGAAGCTAAATATTATGAAGAAAACAAATAAATAAACAGCAACGGCCTTAATATATCAGGACCTGCTAAAAGGTATACTTAAGGTCTCAAGATTGATTGATTGATTGATTGATTTTACAGTTGTCCAATACTGGCACAACATTTCATATGCATAAACAAAAGAATATCCAATTGCATATGAGCAGCGACCACTTGACTCAATGTTATTGACCGTCGCGCACATGCGACGATCATTTGACACTTTGTTGTCAGGCCGCTGACTGCATTGGTTTGCATATAATATGTAGTATGTATGTTGTTGTTGTATGGCATTGCTGGTGATCGTGTGTAGCTCTCTTTACACTTTACCGTGGGAATTATTGTGGATAATAGGCGCGTGTCATATAACATCCACTTGTCCCATAATTATTACACACACAAACCAATATAATATAGTTAAACGTATAATATACACACAAACATATGTTATAGTATTAAGTCAATACAAAATTGTATTAGAATTAAGGGTTTGATTTGGAATTGTCAAATCAGCCAAAATTTAGTATAAAAGAAGGGACATTTTCCCTCAAGAACACAATCAATAAAACTTAACAAAATAGTGCGGTTCAACTGCACTTAGTTAAAATTATTGGTCTTTTATTTAGAAGTGCTCCTTGAGTGCACTTTATTAAAATAAATACGTTACATGGCGATCCTGCCACTATTCTAGAAGTGCTCCAGTTATTTGCACCTAGAATATAACAGTGATCCTGCCAGTCCTGGAGTGCTAATTTATCAAGCACCAAAAAGCAGGTCAATCCTGCCTGGGCCTTGGTGTGCTAAAATTTAAAGCACCCAAGGACCCGAAAAAAAATATATAACAACAACTGGTGTGCTCAAAAGCACCCAAAATAAATTTTGCTTATCCTGACGGACAGCCAAGGATCCGTTGAGGGAAGTACCGCCTGGCCAAGAGGCACCAAGGACCTCAAGAATCAAGGACCAAAGAACAAAAACATGAAGAAGACAACCCGCATGTGGTTTAAGGTCGAACAGAACCTCTACCGCCGCTGCAGAATAAAACCAAACAAAAAAATTTTTTTTTATATAAACCAACGTGCTCCTCAAGGGTTGCACTGGCAGGGCCTATAAGCGTTAACCGCTCGAGGCAAAAATAATAACAAAAAAAAAAAAAAAAAATTTTAAGTCGAAACTTGCTACGAAAATTTTTTTTAACTACAATATTTATGATTTCCAAGTGAAACAATATAATATTACAATTAGAAATCATATACATGGACTTTTAATATAAGATTTGTCAATAATACTTACATATATTTAGATTTTTATCCATAAGTTAGTATACATTAAATTATTAATAAGGAAAAATTTGTAATAATACATAGGAAGAAAACATTAGGGATATACTGGACTTTAATAGACAATAATTTTAGATAAATATTAAGATAATCAAGCATTAATTATTAGTAAATTGATTTAGGGCATTAATGAGGTAAAAGTTAGAGCGTATGGTCACAGTAAAAAATTGTGTCTACTCGCAACAAAATGGTTTACACTATCAGGAACAAGTCCGATTTCAATCAGCAATTGGAAAATGCTGGTGATAGGTTGGTGGTGGTCAAATTCTGTACCACTTGGTGTGGCCCCTGCAAAGTAATGGCTCCCAGGTTGGAGGAACTCTCCAGGGACTATGCTGACAGAATTGTCTTTATCAGGGTCGATATTGATGACTGCGAGGATGTTGCCATAGAATACAACATCTCCAGTATGTCCACTTTCATATTCATAAAGAACAAACATAGGATTGAAGAATTTGATGGAGCCAATGCCAAAAATTGACTAAAAGGTTGGCTTAATTTTTTGTATGTATGTTCTATTAATCTAAAATTACATACATTAAACATGAACGTCACCAAGCCAAACTTTTTTTTTATATATAAATCTAGCCTCTATGCTTTAAAGTAAAAATTGTTTTCATTACTTTAATATGCAATAGAAATATGAACCATGTTTAAAAAAAAAAAAAACCGCCAATAAATTCGTAAATAGTTGCACTAAAGCAACAGGGCAACAAAACGCTATATTATACTTTAGGAAGGACAATTATATCGCGGATGCGTTATCGCGAATTACTATAGAAGATTTTAAGGAAATGAATAGAAAGGTATCACGCGTGTTGAGAGTCACGACAAGGTCAGTGACTAAGCAAAAAGACAGTAGTAGGATAAATAATCAGCATAGAGCAAATAAAACAGATTTATTAAATGAGCCCAAAATATATGTACCAATTAAGAATAGTGACGTCAGAAAGTATTACAAATTAAAGATTTATCCCAATAAATGCTATATAAAGAAGGGAAAATCAATATTAGCTAGCATAAAAATAAATGATATATTTACTAAAGAGGAACTTGACTTAGGACAATTTTTCTCTAGGCTCGAGAAAGCGGCCAGTAAATTAAATATCAATAAACTACAAGTAGCACCTAGTGAGAAAATTTTCGAATTTGTCTCAAAGTATGAATTTAGAAATATGGGCAATAAGGTACTAAATAGAATTAAAATAGCGCTTTTAAATGAAATAAAGATACTGGATATAAAGAATTCTAAGGAAATTCTAGAAGTCATGCTGAAATATCATGATGACCCTATCGAAGGAGGTCTTTGCGGCATATA
The DNA here is from genome assembly GCA_932273835.1 of Sarcophaga variegata. Lineage (NCBI taxonomy): Eukaryota > Metazoa > Arthropoda > Insecta > Diptera > Sarcophagidae > Sarcophaga > Sarcophaga variegata. Next base: position 91,705,717 of record OW026358.1, on the reverse strand, counting down.
TAGAACCGCAGAGAAAATAAAAAGATACTACTACTGGAAAAATATGACAAAGGACATAGCTAAATATGTAAAAGCATGTCACAAATGTCAAATAACGAAAACTACCAAGCACGTTAAAGGCCCGATGATAATAACAGAAACACCTAACAAACCGTTTGATACAGTGTATGTAGACACAATTGGACCATTTCCAAGATCAATACATGGAAATGAGTACGCAATCACATTAATATGCGACTTAACTAAATACCTAGTAACAATACCTATACCAAATAAATCGGCTAAGACGATCGCAAAAGCGATATTCGAAAATTTTGTACTTACCTATGGCCCAATGAAGACGTTCATTTCGGACATGGGTACAGAATATAAGAATTCTATATTAAACGAATTGTGCACTTTGTTGAAAAACGAGAAGCTAACATCAACAGCACATCATCACCAGACCTTAGGTACAATAGAAAGAAGTCACAGAACTTTTAATGAATACGTACGTTCTTACATATCTGTAGAAAAAGATGACTGGGATGAATGGATTAGGTATTTCACATATTGTTTTAATACAACACCATCAACTGTACATAATTATTGTCCTTTTGAATTGGTTTTTAGCAAAGTACCAAACAGTTTCAAAGATTTCAATGAGGTAGACACAGTTACTCCACTATACAATATTGACGATTATGCCAAAGAGGCAAAATTTAGATTAGAACTTGCACTTAAGAGAGCAAAACATTTATTAGAAATAAATAAAATCAAACAGAAGGATAACTATGATAGAGATATATTAGATTATAATTTTAACATAGGAGATTTAGTTTTACTTAGGAATAATACAGGACATAAACTAGATGAATCATATAAAGGTCCATACAAAATTAAAAATATAGATTTAAGAAATAATGTAACTATAGTTGATAAGAAAAATAATAAAGAGCAAGTAGTTCATAAAAATAGACTTAAGCTATATAACAAATAAGTTTTATTTATAACACTAAACTGGCCAGAAAAGTGAAATAATAATCTTTAAGATAAGATTTATTTTTTTTTAACTACATAAGTAAACTTATCACTAAACATTTATTAAAAACAAAATAAATATTAAAATTAAATAAGAAATAATATTAAGATTGGATTATGTTAAATTAAGATTAATATGTAAAACATTAATAGTCATTTAAATAAATACTTTACATTTTAAGTTCACTAATAAAATATAATTTGAAATAGACGTAAAATCATTGTACTGTGTTGTGTAAAAGAATGTCCATAGAACAAAAGTTATATGAACATTCTTGTAAAGGGTGGAGGTGTAGCATGATTTTACAGTTGTCCAATACTGGCACAACATTTCATATGCATAAACAAAAGAATATCCAATTGCATATGAGCAGCGACCACTTGACTCAATGTTATTGACCGTCGCGCACATGCGACGATCATTTGACACTTTGTTGTCAGGCCGCTGACTGCATTGGTTTGCATATAATATGTAGTATGTATGTTGTTGTTGTATGGCATTGCTGGTGATCGTGTGTAGCTCTCTTTACACTTTACCGTGGGAATTATTGTGGATAATAGGCGCGTGTCATATAACATCCACTTGTCCCATAATTATTACACACACAAACCAATATAATATAGTTAAACATATAATATACACACAAACATATGTTATAGTATTAAGTCAATACAAAATTGTATTAGAATTAAGGGTTTGATTTGGAATTGTCAAATCAGCCAAAATTTAGTATAAAAGAAGGGACATTTTCCCTCAAGAACACAATCAATAAAACTTAACAAAATAGTGCGGTTCAACTGCACTTAGTTAAAATTATTGGTCTTTTATTTAGAAGTGCTCCTTGAGTGCACTTTATTAAAATAAATACGTTACAGTTTAGATGGTCATTAATTAATTATCCATTATGTAAAGAATTGCTGCCATAACAAATCGCATTTATCTCTATACCGAAGACTTAGTTATAAACAAAATTTTCAAAACAAAACTAACGCGTGAAATTCGTTATGATATTAATTAAATACTTTAACATTCGCTATTTTGATTTTCGAATAAAAAAATTAAAAAAAATTATGTGTTACATGGTGTAGTTTTTAGAATTCAATCTGTTTGTATTATTTTGCCATTTATGTCAATACTTGACAAAATTACTTGATTTCAAAAACAACTCTGTTTTCAATTTGATTATTCTATCATATACGATTGGAGGTTCAATTTACATTTGCAGCCATTTAGTGACAGGCAAACAATATTCCTTTTTTTCCTATATTCCACCAAATTATTTTTGTATTTTTATTACCAAAAAAAAAAAAATAATGTTAGAAAATTGTCAAAATTCATATGAATAAGTGTGAGCATATGGTATACATATTTACAGTGGACAACAAAAGTCTAGGTACACCAATATATTTTAGAAATATCAAGAATTTCAAGCAATAATATATTGTGTGTGATTTAAAATTTTAAATTTAATAATGCAATAAAACAACAACGGTATGGAATTTTAACAAATTTATTTTTTTGTTGTGAAGAATGTCGAAGATAGAGGCTATAAAGATACAGGGCGTGATGTAGTACCAACTAGAATATAGCCTAGAATTGTGGTTTTTGTATTGACTTTTAAGTTAGGATTTCTCGAAAAATTCATAAATTTTTAGAAATCCATCAAAAATTCTGATATAATAGCTTATTCCAAATTAATTCCAAATTAATGGGGTATACTTTCTTTTTAATTGAATTTCAAATATATTACTCATATGCATCATATTACATGTATGGACTGGTACAGTTACTCTGAAAAGTGTGCAATAAAAAATATTCGATTTTGTCATGTATGAAACTAATGGAATTAAATATCACTCATACGTCACATATGTTCTTGTCATGAATGAATTTTACATATTAAATACGAACATAATGTAAGTAAATATAATGGGTGAGGGATTTAAAAGTTTAAATTCCAAAATGCAATAAAACAAAACTAGTTTTGTTTGGCTGTGAACTACAATTGTTCCGGTTGGAAATGGAATATTATTTCATTTATACGGCTACCGCGATTGGCCTCACAATACCTAATACGATCGGACCAATTTTCATGCACTTTTTCTAGAGTATGGGATCGTATCTCGTCAATGGCATTACGAATGTTGCTGCCATGCATTCATGAGCAAGTTTTTCAGTTGACTTTTGTCTGAGGTGCAGTTACTGCGTAATCCTTTGATCAATCGGAATATCTAAGTCTATAAGGCTACCAGATCATTGCAGCGTCTTTCTGGCGGAGGTGTCACCAATTCAGGCTGCGGTGAAAATTATTGTGGACAAAAATGTTCACGGACGGAAAATCATCATACTTTCCGATAACCAAGCGGCTATCAGGGTATTGGATTCCAGTGTAGTAAACTCCAAGACGGTGTACGACTTTCGCAGATATCTCAATGAGGTGGCGAACCGACATGATGTTTGCATCACATGGGTACCGGGACATAATGATTATCGTGGCAACTGCAGAGCGGATGAACTGGCCAGAAGGCGCACTACCATCGAATTTTCTGATGAACTGTCTTCGTTGGGGATCCCTTTGGCGATATGCAAACTTATAATTGACAATGCAACCGTAGATCTCGTCAACAGAATGTGAGCAACTTCGGATAAGGGCAGAGCGGCGCAAAAGATCTCGCCAAGGCTGGATAGGAGTCGCCCGTCGACTCTGCTTAAACTCCAAAGAAGTAGGCTCAGCACAGTTATAATGGTTATTACGGGGCATTGTATTATAGGAACGCATGCGAGGCGTATTGGTCTTGGACACCTTGCTAGTGATTTCTGCAGAAGCTGTGGAGATGAAGAGGAAAATGAAACTATTCTTCACTTATTGTACACATGTCCGGCACTTGGTCAGAGAAGAAAGATGTACCTGGGTGCCTATTACATGGAGGATATAGATAAACTGTCGTGTATGGATATTGGCAGTCTGAGTCGCTTCATCGGAAGCTCCGAATGGTTCCTGGAATAAAGGGGAAATGAGGAACTGTGGTATCACAATGGGCCCTTTGTGCGGCCTAAGTGTGTCCGCTCCTGACTCCATCGAGGGGACAGCCACTTCTACCTACATACCTAATGCTTCTTACAGATGATCTCTTAAATAAGCTTTTGGAGTAATATTGGGACTTTGTGCAAGAGTATTAAACCTGTAGGTACTTTTGATATACAAATGTCATCTTCACATAGGCAGCAAAATGACTCCGTTCGTTGACTTGTTGGATGTAATAACCTTTACGAATTCTTAATTATTCCGAACTCTTTGTGAATTTGTTTTTTGGAATGCTTAAATACTCTCTCTCTATTCCGGCAATAAATACCAAAATGCCCACATCTGTCGCCTACACAGATGTTCACAATAAAATTTATAAAATTCCTCAAACATATTTGTGTACCTAGAATTTTGCCATGCACTGTACGTATGTAAGTACATAAATCATTAGAGTATATTGTATATGTAATCAATTATTATTACAATGAAACATACACATTTCATTCGAATATATTTGTTGATAATTTACGTATGTGCGACCGACAGAGAAAGTTAAACAATCAAAACGCCTAAATTGTGCTGCTGATTGATTTAAATCAGAGTTAAATGTATAACAACGAAATATTTTGTATTATTTTAAATAGAATTTAATTTATGAATTAGTAATACGGAAATGACATTTCGCATCTGTTCGAAAATAATAAATTATTTATGCAATGGAAATCAACAGACCATACTTAATAAATACAATCAATTGAAAATAGCTCAGTAGTTTTATATTTTAAATAAAAATTCATTTGACGTCATCATGTGTAGAATATAACATTGTTCCAATGCCCGCCACGGCTTCTTGGGGCGAAGCGTATACAAAATGTCAGATTTTCATGACTCTGTCGCTTAAATCAGGCTAAATAATCGATGATATGGGTACTGTTGGTTGTTGGTAGTGTTGCCCCATAAGAAAACCACACAAGCAAAATCGCACGATTTCAGTGGCCTATTCACATCACCTTCACGTGAGATGTTTATGCATTTCATTCGTTAGCGCCGAATATTTACTGCAACATGAGGCATATAAACATAGTGGCGGCAGAAGTAATACAATCCCGAAATTATCTAAATGCTCTCTCATTATAGATCATTGATCATGTTGATCCCCTAACATCTAAGAACAATTTTACATTTCGTGTTTATCAGCCGAAATTCAGTTCAGATTACAATTCATCTGAAGGTTTCGTTCGTTGGTATGTATTCAAAAGTTTTGAAAAACAATAAGTTTGTTGACCCATGTAGCATAGGATTGTAATTTTTCCCAAATTTCATTGTTGTCAGTATATTTACATAACAATTTCTTGTAAGCATATGTGTACATGTACATACATGCAAATAAATGTCAAATAGCAAAACCGTACACTCACAACTACATTCGCATTAGGTTGATATAGATAAGCAGAACAAAGGACACACTCAGCCCAATCAAAACCTTTACAACAGCTGGCAAGGGAACAGGAACAAATTGAATGTGTAATAAATAATCCTTAAAATAGACCACATGCCAAGTCTAAAATGTAAAAGAACTAAAATTCCAAGGCACAATCAAAAGAAAACCATACTGTAGCATATGATGAGGTGGGCGACACTGTCGACCAAATAAAATACAAGCAGACAGAAGAAAAGCATTCCGTCAAACAATTTTAACCAAATTATAAGTAACTGAAAAAAATTTTTTGGAAGCAAATCCTATATAGATTATAATATAATCTACGCCACGATTTCTACAACTTTGAAAAAGTTTTCTTTGGTGAAGGTTTGGTTTTTCTTTGAAGCCGTCGATCTGTCAAGCACTATCCAAAATGTAATACCAACCACATCCGTTAATAGCTAGCTGATACATGTACTAAAATTCCCTCAATTCCTTCCTTCCTCATATGAGTTATCCTTACCCAAAATCGAAAAACTCTTCAGTAACTTCCAAACTGTTCTGTAGTGTCGATATTCACTTATGCTAATTAGGGTACCTATCAAGTTCATGATTGTTTTCACAATGGTTTACAATGGAAAGTAAGGCATTGGTAGTGAAGTACCCGTACTCTAGTCAGTAGTGTGTTGGCTTATAAGACGTGAGGCCACGGTTCAAATCCCATGTAAAATATCTCCAAAAAAAATAAAATACGAAAAAATATTTCTCCGACGTCTTCCTCTCAGCAGATTTCTGGCTAAAACTCTATGAGTAAATAAAAATTGCCATGAAGTGTTTCGCAAAAATCTGTTGTTCGCAGTCGACTTTAAACTGTAGGTCCCGCCACTCATGTATAAAATTAACACAAACAACATAAGTGGTGTGAGCAACTAAGTTGTAATCCTAACTGAAGGGTTGTAATTACCAATTATGTATGTAAGTTTGAATCATGTTGTTTCCTGGATAGTTAGGAATATTTACAAATTGATAGTGAAAAGTCGTTGTGTGAAAGTAAGTGAGACAGTTGAAATTACAGGAACTTTTATACGTTACATTTGTCCTATTAACACAAACTTTTCTGATACACATACACACGTACATATATGAATTTATTTGTTTCTCTATTGCCTGCGTAGCTCTTTTATTATTTATTTATTTTCTAATCATTTTGTGACATATAAATCAGGTATATTTTATATATAGTACATGCAAACATGCATGTCGATAATTCTAACATTACATACATGAAATGTCATATGTTGACATAAACATTTATTTTTTATACATTGAAGATATCACCGACAGCAGATGGCACCATTAAAATATGTACATCACATCACATCACATAACATGTATGTTACCTATCGTAGACATATTTAAATTTATATCGCACTTACAGTTTATTTCAAATATTTTATGTCGTATTCCAAAGTACATTACAAAATACATGAGAATATCACTTAATATATGTGAGTACATGTAATAGAAAATTACACGTATACGTAAATATACTTATACTTCAAACGCTTTTAAAACCACTTGCGATAATGTAGCATAATTTTAAATGGTTTTTAAGTTTAGGAAGAATTTATGAATTTAAAGTTTAAGGAAAATTCAGAATATTTCTTGGATTAGGGTCCTATAAAGTCGTCCCATGCTAGTACTTTTTTACTTTTATTTTGTTGTATAATATCTTTTCTATTTTTTTTAATCGTAATATAATCACATACTGTAATTTAAAATATTAATTTCTTGTTGTATGTGATATCCTATGAAATAAATAAATAAAAAGTATGGCAAACCTAAGGCTACGGTTCAAACCCCAGGTCAGACATGTCCGGCAAAACAAAAATTTCCTCTCAGCAGATTTCTGGAAAAAATTCGGAGACTTAAATTATATTGTTATGAAAAGTTTCTTAGAAGTCTGTCGTTCGGACTCGGCTTTTCTGTATCAATAAAATTACCACACACAACATTAGTGTGTTCTTAGTAATCCTGAAAGAAGCGTAGTATAGGTAATGACCAATTATGTATGTATGCATGTAACAAAGTAAATTAAAAAAGTAATTCGATCTAAGAGAGATACTGTCTACTGTAAATACTTACTTACATACTTAATTGGACTTTAACAACCCGATTAACGGATTTCGGCCTGCCTTAACACATCCTTCCACGCGCCTCTGCTTCTTGCGCGTCTACGCCAGTTGGCCACACCAATCGATGACATGGCTTCCTCGCTTTGGTCCTTCCAACGCAAAAAAGGTCGTCCTCTTTGCCGACTTCCGCAGATCTTCGCATCTAATGCCCGTCTCGTCGGAGCATCATCCTCCATTCGAATGACATGGCCGAGCCAGCGCAGATGCCGTATGTTAAAACGCTGCACAACGTCTATGTCATTGAGAAGCTCACACAGCTCGCTGTGGAATCCAATGCGAAAATCATCGAAACTCTCGATTACTCTCAAGGCTGCTGTATCAGTGCTTAATAGAGTCAATGCCTCTGCGCTATAAAGAAGCACGAGGAGAATGAGTGTCTTGTAGATTATTAGTTTTCTCTTACGAGATAAGTCTCTGCTACTCAATTGCATATTGAGACCATAGTAGCACCTTCTGGCAACAGTGATCCTGCGCTTGATCCCGAGACTGACATCAGTTTTGGTGGAAACGGCGTAGCTAAGGTAAATAAATTTCTTGACTACATCGAACGTATAGTTATCGGCCGTAATCTGAGATCCAATACGCCGTACGTCTCTACTTGTCGATAACATATAATTTGTTTTGCCCTCATTTACTACCAGACTCGTCAGAGTAGACTGACGTTCAATAACACTAAAGGCAGCAGTAACATCTCGCTAGGTACGCCCTATGATGTCAATATCGTCAGCGTACGCAAGCAACTGGACGCTTTTTTGAAAAATAGTGCCATGGCGATGCACTCCCGCCTTCCCCAGAACAGTCTTCATGACGAAGTTGAAGCGGTCGCATGATAAGGGATCGTCTTGTCTGAAACCTAGCATGGTATCCAAAGGTTCGGAGAGGTACATTCCTACCTTGACGGAGCTGCAGGAATTGCTCAACGTCATTCTGCGTAGCCTTATCAGTTTCGCAGGTATATAGAGCTGAGACATTGCGGCTAAAACACGATGCCTTATTAGGCTATCAAAGGCTGCCTTATAGTCAACAAAAAGATGGTGTGTGTCGATTTGTTTTCGTTAGTCTTTTCCAGGATTTGGCGTAGTGTGAAGATCTGGTCGATGGTGGACTTGCCATGTCTGAAGCCGCACTGATAGGATACAATCAGCGTTTTGATGATTGGTTTCAGTCGTTCACACAATATGCCCATATGAAGCTTGTATGTGATAGGGAGAAGGATTATAACCCTGTAGTTGGCGCATATCGTAGGATATCCCTTTTTCAGGACCGGATAGAGTACAGTGAGGTTCCAACCGTTGGGCATACTTTCCTCTAGCCATACTTTGTAAATAAGCATCCGATGTTAGACATTTCAGCGGGAAGGCCATCAGGACCTGCAGCTTTACTGTTTTTATAGCGCATAATCATGAATTTGAAATGAAGGTTTTAATTTCGGATGAAATATTTGGAATCAAAGTTTAAATATTATTTATATATCCATCCTTATAATTCACAGATTCTGTTTCATGTTCAAATTATTTGTCTTTACAAAGTCTACAGCCGGAAACTATAAAATAAAATAAAAAAATCCTAAAGATTAACACAAATTCCATTCAACATCAACTGAATAATCAATTTGATTCATATTCCTTTGTCAATTTTCCGCATTAACATCAATTTATTATTATTCAAGGCGCGTATTAAGATTTTATCTTCTATCTCTTATTGACCAAATTGTGAATTAATTTTCTTCTTGTTTGGTTTGACGATAAATGATGACAAATAATAGAAAATGACAAAACTTCTGGGATAAGTAAGTTGATGAGTGATTGAAAAGTAATCAAAATTGAAAGAAACAAATCAACGAATGGATAAAGAAAAATAAGCTCAAAAGAATTTTTTTTAATAATGAGGCATCTCTGCACAATACTCTCCTTTTTTTAGCTTTGTTTCTGTCTGTTCAATAAAATGTTTCCCTGGAAGCAAGTGATTGGCTTGTCAGGTTCCATCATGTCATTGTTAGATAACAATGCCTTCTAGAAAAATGTATTGACTGTAGTATTTAGAAACCACTATCGTAGCTTTATTGGAAAATAGAAATAAAAATAATGGAAAGAATGGAATGCATGCACAGAGCGAAAACTACCTAATAAAATCAAGAAGATTTGCTCTACGAAGCGTTTTTGAAGTGAGGGGTATTACAGCAGAAAGAAACGAAGATTTTTTCGTATAGATTTCTTATTATTTTTATGTCATAAATCTTTTTAATTTTTTCAAGAAGTAAAACACATACATTTAAGAAGAAAACTTGTTATTTACCATTTTTTTAATCAAATTCCGTCATTTGCCACAAAAAATACAATCCATAGAGAAAAACTTATTGATTCTATTGTGTTTTCCTCTAAATTGTATAAAACAAGAATTTCTTATTAATTTCATTGGGCTACCTAATCAATTTTTTCAAAAAGGGTTTTCTTATAGATTTCATTAGGCTGCTTAATAACTTTTTAAGGAGTTTCCTTATTGATTTTATTAAAATATTTGCTAAAACTTTTATTACCAACAGTGGGTTATCAAATGTACTTGTTTGCATTATACTTATTGAATTCAGAAATTTTATATCAGCTTTACCTTTGCATTATGTATTTAAAATAAATTTTCTAAATTTTTTATTGCCGTTTGTAAAATCAATAATTGCGAGATACAAAATGCCAAATTTTTGACGAATATTTTTCAAGAGCGGCCACGATATAATGATTTCTTAGCTTATGAACTTGTAGGTATTGACATTTTTTAATCTAATTTAATTTAACTTTTAATATCTATTTTATTTTGAATTGGTCGAAATCGATTTTGATTTTTTATACCCGGATAAAACTAATAATTTATTCTTAAAGTTGGAAACTTTTTATAAAAAGTTGCTTAAAATTTTTGACCTTGAAATTAAAGACCAAGCATCAAGGGAATTTTACGTGCAATATTTATATAATGAAAATATTACAAAAGGTACTATATTCTATGAAATTTTGACATAAGCGATATTTTGATTTTACATTTATTTATGTAAATATTTATATTATGTATACATTTATATATTTACATGCTTCATGCTTTGTTACAGCCACAACGACTTAATAAGGAATATAAGCCCTCGATAGCCGATGCCCACACAGATTACTGAAATTAAAGCTAATTTTAATTTTTATTATTAAAAATATTAAATTAGTTTCTAAGTAAATATATCAATAAAAAATCTATAATAATATCAAGCAAAATCAAGAAGTATTATTATTATTTTCCCTGGTCGTTAAATTTGGGTTGTGCGTAAAAATTGCCTTCAATGAAAACTAAGACAAAAGCTTTTCATAAGATCCCCTCAAAAGTTGACGACCACCACGACACCAGGCACATGGAAAGTCCGTAACCTTCATAGAGTAGGTGCTTCCGCCCAGATGGCGGGTGCACTCATGAAATGTAAGACATACAGGAAATGTAATGGATAGGACAAGGATGGAGAAGGCTGGCATTTTGCGATGTATACTACTGCTGCCATGAAGACAAACACGGATTTGGATGTGGATTTGTGGTTAATAAGAGACCTCGTCACCTTGTCTCTGGGTACACGCCTGTGAACGAAACAACGACGGAAGAAAAGGACGATGTGGTTGAAGATGCCTTCTACGCTAAACTTGAGGTACGTACGTACGTACGTAATTGGTCATTACAACCCTTCAGTCAGGATTACGACCTAGTTTCTCACACCACTTATGTTGTGTGTGTTAATTTTATACATGAGTGGCGGGATCTACAGTTTAAAGTCCACTCCGAACGACAGATTTTTAAGAAACTTTTCATGGCAATTTTATTTACTCTAGAGTTTTTGCCCGAAATATTTTTATGTCAATTTTCGTTTTGATGTCTTATCTGGGGTTTGAATTGTGGCCTCACGTCTAATGAGGCAATACACTACCTACTAGATTACGGCTACTTTTTTTATTTATTGCCAAATATCTGCTGAAAAGAAGAGGAGAGTCTGTTCATTGACATTAAAAAAACATGTATGACACGATGCTTTGTTTACCTCCAATAGAAAGCTGCGTATATATCAATGATCCTCTTGTCTTTCAAAGATCCATTAACGAGTATGAAATCGAGGAATTTTACCATATACATATATACCTGTTCATATACCAAGCTTGTGATTAAATAAGACACAGAAGTATATTTTTTATGTTTTCGTTCAATTGGAAGTCGGTAAAGCTCTTTTTCTTTGGAGTCTCTGTAGTCTTGTAGGTAGAGTGTTAGCTTATTAGAAGCAAGGCCACGTTTTAAACCTTTAAACCCCAGGTCAGACATCAAAACGAAAATTGAAAAAAAATATTTCTTCGGCGACTTCCTCTTCGAAGATTTCAAGGAAAAACTCTGAGACTAACAAGAATACCAATTGCCATGAAAAGTTTCTCAAAAATCTGTCCTTCGGAGTCGACTTTAAACTGTAAGTCCCGCCGCTTATGGATAAAATTAATGCACACATCATACGTGGTGTGAGAAATTAGGCCGTAATCCTGACTGAAGGGTTGTAACGGCCAATTATGTATGTATAGCGGTTATAACAGCATATTGGTGTCTGGGTTCTAACGACCAGAGAATGAATGTGCCTCACAACGTTTTCTGTGGAAATCGTAATTAAAAAAAATTAGGGACAAGGGACAACTTCTCTGTTATTGCAGAGCTTTTGGTAACCTAAGAGGAACATTTTTAGCTGCCTAGTGACAGAACGTGTCTAGTCTAAGGTGATATTGATAAAATCCACATTTTCATAAAACTATTGGATTATCTGAAAGACACAAGTATTTATAATTATTTAAATACTCAATAGTCTCTAGTTAATAGTCTCGGCATAATGCTTTTCTTTAATGGCGCCTCACAGAAAATAGTCTAACGGTGTCCAATCACAATTGACATTGCCACTTCGGCTAATTAAACGGCCATCAAACGTTTGCCACAATAAATCGATTGTGGCATAAGATGTGTGGGAAGTTGCACTATCCTATTGAAACCAAACATCGTTCGCATTAATTCCACGAAGAACGAGTGCGAAAAATCGTTTGTCATGGTGTGGCAGGTGACTCCATTGACCGTAATGGTTGCGCAGTCCTCATTTTCAAAGAAATATGTGCCAATGATGCCTCCACTGCACAAGATGCACCATACAGTCACTCAGAATGGGTGCATTCACTTTTGTAAGACCACGTGTGGGTTTTCTGAGCCCCAAATACGGCATTTTGATTTATTAACGTACCCACCAAGATGAAAATGAGTTTCACCCGAAAAGATGATTTTTTTTTGCAAAATCGACATCATCGTGCGGTTTCTCGTTGGCCCGTCTAGGGAAGTGAAAACGAAGCGGGTGATCATGCGGCTTTACCTCATGAACCAATTGGAATTTGTAAGTTGTCATACCATGAACTTTTGCAAAATTCAACGTAAACTGTTGCGTGAAATTTTCAATGCTTGAGAACGATGACGAATTACTCACACTCTCAGCCACAGCTTCGATATCTTCTAGTGTATGTTAGGTTAGAGGACGTGTACTTGTCAAATTTTGACAAGTACAGTACCCGGATGTCGATTTGGCCCATTGTACTCTAGTGTACGTATTGTACGAGCACTCTCACTTGGCGCATCAACATTAAAACCAGTTTCACGAACTTTAGCCATAAACTTGCCTATACCGGGCACTGTTGGTCCTCCTGGGCGACCCAATTTTGAAGAACATTTTCGTGCAATTCCTACCCTTTGTTTTGGAAATAAAATTTCAATAAATCCCAACTTTACGCAAGCGTAAATCCATTCATTACGCTCAGTGGAGATAATATAATGAATTTTTTGAGAGAATAGAATGACACAAGTATTGCCAGATTCGAATTTAAACGGATAGGTGGCTTACCGATATTAGACCTACAGAAACACACTTTCCAACTGTAGAATATTTAATCAAATTGTGCAGAGTAACAGAGAATTATCGCAAATGTGATCATGTAAAATCTAGAATATTAAGGTCAACATGACCCACACATATACAATATTTTCGCAGTCAGTTTTATTGTAACGTGCACTTGAATTTCAGTCATTTTCATTTATCATTTAGAAATATTTTGAACTTTAAGTAGGCAACATCAGAAATTTAATGCCAATACCAACAAAAACAAAATTCACTTTTTTTCATTTCCATTCGTTTTGTAGAATTCTAGTGAACCTGAATATATAAACGACGGCAACAACAAAGATATGTATTTAAATGGCAAGTATAATGACAAATATAAAGACATGACAAATTCAAAGAAGAAAAGAAAAGAACAAGCAAAAGGACAAATTGAAATCTGTGTCACGTATTAAAGAAATTTAACATTGCAAACAGTCAATCACTTGAGGTCATGGCACAGAGTTATGCCACATTTATTTCCTATACCAACACCGTAGATGGTAACGCTATAGTAAGTCTGTGCTGAATTAAATTAAGAGCACTTACGAGCGCTTCGTATTTAAGCTATAAATTTAAAATGGAATTTTATTATCAGCATTTGTGATGTGTAAGAAATTGAAGACCCTCTAGGCAATTAGAAAGCTACCTACGTGACGTCAAGAAATAAATTTTTTAAAGGGCGATGAAAATCTCATTTTAACAGTTAATTAAGGTGTTAGAATTGCTGATTTTTTGTCTAAAATGAACGAATTGGACTGGGTCAACATGTGGTTACAAGAAGATGGAGCCATTTTGGTGAGCTGCGGTTGGTGAGACAGCTGCCGTTAGAATTGGCATTTTGCTAGCTTCCTCTAAACGAGAATTTATTTATTGTGCAAAATTAATGCTCAAACTGTTTCAAATATATGCAGTGCTTCTAATACCTTAAAAATTCGGGCATGAAAGGGTTAAAAAATCTCTTCACTACACTTTAAATCATTTGATCATTTTTATTTTTACTTTATTTTGCATTTATATTAAATATTTTAATGTTAATTTTCGTGTTGCCGATCTAAAAGCTCGAATTAAAAAGAAGTACATAATAATACTACAAACTCGACTTAATACACTTTGGAAAATTCGAATCGGTGGATGCGTCAACGTACGTCTACGTACGTCTACCTGCGTCCACATGCTTTAACATGCGTCAACAAACGTCAACATGCGACAACACACTTTTCTGACTATGACATTTTACTCTATGGTAACTAAACATAACTGGTAACTAAATACTAATGAATAACCGGGTCTTTCACTACAAATTACTAACTTCTTTTGGGTCTGAATTAGATAATCAGATTATATGCTAATCTGTCCTCACAACGTACGTGGTGTGAGAAGCTAGGTCGTAATCCTGACTATAGTTTTGTAATGACCAATTATGTATGTATGTATGTGGGTGTTAGAGAATCGTCAAACTCTATTCTTTTAAACAATGCAATGATGCTATAATGTGTGGAATATAATATCGTTTAAATGTTCCACCACGGCGGAGTATCCAAGATATCTGATTTTTTATGACTCAGAATTTGACCGAAAAAGGTGTTTGAGCATCAAATGCGGCATAAATTATCTGACGCGCAGTGCCGCCATGATAGAACTGTAAGTTATTGGTGTCAGCCATGATAGAACTGTAAGTTATTGGTGTCTAGATCATTCAGTTCATGCCAAAATATGTTGATAAGCATCAACCTACAGTGCTCGCAGTTGACACTGTTAGCTAGGTGAATGTTGTTCTCAAAAATATTTGGACTGATAACGATGCCAGGCCAAAATTCACACCAAACAATATCTCTTTCGGAATGACGACTTCAAAGTGCAGTTCTAACAAATAAACGTATCAGGACCAAAAACACGTCTGTAGCAGTGTTCAGGTTAACTAGTTAGTTGTACGAAATAAGTACACCATAGAACACACTAAGAAGACTAATTTCAATGCAGCTTTTTTGTTCAGCAGAGTAAAATGTGTGACAAAATTATGAATTTTTAAATCGAACATTTTAAATATATGTTTCTTAACAGCTTGTCTAATAAATTCCAAATATTTATACACCTGATACAAATACTAAAAATATATTGAAGAAAATTAATATCGAATATAAATCGGGCGTCGCATACATAGAATAGCGCGTTGTCCATAACTGATCAAAAAGACATTGGACTTGAATTGTGAATCGACCAGCAGAGAGGCCAAGGACAGCATGGCATTGGACAGTAAGTGCTGAAATTTAATATTCTGGAAATACTATATAAACGTGTACAAGCCATTTGGCTGTACGGTAATAGAAAGTTGATCTTAATCTAACGTGGTTCTTTATAAATTTTATGTATTTTTCAAATAAAAAAAATCAAATGGCGTTGTTAGACAGTGAACTGGTTTGAAAAAGCGGAAAGAAAATATGAATGAATCCAAAAAGGAGAGAATGAACTTTAAAGAATTTTTGTTAAACATAACTGTGTATATTCTTTTATTTTCTCTATATTCCTTTTTCTTTTGCTAACAAATTCTTTGAAAATTTTCCAAAATCATTTTCACAAAAAATAAATTCTTTTGGTAGATATATTTGTTTAAGATAATTGTATGCCAGTCACATACAAGTGAAACGAATAAATAAGAAAAGAACGAATTTAAATCTTACAAACACAAATATACCAAACAAAAAACATATGTGAAGTTCCACACCAGAACGATATCAATACAGACTAACAATACGGAGTGGCTATATAAAGAAAATAAAAGAAAAGCATTCACCCCTTGAGTCGTTTTGAACTGAAAAATGAATTTCGCACAAGCTTTGAACGTTGTACAAGGAGATTATAAGAAAATATAAGTAATGTCGTCCTTTTCTGCCAACAGAGACTACCGCATGTTGACATTTGATGACGGTCTTTTGTTGAAGCTACATCTATCAAATGTAGTTTCAGCCTGTTTCGGCAAATCACCGCAGATGGATATGTCATTCAACAACACATGCTACTAATAAAAACGTTTTACCAAAAAATCATTTGCCAACTGACCCAAATTTTCATCGAAAAATCAGCAATGAGGCCTACTTGTGAATGAATAGGTACGTCAACAAACAATATTGCCCTATTTTGGACGATAACAATCCTTATGAGATCCAAGAGCGTCTACTGCATTACGAAAAAGTCATTGTTGGGGGTGGAATTTAGGCTGTCGGCATTGTCGGTTCATATTTCTTTAAGAAAGCCTAAGGTCAGGCCATCACTGTCATCGACGAGCGCTATTGGTCGATGGCTATCAATATCTTTCGACCTGAATTGGATGATCTGTGCACCAATGCTTTACGGGGTATCATGACGGCACCACGAGTCGTACAGCTCACGCCACATTTAATCTCGCTAGGCATTTAAAATTAAATTTAAAATTTTCTTAATCCGCAGGTGTATACCAACAAGCCGCAAGCCAAAACGATCCCCAAAGCCTAACAGACGAGATTATCCACATTAACGATAAAATTCAGGCTAATTTATAGCTCAGGATTATGAAAATTTTACCTTTCTTGTGCGAATTCGGGATGACACAAACACCTTAATTTTGAACTGTGTCATCAACTTATATTTCTTTGTGGACGACGTGCGCCATCACCATCAATTGTTATCAAGTTCCTTTGACCAAAAGTAGACGATCTGGGCACTTACAACATGTAGTTCCAACTTGCCGGTGTAACGTGCCACTGAGCTTATGCCATATTGGTTGTTCTGCGCGAACAATTTAAGCGCATGTTCATCGTACGTAGAGGTAATGTGAACTGGCCACCGAGGTAATGCAGTTTGATCACGTTGTGCGAATAAACCACAAATCACAGCGGTCCTCAAAGCCGACATATCCCATGCTATTGATCAAATGCAGCCTGATTTATTGCAAAAGAAATCAACTTTATGAAAATACGTTTTTCTTCCATAGACCCTCTCTCTTCAGTTTGTGTAAAAGCTGTGAAAGTAAACTATTTCCTATAAAAACGCTGCCTAAAATTTATCGTTCTGATTGGTCTTTGAACTTTAGGTGCCGTCTCTCGTATAGGATATGAACGCACATAACAAGATTGATATGAGAACTAGGCCGTAAACCAAATAAAAAAAGAAAATTTCAAACAGGACTTAAAAAATTCAAAAAGTTCATAATTCTAGCTTATGTATCATTTTTGATACATACGACTTTCCTAAGGATTCTTGGGTGTTTTGTTTGAAATTTTTTCAAGTTTTCAATGATTTTTTGAAGTTTCATCGTAAATAATACATTTTTGAGACGGAATTGAAAGTTAAGTGTTGATGAAAGTAAAAAGGTTGTATTTTCTGCTCTTGATAATGAGAGAAGCAGTCGTAGTCTAGTATATACCATGTTAGCTTATTAGATGTTAGACCAAGGTTTGAAACTCAGGACAGACATTTCCATTTTACAACGAAAGGTTGTAATGACCGATTATGTATATATGCATGTATATAATATTCCTGCTACTGAAGACTCTGAAGAAGAAGAAAACAGAAGCTTGTCTTATGAACTGATGCAAGAATATGGTACTACTTGAAATGGATAAGCGTATTCACGCAGATTGCTAGCAGCTATTATTTGAAATGTTGTAGAGTCTTTCTTACTGCTCTTCTCATATTTATCTCACGTGACCGACAAACATTGGAAAAAAGTATTTCGTCCTATGTTTTATTTCTTTTATATTACAGATGATAGTATTTCGGTCAACTATGTACGTATGAGATAACAGAATTATTCGCTTTGATAACGTGCTACTTGGAAGTGATGATAAATTTCGAAAACTGTGCTGAAAATCTTTCAGCTTTTAATAATCCATATAATTTTGACGCTGTAGATTTGTAAGTAATTGAATTTTATTTTCTTTATAAATTTCTTGGTCCACCATGTTACGTGCGTAGCAACTACTTACAGCCATATTGGGGGAAACCAGTATCCGGGATACCATAAAGGAATCAAAGAGAGAACATTGCAACGGGAAAGTTTTTACATCACATGACGTTGACAACAAATTTTTCTAACGAAATATAACAATGGTTTGTATCATCAGGTTTTACCCTCAATTGAGAGCGTTACTGATGCAGTGACAATAAGCTATCCCATCTAAAAAATTAGAAACTTATAAATCGGCACAAAGCAAGGATGCTACATGTCAAATTATTACCAATTAGAAAACAATAAAACCAAGCTGACATGAAGTGTTTGATTTTTAAGTGAAAAACCATGCTGCAAGGTATATCATGTCAAAACTTTTGGCATACATTTAATAAAATTGATAATAAAATGGCAGAATAAAAAATATTTTTTTTAATAAATTAAAATAAATAAAAATATTTAAATTTTTTAACAAATTAATTGCGAAAATTCTATGAAATACTAGTATGTATCAAAAGTGATACATAAACTAGAATTAGAAAGTTTTTTTAAGGCTCGATCTACGGTTAAGAAGCAGCAAACTTTACATATTCATTGAACCGCACAGATGCGACGAACAGTATCAGAAACTTCCAGAGATACGAAATATTTTATTTGTCTTTATCCAATGATACAAACTGCAGTGATATTAGCAATGTTGATTAGAAAACAATGTTGGCTATACTGACACCAATTTCACATGAAATTACTCGGTTGGTATGCCATATTGTCAAGAACCTAACACGATGGCATAGGTGTGTACAGCTAGTGAATAAGAGATTCCGTTTGGGTGATGATCTCAAACTCACAACCTATTTTCTTACATTTATTGGGATTAGCAAGTTACTTTTTAAGATAATAAAGTCATAAAAATCATTCATGGATTTCGTTTCCTCGACTTTCCTCCTTATGATCGCATTTCTAGGCTGTGATTCTCACCAATAAATATATTTCCAATTCCCAAAGAATTCCTTCAAACATTTTTAGCAGAATTATTCAGTGTAGCTAATACAAAGAATTGCCTTAAAAACTATTTGCTATCTATAATAAAAATATAAAAAAATGCTGTTCCTTTTCACATCCAACAGCATCAGCCCTGGAAAATTTTGCTGTGACCTCAAATATCATCTTTTTTTTTCGATGTGTGTCACATTTCCTACCACCATATCTAATAGTCATGCCACAAACTCCTTCAGTCGCACATGCTTTGTAAATAACGTATTACATTATGTGTTGCACTGCCTCAAGATGCAAGTTTAAGAATTTGTATTCCTTCCGTTAATCTCTTGTCGTGTGCGAACCAAAATGCTGATAAATTTTGACGCTACTGCAGCTGACTTCATTATTAAAGCAAATAAATGTCAAATTTGTGTCATAACAAAAAAAATCAAGAATAACTTAAGGAAACGAATGACTCAAATTAAGATAAGAAAACTGTTATAGAGGAACAAAAAAGGAAGACAATATTGGCTGTATTACAAATACGCAATCATTGTCGCTCGTGATATTTTCGTCAATGTCTTTATAAGTATTTTTTCAGTTTAAGTCTTTCCCAGCAAGAAAAAAAATATCATTTCATTGGGTGTCTTAATAACATACAAATTGAGGAAACAATAACTAAAATCACCATTACAATCAAACATTTGTTGCAAGATTTCTGACATGTATTTTTCATGTTCAGAATTTTTAAGCAGTTCGTATGGAAGATTTTTTATTAAAGAAATCAAAATATTAAATGGGCTTGTCAAAGTTCTTTAAAATTTCAGAGTTCTTTCAAATGAAGAAAATAAATTTTTTTCACAAAATCTTAATTAAAAGATTTAATGAATTTAAAAATTATTTTGTTAACATGTCTCTCAAAGGCTTCTCTGGGGACATCTGAGCATTGACATCTGAAATGTCAAATTATTTATATATCTGGCGCACAAATCTGCTTGATTGTAAGCGATGACATGGGTTATGTCTGCCTTAAGGATCGCTGTAGATTGTAGTTTATTCGCTTACATAAGAAGACTTAAGAAAACCTCACAATAAAAAGTCTAACATTCTCAATTACATTACAGCAACGTACGATGGACATACCCTCAAATCGCTCGTGCAAAACATCCAATGTGGCGTAAGCTATGTGGATTGTTGAAACCACATGTCGTTGGTGTTCAGATCATTTAGTTTAAGCAAAAAAAATTTGGTAGTCATTGAGGTACAGTGTGCGCGATTAGTGGTGAGTTGGCGAACATTGTACTCAAAGAAATATGGACCGATAAGCCCTCAGCCCAAATTTAAGTTGTTTTCAAAAAATTTTCAGTCTTCTGAAATCGTACTTGTTACAAAACCTTCTGTAAAGTTACAGTTTATTCCAATCGCCCTTACTGAATTACCTCGAAAGAGAAATATACAATAAATAATAACAGTCGTAAGGATGTTTGTTGCGTTATGTTATGTTAGAATGATAAAGCCTTGTCTGCTTACATTCTATAAGATCCCATTGCACTAACCATCCATCATTCAACTAAAAGTTCTGGACGAAATTGTTGTAACTTAACATAGCTTTTTGTAAGCTTGGATTCTATTCAAATCATTTTAGACTAGACACGTTCTGTCAGTATATTTTGAGTGCCTTAGGATCCCATGCCTCAGGTTGTCAATGACAGAAAAGATGTTTTGAAATGATGGAAAAAATGGAAAATAATTCTGCTTTAAATGTCTAAGCCAATCGTAAATATAAGAAAGAAACTTGTGAGAAAATAATAAGAAATTATAGAGAAATTATAGAGTCATACAGCATGACCCTTTCCGATAAAAAGTTTGCCAGTAAAGCACGCTAATCTTACTTGAAGCAAATTAATTAATTCACTATACAAAATCTTGGTTTAAGCAAACTAAGCACACTTGCAGTTCTCTCACAGAGGATGTATTCAGATTTTGTAATGAAAACAAAATAATTTGCTCAGCAAACAGTGAGAACTTCGCGTACCATATTGAGGTGCGAAGAATATATTGACCTCAAGAAGTAAGTGTTTTTGATCATTCATTAAATGAATGTTATGACACGCAAGATCTAAGAAACACATCACAACTGTCCCTGAGAGTGCACAGGAGAATTCGCTCTGCACCTGCAAAAAATTGAACTGTCCCAGGAACTGAAGATAAATGCTCACACATACCCACGTATGTTCGCTGAATAGATCGAATAGCCCAATGCATGCCAAAAAAAGCTACTGATTGGTGTGCATTCTGTGCGAAGAGGAAGTCATTGGAGAAATATTTAATCATATTTCGTTTTGTTGGAGATGTCTGACCTAAGGTTTGAACCGTCGCCACACTTATAATAAGACAACAGACTACCTGACAAATCCATTTAATTTAGGCAGAGGCCACTCCAAGGACTATTAGGTTTTAACTTGCCGCCTAAAGGTTTTCAATTAGGAAAAATGGGAAGAGGTAATCTGATATCCCTACTGGCTGAGAAAAGTAACCAGAGCTCTCATAGGCACTGCAGATAATGGAAGCTGTATGCTTAAACATATGCCTAAGCATTTGATATACACTGAGCGCCAAAAGTGAGTAAACACCACTGAAATAATTCATTTTTTAGGATAGCGAGAAAAGTAGATGAGAATAGTCGAATAAATTTCCAAAAATACAAACGTTTATTTATTACTTATAAAATGTTAAAACAAAAACAACAATTCATGATAAAGGAACTTTTTTTATACTTAAGAACAAAACTGTTTTATACTAAAGAACAAAAGTGTTGACGCACTTATGATGCTCACTGTATGTATACTCTTTGTAGGTTAGGTTAGAGGACGTGTACTTGTCAATTAAGACAAGTACAGTTAGCTTAGGTCTGAGTGGTAGCTCTGATTTCACATAGCTCACTTGAGCACGCATAGCGGCCCGTTGTAATGCCACGAGTGAACGCAGTCCCTGTACTGACCAAGTTCCACCAAAATCAGGGAAGAGGAAGAGTTGGTTAGCGCAAGGGCTGCACATCAAAAGCACGACTACCCCATACTGGAAAACCAGCCAGAAAGTTTGATGAACGAAGTTATATCCTTGGTATCAATAGATGATAGCTCCGTCAAGCTGACAAGAAATAGAGAGCCAAATAAGAGAGCCAAAATAAGACAAGTACAGTACCCGGAGGTCGAATTGACCCATTGTACAACGTCCTAGTTTCTCACACCACTCATTGTGTGTGTTTTGATTTTATACATGAGTGGTGGGACGTACAGTTTAAAGTAGACTCCGAACAAAGATTTTTTTTATTGAGAAACTTTTCATGGCAATTTGTATTTACTCTCAGAGCTTTTGCCAGAAATCTACTGAGAGGAAGTCGCCGAAAAAATACTTTTTGTATTTTGTCTTTGATGCCTGACCTGGTGCTCGAACCCAGGCTTTTGCGTCTTATAAGCCAACACACTACCTACTAGACTACGGCGACTTCAAAATCAGTGGGGGATAATATACCGAATTTTGTAAGAGAATAGAATGGCATAAGTATTGCCAGATTTAAATTTAAATCGATAGATGGACCGCTCGATATTAGTATATCTCAGAACTACAGAAACATACTTCCCAACTGTAGAATATTTAATCAATCTATGCAGAGTAACAGAAAATAATCGCAAGTGTGATCGTGTAAAGTTTAGAATATTAAGGTCAACATGACCCCCTCATATATAGTAATTTCGCAGTCGGTTTTATTGTAACGTGCACTTGAACTTCAGTCATATTCATTTAACATTTAAAAGCATTTTTAACTTTAAATATGCAACACCTGAAATTCGAAGCCAATTCCAAAAAAAAAACCGAAATTCACTTTTTTTACATTCCCATTCGTTTTGTAGAATTCTAGCCAACCTGAACATATAAACGACAACAACAAAGATGTGTATTGAAATGGCAAGTATAATGACTAATAAAAAGACATGACAAATTCAAAGCAAAGAAAGAAAAGAACAAGCAAAAGGACAAAGTGAAATCTGTGTCACGTATTAAAGAAATTTAACATTGCAAACAGTCAATCACTTGAGGTCATGGTATTGAGTTGTGCCACATTTATTTCCTATAACAACACCGTAGATGGTAACGCTATAGTAAGTCTGTGTAGCACTACAGCGCTTTGTATTAAAGCAATAAATTTAAAATCGAATTTTATTATCAGTATTTGCGATGTGTGAGAAATAGAAGACCCTCTAGGCAATTAGAAAGGTGCCTATGTAACGTTAAAAAAAAAAATAATTTTTTTTAAAAGCGATGAAAATCTCATCTTAACAGATAAGGTGTTAGAATTGCTGATTTTTTTTTGTTTAAAATAAAAGAATCGTATAGGGCCGACATGCGGTTACAAGAAGATGGAGTCAGTTTGCCAAGCTGACGTTGATGCGACAGCTGCCGTTAGTGAGATGGTATTCCAAAATTGGCATGCAAGAATTGGCATTTTACTCGTTTCCTCTTATTTTGCGCTTATTTATTGCGCAGAATTAATTCTCAAACTGTTTCAAATATATGTATGCTTCTAATACCTTTTTACGCATAACCCTGTGAAAATTCGTCCTAGCAGATTTAGCTTTCGTTGTTGGAAATGTACAGAAGCTTATTCTAATGAATATTGATATTCAGATGTAATTTGATAAATTACTTGCTATATACTACCTAGCCTATACTCTTGAAGCTTTTGAATGACTACATTCGCCGTTAGTGTGTTATGATTGTCACCACCATGGACATTTTATTGGATATTGCTTTCTTTAAATTTAAATAAAAAGAAGTGGATGTAAGAAGAAGTCGTTGTAGGCTCGGTTCCGCACACAACGTAGATGATATGAGAAATCAGGCCGTAATACAAACTCAAAGGTTGTCTTATCTATCGAAATCGCCGTAGTCTAGTAGGTAGTGTGTTGACTTATTAGACGTGAGGGCGCTGCTTAAACCCCTAGATAAACATCTTCAAGAAAATTAAATCTAAAAAAGGATATTTTTTCGAAGATTTCCTCTCAGGAGAATTCTGACAAAAACCCTGAGAGTAAACTAAAACTGGAATGAAAAGTTTCTCAAAAATCTGTCGCTCGGAACCGATTTTAAACTGTATGTTTAAAATTAACGTACACAACATAAATAGTGTGAGAAACTACGTCAAAAATCTGACCAAATATATATTGAATACAAAATATGCACCATAAATCTATACATCTTATTAATAAAACTCTTTACTACACTTTAACTAATTTGATCACCTTTATTTTTACTTTATTTTGCATTTATATTAAATATTTTAATGTTAATTTTTATGCTGTCGGCCGAACAGTTCGAATTGAAATGAAATACATAATAATATTATAAGCTCGACTTAACACACTTTGAAAATATCGAATCGGTAGATGCGTCAACATGCTTTAACATGCGTCAACAAACGTCAACATGCGTCAACACACGTTTCTGACTATGACATTTTACTCTATGGCAACCAAACACATAATTTCAAATATTATTACTTAAAAGTAAAATCTAAAAATAAGGAAAATGTACACCAATATTCAAATGAATAAATAAGTCTTATACTACAGATTACTAACTTCTTTTGGGCCTGAATTAAATGATCAGAGGATATGCTAATCTGTTCTCACAACGTACGTGGTGTGGGAAGCTAGGTCGTAATCCTGACAGAAGGGTTGAAATGACCGATTATGTATGTATGTGGGTGTAAGAGAATCATCAAACTTTTTTATTATTTTAAACAATGCCATGATGCTATAATGTGTGGAGTATAACATCGTTCAAACATCACACCACGGCGGAGTATACACAATGTCTGATTTCCATAACTCAGTTAGAATTTAATCGATAAAATGTTTTTGAGCATCAAATGTGGCAAGAACTTTGGGACGCGTAGTGCCGTCATGCTAAAATCGTAAGTTATTGGTGTCCAGATCATTCAATTCATGCCAAAAGAAGTTGATAAGCATCAGCCTATAGTGTTCGCCGTTGATGCTGTTAGCCTGTCGAATATTGTTCTCCAAAATAAATGGACTGATGACAATGCTAGGCCAGAATTCACACTAAACAATATCTTTTTCAGAATGGCGACTTCAAAGTTGAGTTCTAACAAATAAAAGTATCAGGATCAATACCACGTCTGTAGCAGTGTTCAGGTTAACTAGTTAGTTGTACGAGAAAAGTAGACTATGTTCATTGCAGCTTTTTGTTCAGCAGAGTAAAATGTGTGACGAAATTATGAATTTTTAAACCGAACGTGAAATCTGTGTTTCTTAATAGCTTGGCTAATAAATTCCAAGTATTTATACACCTGATGCAAATACTGAAAATTTATTGAAGAAAATTAATATCGAATCTAAATGCGTCGTCGGAAATACATAGAATTGTGCGTTAACCATAACTCAACAAAAATACATTGAATTTGAATTCTGTGGATCGACCAGCAGAGAGGCTAATGACAGCATTGGACATTAAATGCTGAAATTTAATATTCTGGAAATACTATATAAACGTGTACAAGCCATTTGGCTGTACGGTAATAGAAAGTTGATCTTAATCTAACGTGGTTCTTTATAAATTTTATGTATTTTTCAAATAAAAAAAATCAAATGGCGTTGTTAGACAGTGAACTGGTTTGAAAAAGCGGAAAGAAAATATGAATGAATCCAAAAAGGAGAGAATGAACTTTAAAGAATTTTTGTTAAACATAACTATGTATATTCTTTTATTTTCTCTATATTCCTTTTTCTTTTGCTAACGAATTCTTTGAAAATTTTCCAAAATCATTTCCACAAAAAATAAATTCTTTTGGTGGATATATTTGTTTAAGAAAATTGTATGCCAGTCACATACACATGAAACGAATAAATAATAAAAGAATAGATTTGAATCTTACATACACAAATATACTAAACAAAAAACATATGTGAAGTTCCACACCAGAACGATATCAATACAGACAGGGTTTCGTGATATATAAAGAAAATGAAATGAAAGCATTCACCCCCTTGGAGCAATTTTGAAATGAAAAATGAATTTCACACAGCTTTGAACGTTGCACAAAGAGATTATAAGAAAATATAAGTAAATCTCGTCCTTTCTTAATATAAGGTCTTCCAATAGAGACTACCGGACGTTGACATTTGATGACGGCCTTTTGTTGAAGCTATTATATCTATCAAATTAGTTGTCATTTATTCAGCCTGTTTGGCCAAATCACCACGGACGAATATAGCTTTCAGCAACACATGCCACTAACAAAAATGTTTTACCAAAATCACATTTGCCAAATGACCCAAATTTTCATCGAAAAATCAGCAATGAGGCCTACTTGTGGATGAATAGGTTAAAATTTTAGTCGATAACAATTCCTACGAGATCCAAGAGCGTCCAATGCATTACGAAAAAGTCATTGTTGAGGGTGGATTTTAGGCTGGCGGCATCGTCTGTCTAAATTTTTTTGAGAAAGCCTATGATCAGTCCATCACTGCCAAAGATGAGCACTATGGGTCAATGGCTATTAACATCTTTCGACCTGAATTGGATGATCTGGGCACCAATGCTTTACGGTTTATCATGACGACACCACACGTCAAACAGCTCACGCCACATTTAATTTCGATAGGCTTTTTCTTGTGGAATTTTCTTAATCCGCAATAAGCCACAAGCCAAAACGGTCCCTAAAGCCTCACAGCCGTAGTTACCCACATTAACGATCAAGTTCAGCCTGATTTATAGGTCAGGATTATGAAAAATTTAACATTTCATGTGCGAATTCACGATGACACAAACACCTTAATTTTGAACTGGCGGTGTCATCAGCCTATATTTCTTTGTGGACGACGTGCGCCATGTCATCACCATCAATTATTACCAAGTCTCTTTGATCAAAAGTAGACTATCTTGGCACTTACGACATGTAGTTCCAACTTGCCGGTGTAACGTGCCACTGAGCTCATGACATATTGGTTGTTCTGCGCGAACATTTTAAGCGCATGTTCGTCGTACGTAGAGGTAATGTGAACTGGCCACAGAGGTAATGCAGTTTGATCACGTTATGCGAATAAATCACACAGCGGTGCTCAAAGCCGACATAGCCCATGTTATTGATCAAATGCAGCCTGATTTATTGCAAAAGAATCACAGAAAATTTGACATTCCAGATGCTGTGCACTCAGAAAAACAGTGTTGAACGTTTGAACGATGTTACACTTTTTCAAACGAATTAAAAATTTCGCACTAATTTCTTTTTTTTTTATTAAAATTTAAAGATAAGTTTTGGTGTTCAACTTTATGAAAAAAAGCTTTTTTCATCCATATTTCATTTCATCCAAACTGTGAGAGTAAACTATTTCCTATAAAAACACTGCTCAAATTTTTCGCTTTGATTGGACTTTGAACTTTAGGTCCCGTCACTCAAATAGGATATGAACGCACACAACAAGATTGATGTGAGAACTTAGGCCGTTAACCAAATAAAAAAAGAAAATTTCAAACAGGACTTAAAAAATTCAAAAAGTTCTTAATTCTAGCTTATGTATCATTTTTGATACATACGACTTTCTTAGGGATTCTTTGGTGTTTTGTTTGAAATTTTTTCAAGGTTTCAATGATTTTGTGAAGTTTCATCGTAAATAATACATTTTTGAGACGGAATTTAAAGTTAAGTGTCGATGAAAGTGAAAAGGTTGTAATTTCTGTTCTTGATATTGAGTGAAGCAGTCGTAGTCTAGTATGTACCATGTTAGCTTATTAGATGTTAGACCAAGGTTTGAAACTCAGGACAGACATTTCCATTTTACAACGAAAGGTTGTAATGATCGATTATGTATGTATGTATGTATATAATATTCCTGCTACTGAAGACTCTGAAGAAGAAGAAAACAGAAGCTCGTCTTATGAACTGACGCAAGAATATGGTACTACTTGAAATGGAGAACCGTATTCACGCAGATTGCTAGCAGCTATTATTTGAAATGTTGTGGAGTCTTTCTTACTGCTCTTCTCATATTAGACAGACAAACATTAGAAAAAAGTATTTCGTCCTATGTTTTATCTCATATATATTACAGATGATAGTATTTTGGTGAACTATGTACGTATGAGATAACAGAATTATTCGCTTTGATAACGTGCTACTTGGAAGTGATGATAAATTTCGAAAACTGTGCTGAAAATCTTTCAGCTTTTAATAATCCATATAATTTTGTCGCTGTAGATTTGTCAGTAATTGAATTTTATTTTCCACCGGAATCGAATTCGCAGTTTAAGATTCCAATACATGTTACGTGCGTAGCAACTACTTACAGCCATATTGGGGGAAACCTGTATCCGGGATACCATAAAGGAATCAAACAGAGAACATTGTTATTGACATAATTAATGTTATATTGCAACGGGAAAGATTTTACCTCACATGACGTTGACAACAAATTTTTCTAACAAAATATAACAATGGTTTGTATCGTCAGGTTTTACCCTCAATTGAGAGCGTTACTGATGCGAGTGACAATAAGCTGTCCCATCTAAAAAATTAGAAACTTATAAATCGCCACAAAGCAAGGGTGCTAGATGTCAAATTATTACCAATTAGAAAGCAATAAAACCAGGCTGACATCAAGGGTTTGATTTTTACGTGAAAAACCATGCTGCAATGTATATCATGTCAAAACTTTTGGCATAAATTTAAAAAATTGATAATAAAATGGCAGAATATAAAATATTTTTTTTAAATAAATTAAAATAAATAAAAATATTTAAATTTTTTAACAAAATCTATAAATAATTGCCAAAATTCTATGAAATACAAGTATGTATCAAAAGTGATACATAAGCTAGAATTAGGAAGTTTTTTTAAGGCTCGATCTACGGTTAAGAAGCACCAAACTTTACATATTCATTAAACCGCATCGATACGATGAATAGTATTAGAAACTTCCAGAGATACGAAATATTTTATTTGTCTTTATCCAATGATACAAACTGCAGTGATATTAGCAATGCTGATTGGAAAACAATGTTGGCTATACTGATACCAATTTCATATGAAATTACGCGGTTGGTATGCCATATTGTCAAGAACCTAACACGATGGCATAGGTGTGTACTGCTAGTGAATAAGAGATTCCGTTTGGGTGATGATCTCAAACCCACAACCTATGTTCCTACACTTATTGGGATTAGCAAGTTACTTTTTAAGATAATAAAGTCATAAAAATCATTCATGGATTTCGTTTCCTTGACTTTCCGTCTTAGCATCGCATTTCTAGGCTGTGATTTTCACCAATAAATTCGCTTGAAATTTCCAAAGAATTGTTTTAAATACTTTTAGCAGAATTATTTAGTGTAGCTAATACAGCGTATTGCCTTAAAAACTATTTGCTATCTATTAATCACATCCGCGTCCATAAAATGCTCTTCCTTTTCACATCCAACAGCATCTGCCCTGGAAAATTATGCGTGACCTCAAATCACATCTCCTATTTTGATGTGTGACACATTTCCTACCACCATATCCAATAGTCATGCCACAAACTCCTTCTGTCTCACATGCTTTGTAAATAACGTATTAAATTATGTGTTGTACTGCCTCAAGATGCACGTTTAAGAATTTGTATTCCTTCCGTTAAACTCTTGTCGTGTGCGAACCAAAATGCTGATAAATTCTAACGTTATTGCAGCTGACTTCATAAGAAAACAAATCAAGAATAACTCAAATTAAGATAAGAAAACTGTTATAGAAGAACAAAAAAAAAAAATGAAGATAATATTGGCTGTATTACAAATACGCAATCACTGTCGCTCGTGATATTGTTGTCAATGTCTTTATAAGTATTTTTTAAGTTTTAGGCTTTCCCAGCAAGAAAAAATATCATTTCATTGGGTGTGTTAATAACATACAAATTTAGCAAAAAATAACTAAAATCATCATTACAATCAAACGTTTGTTGCAAGATCTCTAACATGTATTTTTATGTTCAGAATTTTTATGCAGTTGTATGGACATTTTTTTATTAAAGAATTCAAAGTCTTAAATGGGATCTTTATTTTTTTAAATTTCAGATTTCTTTCAAATGAAGCAAATAAATTTTATTTATCAAAACTTCATTAAAAGATTTAATGAATTTAAAAATTATTTTTTTAACATGTACCTCAAAGGCTTCTTCTGAAATGTCAAATTATTTGTAATTCTGGCGAACAAATTTGCTTGATTGTAATCGATGACATGGGTTATGTCTACCTTAAGGACCGCTGTGGTTTGTAGTTTATTCGCTTACACCAGAAGACTTAAGAAAACCTCACAATAAAAAGTCTAACATTCTCAATTACATTACATCAACGTACGATGGACATACCCTCAAATCGCTCGTGCAAAACATCGAATGTGGCATGAGCTATGTGGCATGTAACGCAGTTTTGTTGAAACCAGATGTCGTTGGTGTCCAGATTATTTCGTTTAAGCCAAAAGAAGTTGGTAGTTATTGAGCTACAGTGTGCGCGAATGGCAAGTGGGGGGTTGGTGAACATGGTACTTAAAGAAATATGGACCGATATGCCGTCAGTCCAAATTTTAATTTCAAACAAATTGTTGGTCTTCTGAAATCGTTCTTGTTACAAAAACGTTATATATATGTACCTGTTAGTTACAGGACTAAAATTACAGTTAGCTTTAATTACCCCTACTTAATTACCTGGGAGGCAAAATAAATAACAAATTATAGCTGTCGTAAAGTTGTTTGTTGAGTTATGTTAAGTTAGAATGATAAAGCCTTGTCTACTTACATCATAAAAAGTCCCACTGCAATAACCATTGCGCCTATTCTATCATTCAACTAAAATTCCTGGATGAAATTTTTTAACCAACCACAGCCTTTTGAAAGATTGGATTCTATTCAAATCGTCTTAGAGTAGACACGTTCTGTCAGTATATTCTGTGTGCCCTAGAATTCTATGCCTCAGGTTCTCAATGAAATGAGAATGTTTTGAAATGACGGAAAAAATGGAAAATGGAAAAAAAGTGTGAAAAGCCAAAAACACTGCGTACACCCGAGAATATTGGTGCTGTGGCAGAAAGCGTGCGTGAAGCGCCATCAACATCAATTCACCGTCGTTCTCAACAATTGAACATTTCGGAGACCTCATTGAGACGAATTTTGAATAAAGACCTTGGTATGACGCCACACAAAGTCCAATTGGTTCAGGAGTTGAAGTCAATTGACCATCCAATGGGTTTTCGCCTCGCTAAGTGGGCCTGAGATCGACTTACAGAAGATGCCGATTTTGGCAAAAAAAATCATCTTTTCAGATGAAGCTCATTTTGATCTTGGCGGGTATGTAAACAAGCAAAATTGTCGCATTTGGGGCACAGAAAACCCGCACGCATACATTGAAAAGCCGACGCAACCAAAACGAGTCACGGATTTTGGTCCAGAGGCATAATTGGTCCATTTTTCTTCGAAATTGAGCAAGGAGTGTTCACAAAAATTGAAGAGGAGGATATTGGCAACATTTGGTTTCAACAGGACGGCGCTAGGTGCCACACAGCCGAAGCTACACTCGATGTTTTGCGCCCTGTTTTTGAAGATCGCATTATCAGCCGCAGAGCTGATGTCGTTTGGCCACCTCGATGCGATTTGACACCATTGGACTAGTATTTGTGGGGTGCCGTCAAAGACAAGTGTTACCCCGACAAGCCAGAGACAATTGACGCTTTAAAGGACAATATTCGTGAAGGCATTGGTGAAATACAGCTGCACACAATCGATAATGTGCTTAAAAATTGGACCGATGGTGTAGGCCACTGCATGGCCAGCCGAGGCAGCCATTTGAATGAAATTATTTTCCATTATTAACCGGAAGGATTGTACTTTCAAATAAAAAAAAGAAATTTCAGAAAATATTCAGTAGTTTTTTTTTTAAACATTCCTTTAATTCTGCTTTAAACGTTTAAGCAAGTCGAAAATATAGGAAAGAAACTTGTGAGAAAATAATAAGAAATAGAGTTACCAGAGTTTCCTATGAAACGTTTGCCCGTGAAGCAAGCTAATCTTACATGAAGCAAATTTTGATTAATGCACTACACAACATCTTAGTTTAAACAAACTAAACAGACTTGGACTCCTATCACAGGGGATGTATTTAGATTTTGTAATGAAAACAAAATAATTTGCTCAGCAAACAGTGAGAACTTCACGTGCCATAATATTGGGGTGCGAAGAAACACTTTACTATCAGAAACATCGAACTAAAGGGGGTAAGTGTTTTTGATCATTCATTAAATGGATGTTATTTCGATCTCTATTTTTATCTTTACTATCTTTCAGTCAGGTGTACAATCTAGTTTCTCATACCATCTCTGCTGTGTGTGTTAATTTTATGCATGAGTGGCGGGACCTACAGTTTAAAGTCGACTCCGAACGACAAATTTTTGAGAAACCTTTCATGGCGATTTTATTAATTCTCAGGGTTTTTGCCAGAAAAAATATTTTTCATATTTTGTTTTGTTGAAGATGTCTGACCTGGGGTTTGAAGCGAGGCCTCACCCCTTATAAGCCACCACACTACCTACTAGACTACGGCGACTTCTTTTTGCTAATTAGACTCATTTAAAGCTAATCGAAAATGAGCAGCTTTATCCAAGACTTGACTTGACGTGACTAAAACTAACTTTTGTTTAAATAACTTCGTCAATAAACAAATTTTCCGCATTTAGGGCAGAGATCTTAAAACCTTAAGTTATTATCGATTCAAATTTTATTTTTCCTGCGATTTACCTGATGGCGGCATAATCGTTCTTTGGAAATAAGCAAGAAGCTGGTGTTAAGGTGAATTACGATCGGTATTGAGCCATGCTGACTGCATTTTTTAACGAAGTTAATCAGCCCAACGTCCTTTACATTAGGCTTCAACAAGATGGTGCAACTGGCCATACAAGGCATCTAACAAGCGATTTATTGAATAATCAATTTGATGAAGACCTTTTTTTGAACAAATGGTTCCTGTTCACAGGACCTTTTTTCGTTCGATTTAGTGCCTTTAGATTAATTTTTATGGGGACAAACCAGCAACTTTTGAAGCAAATAAAGCTTACACCATCCATCATATTTACCAGTTTTTAGTTAAAAAATGTTATTCCAGCAACAGTTCTGTTTTGTAGTACCAAATTAAGTTCTCAAGAAAAACATTCATTCTTATTTTCCATTTCTCCAAAGATAGTGGAAATATTTATTATGCCACTCACTTCTTATTTTAATGTTTTAAATAAAAATTTGCCATTAAATATTCACGATACAATATTAATATTATTATCCTATAAAAATATCAAGATAAAATATTTTTATTACGTATGTTGTTGCAAAGCTCTAGTATCTTATTTAGACATTATTTATCACTCCATAAAAGTTTCTGCGAAAAACTATTAAACGTTGAAAAACCGCACAGCAAGTTTATTTTCAAGATGCATGCAAATATTTCATGCTCCTAGTGGTATGCGAATTCTAATGCTTGCAACACTTCAAGCATAATTTTGCAAAAATTCAAAGTAGAATGAAAAGATAATATGCTCTGTCAGTAGCTTAGTAATATATTTAATTTTAGGTTAGAGGACGTGTACTTGTCAATTAAGACAAGTACAGTACCCGGATGTCGAATTGACCCATTGTACAACGTCCTAGTTTCTCACACCACTTATGTTGTGTGTGTTAATTTTATACATGAGTCGACTCCAAACGACAGGTTTTTGAGAAACTTTTTCATGGCAATTTTATTTACTCTCAGAGTTTTTACCAGAAATCTGGTGAGAGGAAGTCGGCGAAGAAATACTTTTTGTTTTGATGTCTGTCCTGGGGCTCGAACCCCGGCTTTACGTCTAATAAGTCAACACACTACCTACTAGACTACGGCGTCTTCTTCTATTTAATTTTAACTTTTACAAAATCTTCCAACAGAGATAGTTGATAACATCTATGAAATTAGTTGTCCTTTATTTGGTCTGTTTTGCCAAATCACTGTGGATGGATATAGCATTTAACCACATGTCCAAATAGCATAATTGGATGTTCTATTCGTGCAACGTACTGCGGTTTTCACCATCATCGTCCTAGCGAGTGAGTTTCTCTCCATATGGATAAATTCGAGTCCACAGGTTCAATAAACGATCCATAAACATCCGTGATTCAGGGGGATACGCCGGATCCGATAAACACATCGCAACAGTGCGCAGGAGAATTCGAAGCAGAAATTTTAACGTCACTCTGCACAAGCAAAACATTGAATTGGCCCAGGAACTGAAGATAAATGCTCATACACATCCACGTATGTTCACTGAATAGATCAAATAGTCGAATGCATCCCAAAAAAGCTACTGATTGTTGTGGATTCTATGCTAAGAGGAAGTGACCAGAGAAATATTTTCTCATATTTCGTCTTTTTGGAGATGACTGACTTAAGGTTTGAGCAGTGGCTTCACGTCTAACAAGTCAACACACTACCTTCTAGGATACGGTGGTTTCAGCTGAATGTTATGTCGCTGACAAATCTATTTAATTTAGGCGAACGCCACTCCAAGGACTATTAGGATTTAACTTGCCGCCTAAAGGTTTTCACGCAGGAAAAATGGAAAGCAGACAGTCTGATGTCCCCACTGGCTGAATTTCTTACTTCAGTGAGAAAAAGAACCAGAAGCTCTCATAGATGCTGCAGATAATGGACACTGTTGAACA
The DNA here is from genome assembly GCA_932273835.1 of Sarcophaga variegata. NCBI lineage: Eukaryota > Metazoa > Arthropoda > Insecta > Diptera > Sarcophagidae > Sarcophaga > Sarcophaga variegata. Next base: position 91,670,410 of record OW026358.1, on the reverse strand, counting down.
CAGCAGATTTCTGGCAAAAACTCTGAGAGTAAAATAAAATTGCCATGAAAAAGTTTCTCAAAAAAGATTCGGATTCGACTTTAAACTGTGGTATAAAATTAACACACATACCATGAGTGGTGTGAGAAACTAGGACGTTGTACAATGGGTCAATTCGACCTCCGGGTATTTTACTTGTCTTAAATGACAAGTACACCCCCTCTAACCTAACCTAACCTTGAAAGAAGTTGTGAATATAGAAATTTTTTAACTATCGGGTCTTCCAATAGGCACTGTCGAAGTTTAACAGTTCTGTATGGAAAACATACAGCCCATTTTGCCATTATTGTCCTATTAATATGGTTAAGAATTTCTAGGCGATTCAGTAAAGGATCGAGCAACACCGTCGACCGTCGACGAAACGTAACGTCTGCTTAAATATTATCGTTGTCCATAAGAAAGTCCAGGAGAATTTGAGGCAGTTGATATTGCGGGAGACCATAGTTTGACGAATTTTGTCTTTACACTCGTAAAGAATTCAACGGACCTTGTAACTGAGGATAAACGATGATAGACGTGTGTTCGCTGAATGGTCTTTGCAGCAGTTGGCAAGTAACACTAATTTCCATTGAAAAATTATTTTCAGTAATAAGGACAATTTCTGGATGAATGGGACGATACCATTCCATCTTTGGTGTGGATTTTGTGCTGGCGGTGTCATTGGTTCATATTTCTTTTAAAATATCACTAGCCAGTATATTACTGCATAAGACGAGCACTATATATGGATGATTACCAAATTCTTTTGGCCTGTATTGGATGATCTGTATTGGTCAAAAGGACTTTGCTATTTACCACACAGCATATGCTGCATGGAATATTTTACAAGAGCGATCTGAGGTGATGGTTATCACACATTAGAGTTTTTCTTATTGTACACAGTAGGTAGCAAGCAAAGCGGTCGGAGCAATATTTTTTTTTTTTAATTTTACTACTGCCACAAATATTCATACTACGCATAAACCTGTCAAATTTTTATAGAATAATTCCATACACTTTTAATATCGTTCATCGTGAAGATGCGTGGTATGCTATTCCACAGGCTACTATTAATCATTTAATAGAATCGAGGCCACGAAGATGCAAAGCCGTAATAGATAGTAAGGGTTTCGCTACGAAATATTAAGCAAACAAATATTTTACCGTGGAATATTTTTAAGTTGCAATTGTTTTGTCTTACAGAAGAAGTGACTATGTTTATTTTAAGTTTTAAAAATGTCTATCTATAGAAGAAATTAAAATAATTTTTATTTAATATAGCAGATGAGGTTCCTTTTGTTTTGTAAGTAATATAAAAATTAGAATTTGATTACCCCGTGTGTTTTACTTGAGCTAATTATAAAATCACTGTTTATGTCTGACGGTCCAAACTTCCCATCCTTGGTGACATAAACAGGATTGTTTAAATGATGGCAAATTAGCAACAGAGGGCGCTGCAGTGTATAATTAAGCTTTTTTTATATTTTAATATTATTGTTGTTTTTGGCTTAAAATCTTTGTTTGTTTATTTTATTAATTAAGTTATTCGCTTTTGATCGCCTGGAGAAATTTAGAGCTCCAGAAATTTTAATAATTAATTTTGCATTGACGGCATTCAGCCATTTTCATTGCAAACTAATAAATTAAAAGTAATAATTAAATAGTGGCAGTGAATTTTAAAATCGTTTGTAAGAAAACCAAATAAATAAAAGAAATTGTATAATAATTTTATATAAAAAAGGAAAGTGCTATTGGTTTGGTTCTTTTTTTTTGTGCATTGGAATCTTGCTAATTTTGCTTTCTTTTTAGTGGCCTATTTTTCCAATTGTATAAAGACACAGACGGTACTTTTCTTTATTTCACACTTTTACATACAGTCCACGGAGTTAACAATCACTATGGTAGTTGCAAATGTTTTGTCCGATACTGTACATGCATACAGTCTTAAATTCACAATTTATGCATTCTCATATAGCGAAAACAAGCTCATAATAAAAGACTACACACAGCCAACTGTAACTGAAAAGAGTGACGCGTAATATTTTAAACTTAAAATAATAAAATGTACGTGTGACGTGATACAATTTACACTTCCATTCATTCCATGAATACTAAGAATGTCAGTTTTATTCTGAAGCCGCCGAAATACATTTTTAATATTCTAGAAAACTATGTAGAATACCGTTAACTAAAATAAAAAAATAATCTTGTGGTTGTATTCATAGACTTTGCTAACACAAATATTAACGCAATAACTTAATCACTTGCAATGGAGTAAAACTCGTATAAGAAGTATTAAAAAGTCAAAAGTTCATGCGATACGAACACTTTTATAATTAGTCGGGCATAACAAGTTTTTATCCATGTAAAAGTGTGCTATATTCTAGGCTATGTACTCATCTACTTGAGTTCGACAAGAGAAAGGTTTGCATTCTCAAAAAATTTTTAACATGACACTAAGCTATTGGCAGTTTCGCTAACAGTTTCAATCTGCCCCACCAATATTACTGCGAAATCTGCCACGATGTGGGGAAAACAAAATAGTACAACACCTTTTATGCGAGTGCTCTGCACTTCAGAACAGACATAATCGGTTTTTAGGTGGCACCGTACCATTCGGAGTTCGGGGTGATTTAAATCAACCACAGATGGATCATGACAAGCGGACTTAACTCACACTTAACGACATTTTTTGGAAATAATTTACAGCGATCGAACTAAAGTTTATTAAAATGAAGATACAGAAGTTTCTTTTCTGCAGCGCAGATGAGACGTGTCGCTAGGTTAGGTTAAATCGGGTCGGAGTGGTAGCTCTGATATCAAAAAGCTCACTTGAGTACGCATAGCGGCCCATTGTTATGCCACAGGTGAGCGCAGTCTCTGTACTGACCAAGTTTTACCAAAACCAGGGAAGAAGCGACTACCCTACGCTGTAAAAAAAACTGTACAGTTTCCTCCAAATGTCATGATTGAAAACAAATGTTAATAAAAACTACTTTCACTTGCCTACTTTCATAATTTCAGCACAATTCACTGCATCACCTGCGTATTAATAGTCAGAACAAAACAAGCAATGTCGTCGGTTACAAATCACTGAATAAAGGTTCTGAATGCGGAATGTTAAGCAATTTCCGCAACTCTATCAAGATAGCATATGAGGTTTTAGACAAGGCGATCGTTTATCATGCGCCCTCTTTAACTTCGTCATGTAGAGTCTTCTGCCGAAGGCGGAAGGAAGTGTATTTCTATGGCACTATTTTCCACAAAAGTTGCTTGTGTATGCTCAGGACATTGATATCATCGGATGCTGCAAGCGAAATTTTGCTGCTGCCTTTAGCGCTGTTAAACGCACTAAACGAGTGCAAAAGGAAGCATATGTTTTCGTCAAGTGGAAACAAGTCCCAGTTTGTAGTCGATGACTATGCTTTCGATGTTATCAATGAATTTGTTTATCTTCCCTGCGCCAAAACCAACACAAATAATGTCTTTTTGGAGATCAAGCGTAGGAACACTTTTGCCAACAGTATGTATGCTTGTATGGGCTCAATAGGCATTTGAATAGCAGGGAACTCTAGACTACGACAAAACTAATACTTTACAATTCGTTCCCGTTGCTTTTTTATAGTGCAGAAGCACATACGCTATTAAGCACTAATGCAGCAGCCATGAGAGTATTCCAGAGAAAAGTCCTACGTAAGATTTTCGGTCCAGTGCGAGTTGACGATTTCTTCGGAGTTTATTATTGATACTGTTACGAAAATGGAAACGGTGTTCATCGTTTAACATTAAAATGAGCAAAAGCCACACAACAAATACAACAAACTTGTTACAAGTAAACCAACAACATCGGTATGAAAGAAAAGGGGATAGGCAAGTAAGCGATAGCGCGACAACTAGCAGCGTGAAGAAAATACACCAACAAGAATGAAGTCGTAATAGAGTTCTCAAGAAGGCGAACACATGAAGATTCTACTTCAAGAACCTTCATCAGACTGTTTACGTGAAAAGGCAAGACAAATCAGGCAATTGGTAGCAAAAATTCAATCGGTCTTGTGTAAAGACGTATTGCGTGTGAAGAAAACAGTCGTGGTATGAAGATCGCCGTTGTGAAGTTCTACCGAACAGTTGTGAGTGCTTACGCAAGCAGAAGTAAAGAGGAATAACGAAATAAGCAAATTGTTGTTGTAACATCAAGTTGTGAACAGTGGTGCAGAAAAGTAGTGCGAACAATAAAGAGCTTAATTGAAACTAAGCATATATTTGTTTTTATTTTGTTTTCAATCAACGAACTCATATTCTAAACGTTTTTGAAAAGGTAAAAACGTACAACACTTTGGCCTGGAAGTAGTGTCCAGGCTATTTCAGTTTAATTTAAATGACATGAATGTTACGTTATGATGGACGGTCAATAAGTCCCCGATATTGTGAATTTCCCACCACGTTGTATGTAATATATTCGTTGCACTGCGAGTTGATGATTATTTCCGCATTCGAACTAACAATTTACCATTGTTTGTGCTCCTCAGCGATATCCAGGGAATTAACATCCACCGTCTGTGCTGGCTTGGCCATTCGTTCATATGGAATTGGTTGTTCCATAGAGATGGGAAGTCCCTGTATACCAGAACATCATATCATTTGGCACACGTCAGTGGCACTTTTCTGCTTTTCTTTTTAAGAAAAATTTTTAGTTTTTCCTTGTCCAGCAAGCAATTAAATGTCAATGTCAAATAATTATTCAATACTAAAACATGTTTTTTGAAGCTATTGCTGTTGTGGTGTCATAAAACAATTTGAAGTTGAATGTAAAATACATGTTCGTGGTACATATTTAAACGCATGTAATGTTTGAAAATACAAAAAAAACACGTTTTATTAGAAAATGTGTTAAACGGAAACCTCTGACCACTAGAAGGTAGACATAACCAATGGTGACTATGAAAACAAACACAAAACATGGAATTGTTTATAAGAGGATTATAAAGGAATTGCTTTGTATCGTATATGGTTTTGTATTGTTTGTGTGTATAGGTATGCGTATGCATAATATAATTGGAAGTAGTATGTCATGATATTAATATAAAAACATCATGTAATTGGCAATTATTATTACTTTATTCTTGTACAGTTTGATTAGAATCAGTCAATATTTGACCAATATTCTCATTTAAAACGTAAGGTAGTCCCTATTACTTTTCAACTCTTGTGCACAACAACATAATGGACGTGTAGCCATTGTATATGCGTCTGGCTAAAAATACAATTTTTGTGGAGACTGTCGTTGTAGCTTAGAATAAAAAGAATCAAAAATAAAATGTAACTTGTCGGCTTACATACTCAGTCGCATGATTTAACTCGCTATTGAAGTGGCAATTAAAATGTCATGTAAAATAAGTCAAACCCCAGATGACTTAGGTGACACGTTAAGTAATATGAAAACTAGAAACGAATTCAATTCAATTATCATAATTAATTTATGAACTTTAACTTTTTGTTAATTTATTTGAATGAGTAAAACTTTGTTGAATGAGTAAAACCATCATTTGAATTTTTTGCCCAAACAGGAGTGGGTTTTAAATGAATGAATAGTCATCTATGACTGTACAGACATACATACATAATTGACCATTCTTTTCTCAAAGTCCTTATGTTTTGTGCGTTAATTTTACACATGACTGGCAGGGCATACAGTTTACAGTCAACTCCGAACGCAAAATTTTTGAAACAAAATTTTTAATTACAATTATGTTTTCTCACAGATTTTTTTTTTGGCAGAAAACTGTCACATAAGAAATGATTTTAAATATTTCGTCTGTGTTTGCCTTGGTTTGAACCGTAGCCTCACGTCTAATAAGACAACACCTTGTCTACTGGACTACGACGACTTTCTTTAGTTTCATAAATCCAGGTTGTTTTTCTACTTCTTTTTTTCCTGGCGAATTAATAAATATCCCAAAGATATTCACCTAGACGGTTAATGCCGGTTACGAACCCTATTACCCATAAGCTTACAGTCCTACAGATTCACCGCTTACGCAACGAATCGACCGCCGATACCTTTGTACCTGCAGGCAAGCATCTGCCCCTGTATATTAACCGTTTGACTGATACGCGGCGCAAAAGCGCTGCGTTCATTTGTTACGCAAATCGCATTTGCGCTGCGAATTTCAGTGTAAAAATTTATTCAAAAAGCAAAAATAAAATTAAAAGACGAGATATAGGGTCTTATCTTTATACTGAGGTTATTAGAATTTTGCAGATGTTTTTATTATAATAATTAATTGTAGTTTTCGAGCAGTTTTCGAACGTTCTCACTAGAATCGCTTAGCAGTCACACGTTTAGGCATCTTCATATAGACTACTGAAATAAGAGATATTACCGCTCCATCTATTTTTCATGTATCTAAAGTAACAATGCCGCTTTAAGGCTCCTATAAAGGTCTCATCTCCCTTCTACTCATGTTTAGGACTAGTTTTGTGATGTTAGGATTGAGCTTTAGCCAGAAGGGTCTTGCAATCCTGCTATTGCAATATATCTATTGGTAGAAGAACTGCATCTTTTTTGTTTTTGTAGACCTCTTTCCTATTGTTAATTCCCTAGCTGACCCTTACCTCGCCAGTTTCTCCGTAGCCAGTGACTTCGCAATTATCACGTAACCAGCATAATCTAAATTGCTAATCCGATAAAGGATTGCTTACCAGTCTTTTACACTACCGAACCAGATGTGAATTAAACACAAATGCTCTCAAAATTCGTTGGTGTATATTTCTTGACTAGTACCGTAGAGTCTAGATTTCATGAAAATAGCGCCACCACAATTGACTCTATCCAAACCTATCCAAAACTTCCTGTCACAGAAGTAAACATTTGTGGCCATGTAATTCGTTATTACAAAAGTGCGCTATTTTAGTTCCTTGAACAGTGTCGAGTGTCAATGACTGAAAAACAAATACCAAGAAATTCTTTAATTTCATAATTTTCGTTAAAGAATTCTTGGTTGGTCCTACAGTTTAAAGTCGACTCCGAACGACTGATTTTTTGAGAAACTTTGCATAGCAATTTCATTTACTCTCAGAGATTTTGCCAGAAATCTGGTGAGAGGAAGTCGCCGAAGAAATATGTTTTTTTCATATTTTCGTTTTGATGTCTGACCTGGGTTTGGAACCGTGGCCTTACGTCTAATAAGCCAAAACACTACCTATTAGACTACGGCGACTTTTCCTCTCGGTATCCTTACATTTATTTCCTCAACTCAACTCAAGTCATGCGTTTAACTTTTTAAAGTGCGTGCGTTTCAAGCAGAAATGGAGAAATAGAGACAAAATTTAAAAACAAAAGGAATAAAAAGACAAATTCTATGACTACATTTGATGTAAATGGGACCAATTCAAAAAAAGGCCATAAATTACATGGGAACAGGGAGGCTACTTTATGTTAGCTATGACAATAGAACATTATGTAACATAAAAAAAAATATTAAAATAATATAGACTTCCACACAAAGACCATGTCATGTTATTGTACGATAAGATAATATTAAGTTTACTCAAGGATGTGTATTTTACTTTGTCCTTTTGTAGGCTCATTTGAGTTGCTAAACTTTAACCCTGACATTTTCAATTTCAAGTTTTGTTCATGTTCATGTTTTTTGTATGCCATTAACATGAACATTTCTACGATATTTCCTTTTTTCTAATTGTTGTTGTAGCATTTGATGTTTCCCCCATTTTTAACGACTGCGTTTATTTGTTGTCTTTAATTTCGGTAACCAGAAATAGAAACGTATTTCATATTAATTCTTAAATATTGTGAGCTGAAACAAAGCTGTGGGTATTGATTAAAAACAAGGGTTGAGTTTTGGCAAAGTGTAAAAATATATTTTGTAAGGATTCGAATCCAACGTATTTCTATTTCTAATATAAGAACGTGTACGAGATGTTAAGAAAAGACATATTGCGTGCATAAATAGTAATTTAAATATAAGCAAAGATTTTAAATCAAAAAGAAACTTACCTTTGAAGAGTATTCATGAATTTAATTTTACGTTAATAATGGGTTACAAATTTCTAAAGATACCATAGAGGATTGTTTCACGCTAAAAATATCTGACGATCATAGACGTTTGTTTCACCAAATCAAATGAACTCGCACTAAACGCGTTGTTTTAGATGGGATATTATCAGACGAACTCAGAGATACCGTAAGGTTCTGTTCTATCTCCAACATATGTACATACATTACAACTAGAGTTTGGGAATTCCCGGACTTTTTCATTTCCCGGGAAACGGAAATGAAATATTCGATATTCGAAATCTTTTAAAAAACACAATACTGGTAAAATGCTTAAGATTTTTATTAAAATGTTATTTTATTAATAAAAAAGGAAACAATACATTTAAATGCATACTGTATAAACAAAAACAAACAGATTAATAATAACATTTTGAGATCAGTTATTATTAAGAATTAATTAAAAATATTATTTAAAAATAAAAATATAAAAAATTTTCGATGAACTAAGTTTCCAAAAAATAAGTTTTTAAAATTGTTAGTGCATTTAATAACTCATCAGACATTCTATTTCGTAAATTTGTTGATAATTTACCAGCTACCGAAAAAACACATTCGCTTTCTACAGAAGTGGGCTTTAGCGTTAACAATGCATTAAAAAGTACGTCTAAATTTTTAGTTCTGTTTGTACTAGCTTCAAATAAAGCTAGCTCTCTTTTAAATAAGTTGTCTGTTTTTAATTTCAGATTTCTTGTTTCTTCTTTAGCTCCATTAATAGCGTTTTAGAAACTTTTCTTTAAAACATTGATATACTTGTATAACGGAAATATCTTCGTCACTTTCAGCCGATGTTATTTCAGTACCTTGGAATAGGCGTTTGTACAATTGCTCTGCATAGGATTTTAACATTGTGTTTGTTATGTTAATATTATTCTGTTGTGAAGTGCACTATATGGCATTTTGCCTGAAAACCTGGCCAAAATTAATAAAAGTGTTTTATGAGTTAATGGATGGAATTTTTTGATAGTGTTAGTGATAATTAGGCCCAAGGATAAACCCAACTGATATTGTTTCAAATCGGTCCGTAATTTCGCCTAGCCCCCATACAAATTCCCCTCGAAATTGCACTTATTTACACGTAATTATGGTAATTATACATCAATCATGATAAAAATTAGCACGTATCAGTGTAGCACGTATTGTGTACTAAGACCCCATGGTTTGGTGAAAATCGGATCATATTTGACCCTGGTCCCCATATAAAGTCCCATTTAGAAATTCACTTTTGCGCTTATAAATGGCTTAAAAACACCGGCATCGTGATGAAATTCGGTACGAACGTGTATTTCGTAAATCTAAATCATATTACCAAATTTTGTTATGGTCGTTCCATAATTGCCCCTTGGTCCAAAATGGGGCCCCTTAAGAAAATATGTTTAGCAAATATAATTGGCTTAAAAATTTTATTAACTCAACGAAATTCGACATGAACATGTTTAATATGAATGTGAATCATTTATGATCACATTTTATTATGATCGGATCATAAGTGCCTCTAGGTATCATATACGGTCCATTAAGAAAATCAAACATACGTCTCATATTGTTATAATAGTCGATATACATATGTAATTAAGTTTTTAAAGTTCTATGATAATTAATATTTATTCATAATATTTATTTTACATTATTTAATACTTAACTTAAAAATACTTAAAAAGTGAAACTAACTACAATCGTTAAAATCGTTATCATTTTCATCATCAATGTCAGGAAGGAGTAATTTAACCTTTAACATATGACGTGAAATTGTTTAGCGTATATGAAGAGGTAAATTATACACCCGAATTATTTTTCATATAATTTTTAATGTGTATATGTTATAATAATGTTATACTTATATTATTCGAATTTGATTGCTTCTAAACGCATTATTAACAGAAACAAGGAAACAAATTCAAATTTATTTAATAAAATTATACTTTATTTCACAAGCCTCATTTACGCAAACAAAAAAAATAGGTATATCATTTACTTGTACATCAAGAAAATTAAGGTTAAACAAAAACAATAAATGGCATTTTTCAACAGCCTAAGCTATATACTTATTAAAATAAAAAGGAACATTTCAATATCTTATATATATAAAAAAAATAACAATCAGTCTTTTGAGGTAAAATTATCATTCGTCAAATTCATTCTTAGTACAATTAATGCATAGCCGTTTGCTGCAGCCCATACACGGTGGTTTATTACACTCTAAACATGTATGTGTAGTTTTCCTTTTTAATTTATTGGATCATATATAGCATAATTTGCTCGTTTTTGTATGTTTTTGGATCACAGGCTGGGGAAGAGAATCAGACCGTATTTTTTGAATGTGCCATTTTCCACTATTTAATTGTACAATAATACAAAAAAAGTTAAAAATTTTTCAGGAACTCAAAATAAAGTGAAAACAAAAATTACAAAAATACTTACGCTTACGAAGACGTGTAGTATTTTTTTACGTGTGTTACTAACGTTAGATTAGACGTGGTAGTAGAATATTTTCTATATAAAAATCACACAAACAACTACGTGGTAGTAAAATATTTTCTATTAAAAATTTTCACAAACGACGACGTGTAGTAAATTTTACACCCAAACACATAAATTTCCGCGATGCTGTAACAATTAAAAGACAAAATTAGACTGTCAATAAAAGCATACTATAATATGAGGGTACTGGCAATATCAACTTAAAAGAGTGCTACAAATAGAAGTTATTAGAAAAATAAAAAAGATAGTGTAAAATTTACCACCACGTCATAAGGTTAATAGTACGTGATGAAAATGCTTTTCTATTCCTTCGCGATTTTTGTGTACTGCAGCTTATAAAAGGGTCACTGATTAAAAGTAACCTATTCAGGAGATCTCGATTGGTATCGCTTCTACTGAATCCATATACACCTAATTCTGTTTTTACACGGTAGATTGGTTCCAGAAAAAACCGTGGAAAAAAACCGTGTAAAAAAGGACACTGATCGTATGCAAAAATAGGTGATTGGTTCCTAATCTCTAAAACCTATTAAAATTAGTGAAAAACAAGGATTTTTTAAGAAGAAGTTTTGTATTTGACATTTTCTTTTAGGGATTCATAAAATATTTAACAAAATTAAAAATATAAATAGCTTATTAAATATAAAATATTTTTTGGCTTGCCTTTTATCTTAATGCGTTAAATTTAATGTAACGATAGAAAAACAAATTTGCCAATAAGAAATTTCTTTACCAAACACAAAATATTAACACATTTCAATTGCTCTGACTTTTGTGCTTGTATGCACAAAAAGGGAAATCCCCTAAATTCGTGCCATTTACTTTTGCTTTGACCAGTAAATTTGATGGTACGCGCAAAAAGGGAATTCCCTTAAATTTGTGATATGAACATACTTTGCTAAAATTAAATTTGACAAAAAAAAATTAAGCACAATAAATTTTAAATCGTGCTAAATGGAATAAAATCGTGTAAAAAAAATTAAAAATATTTTATTTTCAAACCGTGTTATATCAAAACCGTGTAAAAAAAGACCGTGTAAAAACAGAATTAGGTGTAGTTTTATTTCTCATTCTATGGAGAAATAAGGCCATATGGCTTTATTGCCTATGGCTTTATTACACTAATTTTTTTTTAATTTTTCAAAAAAAAGTGAAATTTTAAAAAAATCGTCAAAAATAATGGCGCAAATTTGCGCAAACTTTTTTTTGGTCCTGAATGTAGAGAGTTCATATTTTCTTGTGATATATAACATTAAACTACTAAAAACTACTTTCACCTTTAAAATTCTTATCTTTTTTTGGGTTGGGTAAAAAAATGTGAAATTTTTATTATTTTTAAATTTTGAACGAATAATTTTAACATTAATATATGAGATATATATATATATATATAACTGAAAGTAGTAGTTGCTCATACCTTTCAAATAAAAAAAGAATCAATATAAAACCTCTATTCGTTTAGCCACAAAATATTTCATATAAACCTATTCAAATTTCAAAAAAAAACACCAAAAACGCATATAATTTTCTTCACTTTCCTGACTTTGACATCTTCTCAAATCTACAAATCTCAACTTAAAGTAGTGAAAATTCACTATATAATGTCTAAGTCTATTGAACTGCATACTCAGTTTCTTAAACTTCTTTAAATTCATTTTTGCCTTTTTGGCCAGCTTTTCAGGGTAAATGCCACATAGTGATGTGTTTAGATAATTTACTAATGACATCAATTTATCTCTCATTTAATTAACTTTTAATTGTGTGAACCATTTTTTCCGAAAATCAACAGATAATAACTGTTCATAAACCATATTCATAATAGCATCACCTATTATCAAATTGGTTTCACGCCTGCCTAATTTTTCCACTGCTTCTTTTATGGGGTTCAAAACGTTTACCAATGTTTCCAAGTGTCGGACGTAATCTTCAACAAACAATGATGAAAAATGTAAATCTATTTAAGCCTTTTTTATTGCATTTTTATTTTTTAGAAATGATTGTATCATTCCAACCATGCTGTTCCACCTAGTTCGTACATCTAGGATTAGATGATACTCTTTATTGAATTCTTCCTTTACATATTTTTGAAGAATAGCATTTTTAAAGGACTTTTTTTTTGAATATTTTGATTATTTTCCTTATGTTGTCAATAGCTTCATTATAATTCTCTGAAATAAAGAAAATAATTCAATTTATACAAAGAATTATTTCTCTGCTTTATTTTTTCAATACAACTTTTTAAAAGGAATTTGGCCCATATTCAAGTCAAAAAGTAGTCAGTGATTAGTCTATAGACTAGTCTACAGACAAGTCTATTGATTAGTCTACAGACCAGTCTATTGACTAGCCTATTGACCTTTTTATGAACTATTTTATTGTCTAAATATTTACTAGTCTAGGTAATTACTTTTATCCTTGTTTATAAAACTAAATGTGTTAAAATTGGTTTTTATAAATTTTTGATGGCTTTGTAATTTGAAAAAGGTTCAAATAATAAACATACCAACAATATCATACATTTTCATTTCTACCCCATCATCATTATAATACGATTCACTTTCAGAATAAGTACAACTTGATTTTTTAATGTAAATAACTTCTAATATGGCCAAGTGAATGGCAAGATTCCAGCAAAAAATGCCTTCTACTGGACTATCTGCCACAAACCGTTTCATCACATTGGGTCCGTCCAATGTAGTTGCTACAATGTGACTTTCAAAACATAAATTGAAATCTTCTAGATGTTTTTCCACCAACATTCTTATATTATCTGCGTTACAGCTTCCTGCTATAGGTACTAATCATAAATTGTAAAATGATCCATACCGTGTAAACATATATTTAGAAATATTCGTTGTGAAACGTTTGTCACTTCATCTCATACTAACGAAAATCTTCCATTTTTTGAAATTTCAATTGAAATTTCTTTTATAATGTTGTCTGCTACATTTTTGTAATATTTCTAAGTTATAATTATTACGTCGGTTTAATTTTTTGGTATCATATTCAGTCTAGAAAACTATCTCAGATGAATGAGCCAAAAAATGACCCTAAACTCTAATTACAAACCGTCAGTCAGGATTATGACTGCAGCTTCTCACACCACTTATGTTGTGTACGTTAATTTTATACATGAGTGGTGGGACCTAGAGTTTGAAGTCGACTCCGAGCGATAGATTTTTGAAAAACTTTTTCATGGCAATTTTAAATACTCTCAGAATTTTTGCCCGAAATCTGCTGAGAAGAAGTCGCCAAAGAAATATTTTTTTATATTTCGTTTTGATATTTGACCTTGGGTTTAAGCCGAGGCATTACTTCTAATAAGCCAACACACTTCCTACTAGACTACGGCGACTTCTATCTCCAACTCTATATTTTATTTTCATTAAACTTTAACTTCTAGGCCTTTCTTATTTTTTGCAGATCACCGATGGTAGGCCGAACCGTTTGGAGAGTTAGCCGAAATGGCTTAATACGAATATGGTCGTCTGAATAAGATTGATTTTAACGCGCGACAAACGCTCTGCTCTTTATTAACACATAAAGGCAGCAATAATATTGCCTTATTTTTAGTAGTTATAGGTGGTGGAAACATTCATAAGTCAGACGCTCTTGACGACCTGCGCATGAAAATTCAGTGTGATGTTTGCTGCAGACAACACATTTTGCAAGTCTCGAAAGAAGCATTCAAAAGCATCGGTTTCTTAAGATGGTACAAGAAATACTTCACTTCATCTGACCTCTTTACTATTTACACCAGTTTTAGCCGACCGAGATTGGAATATAACGCTCATGGCCGGTGTCTCAAAGTCATTTTAATATACAGACGCGGGCGAAAGTGCCCATTAATAACGGTAGGGTATCCAGCTCTATTCTACCGCTAGTAAAAATCAAAAGTATTTTCATATTTTCCAAACTCATCTCGGCCTATACGTGTGAGTATTTTTTTTGCAACATACATAACATAATTGGTCATCGTTCAGTCAAGATTACGACCTAGTTTCTCAGACCATTTATGTTGTGTATGCTAATTTTATACATGAGTAGCGCGACCTACAGTTTAAAGTCGACTCCAAACGACAGATGTTTGAGAAGCTTTCCATGGCAATTTTTAATTTGCTTTCATGGTTTTTGCCAGAAATCTGCTGAGAGGAAGTCACCACAGAAATATTTTTCATATTTTCGTTTTAATGTCTGACCTGGGGTTTGAACCGAGGCCTTACGTCTAATAAGCCAACACTATACTACACTATCTTTAGACAATTCAATCAATCAAAATATTGCAACTGAATCAACAATTCCAGTTCGACTTAAGAGTCGAAGTTATTACCGAAAACGGGTTTGTATTCTGATCAATCGACGTAAAAGTTCACCGCGCCATTGTTGCATCCATGTACATTCAAACACATAAAAGAAAACAAAACAAAGAACCTGTTAGATAAAGGCAGTAATGGAACAATTATGCTTTTGTAGGAAGTAAAAATTATTATATTTTATTTTAAAATCGATTTCAATTAAATATTTATAATTTTCTTGGCCGAATTAACATTTGCACAAATTTTAGAGAGTATTCAAAGCCATGAAATTCATGCCAAGTTATTCCGTTTTTTTCTGAAGCCTTTGTTGGATCTTGATAGTATTTTGCATTTAAATTGCTAAAAAAAACAATACAAAACAGGCAAATATAATTATAAATACAAAAATTAAAAAATATATTAACTGACCTATAACAACATCTTCTATACCACCAGACACCAGTTTTAATTACAGCACATTTTCCATCAGCAGTATCATTATCACGATCTTTTGTGGTAAAATAATAACCCACAATGCTGACTAAAGGAATCCCCAGCATCGCCCACATATGATCCGACTTTAATAAGTTTGCAATTTTCAGTCTCATTCCCCACCTGGAAATCGTCATACTTGGCGTATTTCGTCACGTTTTCGAAATACCCCAAAAGTATGAGCAACTCCATAGGTTTAAGACTGGAGGTTAGGGCATGCAATTTGTCTAATCCTATAAAGAATTCACTATCTAAATTGCCAAAACAAGATTTATACTCTGTCCAATTGCGGTAAAAGTCCACCGCGCCATTGATACGTCTTTGAATAACCGTCCAACCGCCATCCTCTACGCTGTTATTACAAGCAACGTAAAATGGTGCAGGTCCATACAGATGATTCGTAATGAGGCACTTATTTATTACACAATAATTGGTATTTATATCCGCACAACTAGTGGGATATGATTGATTGCTGCTTAAAAGTAATTGAAGAAAAGTTTTGAATGAAAACATTGAATCGAATTTTAAGTCTTTTAAAAATGAAAAAATTATTCTGTAACACATACTTGGTGTCAAATTAAATTAGTTTAGTAGGACTGATTATGCATCATTAGCAGTAACGTTAGCAACTGACAATCTTTCCGGATTTTTTTTTTAATTTTTACTGAAAGTGTGTTCGTTGGAAATAGAATCAATTTCTATCAATGCTTTTGAAGGATTATTGCGTGTTTCTTGATTTAAACTGAATTATATTAAAAATATTTTTTTTCTCTTACGCAATTAGACATTTTTCAGTGGCATCTGAAATATTAAAAAAAATTTTTAAAGTAGTATTGAATTTGAAATTTAAAAATAATTCTTACTTAATTGTTGCTGAATATCCTGATAAAATTTCAATTGATCCTTTTTAGGTATTGCATTATTGCCAATAATCGTAAGCTTCTCGTCTATTTTCTGCATCAAATTGAATTTATCGGATATTGTAGTCTTTAATGCCTGGATATGATCTTCCAAATTTATTTCTTTCAAATGATTTTGAATATTATTCTGATTTTTAATAATCTCTTTGGAAATATTCATTGGCATTAAATTGCTTTCAATGTTGGTTATCTTAGCATCGATTTTCTGTAACGCATTCATTTTGTCGGAAATTGTATTCTTCAAGGTCTGAGTATGATCTTTCAAATCATTTTTTTTGCAAAGTTCTTGCGTGTCATTTTGCTTATTTAGAATTTTCGCCAACATATTATCATGCTCTTTTAGTTTCTCTCTAATGTCAGTCATAACTAAGATTTTATCATTGGCTGGTGGTGGGACTAATGGAACTTGGCGTTCAGCTTCGTGTTTTTCTAATAATTTTGCTTCCATTCCCCTTATTTGTAAAGACAATACATCCATTTTATTAAAGAGTTCCATTTGTTGCCGTAGTAGAGCATCATGATTGATTTTCGCTTGTAGATTCAATCGTCCCAGTTGAGTTTCGAAGCGTGTGTAATCACACGAATGAATCTCTTCATAGATATCATCACTAATGGACTGTATTGATGCAGAAACATATGAAATATTTCTTTAATTTTTTCGTTTTCATTTTTAAAATCGACAAAAAATACTTACTTTTGTTTCGCCCACTACAAAAGATTGTGCTTTCAAAATGCACAATAAATATAAAAGATCTACCCAGTACTTCATGTTTGCTGTGAAAATCTTACATTGATGAGCTCCGCTAAAAAACGTTGGTTTTTATAGGATTATGCAGACACTGCGATAAGTAGAAAATACTCAATGGTTATGCTAAGAATAAATAGCTGACCTCACTTGAACATGGCTCAACTTCGTTCTTTAATTACTGATAACAAATGCATGTATACAGTTGGCGCATAAAGTATACATCCATTGTTAATTTTTTCAATTAAATACACTTACAAAATCGTTAACAACTTTAAAAGCTTCTCGTTTTAATTGCTATTTTTATAGCTTACAGGCCTGAAATAGAATTTTTAGATTTCAACGCAAAATTTTTTATTTCAATATTTATTTATTTCTTATTTCAATCCTTATCGTTTTATTAATTCGGCTTTATTAAGTCAGCTTTAGTAAATCAAGCAGCAGAGTTTGATAAAAATTTGAAAGAAAACCTATTTTAGCAACAACTGATTACTTTTTTTTTCTTAGTACGAAGTTCCGAATCACACGCCTTTGAATAAATGTTTACGTGATAATCCAACACCCCAAATTGATTTTAACTTCCTATCAATCATTGCATATTTACGCGAACAGTGATTTATGCGGAAGTATTAAAAAATAAAACTTACAGTAAAAAAAAATTTGCTAAGTATACCATATGAAGTGACTAAAATTGTGACAACACTATTCCTAGAAAACGAAAACTGACAATGATGGGCCAGAATACACACTCCAAGTATTAAATTTATTTTTCCAGAAAATACACGAAATAAATATTTATATTCTAAATTTAAAAATAAAATTGTTCAACTTTAAAGTCCTGTAGGAGTAACTGCAATACTTTCAGTTTAATACTTACAATTAGAGATGAGCGATATTTTCAAAACTGTGATTTAATCACGGTGATTGATAATTCACTGGTAACTACAGTGATTGAAATTGCCAAATAACAGTTACTAATAATGTCGTTCTGTCAAAATTATTACATACTCAAATTTATTTCATTTTATTTTGAGCGAGACAGAATCACTATTAGATGATGCTGATTATTTACTTTTGTCTTTTATACATGAACTTTCTGTGAAACTTAATTTAATTACATTAAAAATAATAACATTGATGACACCACTTTGATTTTGTTTAGTAGCCTTTTCGTAATATGTATCTTGTTGTCTCTTTCTTACGACTTAATAAAATACGTTGTTGTCATTATTGTTTTCTTTTGGAATACTGTGATCACAATCTCTGTTTTAAAGAACAGTGATTAACAAATCACGTTCACTGAGAAAAACGTTCTTCAAAAATCACTGGATCGCTCATCTCTACTTACAATACTTTAATAAACTACTTATTCTAGTTTAATTATACTAAGTTTCCATCACAATATAACGGGCATATATCAGATAGGAGTGAGTATTTACTTTATTAACCAACAGTGTGCATAAAATTTGCAAGAAACGAATAATTGTTTAAACATCCGTTTCCATATCGACGACAACCTTGAAAAACCCATAAAGGTTAACAGAATGACAAACATATTTTGAACAATTTCAAATTTAGTTCACACCAGTACTAATAAAACAAAACTTTTTTAATACAAATGATGCCCTCCTATTGCATTTTCATTTTCAACACTGGCTGAATTAACCCTTATGTCAACAGATACATACCAGGGTATGTTTTGTGATTTTAAATCGCCGTATCTCACGAAGTAATAACTGTATTAACCTGAAATTTCATGATATCCTCACTAGTAGTGTTTTTTACCTTATTCCTTGACTTGAGAATTAGGGGCCAATGATGTGGCCATTTTTTCATTCTTATCCCTTACGTCAACAGTTGCATACCTGGGTATGTATAATGAAATATATGAATATATGTTGATATTGGATGTTTATTGAGTAAAATTTATAAGTTCTTAATAATAAAATAAAATTCAAATTCAATCAAATATAGGAAGACATAAAAAGTTATTAAATGCTAATTTTTCTTAAACGCCTTGCGGCATAAAATGAATGAGCGGAATACCCGGGCTTGTTGCATAACGTGCAGGATTTGCTGGTTGGCCGACGTTTTGTATATAAGTGGCAATTACCTTTAACTTTCATTCTACCAGTGCTGTCAGGTTCTTCTACGTTTTTATCTGCAGCACCTCTTATGAGCAAAGATACCCCACATATGGCTTAAATAACATTGCGTGTTGAAAATATTTTTGTAACATGTTTACTTTTATCTCTGTTTTCTCTTTCCGGCCTCACCAATTGTTCGCTGAGGATGTGTAGGAATATTCTACGGCGGCTTGTGGAAGCTTCCAACATTGGGTATATTGTAGAATAAAGCCAAGGGCCATCTATTCGTTCGTCGCCTTGTTCAATGTTTTATCCATATTTTCGACGCCACCTTTATATTTGTTGTAATCTAAGATTTAGAGTGGCTTTTTCTTTGGACCTTGCCCTTCGAAGAATGCAGGAAGTATAAACGACTTATTTATTTTGATGTAAGAGCACAAGGTAATATTCTTACTGAAACCAAATGTAGTTGACTCTACTTCCCGTCCTTTAGATAAAGTGAAATATAGTAGTACAAAAACTAGTCTTCTGTTCACTGTACCTAACACTGATAAAATGCTGTCCATCATTAAACTTTTCGCTACGTTATATGTTGTGAAGAAATTATCACAAACAATATTCCGTCAACTTCCACGAAAATGATTGACGAACAAGTCCTCCACTACCCTCTTGCCTACGTTTTTTTCCCGAATGCCACCAATCCAGTATACATTTGTCCCTTCATTGGATAGGATGAGTCGGAGTCACGTACCCACCATACTTTAATTCCGTAATTGGTGGATGTTTTGGGTAAACCCAGTACCACGTTTGAGCCTGCTACGTAATTGCTGCGTAGATTATCATTCAGTATTAAAAATAAGTCCGTTATGGCTGCAGCTTTGTCGGTTTTGACGCTGTTGACGTGAGTTTCCGTTGTCGAAAAGTATAAAGCGGTTTATATCCCGAAAACGCCGCACGCTCATGGGAGCTCAAAGTAAGGGATGTAAGGTCGTTTTCCAGACGTCTTTAGTATGTACGTAACCAGAGTGCGTTACACCACTTAACAAGTGAGTAAAACCAAATCAACACAAAAATAATCTTAGAAAGAAGAGAAATTCCATATAAAATATATGAACATACCCGGGTATGCATCTGTTGACGTAAGAATAATTTTTTATCTTTTGACATAAAGGTTAAACGCTTTTAAATCATAGCAAAATTTCAATTCATTGTCAGTTGATTTTAACCTTTTAATAGAATTGCATTTAATAGAATTGTGAAAATACAAGCTTAAAGAGATGAAAATGAAATTTTATCAACTAACATTTTTTTTATTTTATTGTATATGTGGAACTATGAACAGGCTGCTCTCAAAGTAAGTACCCGACATAAGGCAGTATCAAATGCGAAAACCATTTTAAAAATGACAAACAGTCTTCTATATGTGGTAGGAGGCGTGTCTCTGTCCAGATCTTGCCTTCTTCCTAATAACATATACGAAAGACGATTAGAGCATAGCATGTAACCAGGTAATCCAGATTAAAAGAATTTGAAAATTTTTAAGAAGATATTTGAAAAAACAAAAGAATTTCAATCAAAAATGATAAATAAATTATTTGTTTGAAACAATAAAACTGGCAATTTTACCATCTCAAAGTATTCCACAAACGCTGACAAAAAAAATAATAAGAAAAGTGTTAAGAAGTTGTAACTTAGCATCTGATATTCTTAAATATAAAATTATTTTAAAAAATTTCTTTCAAGTGCAGTTCTGCAATAGAGTAGAAGAGTAAATTCAATACAATTCTCTTCTATATTTGCATTGTTTAACACTAGAAGGACGGGAGAATTGATATACCTTAAAAGACGGGTAGAGGTTATTTGACTCCCTTTAAATTTTAGTGGCAAAAATCTACGTTTGAATTTCAAAATTGCTTATTTATTTAAAATATAAAAAAATTAAATTTTACATTTTGTATTCTTAGTTTATAACAAAAAAATAAACATTTAATAATACGTATTTGAAAAGAAATCAAGTTTATATGTGCGCGTACATATAATAAAAATAAGTATGCACATTCAAACCACTAACAGTACTTGTTGTTTTTGCCTTGAATGGATTTATGCGAGATCGAGGTATATCGAGATTATGAAACTGATCAATAACGTTACCTTTTTTTTTAAATCGGTCCTTTACAGGCATCCAGCGCACATAGGGGTTTCTGGCATATTTCACACATTTTATTTGTTTTGTTTTTGCAGCCAGTTGTATGACAATGTCGTCTTTTTATGGATTGAATATTTGAAACTTGTGGTTGAATATTTACCGCCTGCGGTTGCCCGTGAAAGTGACTGAATTCAGATGCTACTTGTAAAATAAATTCTGTTCTGCTAATTTTTTTGTCTGTTACTTCTTGGAATAACACCCATGCATTTATTGCTGCCAAGTCCAATATGCTGAAAAAAATTTGCACTGGCCATCTTCTTGAGCTTGATTTTCCGCTATATTTTCTAGCCATTTGGTCAACAATATCAACACCAAATTTAGCTGAATCATAAAAAGTCCCGGTATTGGGTTTGCGTTTGACATTACCTTCATCTGTTTCAAACACATCGTGCAAAGTACTCAACAATAAAACATTTTTTTGTCTCTTTGCTTGGTAAGCTGTCAGAAGGCACTTATTATTTTCGGTTTTAGAACTTTATGGGCATGCAAATTTAATTTCAATTTTTTCACATACGGTGGAACATCCCGTCTTGCTTTATTGACTGTCCCAATTAGAGCTGTACGTTTGGAGAGCAATCTCTCTGCCAACGATACTGAGGTAAAAAAAATGTTAGTCGTCACATTTCTCCCTTTGTTTACGAAAGATTCCATTAGACGCATTACACTGTCCTCTCCAAGCGTAATGTTATTTGGACGGTTCTCATCTTTTCCCAAGTAGGGGAAACTGTTGAGCAGATACTTCGAATTGACATCTATGCAAAGCCAGAATTTTGTTTCAAATTTGTCGGGTTTATTCGCCATGTATTGTGTAAATTTGCATCCAGCTTTTGTAAGAAAGTGTTGTCCGTCAACAGCGATGTTTTCACTTGGTCTATAACAGGATTTGCAATTTTCAATAAAACGGCTCCAAACGTACGAAATTAAGGCGAACTTATCTGTTTTTAGTCTAGTAGATCTTTCTTCTCGAACGTCAAAACGAGTACAATTAAATATTTCTTTGAATCGTTTTCTAGACATAGTTTGTGAAGAAAAAGCAACACCCCACTTTTGGTTCCATAAATCATTTACAGATACAAAAACTAATATGAATTTGCCAAATTCTTGTAAAGACATAATCCAAATACGCTGCAATATCTTTGTCCCGAAGAGATCTAGTCATATTGAAATCTTTTGACAAACTGATAAAAATAACTAAAAGCAAAGTACGCGTTGGCTGCAATTACATTACGGCATACTAGAGAAAATTTAAACAAAAATTAACGGCATTTTGATAAACAAAAATTTGGTATGCATGGTTTTTTGTAACAATTATTTCATGAAATAAAAATTGGGAAAAGTAATTGATAAAATGAATAGCGGCAGTCTGGTATGGGAAGGGTCAGGTCCGTCTTTTTAGGTAGTTGCTTTAATAACTGCAATTTATAATACGTAAATAAAAACTAAAACCTTTAAAATAAAATTTTGAGGAATATTATTAAAAATCACGAAGTAAGAATTCTGTGATATAATTCATGAAAGAAATATTAGCAGTTAGATTTGTAAATGGTTCAAATGACCCCTGTCCGTGTTTCTAGTGTTAAGCAACAAATTAATTTCAACCACAACCTTACCCAACACAAATATGGTTGACGCATTCCCTTATTCAATAAAGCGATAATATTTTGAAGAATTTCAATGTCAGCTACTAACATCGCCCATCAAACAAAACAATTTTAATATGAATCACGCTCCTCAAGCTGACAAATAATTTCTTCTTATACTATTTGAGATAAGAAACAGAAATTCACTTTGCCCTCAGAATAAAGATTATAAATTAGAAATCTGTTATATGCCTGTGTATGTATGTAATATTGTATTGTTTTTTGAAATTTTACTTTTGTAGAATACTCAGTATTTTGATCGTTTTGCCTGTGTCATAATGCTTTTAAAAGTATGATAATTTTTTGTATAATTTTTCTTTTAATTTTGATAATCAATTTTATAATTTATGTTTTAAATAAAGCCCTTGCACGTACGCTGTACCGTTTGTGGCACAACCATTAAAAGTACTAATTTGCAATCATTTTAAAACCAAATCATTGAACATTTTTAAATTATAAACATACATACATAATTGGTCATTACAACCTTTCAGTCAGGACTGCGACCTAGTTTATCACGCCACTTATGTTGAGTATGTTAATTTTACAAATGAGTGGTGGGATGTACAGTTTAAAGTTGACTCCGAACGACAGATTTTTTGAGAAACTTTTTTATGGCAATTTTATTTACTCTCAGAGTTTTTGTCAGAAATCTGCTGAGAGGAAGTCGTAGAGGAAATAATTTTTGTATTTTGTTTTGATGTCTGGCCTGTGGCGCGAACCCTGGCTTTACGTCTAATAAGCCAACATACTACCTACTAGACTACGGCGACTTAAAATTATAAATTAAATCATATATTAAATCAAAAACGAATTAAAATTCTCGAAAATCTTTTATGCCAGACTAATATTTCAGTTTCTTAACTTGGATCTGTTGTTCTATCATGTGGCTGACAAAGAATTATTCATAAAAAAATTTTAAATTTTATAAAAATTAAATTTTCTATGATGATTAATGGGTTAATTCATTCATGGATGCTAATATAACATTCAGCACTTGTTGGTGTGAATGTTTGAGTAAAGATTTTAAAATATTTTCGAAGAAAAATCCCAAAACATTTTCATTAAAAAAAATAATATACAGTAGTGGAAAAATTATAGCGGGGTAGAAAAAAGTTTTCTTAAATTTTTATTTACCATTGAATACAACACAACAAAATGCATGGATTTTATATGGAAGATGTTGACATTGCCGGCATAAGAATTTTTTTATAAATCTGCCCTGAAAAAAATATGAAAACACAATTTAAATATGAAATACAACGATTTTTTAACCCATTTACGGTCACTGTGCCAATTTGGGAACACTTAATTATTAAGGCTGTATAAAAAAAACTGTTTACTCTAGTTTATTTATTTTTGCATTATTGAATAGTGGAAAGGGCTCTAAATAAATATTAAATGAAATAATTTAACTACATTAATTGTTATTGTTGTAATAATCTATTAAACTTCATTAACAATACACATGTAGAGATCGGTCAATGGTAACCAAAGTTATATTTTCTACCTAAAGCTTATAGTCGTTATTTGTATTATAATATAAAATTCAATAAACAGTGAAACATTGAAAAGCTTTTTTAGTTTCATACAACAAATGTATAAGATCTTAGAAAACATATAACAATGCTGTTCCAATTTGGGTACAATGGCCACAAGTATACTACTAGCGACGCTGCAAAAACTAGTGACAAAATGTTTAAAGTACGTCAACTTGCTGATATTATTATCAGAAAATTTAACCAATGGGGTGTTTTCCACGAACATATTTCTATCGACGAATCCATGGTGAAATATTACGGTCGCTATTCAGCAAAACAGTATATTCGAGGTAAATCTATTCGGTTTGGTAATAAAAACTGAGTTGCAGCAAGTTCCCCTGGATATTGTTACTGCTTTGATATTTATTGTGTCAAATCAACCACACCTGTTTCTGAGCCATTGGGTACTAGGGTTGTGAAAATGCTGCTACAAAAATTGACCATGAATCCTGCCAACCACAAAATCGTTTTTGATAATTTTTTTACAAGTTTTGAGTTACTCAATGATTTGCACAATTTACGTTACCGTGCCACAGGATCAATCCAAGAAAACCGCACTAAGAAATGTCCTCTTTCAAATGCAAAAGAGATGTTGAAAATCAAGAGCCGATTTCGATTTCAGATTTGACAAAAATAATGAGTTATTACTGGTCCGCTGGAAGGATAACAGTATTTGTACAATGGCGACCAATTACGAATCTTATGAAACAGTAGGAAAAATTAAAAGATGGTCTTCTGAAAAGAAAAAAACAAAAAGTTGATATGCAAATACCTCACTTGATGAAACGGACCAATCTATATCTTTATACCGAATTAGCATACATAGCAAAAAATGGTGGTGGTGTTTATTTACGTACATGGTTGATATGGCTATATCAAATGCGTGGCGCCTACATGAATTTTGTGAAGAAAATGCTATGGATCAATTACAATTTCGTCGATCCATAGCTAGGTTTCATCTAAAACAGTCGTCCAAAAGACATTCTGCTCGGCTATCGTCATCAAATATTAAGGGTCTACATCTAGACGGCGCAGATGTTCCAAAGCTTTCTAAGCGTGGGCGTTGTTTCATCTGCTATAATAGAAGCCGCTGGAGTTGCAAAAAATGCAAAAAACACTCTGCGTTGAAAAAAATTGTTTTGCAAAATATCACTCATAAGTGGCCATTGTACCAATTTGGGTACACCCCTCTAATGTCCTGAATTTTATTTTTTTTACTCGTTTTTTACGTTTCTGTTTTTTTGTATTGTTAAAAATAAATATACATTGAAATTTTAAAAATTTAACTTGTAGTTTTTGTTTAGCTGTAAATGGGTTAAACGAAGAATGTATTTTTTATAACATAAACACACTCACGTAGATGACTACAGTGATGCTGAGTACTTATGAATATGTGACTTAAACTGATAATAAAAATTTTCTGCTCAAAATGATCATTACAGAATGCAGCAGAATAAAAAAGTATAAATGAAACAAGATTACACATACACATACATACATACAAAATTTTTAATTTATTATCTATTAAATGCCGAATAAAATTTCCATTCTAATCACACTTATTATGTGAAAAAAGAAATTATTTGTCAGCGATAGGAGAGAGCATCATTCATCATTAACGATTTCGTTAAGGTTGTTATCGATATTGAAAGGGATGTTTAAACAATTGTTTGTTTCTTGCATTTTATATGCATACAGTTGGTTCATAAAGCAAATGCTCACTCTTATCTGATATATGCACAGTTATATTGTGACGGAAACTTAGTATAATTAATTAAGGATAAGTAGTTTATTAAAGTATTCTAGGTATTAAACTGAAAGTATTGCAGTTACTCCTGCAGGACTTTAAAACTACACCCGAAATAATTTATTTTTTTTTATTTTTATTTTTTTATTTCAATACTTCAATAAGTAATCAATAAATAGTTGGACAATTTTATTTTTAACTTTAGATAATAAGTTTTAGACTTGAGTATTTTCTGAAAAAATAAATTTTATACTTGGTGTGTGTATTCTTGACAATCATTGTCACTTTTCGTTTTGTAAGAGTAGTGTTGTCAACATTTTAGTCACTTCATATGGTATACTTAGCAAATTGTTTTCGCCTGTAAGTTTTAATTTTTAATATTTCTGCATAAATCACTGTTCGAGTAAATATCCAATGATTGATAGGAAGTTAAAATCAATTTGGGATGTGGGATTATCACGTAAACATTTATTCAAAGGCGTGTGCTTTGGAACCTCGTATTAAGAAAAAAACAAAATTATCAGCAGTTCAGATAGTACCCAAGAATATTATAACGTTTGAAGCTAAAATAGATTTACTTTCATGTATTTATCAAACTCTGTTGGAAGATTTTTTTAAGCTGACATGAATTAATAAAGCGATAAGGATTGAAATAAGAAATAAATAAATATTGAATTGAAATATTTAGCGTTTAAATCTAAACATTTTATTTCAGACCTGTAAGCTCTGAAATAGCAATACACTTACGATTTTGTAAGTGTATTTAATTGAAAAAAATTAACAACGGATGCATACTTTATGCGCCAACTGTATACATGCATTTGTTATCAGTAATTAAAGAACGAAGTTGGGCAATGTTCAAGTGAGGTCAGATATTATTTTTTACATAACAATTGAGTATTTTCCACTTATCGCAGTGTCTGCAGAATCATATAAAAGCCAACGCTTATTAACGAAGCTTATCATTACAAGACTTTCATATCAAACATGAAGTACTGGGTAGATCTTTTATATTTATTGTGCATTTTGAAATCACATTCTGTTGTAGTAGGCGAAACAAAAGTAAGTATTTTTTGTCGTTGATTTTAAATATGAAAATTAAATGAGAAATATTTCATATGTTTCTGCATCACTACAGTCCATTAATGATGATACCTATGAAGAGATTCATTCGTGTGATTATACGCGCTTCGAAACTCAACTGGAACGACTGAATCTGCAAGCGAAAATCAATCATGATGCTCTACTACGGCAACAAATGGAACTCTTTAATAAAATGGATGTATTGTCTTTACAAATAAGGGGAATGGAAGCAAAATTATTAGAAAAACACGAAGCTGAACGCCAAGTTCCATTAGTCCCACCACCAGCCAATGATAAAATCTTAGTTATGACTGACATTAGAGAAAAACTAAAAGAGCATGATAATATGTTGGCGAAAATTCTAAATCAGCAAAATGACACGCAGGAACTTTGCAAAAAAATTGATTTGGAAGATCATACTCAGACCTTGAAGAATACAATTTCCGACAAAATGATTGCATTACAGAAAATCGATGCAAAGATAACCGACATAGAAAGCAATTTAATGCCAAAGAATATCTCGGGAGAGATTATCAACAATCAGAATAATATTCAAAACCTTCTGAAAGAAATGAATTTGGAAGGTCATACCCAGGCCTTGAATTTGATGCAGAAAATAGACGAGAAGCTTACGATTATTGGCAATAATGCAATACCTAAAAAGGATCAATTGAAATTTTATCATGATATTCAGCAACACTTAAGTAAGAATTATTTTTAAAATTATTCAACTTCAATATTATTAAAAAAAAAAACTTTTTAATATTTCAGATGCCACTGAAAAATGTTTGAAGGGGGAGCTTCACGGTCTAATTGCGTAAATAATTGAAAAAAATATTTTTAATATAATTCAGGTTTAAGCGAAAAAAGAAAAAAAGGCAATGACAGAAATTGATTCCATTTTTAAAGCACACACTTTCGGAAAATTAAAAAAAAAAACGGGGAAGAAAAGAATTCATTATGGCAAACAAATTTATGTCAGTTGTTAACATTACTGTAGGTGATGCATAATCCCTCATACTAAACTAATGTAATTTTTTCATTTTTAAAAGGCTTTTAAAATTCATGAATTACTCTCAACTGCAATGTCTTCATTTCAAACTTTTCTTCAATTACTTTTAAGCAGCAATCAATCATATCCCACCAGTTGTGCGGATATCAATGACAATTATTGTGCAATAAATAAGTGCCTCATTAAGAATCATCTGTATAGACCTGCACCATTTTACGTCGCTTGTAATAACAGCGTAGAGGGTGGCGGTTGGACGGTTATTCAACGACGTATCAATGGCGCGGTGGACTTCTACCGCACTTGGACAGAGTATAAATCTGGTTTTGGCAATTTAGATGGTGAATTCTTTATAGGATTAGACAAATTGCACGCCCTAACCTCCAGTCTTAAACCTGTAGAGTTGCTCATACTTTTGGAAGATTTCGAAAATATGACGAAACACGCCAAGTATGACGATTTCCAAGTGGGGAATGAGACTGAAAATTACAAACTTATTAAAGTCGGATCATATGTGGGCGATGTTGGGGATTCACTTAGTCTCCATGTGGGTTATAATTTTACCACAAAAGATCGTGATAATGATATTTCCGAAAAGTTTAATTGTGCTGAACTTAAAACTGGTGCCTGGTGGTACTATAAGTGTTATAGTTGGTCAGTTAATAAATTAATTAATTTTTGTGTTTGTAATTATTATTGTCTCTTTTGTATTATTTTTTAGCAATTTAAATGGCAAATACTATCAAGATCCAGCAAAGGCTTTAAAAGAAGACGGAATAACTTGGTATGATTTTCATGGCTTTAATTACTCTCTAAAATTTGTGCAAATGTTAATCCGGCCAAGGAAATTATAAATATTTAATTGAAATCGATTAATGTTAACGAAATGATTTTAAAGTACGAAGTTGTAAAATTAAAGAAAAATTATTTTTACTTCCTTTATTTGACAAGTTTTTTTTGTTGTTGTTTTCTTTTTTGTAGTTGAGTATTCAACGACGCAACAATAACGCGATGAACTTTTAGAGCGATTAATCGGAACACAAAGCCGTAATTGATAATTCAGAATTGTTGATTCACTTGCTGAAATTGGAATAAAGTCTACAAGAATAAATGTCTTATGGGTCGTATGAGAAGGTAGACCAGACTAGAGGATTGTAATGGTTATGTATAAATGTATATATTTTATTTATTACAATTACTTGCATATTCCATAGAAATTATTGCGAATGGACGTATTGTTAGCACACTATTTGCTTGGCTTGTTTTTAAAGTATTTCTTTTCAGATAATTTATTTTTTAGAGTTATTGATAACCAACAAATATCAAAAATCCTATCCGAAACAGATTTTTGAATTGTTTACAGTTGCCCGACCGTACATCAAATAATGGATAAAACTCGTCTTTTTGTGTTAACGTAAAAAATACTCATACGTATAGGCCGAGCCGCCGTAGTGTAGTAGGTACTGTGTTGGTTTATTAGACGTGAGGCCACGGTTTAAACTCCACGTCATACATCAAAACACGATATGAAAAAATATTTCTTCGGCCACTTCCTCTCAGAAGACTTCTTTGCAAAAATTCTGAGAGTAAATAAAAAGGTTTCTCAAAGTTCTGTCATTCTTAAACTGTAGGTCCTGCCACTCATGTATAAAATTAATGCAGGCAATATAACTGGTGTGAGAGCTAGGCTGTAATCCTGACTAAATGATTGTAATGACCAATTATGTTATAGGCTGAGGTGAGTTTGAAGAATATCAAAATACTTCTGATTTTTACTACCTGTGTTGCATAATACAATGTAGTTTGAAGGTACAATTTTGATGTATTGCTGTGCTAAGCAAAATACATATTACCAATACATATGCAAATTTAATCAGTTAAATTTTATGTGTCGCCGTGCGCCATAATACCAAGTGCTTGAGTTTGTTCTGATTATAAAATAAAAAAAGAATTCATGTACATTGGAGTCCCAATTTTTATGACTTCGTTGTGTAGCACATATAATGATAACTTTAAATGTAAATTCGATAAGGAAATATTCAATATTATGAAGTTCACTTTGATTTGGTTGGGTTGCATCAGGTGCAAATTGTTGCAAAATTAATAATTTTTTAAGCTTTCCATGGAGTTTATAAGGTTATGAAGACTTTTAATTTCAATATACAATCGATAATCCCATTTTATTTTTTTAACCATTTATGATCGATTATGGCGTTTCTTTTTTTTAAACTTTTGCTGTAAAAATTCTCTTCAGGTTTAAGAACGGATAACAATTGGGACTACGTACCGGTCATGGAAGGAGATTCACATTTGCCGGAATATTAATGATAAGAGATTACCTAACACTTATCTAAGGAAATTGATTGATTTTCCAGTTTTTAAAAGATCTACCGTCCTTCTTCCAAATGCTAACCCCATAATTTTAATAAGAAAAAAGTAGAACAAAGGCACGATTAACTAAGATAAACTGAGAGCAAGCATATGTTTCAAGCGAGATATTGGTGTAGGAAGTGTTATGCTAAGTGGAGCATTATTTTGTAAAATCGGCCCACATCAGATGCCCATTTCATCTGAGCATTTTTTTCTCTCCGAACGACATATTCGGGTCACCGCAGCAGTTGCATATTAATGTGCTACGCAACGTACATGTCATTGAGAAGACAGAGCCAAGATAAAGCCATTATCCATCGAAAGTATAGTTGTCGACCGTAATCTGCGATTGTTTTTTCGCCATTTACTTCCAGACCCATTTTGATAGACTCCCATTCAATAGCGCTGAAACCAGCTGTAGCATCCCGTTTGGTAGCATAGATAAGCAACTGGGCACTTTTGCCGAAAACAGTGTCATTTGCCTTACCAGAAACATCGCGCGTTATCAAAAGATTCGGAGAGCTTCAGTAGTTGCTCAACATCATTCTACACAGCTTTTTCAGTTACGCATAATGATGTGTTGACTTGGTTTTCATGAATCTTCTCCATGACTTCTCCAGGACCAGTTGAAAATGCGCCCTAATAAAGCTTAAACAGTGTTTTGACGAGTAGCTACAGTCATTCACACAATAAGCTTGTATGAAAAAGTGTATTATTTAACTTTTTATTATACCAACACACAGGGGATGACCCGTACGCATGCAGTGCCTGGTATAGGAATTAGGAATATACAGTATGGAAAGGAGGACAGCGAGAATAGTGTTTGTGGACATTCGATTTGAATCTTTTTATATTATAAGTGGCACGAAAGACCTCTGTAGGCTAGGGTTACGTATAGTTCGGCGAAAGAACGAATTCTGTCTGTAAAACAGTTCTACTGGCTAATTGACAACAAACAAACTGATACGTCGTGCGAAAAAGACGGAAACGATTTTCGTGAACTTGTTTCTTTATCTCGATAGAGAAAAATCCGTTGTTTTAGCGGTAGAACAATGAAACGCTAGACACATTACGATGTTCCCATGAACCAATAGAGTTGGATACCCTACCGTTATTAATGAGCACATTCGCATTCTTCTGTATGCAGTTGAGAAGCATCTAAATGACTTTGATGCACCGCCCCGTACATGCAAGTTGTATTTCATTCTCATTCGGATATAAGTGACAGAAATAGTAAGTAGATTAGATGAAATGTAGTATTTCTCGCAAAGTCTTAGGAAACTGAGTTACTGGAATGCTTCTTCCCTCACTTGCAAAATGTGTTGTCTCCAGTGAACATGACACTAAATTTTCATGCACTGAACATTAAGAGTGTCTGATTTATGTATGTTTCCACCACCCATAACTACAGATGAGGTAATATTATTGCTACGCTCGTGTAAAAATCATTGCGTTTTTGTCGCCCTTTAAAATTAGCACCATTTATTAGAAGACATTCGGGGATTGAATGTGATAGTGTCATTTATATTAGGCCCTTTTCCCTCAATCTCCAAAGGGCTGGACCTACCATTAAAATAATATGATTGGCAAATTTTACTGTCATCTGCAAAAGAATAGATAGGCTTAGAAGTTAAAGGCAGAAAGATCTTTAATGAAAATAAAATATAGATTGGAGATAAAAGCCGCCGTAGTCTATTAAGTTGTGTGTTGACTTATAAGAGGTAAGGCCACGATTCAATACCCCGTGTCAGACATAATAACGAAAATAGATTTCTGGCAAAAACTCTGAGTGTAAATAGAATTACCATGAAAAAGTTTCTCAAAATTCTTTGATTCAGAGTCGACTTTAAACTGTAGCTCCGGCCACTCATGCATGAAATTGATGCAGGCAACATAAGTGGTGTGAAAAGCTAGATCGTAATCCTGACTGAAGGATTGTAATGGCGAATTATGTATGTATGTTGGAGATAGAACAGAACCTTGCGGTACCTTTGAGTTCGTCTGATGATATCCCGTCTGTAGCAACGCGTTTAGTGCGAATTCGTCTGATTCGATGAAACGAACTTCTATGACTGTGTGTATCTTTAGCAATTCCGAACCAATTATTAAAGTAAAATTTAATTCATGAATGCTCTTCAAAGGTATATTTCGTTCAGACTTTCTTTTTTATGTAAAAACTTTACTTTAAACTTATATTTAAATCTTCGGCTTTTGGTCTACTATTTGCATTGTTTCCATTTGTTGTGACAGACTTCTAATGTTTCGTTCCAAAACACTAAGCCTGTCTAAGTCCTTTTGAATATTCGATATACTATTTTGGAGTGTATCGCTTCCATTTTGTTATTTTATTAATTGATTATCAAATCGTGTGTAATCAAACGTATCAATTACGCCCGAAATATTATCACTATTTGGCTGCGTTTATAACGAATATACGAACTGATTCTGATTGTAATACTGATTTATGTAAGGTACTTACTTTGATCGCAGCCTGTGCACAGTACCACATACACAATAACAAAAATGTTAGTTTGTAAAATTTCATTTTCAGCTCTTTAAGCTGGTGTTGTCACAATTCTTTTAAGTGCACTTCTAATTAAAGGTTAAAGTCAACTGACAATGAATTGAAATTTTGCTGTGACTTTAATGAATTTAATACAGTCAGTGTTGAAAATGAAACTGCGATAAGAAAATAAAGCTGAAGTATAAGCAATAGAGAAATGCACGTTGACTATAAAGTATACTTGGACGTATTAATGTATGTGTGTGTAACGTATACATATTGACTGTAAAAATCACATAACATTTCGTATTTATCTGCACTAGTGATGTTGTATTTTATTTAAAATGTTGCTGGCTGGTTGCAGTCGACTTATAAAAATATTTTCTCAGTGAAAAATTGGAATTGTTTTCGATCCTAAATCTAAATTTAGAAGTAACTATCGTCAGACGGGTAGGTATAGTCCCCCTGATTATTTTAAAAAGGGCCGATCTCAGTTAATAGAAAAATTTTATTTGGAATCTTTGAACGTTCATGATCAAATCTTAGTTTTAAAATAAAATGCAAAATCAACAATAAACGAAATTGAATTATTTTGAGAATTAAATAGAAGAATACAGCTGCTCTTGTCAGATGACAATTTTGTTGTCGATGCGATTTGTTCTTAAAGGATTCAGCAGGAATTCGTTTATTTTAAAATTTACTGAAAATGATTTCTGAAGTCTATTGTCAGTGAACAAATCGCGAATCCTAATTTACATAACCTATATGGATATAGAATGGCAAAGGCTATAATATTTGTAAATTTATTCTTGAACTTGTGTGTAAAATTTCTGAGAGGATCTTAACATTTTCATTCACTTTAGTTGCACTCATCAATCATGAGTGTTTTTGTCTTTACGCAATTTAGTATGGAAGGAATCAAAACAAGTTTAAAAAAGTACCCATCATCATCAGTAGAAATGTGTGTTAATTTAATTGTTTCAAATTTTCTCAATATTGATGTTTTTTTGTTGAAATTCTTCACAGAAATTTAATAAGCAAATACCATGACCATAGACACAGATTGTTATTGATTAGTTCCCTCATAATCTATTGATTTTATTTATTATTCTTTTGTAATCTTACAATCTCTTATTCTATTATATACTCCGATTATATTGAATATTTCTAAAAAATAAAAACTAAATCGTCACATGGCGTGAATTCGCTCTGATGGGGCTTCGTCCTCTGCCCCAATTCATTTTCGTGACTGCGTCATAACACACGAAATGTCCACAGAGATCTTAAAGCGGAAGGAATGTATGTGTGTGGCAACTGCCTTTGCCATTAACTCTATCAATGCTTGCAGGATCATTTAACCTGAAATTGCTAGAATTTTCAAAAATTTTCAGTGATATTTTTGGTAACCCCTGAAATGAAATGATTTTTTTTAATAATTAAGAAAGGCTCCAGTATCTTCCTATGCGATGCCATAAATTTATTTATTTATTTATTTATTTATTAATAAAATTTTGCCCAATTCCTCTTGGATATTAACAAAAAGATCCAGTCTATTCAGTTAGCGAATGATAAGCCCCTTAAACCATTGCGCTTATTTTTGGAAAGAATTGTTTTGCCAATCATTTAAATTTTAAAATTAATTAAAAGCCTGTGAGAAAAAAAATATTTAAAATGAAATCCGTGTATAAGAGTAATTTCTCTTATTGATATCAGTTGTAGAATTAGTAAAGGAAGGTCAATAAATACAGAAAATACGTTGCAGCTATCTTAACTAAAGGATTTTAGATGGTTACACAAGATTTACTGAAAGTGATAAAACGAAGAGATTTCCTACTTCACCTTTACCTATTTCACTATATCAGTTGTTGAATGGCATTTTGCAGTTTGTTTCATATTTTCTACTACTAATGAAAAGGATTATGGTTGCCATGTCCAATTATTTGATAAACCTTTCGATATTCTGTAATCAGTTCTGTAAAGTGATACTGACTGTAAAAAATAAGCAGCTGCCACATCTAGTTTCATAACTTATTTCTGAATACAATATTTCAGGAGAAATAGCACAACAATATGATGTAATAAATTGAATTTTTAACATCCGTGGGCGTAAATGATGTCAAATAGAATACCACCTTCATTTGTAATTTGTGCAAAAAGCTATGTCTGCTGCTAAATGTAAACAAAATTACTACTCCTCGTAGTGCAATACAAATATTTATTTGAGATTCATGACTACATTTTACTGACCGGTATGATCACTTGCTGCAGTCGTTTAACATTTCTTGTTTTGTGATGTCTTAAAGTCGCTTATCTCTGACAATAAAGTTTTTGTTTGTGAAGTGTAATTATTCTTTTAAAAAATCTACGGAAAACCAACGCAAGGAGATCTAATGAATGGGATTGAAAACATTATGTAGCACGTCCGTATGATTATCAGTTCTAAGGATATCCTTCTAGCTTCAGTGTCAACAATGTGAAATTAAACCTGTTCAGTTTTGCTATCTGTAGATCATTTACTCAATGCTGGCTACTCAAGCTTATAAAATGTTTTACGAAAGCCACGGAAGGCATGGAAATCCAACTGAAACTTAAGCTCCGTGTTTTCATCTCATATGTAACAACTGTATGTGGCGTCTGCAAATATTTGTTCACAGGTGATTACGAAGTCTGCTAAAAGAATCGTGGTTCGAATGCAAGGAGTTCACATTAAAAAGTCTTGCTTTTGTCTTCCGCTAGTGTGCCTTCCTTATAAGCTGCATCTGTAATCATGTGAAAAGTTTAATTTCAATAACAAAATTTTTATAAATTTTACTTTTTTCTGAGTATGGCTGCCGAAGAAGACTCGCGTAAGAGAATGATTAAAGTTTTCAATAAAAACTGGCTTCGTGCTCGAAAAACAAAAGCCAAAATCGCGGGTATTAACATAAAAGCTGTCTCATTGCTTTTGGAAAGATAATAACAGCTTTTGATTACGAAAAGAAAACATGGAAATTGAAGAGAGAAAAAAAGAATTATCAATGCTGAGGATGACAAATTCCATGTCGGGAAAATCAAAACGAAGTGTGCTAAAAGCATTTTTAAAAAGATAAACACTTTTCTTATGTAGTAGGAAGCATTTCTCTTTCGAAATCTAGCCATTCCTTCCTAATAACATATTAAAGACTAAAGATTATTAAACTGTATCATGTAATCAGATAAACCAGATTGAAAGAATTTGAATAATTGTGAAGAAAATATTTGGAAAAAGAAAAGACTTTCAATTTATAATAAAGAATAAATTATTTAGAAGAGGAGAACGTCCAGTAAATTTGTAAGAGATAAACAATAAAGCAAGTAATAAAAGGAGTTCAAGGAAAGTCAGATAACTTTGTTTGAAGATATAAAACTGACAGGCAACAATCATTTGACCAATTTTATTATCTCGAGTTGTTCCACGAAGGGCTGGGAGTTACATTGACAAACGCTAAAAGACGAAAAATAAGAAGTAAGTTAAGAACTGACAATTTACCATCTGATGATTGATTGATTTTAAAAATGAAAATATTTGAATTCATTTCGAGTGCAGTTCTGCAATTGAGTGGAAGAGTAATTTCAATATATTTGTCTGTAGTATATATGGTAGTCTAGTAGGTAGTGTGTTGGCTTATTAGACGAAAAGCCAGAGTTCGAGCCCCAGGCCAGACATCAAAATAAAATACAAAAAGTATTTCTTCGGCGACTTCCTCTCAGCAGATTTCTGGCAAAAACTCTGAGAGTAAATAAAATTGCATTGAAAAGTTTCTCAAAAAATCTGTCGTTCGGAGTCGACTTTAAACTGTAGGTCCCGCCACTCATGTATAAAATTAACACACACAACATAAGTGGTGTGAGAAACTAGGCCGTAATCCTGACTGAAGGGTTTTAATTGCCAATTATGTATGTATGTATATACACATAATTACTTGTATTAAATTCATGGAAGATAAGAATGAGCATTTAGTTTATAAGCCAACTGTATGTATACTAAATACTGGAAACATTTAAACAAAAACTCAACCACAACCTTGCCCTACACGAATAAGGTTGAGGCATTCTCTTATTCATTAAAGCGATAACCATTTGAAGATTTTGAAGTTCAGCCACTAGTATCGCTTATCAAACAAAACAATTTTAATATGAATCACGCTCCTCAAGCTGACAAATAATTTCTTCTTATACTACATGAGATAAGAAATGGAAATGCACTTCGGCCTTAAATACAGATTATAAATTTTAAATCTGTTGTATGCCAGTGTTTGTATGTAATATTGTGTTATTTTTAATTTTTACTTCTGTAGAATACTCAGTCTTTTATATTCTTATGTGATCGTTTTGCAATTTTATGAATATTATCAGCCCAAAGTGAATACAGACAAGTTAAACGCAGAAGCACTACCTTCATATCTACATATACACATACAGTGGTGGCCACGAATTTAAGACAGGACATATGACTGACTTAGTTGCGATAATATTTACAATCCTGTAATATCAAAATTGATATTCTTTATTCTTCTATGTACTCTGTAATGTTAAGAAAAAGTACCATTATTTTATTTCGTTTCTATTTACATTTTGTTGCTTTTTGATCATATTATTGTAAAAACGTTTATTTGAAATTGGCCACGAATTTAAGACATTTCAGAAATATCTGGTTTTTAAGTGATTTTTTGGTGTTTTTTGAAGCTAAACGTTGAGCAACGAATGTTTTATTTTATTTTATGTTGGAATACATAGAAATATTTAATTATAAATGGTCAGAGGTACTTAGAATACCGATGCCGAGCGAAAACTGATCCAACAACTAAAATTTGATGGAAAAATAATAATGGAGATATCCAAGCTGCTTAAATGTTCTAAATGTTAAATGTTCTAAATTACAACGCGCTGGAACACATCAAGCAACATGGTACCACCAAAAATGTCAAACAGCAACCTAGAGCCCGAAAAACTACACCCTAAAGTAGCTGTTATAATCCCTTCACGACCTCAAGTAAAATAAAAAATAAAATTGCATTGGATTTTGGTATTGATATTTCGTCTAGGGCAATAAGAAGATGTCTAAATGAGAAAAACTTGCGTGGGTGTCTTGCACAACGTAAACCACTTGTGTCAAAAAATATCAAATCGCGACTAGCATTTTGTCTTGATCTATATAATATGTAAATAAAAATTCTCAACCCAATATAGGTAGCAAAATATTATTACTTTTTCTTCCTAATATTACTAAAATCTTAAGAAAAATATCATGGACCTAAAATATTTTTGATAAGATGTAAAAATTATCACAAATGTAGAAATAAAATGTCGTGTCTTAAATTCGTGGCCACCACTGTATATATGTGTCCCCATGTTATTAAAAACATGACGATTTTTTGTATATTTTTCTTTGAATTTTGATAATCAATTTCATAATTTATGTTTCAATTAAAACCCTTTCACGTACACTGTACCTTTTATGGCACAACCATTAAAGGTACTCCTTTAAATTAATTTTAAGATCAAATAATTGAAAAAATTTACAAAATAGAATTTTTAAATTAAATTTTAATTCATCAGAAGAACTAAACGAGATAAAATTCTCCAACACCTCTTATGCCACACTGATATTTTAGTTTAATAATTGGGATCTGCTGTTATATCATGTGGCTGACCATGAATACCCCTTTTATTCATAAAAACATTTAAAATTTTATAAAAAGTTTTTTAAAAATTAAATTTTCTGTAATGATTAATGGGTTAATTCTTTCATGGATGATGATAAAACAGTCAGCTCGTGTCTTTAATTAATAAAAATTATTAAAAAATTTAATATTTTTGTATTTGTTTCATTAATAAGTTTGGTGTGGATGTTTGACAACTTAATTAAAAAATAAATAAAAAAATATACTCAAATGTTATATACAGTGGTGGAGGAAATAATAGGGAGGTAGAAAATGCTGCAAACATTTTCTTAAATTTTTATTCACCATTGAATACTACACAATACAACAAAGTATGTATTTTATTTTGAAGATGCTGATACTGCCGACATACGAAATTTTTTGTAAATCTGCCATGAAAATAATACATTGAAAACACAATCGGGTTACTTTACAGCCATAAAAACAGTATACGATTTACAGATATTGCCATAAAACCATTTTATTATTTCATTAATTATCTGAAGGGCCCTTCTATTTTCGAATCTCTCGGTTAGTTCTGTGAATTTATTAGATTAGACTGAATATCCATTAAAATTGAATAAAAAATAAAAAAACTGCCTGAATTCCATATTTCTGGCTTATAGTGTAGGGTTGGAAGGAAATATTTTGTTCTGGTGAACTTTTAGACGGCGTTCGGTGAAGTTTAGCACCAACATATGTGAACAATCCTTGCTTGTAGTGAATGTGAAGGAATATCTGTTAATTCCCTTATCTATTACTGCCGGTTTCTATCGCCGGACCTCCTGCTTGTGTTTATAAGGATGTCAATAGTTTTTAACAGCAAATTGAGTTGTTTTTCCTTTTCCAATTAAGTGGATATTGATATGACCACAAACTGAAACATTTTATTTTATTCTGATACTGTTTGATAGAGTCCTACTGCCTATACCGTATACTGCTTTTCATCTGAGTGTTATATGGAGTGGCTTTCTCCATTGGTGATGATATCCATGACCACTTATGCAATGACACTCATTACCAATATTGCCTGAAATAATGTAAAATTTTTCAATACTTCAATAAACAATCAATAATTTGTTGAACAATTTTATTTTTAACTTAAAAATGTAAATTTTTAATTCGTATTTTTTCTGAAAAAATAAATTTAATACTTGGAGTGTGTATTCTTGACTATCGTTGTCAATTTTCGTTTTCTAGGAATAGTATTGTCAACATTTTAGTCACTGTATGTGGTATACTTAGCAAATTATTTTTGTCTGTATTTTGTCTGCATTACATCTGCATTAATCACTGCTAGAGTTAACCTCCAATGATTGATAGGAGATTATTATATATTTGGGGTGTTGGATTATCACGTATCATCGTATTAAGAAAAAAATAAAATAATCAGATAAAAATAATAATCATAAAATATTGTTCAGATAGTTCAAAAGAATATTATAAGGTTTGAAGCTAAAATAGATTTTATTTCAAATTCTTATCAATATCTGTTGCCTCATTATCTGAAGCTTGCAATAAATTAATAAAAACTATAATGATTGAAACAAGAAATAAATAAATATTGAAATGAAATATTTTGCGTTGAAATCTAAACATTTTATTTCAGACTTGTAAGCTATAACAATAGCAATTAAAATGAGAGGCTTTTAAAATTATTGACGTTTTTGTAAGCGTATTTAATTGAAAAAATTAACAATGGATGCATACTTTATGCGCCAACTGTATACATACATTTGTTATCAGTAATTAAAGAACAAAGCTGATGAAACATCAATGCACCAGGCACTATGTGCAAATGATGTCAATGGTTTATTTTTAGTATAACATTTCAGTATTTTCTTCAAATCGCTGTGTCTTCAGTATTATATAAAAACCAACGCTTTTTAATGAAGCTCAAGACATTCATCGCAAACATGAAATACTGTGTAGAGCTTTTATATTTGCTGTGCATTTGGAGTGTGCAGTGGTTTGCAGTGGGCAAAACAAAAGTAAGTATTTTCTGTCGTTGATTTTAAACAAGAGAATTAAATAAAAAATATTTTATATGTTTCTGCATCAATACAGTCCATTAATGATGATATCTATGAAGAGATTCATTCGTGTGATTATACACGCTTCGAAACTCAACTGGAACGACTGAATCTACAAGCGAACATCAATCATGATGCTCTACTACGGCAACAAATGGAACTCTTTAATAAAATGGATGTATTGTCTTTAAAAATAAGGGGAATAGAAGCAAAATTATTAGAAAACACGAAGCTAAACGCCAAGTTTCATTAGTCCCACCACCAGTCAATGATAAAATCTTAGTTATGACTGACATTAGAGAAAAACTAAAAGAGCATGATAATATGTTGGCGAAAATTCTAAATAAGCAAAATGACACGCAAGAACTTTGCAAAAAAATTGATTTGAAAGATCATACTCAGACCTTGAAGAATACAATTTCCGACAAAATGATTGCATTACAGAAAATCGATGCAAAGATAACCGACATAGAAAGCAATTTAATGCCAAAGAATATCTCAAGAGATATTATTAACAACCAGAATAATATTCAAAATCTTCTGAAAGAAATGAATTTGGAAGGTCATACCAAGACCTTGAAGACTACAATATCCGATAAATTCAATTTGATGTAGAAAATAGACGAGAAGCTTACGATTATTGGCAATAATGCAATACCTAAAAAGGATCAATTGAAATTTTATCATGATATTCAGCAACACTTAAGTAAGAATTATTTTTAAAATTATTCAACTTCAATATTATTAAAAAAAAAACTTTTTAATATTTCAGATGCCACTGAAAAATGTTTGAAGGGGGAGCTTCACGGTCTAATTGCGTAAATAATTGAAAAAAATATTTTTAATATAATTCAGGTTTAAGCGAAAAAAGAAAAAAAGGCAATGACAGAAATTGATTCCATTTTTAAAGCACACACTTTCGGAAAATTAAAAAAAAAAAAACGGGGAAGAAAAGAATTCATTATGGGCAAACAAATTTATGTCAGTTGTTAACATTACTGTAGGTGATGCATAATCCCTCATACTAAACTAATGTAATTTTTTCATTTTTAAAAGGCTTTTAAAATTCATGAATTACTCTCAACTGCAATGTCTTCATTTCAAACTTTTCTTCAATTACTTTTAAGCAGCAATCAATCATATCCCACCAGTTGTGCGGATATCAATGACAATTATTGTGCAATAAATAAGTGCCTCATTAAGAATCATCTGTATAGACCTGCACCATTTTACGTCGCTTGTAATAACAGCGTAGAGAGTGGCGGTTGGACGGTTATTCAACGACGTATCAATGGCGCGGTGGACTTCTACCGCACTTGGACAGAGTATAAATCTGGTTTTGGCAATTTAGATGGTGAATTCTTTATAGGATTAGACAAATTGCACGCCCTAACCACCAGTCTTAAGCCCGTGGAGTTGCTCATACTTTTGGAGGATTTCGATAATGTTACGAAATACGCCAAGTATGACGATTTCCAAGTGGGGAATGAGACTGAAAATTACAAACTGATTAAAGTCGGATCATATACGGGCGATGCTGGGGATTCATTAAGTGGGCATGTGGGTTATAATTTTACCACAACAGATCGTGATAATGATACTGCTGATGAAAATTGTGCTGTAATTAAAACTGGTGCCTGGTGGTATTTAAATTGTTGTTACAGGTCAGTTAATAAATTATTTAATTTTTGTGTTTATAATTATTATTACTTCTTTTGTATTGTTTTTAGCAATTTAAATGGCAAATACTATCAAGATCCAACAAAATTTAATGCTGATTTCTCTGAAGATCGTCGTGGCATTACTTGGAATACATTTCATGTTTGCGGATATTCACTGAAGTCTGTTCAAATGCTAATAAGACCGAGAAAACTATGAATGAATTTAAAATGAAAAAAGTGTTCAATATTAAAATGATCATTTTAAAATAAAAAAATTTACAATAAAAACAACGAATAATTTTATATCAAATTAGATGATAACCGGTAGTATTTTACTGATTCTATCTGATAGGTGTTACACGAAACCAAAAAAGGTAAAATCGTAAACTTAAAACTCCAACAGAAGTCTACAATATGCGAATACATTGTGGATGTCTAGCGCATGTTAACATTTTTTCGTTTCACGTATCATTTTCTCGTTTGTCTCAGTATTTAAAAAATGAGTTCAAACCGATGTGGAAAAAGCTGCTGTTATATAGGAATTGAAATTAGAAAGAAAGTTCATCACAAATTCAGTTTGTAAAAACCCATGTGATTTAAGCCACTTAAAATATAAGCCCTGAGTATGTTTTTGTGGATATTTGACGACTTAACCGTACATCGAGCTTTGTATCAAAAATGATACATTTCAATTTTTGAGACATTATAACTTTTATTCAGAAAAAGCTAGATGCCTGATATTTTTTGAATATGTTAGTATTCTGATTGTCGTTATTTTAAACCAAATAAAAAAAGAAAATTTTGAGCAGGACTTAAAAAATTCAAAAACTTCATAATTCTGGCTTATGTATCATTTTTGATACATACGACTTTCCTAGGGATTCTTTGGTGTTGTGTATGTATTTTTTAAGTTTTCAAAAGATTTTGTGAAGTTT
Source organism: Sarcophaga variegata (assembly GCA_932273835.1). Classification (NCBI taxonomy): domain Eukaryota; kingdom Metazoa; phylum Arthropoda; class Insecta; order Diptera; family Sarcophagidae; genus Sarcophaga; species Sarcophaga variegata. The sequence continues at coordinate 91,626,892 of OW026358.1, read as the reverse complement.
TATCGGGAACAATACATTATTTATAGTTTTGTGTTCGAACGTCAAAGTGCGCGCATCTATGCTAGAGAAACCATTTTATCAGCTGTTTTTTCTTTAATATATACAACAAACTCAAATCTATTTTATTTCTATAAATTAAAAATTTCTAAATGTCCGCAAAACGCAAAAAATTCTGGGGAAGATGCCCCGAATACAAAGTGCCAAAAACTGTCTCGAATAACAGATTCCAATTGCTATCCGACATGGAAGATGAGGATGCCTCATCTATAGACAACGATGCTTTTAAGGAAAAAAGTTCTATGATCCCTCCAATAATAGTAAATATCGGCCATAATTTCACAACAGTTTTCGAACTTATTATGCACAACTCAATGCATGATTATGAGAGTGTTACGGAAAAGTTAAAATCAAACAACATGAAATTCTTCATCCATCCGGTAAAAGACAACAAAAAATTGAAGCTTGTGTTATTGGTTTACCACAACTTAGTGTGGATACTATCAAAGAAGAATTCAAGATCGCAATTAACATCGAATCTGTAAACATTAAATAAATTAAAACTACTTGATCTAACCTAGACGATGTATTGTACCTGCTAGAATTTAATCGTGATCAGATTACTAAGAGGGAGGTGATCAAAATTAGATATTTGTATGGTATTGCTGTTCATTGGAAAAATCCTTTAGAAACTCTAGAGGACCCACACAATGCTCCAAATGTGCATCAAACTGTTATAGATCATTATACTCGACAACTAAATAAATTACCAATGAAAGGTCCTGTGATCAAAAAATGCATAAAAAGAAATTTGAAGAATGTTAACCATCGCTCAGATGACCCTCATTGTCCGGCAAGAAAAGAGTATTTGGAGATTCGACGCAAAGTAACTACTAGGAGTCAGCCAAAAACTTCAAGACAACGTTATCGCACTGAAATTTATTCGTCAGAGGAAGAACTATGTAATGTGAAACCCGAAGTACCAAGCATTATCAATAAAAATTCAGGTAAAAATAATAACTTTACATATGCCGAAATAGCTTGTAAAAGTCAGAAAGCACCAGACAATAGTGACTTGTCAAATGAGCAACTGTTAGATATTTATTTCGAAGCCATCGATGCTTTGGAAAAGTATAAAACTAAATATGATAAACTCAGAGTACTGGGTAACATGCTTAGGCATGTTATATAAAATCATATTAAATTCATGGCTAAATTAAATATTTTGCATTGGAATGCTCAGGGCTTAACAAACCCAAATGCAATTACAGAATTAGAGCATATCTTAAATCTAAAACAAATTGATGTAGTATTAATAAATGAAACATTCCTTAAACCAAAATATAAATTTAAGTTCAGAAATTTTAAAGCCAACAGGGAGATCGCAATACGCGTGGTGGAGGTAGGCTAATAGCAGTTAGAAATAATATTCCCCATGAACAAATTTCAAAATTTCCACCAACGAGTATGGAAAACGTTTCTATTATTATTAAAATATGAAACAGGTCTGTTAGATTTACGTCAGTATATTGCCCTTCATACACAAACAATTTTATTGATGATCTTAATATTATAACTACATCTACAATAGATTATTTTATTTTCGATGATTTCAATGCCCATCGCACGAGCTGGAACTGTCTCCAAAATAATACAGCCGGTAACAGCCTTTATAACCAACAGCTCAATTCGGCTTACTACATTTACTATCCAAACTCTTTCACTCGATTCAGTCAAAACATAGCTCCAACGCAACCATCTGTAGTTGATATCTTACTATCGAATTCAAATTTAAAAGAGGCCTGTGAACTTTATAAATTCGGAAATCATGGTTAGATTTTATAGGCTTCTCAGAAAAAGGAGTCAAATTTATGCGCGGTTTGTAGTTTAGCGCTATAACCACTCCAACATGCCACATATTTAAAGAAAATGCTTTGGTATGATTTCTTTTCTTTCAAAATCAAAGCCAAATGTCATCTTAAAGTGTTATTGTGCGGTCTTAAATAAAATATTTACAACAATTTTATTTAAATCTTAATCAACCGCAAAAAAACAACAAAGAAAGAAAAAAAGCTTTTTTTTATTATGGTAAAATAAATACCATTTTATCGTCTCGTTTATTTAAATCCCTTGATTAATCAGAAGACTGAAAAGAAAACAAAAGACAAACTGTATACAAAATATGACTATGCCAACCCCAAAGATTTTTAAAATGAATTCATGTATTCACTGCTCATTGTAGCCGTTTATGTACAATATTTATAAGGTCGCATAGCGAACATAAAGTTTAATAAAGTTATTCAAGACCAAACCAATAAGTTTTACAGGAAAATTTAATAAAAATCGTACAAAGAAAATAAGCGGACAATTGTATAGGAAACAAATAACCAAATACCACAAAAGCATACAATTAATGGACAGAAAGGAGTGTATAAATAAAGTTAATTCACGTTGCGAGAATTTTCCTTTCGGAAAGTCTAAAATATTGATGAAAGTGTACGCAAGAATATGATAAAGCTCTTCAAATACTTGGAAGTTCTGCTTGATATTTATTCGAAGTTAGCTGTGTACCTATTGTTATGAGGTTTTGTTAAAATAAAAATTTTTTATGTCATCTGAGATTAAGATACCTTCGCTTTCAAGTACAGAACTATCATTATCAAAGTTTTCCAAGTAAAGAATAGAATGTTTGGTTAAAGTTGTGAATAGCTGTACGTTTAAAATACGAGTTCGTAGAATGCAAATAAAAATAAGTTTGTGTTTAGTTTTAAACAAAACCATCTGTGTTCACAACTTGATGTAAACAATAACAATTGTTTTATTGGTTATTCTTCTTTGCACTCTTCCGCCTACACACTAACAATTGTTCGTTAGATCTTTAGAACGGAGATATTCAAACCACGATTATTCTTTTCACACACAACGCGTCTTTACACTAGACTGTCTGAATTTTTACTGATCCCGTTGCCTGTTTTGTCTTGACTTCTATATTGCAGGGTAAATAGTCTGATGAATGCTCTTGAAGTACAATGACTTTGTCATCGCAAAATCTCTATAAATGTAAGCATGTTGTTTACGTTATTGTTGTTTGTGTATTTTGTATACGTTCGTCCTTGCAGTGTTGTTGTTGCCTGTTTGTTTACTTGTTTATCCCTTTTTTTAAACTGATGCTGTTGCTATATTTTTCCTTATTCGTTGATCATGTAAACAAGTCCATTGTTTTTGTTTTTGTTTTTGTTTTTGTTTTTGTTTTTGTGGCTTTTGTTTGTCATTTTAAGGTTTAACGATGTAATACCATTTCCATTTTCATAACAATATCAACTAAAGCTACAAAACCCTGAAATAGTTAATAGAGCACGAGTTAAATGTCCTGATTGGCGGATAATAATAATGGATACATTTATTTCCAATCATTTTACGAGCAAGGTTGAACGTAAAAGCTGCCTGATCATACAAAACCTAATGTGCGCATCATAAATTTGTTGCTGCCTTTTCCGACATTGATATGTATGCCTGTTTGAAAAGATTTTTTATTGAAATATTCGTCTCCTGATAGAAGCTTTTACGTTTGAAATTTTTACTTGGAACCACAAAAATTGACTCACTGCCTATATTTTAATGTTTCTGGCAATAATTAAATGTATTCAATGGAAATTCAATGCAAATAGTATCTATAAAGATGTTCGTTTTATTTCTTTTATTATTTTTGTGAAGAGACAACATACGATCTATTTTACTTTCCTTATATCTTATAGAATATGCTTATAATGTCTTCTACAAGCCCATTGTCCAGACTAACGTTAGGATGCTGCGATGTCAATAATGGAGGGGAAACCAAATAAAAAAAATTTTCAGACAGTAAAGCTGAGCTTTGAACTCTCAAGCTAACGTCTAATTAGCCAACATACTATTATTGTCGTGTAGAGATGCCATACAGCAATCAATCTATACAGAGTATCCTTATTATGTCTTTTCCAAACCTATACCAAACCTATACCAATGTCAACTAAGACAATTCCGTTCCCCTAATTTGATTGCATACAATTGTTTCCTTTTAGAATTCATTAATGCCTCTTTGGTTCCAAATTTTGTTCTGATGACTCATTCTGATCATTACGGAAACTATTTAAGGTGATCTCCATATGGAACAAGGGGTGTTTGAATCTACATTGCGCTGTCAAAAGTCCGGTTATAAACCTCAGATTATTACAGGATAATCTGATAACGAATCAAACGCAAATATCCAAAAAATCGAAATGAAAATTTTATTTAAATCCTTATTTTAAAAATTTTAAATTTCGGCCATGACCATCATTTTCTTATGCTTTAAGTTTAAAAAAAATTAAAAGACAAGAAAATATTAAAGGACCTTAGAAAATTAATTCTTAGAGTTTTAAGGAAACAAAAAGATCCGTTCCGATTATACGTTTACATACATATGTAGATAATTGGTCATTACAACCCTTCAGTCAGAATTACGACCTAGCTTATCACACCACTTATCTTGTGTGTGTTAATTTTTTACATAAGTAATGGGACCTACAGTGTAAAGTCGATTCCGAACGACATATTCTTGAGAAACTTCATCCGTTCACACCTCAATGAACTTATTACAAGATTTTGCAATATCATGAAGCAGACATGAAAAACAGTTAAAAAAATATTTAAAATGTCTATAAATGGCCATTTTACTTACTTAAATGGTCAATCCAATCGTTTAATCAGGATTACAAACTGTCGTCTCATGCCGTCAATGCGGTGTGTATTAATTTTATAAATGAGTGGCGGGGGACCTACAGTGTAAAGTCTATTCCGAACAACATATTCTTGGGAAGCTTTTTCATGACAATTTTTATTTACTTTCAGCAGTTTTGGCAGATGTCTGCTTAGAGGAAGTCGCCGCAAAAATATTTTTCATATTTCATTTTGTTCGATATGTCTACACTAGGGTTTGAATTGTGGCCTCACGTGCTAGACTGCGGCGACTTCAGACTAGATTTACTTACATTTAACCCATGAGCGCTCGGATGACGTCCGAACTGTTTGATAGTGTTGCTAAATCGTCTGTTGTTTCTTTTACTCAAATAAGCCCCTGCTTGGAAGTTCCCTGCAAGGCTTGCGAGTTTCCCGCTCTTTTATTAAGAAAATTTCTTTATTTCGAAAATTCACGCGGTGTAATGTTTTCATAGAACTTATGTTTACAAATTTTATTTCCAATTTATTTAAAGGTGTGATTGGGAAATCAGAAAACCAAAAAAATCAGCGTACTACGTGATATTGAGTTCAAAAACCACCAAATAATAGAAACCACAAAACACATGCATCAAACACATCGAATAATATTAAGCAAGACAGATGAATACCATTAATATTGCCAACCTGATAAACATTGAGAAGTATAAAGAACAAACGAAATGTGGGTAGAGCAAGGTTCATAAATGTCAAAGGATATTAGTAGCAATGATTTTATTTTGTTTACGTGACTTTTCACCCTTTGCTGAGAGTTGTTTGTACTGATCTACCGGTATTCAAAAGCACACATGGAATTGAAAAAAAATTGTTATTTCATCAACAGATTGTGCATATGTATCCTGCATGTTAGAAGCAGCATTAGTATCATCGCTGCTTGTAGTAGCAGCTATAACATCAACGGTTGTCATTACAGTTACACTCCAATAGTCATGATAGTTCAAATTTTACGTGTCATCGAGAATTAGAAAACATCATAAGAACGTAATCATTTTAACGCAGAAACAGAGTTATAAAATTCATTTTGCAATTCGATTTTATGTTTGTATTTCAAAAAGAGTGAGAAGAAGAATATGATTGCACACTAAGACAACATGTTTTAACCCTTGTTATGTTGTGTATCTTATTGAAACTAAAAAAGGGGGATAAGAGAGATTACTGTTTATGAATATTACATCTGTTACTTTTATATATTATATTTGACAGCTTCATTTCGACAAGAAGAGCGTTTCATGTACTTATAGAGCGGCTAATTATCTCTTTATTGCTTTACATTATCCTTTCACTAATCCATTATTAATGAATGTGGTTTACAAAATAAACGAGTACTACATAACTATCTACGATTTTGGCCATTAACAATACGTTAATCGTATTTTGATTCTGCCTGAACACATCTTTTCAGGCGCCTCTGTGTGTTTCCTCGATTTGGTCCTTCCAACTCTGACAAGCTCGTCCTCTATGATTACTTTCGCTTATTCAAATATCCGTCTCGCCGAAGCAACCCTTTCTGTCCGAACTATATAGCCGAGCCACTGCAGTCGCTGGTTATCAACACGTTGCACAAAATCTATGCCGTTGAGGTGCTAATTTTTTAGATCGAATGAGGAAACTTGCACTGGGTCGAACATCTTACGTAGGACTTTTCTCTCAAATACTCTCAAGCCTGCTATATCGGTACTTCATATTATTTATGCTTCTGCACCGTAAAGAATCGCGTGGAGGACGAGCGACATGCAGAATATTAGTTTTGTTGTACAAGAGTGGTCTCTGCTGCTCAATTGTTTATTGAGACTATAGTAGCATTTATTGGCCTAAGTGATCATACGCTTGATATCTAAACTGACACCATTTTTGCTGGTAACAGCAGAGCCAAGATAAACAAATACACTACCAACATCGAAAGTATATATCCTAACCGACTCCTGTTTAAGTCCGCATGTCTTCCCGTGACCTTTACGAATGGCGACTACGATTGAAATGACAGTGCGATCAAGTTTAAGTAGGTAAGATGGTTGGTACGCCTTCTATTCATCGAGGGCCAACCGTGCTGGGAGATTCCTCGTTAAACCGGAATAGGTTGACGCCCGAAGTAGGTGGAATACCAAATTCGATTTGCGACGGTTCCGGAAGTAGTCCATCTGCTCTGTCTAGCTCTTTCGCCCTTTATGTCCCTGCGCCTAAGAATCCAGACAAGTGAGGCACTGAATAGCCAAGAGCGAACATAGAGACAACGGCGGCACGTTGTAACGAGTTTAGAGTTGACCATAACGCTCGAAAGGCATCTAATAGGACATTGGCTATCGGAAAAGATTGAGATACGGGTGAAAGCAGCACCATAGATGAGGATCCATTGATCAGCCAGAAACAAGCTGCATTGATCCGGCAGTCGAAGGGTAATGTACATTTCGAGTTTCACAGAATACATACCACTACCAACCTTATTATCGAGGGTATACATTTAAGGATTCCAGGGAGATGATCTTTTTAGAATTGATACTAATTTTCACTGTGTGTCGTTAGTTTTTCGAAGTTCCGTTGTTTTGGGTTCGAGTATTTAATTTTTTTTTAATTTTTTTTTAATTTTTTTTCTTTAAAGATGGCACAACTTTTGTTTATAAATGCGCCATGCTATCAAAACTCGAGGATTATCTTTCTATTGCAACTGGAGTTATAATTTGCTAATGAAGAAGAAGTTGCTAATTGAAGTCGGCGTGGTCTAGTAGGTCTCAATTTGAGTCGTGTTTTTTGGAACGCAACCACAACGCAAACTGAGGTATTGGTCTAGATTCATTCACTTATTATTATAATTTTAATATAATGAATTTCAGTTATTACAGTCAAATTTGCCAGACTTTTACGACCTTAATTAAATATTATTCCTTAAAATTCAGTTGATATCAATTAAAACTTTAAAAATATTGTTTGGCATGCATTTTAATTTTTTTCTTATTGTTCTTTCAATGACACTTTATGCTAATTAAGTTATATTTCAGGAAACGTTGAAACAAACTGTACCACAGTGTTAAACCATTTAAAGGCTTGTAGACAAATTTCGTTTCTGGCGGCAAAAATTCAAATATATTTTAGACAGTAAGTGAGAATTTTAATTTTATTCACAAAAAGTCGTATTGTTCATATTTCCATTTCATATTCCGTTGCTAAATAATTCAAAAATGCTGACATTTTTAAGGACAAACAAATTAAATGTGTTAAGGTGGTAAACTTTTGTTTTGACAATTTAGAATTTCAACTTTCTAGGAAAACAATTAGAAAAAATGCTCAAATTGATTGTGTACTAAATAATAATTACTTGCGGTGAAATAAGTTTAAAACTTACTCTGTATTGTCATGCAAATATTGAAGGAAGACAAAATGGAAAAATTGTTTGTAAAAAACTTATTTTGGCAGTAAAACTAAGCGTCTTGTACCTTTAAGTCTGCGGTAATCAAATTATGTAAAGTAGTCTGTATTGACTGAAACTGAAGAGAAATTTTTTTAACGAAATTACAATAATAGGAGTTGAAAAAACTAGTACAGCAAGACCCCGCTTAACGCGGGGTATAAGTTCCAATAAGTTCCAGCGCTAAACGAAACAGCGTTAAACGAGTCAACTTAACACGTACATACATACTGTGATTGCGATACAGCTAGAATCTTTATTCTGGACAGACTAACAAAAGAGCGTTGAAAAAGATACATAGAATACAACGTCGTTATATAGTGTACCGCTTTTGATTGTTGCATGACCGTTTCATTTGCACACATATACAACAAGTATCAACACAGTGTGCGATTTAGGGGAATCCCAATACTACCGCGTAATACTGAAACAGCGTTAAGCGGGGTCTTACTGTACGTTTAAACTTTAAAGTATAAAAATAAAGATTCATCGAAGGAAAAAAGTCAGTAACACAATATTAAATATCGTCCTTGCAGTGTTTCCGCAAGAAGGATTTTAAGAAATCTCGACATAGAAGTCTGTTTGAACTTAGACAAGCTTAAATAAAGTTGCGATATGCAAGAATATATGCAAGAAGTGTCGCAGTCTAGTAGGTAGTGTAGTTAGCTTAATAGACGTGAGGCAATGGTTCAAACCCCAGGTCAGGCATATCCAACAGAACGGAATATAAAAAAATATTTCTACGGCTACAATAGTATACATAGTATATTTCTGTCAAAAACTTTGAGAATTACATAAATTGCCATGAAAACTTTCTCAAAAATCGGTCGTTCTAAGTCAAAATTAAACTGTAGATCACGCCAGTCATTTATAAAATTAACACAACATAAGTGGTGTGAGAAGCTAGGTCGTAATCATGACTGAAGAGTTGTAATGACCATTTATGTATGTATGTATGTATGTATACGTCAATAATATTTAAAAATTGCCTATCTTAAATGTTGTATTTTGTAATTATTGTTATAACAAACAGAGTACGCAAGCAGTTAGCTATCTGTCCTGATCACCAGTGCCACTGTTCCACTCCAGCCACGGCATTCTCCCCTTAGACCTTCTATTAAATCAAAGGGCTTAGATGGTGGCAGAAGGACTCAATGCCTTACTGTACCATGGATAATCTGTTATTCTGAAAAGATATAAGAACAGTCAGGTCCATTATATGGTTATTTAAAATTTTCTGAATAGAAGATTGGTTTTTATGATTCTAACTAGGGACGCCATAGTCCAGTAGGTAGTATATTAGCTAAATGGAAGTGAGGAGGCGGTGCTAACTTCAGGTCAGACATCTTCAGCAAAACGAATTAAAAAAAGAAAAAAAAAAACTCTGGCAAATACTCTGACAGCAAATAAAGTTGCCATGAAAAGTTTCTCAATATTATGTCGTTCTGAGTCGACTTTATACTGTAGGTGCCGCCACTCATGCCACACACATCATGAGTAGTGTGAGAAACTGACTAATCCTGACTAAAGGGTTGTAATAACCAATTATGTATATATGTATATATGAAATTTATTCCAATCTGGCCCTACATAATTATATGTTGAACAGAATTTCCATTGACCCTATTACGTCATAGTAGCGATAATCGGACACAGGCGTCTGGCTGCTCACTCCAGGGACTGGAAATACATCATTGTGACTTCTGCAGAAGCTGCAACGACGAGGAAGAAGAGAAGACCTAAGAAAAACTTCTTTGTCATTACCCGGCGCTTGGAAATCCGAGAAGAAGTATTCTTAGGTACTCTGAATTTAATGACAAAACATTACTAAACATGTATGGTTGAAACATGCCAACCAGGAGCTGCAATTATATGACAGAATAAGTTAGTAACCGTTTTACAGCGGCACCTTAAAGGACCCAAGTAAGCTGTGACCTGACCTAACCGTCAACAAAATCACTTATATTTGGATGCAGTAATGTATCTCGTCTGGAGATATCTACAGTTCATTTTTCATAGGCGTATTTGGTTTCGTTAGTAACACATGTTACGCAACAGGGGATTTATATTGAATTAAAGCATTTCCAACCATTTTTTAGAATATGTTCCAATATTTTTATTAACCAACTACACGGCAAGGTCCTTATATAAGCTCGAATTTTGAGTTCGAAATGCCAAAAATTCAAAACGAAATATGAAAAAATATTTCTTCGGCGACTTCTTCTCAGCAGATTTCTGGCAAGTACTCTGAGAGTAAATAAAATGAAATGAAAAGTTTCTCAAAAATCTGTCGTTCGAACTGTAGTCGCGACTCATGTATAAAAATTAACGCACAAAACATAAGTGGTGTGAGAAGCTTGGTCGTAATTCTAACTGAAGGGTTATAATGCCAATCGTGTATGTAAGTAAGTATGTTATGTATGTAGTCTAATATGTACTCTGTGGGGTTAATAGACCCGCGCTCGTAGTTCAAACCCCAACTCAGATATCCTGTACAAAGCAAAATATGAAAAAATTGTTCTCCAACAACTTCCTCCCAGCAGTCTTCTGGCAAAAACTTTATGAGTAAAATAAAATTGTTATTAAAAGTTTGTCAAAAATCTGTAGTTCGTAGTCTACTTTAAATGCACTCATCAATAAAATAAACACACACCAAATTGCTGGTGTAAGGAGCCAGTTCGTAACCCTGACTGAAACGGTTGTAATTTAAGTAATTAAGTAATTTACCAGGGTTGGAAACTTGGTGTGAATATGTCTCTTCTGTAAATAATATACAGCATACATAAAAATGACACGAGAAATCTATTGCGTGGAATTTTCTCTTTAAATTTTTCTTAATCAAAAAGTGTTTTAATGCAGCCAAATTAATTTAAAAAAATTCTATTTAATTTAACTTTTTATAATAAACGAACAAAATAATACGTTTTTGTTTTCAACTGCATGTTTCTGTAACACAGGCAATTGAAAAAAAAAACTCAAAAAATGGAAACAGTTGAAAAAAAAGGTAAGTGCCACCTTAATGTACATACATAGGTATATGGTATATGGTAAAATACATTTCTTGTCAACTTTTTAAAGACTTGTAATAAATTAAGGAATTGTTCTTTAACGCTGCAACAAAAGCTATATTAAAGACAGCATAATTTCCAAAGTGGTAATAGAGTGGGTGTGATGATGAATTAGAAAAATAATTTTAACAAAGCATATGTCAAATGTAAAGAATATATGTCTGCTTGAAAATAAATGTTCTGAGATTTGTCGTCTTTCTGTTCATGGTCTCTAATGGTAGATAATTTTTTTCTTGCCTTATGAAACAATATTTAAGTTTTTTAATGAGCATCACAATAAGGTTGAAAAAGGGTTTTGCATGAGTACATGCCCAGAACTCCTTGGATTTCTTTTTCTTCTTTTTCTAGAAAGAGCAATGACCACGTAGAAATCAAAAATTCTTATAACAAAAGCCATAAAGACAAAGTTTTAAGAGTTTCATTAAGACAGTCATATAAAAACACTTTTCTTGTTTTAAATTTAATTTTAATCATCGCCCACTTTTTGCTGTTGTCTTCTGTAACATTTGTATGTCGTTTATAGTCTGTTTATTATTATGCCTTACGATTTCAGATTTTATAGAGCTTAACCGCATTTTTATCATAAAAAAAATATACGAAGGGGTTTCAAAAAGTTTGCAAGTTTTTAATTCAGAAATAGATTTTTGCTCAAACAAAAACATTTTGTTGAAGCGACTTCAACCATATTTGTATTTAATTACTTTGTATATTATTTTCTATTATTTTTCAAAACTTTCTCTGAAGTAAACCGTTCTGAAGCTATCAAAATTTTGAGGTGATTCCCTCGTAAGGGTCAAGTCTTTTTCTGCTAGGCTAATGTTAGAAAGCATGAAGTAATCACTCTGAGCAAAATCTAGAGAACATGGCGGATGAGGAAATGATTCTATGACTATTTCTTACTAAGTTTATTAATTGGTCATTAACAACCCGATTAAAGGACTTCGGCCTGCCTTAACACATCCTTTCAAGCCATTCGATGACAGGGCTGATATATTTGGTCTTTCCAATGCAAACAAGGTCGTCCTCTTCCGCCGGAGCATCCTCCTCTATTCGAACTACATGGCAGAGCAAAGGCGGCCGCTGATTGCTAATACGCTGCAGAACGTATATGTCGATGAGGAGCTCGTACAGCTCACTGTACGATGCCAAAATCATTGCAAACTCGAACTGGACCAAAGATCTAAGGTAGGACTTTTCTCTTGAATACTCTTAAGGATGCTGCATCAGTGCTTAATGATATCCATGCCTCTGCGCCGTAAAGAAACGCGGAGTGGAAGAGCGTCATGTAGAGTATTAGTTGTCGGACGAGAGAGATATCTGCTATTCAATTGCCTATTGAGACCGTTGTAGCATCTGTTGGCAAGAGCTATCCTACGCGTGATCTCTAGACTGAAATAGTTTTTTGTCAACAATTAATTCCTTGCCTATATCGAAAGTTCAGTTATCGGCCGTAATCTGAGATCCAATAATCCGCAAGTCTCTACTTGTCGACATCATACACTTCGTTTTGCCCTCATTTACTGCCAGACCCATCTTGATAGACTCCCGTTTGATAATATAAAAGATACTCAAGCAACTGGACGCTTTTTGAGAAATTGTGCTATTGCGTTGCACTCCCCCCTTCCGCAGAACACTCTTCCTGATGAAGTTGAAGAGGTCGCATGATATAGCAACGCCTTGTCTGAAACCTCGCGCGGTATCAAAAGTTTTCAGACATTCCTTGAATCCATTCCTACCTTGACGGAGTTGTAGGAGTTACTTAACGTTATTCTTCATAACCTTCTAAGCTTGGCAGCTATACCGAGCTCAGACATTGCGGCAAAAAACGATTTTGATGGGGCTATCGAAGCTTGATTTCATTACAACGTTTTAGTCAGGATTACGACATAGTTTCTCACACCACTTATGTTGTGTGCGTTAATTTTTTATACATGAGTGACGGGACCTACAGTTTAAAGTCTACACCGACAAGATATTTGAGAAACTTTTCATGGCAATTTTATTTACTCTCAGAGTTTTTGACAGAAATCTGCTGAGAGGAAGTCGCCAAAGAAATATTTTTTCATATTATCGCTTTAATGTCCGACCTAGGGTTTGAACCGAGGCCTCACGTCTAATAAGCCAACACACTACTTACTAGATCACTGCGACTTCATGATGGGCTTACGTTTGTTGCAATTACATCGAGGAAAATGAAGTATTTAAAAGTCGCCGTAGTCTAATAAGCAGTGTGTTGGCTTATAAGATTCCACCAAGCAACACGTGTGGTGTTAGAAGCTAGGTTGTGTTCCTGACAAAAGGATTGTTATGACCGATTAGGTAAGTAAGTAAGCAAGAATTAAGTGACTTGTTCACAAGAGTTACTTATTTTATTTAACATGCAATACGTCACGTATTGCACATCAATTCGTAAATGTATTACGAAGGGAATTCTCTCTCGAGTCGCGGCATACGTATTTGGGACTGCCCTCCAGGAATAAATTTATTAATGCCACTTAAAATACTAAAAATTATCCCTCTACACTGCCCATAAAATGCCTTCCTAGTTCTAACAGTATGCATTGCATGGGACGTATCTATTCCCCGATTTTTGGCTGTAAATAGAAAATAAAATAAATGCAAGCTGCGACAGATTTCTTTATCCACCCTTGTGTATAAATATTGTTATAATATGCTGTTATAATAATAATTTTGTAATCAGATTTTATATATGCTTGTGTAGTATATTTTAACAAGTAAAGTTAATTGTTAAATGTTAATTTATGTTCATTTTAACATTTATTTGTAAAAAGTTTGTTTAAATAAAACATAAAAATCTTTAATTTATAATTTCAAGATAATGAGTTGTAAGAATAGTTCATTAAACTGTTGTTAAAAGACAATAATTTTTCAGAATTTATTGGTTTGTTTTAACAAAAGACATAAAAATTAAACGAAATGTCAATAATTTAAGCAAGTTTCTGTGTGGGCTGTAGACTTGCATTAAGAAAACATGATGAATTAAATGTGAAATCGTATTTTAATTGAAGTGTAATCATGTGTAGGTAAGTGTGCATAAATTTAAACAATTGTTTTTAGCCGTCAAAGAAAATTGCATTGAACCCGTAGTCATCATCAACTCAACAAGTCCAAGAGGGAATGGTAGAAAATTTATAATAAAAAAACATACCTTTCAGCTGGAAATCACACAGAAGAATCGTTTTTAATGGGAAAGTGTGCACGAAAGTGTACGCTAATCCTATAGATCTCTATCTTGGTATATCGGTATGAAAAGAGCGTTTTTTTATGAAAATAGAACTATTGCTGGTTACATAGTTTCTCCATCTTTCAGGTAATTTGTGGATTTCACGTCAATGAAACTGCTCGTCTTTTAAATCAAACTATATAGTCACCCAAGTTTCGACTTTCTTGCTGCAATCAATGCCTTTCCCATCGATGAACACAAATAGTAGTCGAAATGAACCAAGTCTTGCAAATACGGCGGTTAGGATAGCAGTTCCGAGTTTAATGCTTTGTTTGTGTCCTGAGCCGGGATTGCTTTTTGTGCTGGTGCATTGTCATGTTGCCATATTACCCTGCCGTGACTTGCTTCATTAGATGACTAAAATTAATAATTTGTTGTCGGTAATGATCTGTATTAACAGTTTCAGTGCTCGTGATACACCACACCTTTTAGGTGTCAATCATGCATATAGCATTATCTTTCTGCTGAACCGATCTGGTATTGTATGGTATGATTGTCCTGTATTAACCCATAATTTTTTTCGCTAGTAATAATTCGATGCAAAACTAATTTTCTATCATGTCTGTAGAGCAAAATTTCATAAGAGGTTCTTCGGTTTCACATCTGCCTGACATTCAATTCATTTAATTTAAAGTGTCGTCATTCAATGTTGTTTGTAATTCAACGCCTCCACAATTTTTTGGTGGTCCTCAACGTTCTTCATTTCTCACGTCAAAATGGTTACATACGAAATCATCATCTCTCGCTTATGATAGAGTATGATTCCCATATGCTTCGATAAGCATTCGATGAGACTATGCAGGGATTAAACTAGGCAATGAAACTTCTATGCCAAATTTCTTAGATTTACGGCTAAAATGGAGTGTGCGATGAGTAGACTGGAGTCAATTCCGTACACTTAGCTGCTAGCGGGTGATTGGGAGAAATCTTAATAATCGGAGAAAATTCTCCCATCAGTAAAGATTGCTAAAATATCTAGTAATGGAGGGCATTAACCCGGAAATGCTTCTAAACCAGCATCTAAAAGGTAATAGTCTCAACAGGATGAGAGCCATGTGCCGACGGTACAAGCCTCCAAAAGACCCAGAGTTCAGTTTCGGCACAGCCCAATTATTTAGTGCTGTTGCCAAGGATGTCTTTGTCTAAGCCGTTATGGACAGAAGTTTTATTGAGGGGATTATTACACTAGAAATGGAAAGGTGGTTTAATCGGCATCCACCACCCTTAATCAGAATCAGATTATCTTTAAGACCTCTTTGATACATAAAAACATGCCGCAATCTTAATCGTTTCGTGAGATGGATTTTTTAAACTGTGGACAGAATGCTTAGATTGTTTATAACGGAAAGCTGTTCAATATTATATTGAAAGAATGTTTCAGATGGCAAAGCAGAATACAAAATGCATTTGGAAGCCGGCTTGCTATACAAGGTCATCTATTCTATAAGAAATCGAAGATAATTTAGTTGTGCAATTCTATGAACAAAAATATGAATCGCGCAATTGGGAGAAACAATTATGGACTTATGAAACACACTTATGCCCCCTTAGTAGTATTATGTAGTCATCTTAAAGACTTTTCTGACTTCTAAAACTCAAAACACTCATAAGAGGACAGAAAATTTAAATGATATCGTTTGTCTTAATCGACCTATTGTAAAATTTTTTAAATTTTTTAACATGTTGTTTCCTACAGGCTTTAATTCCTGCCAATTCTGTTTCGTCTTAAATTATCGTTTTCATTTTTTAACACGTTCATCGCCACGATAATATCAGAAAAATTTTCACATGGGCCACGGTAACTTTATTATATAATTAAGTTAAAAATTTATCAAGGAAACTTAATGTATCACAGAATTTTTTTTTTGCCAAAATTCCCACTATTTTTTATGTCAAACATACATATATGTCTGACGCATCCACACAAGATACAACAAGTATTAACCTGTTGTTTTGAACACAGCGTCGTTTGCGTCGGACATTTGTGATTTACCAAATAGAACTTGTTAGCGTCAGACACATATGACTGACATGGCGATGAACGTGTTAAAGTATTTTTCTGAGTAAATTTTCAATTCAACAATACATACGTACGTCATAACATGCCAATATGTTTAACATATGTTATCCTACAACTCCAACAAACGCCCAAAAGGATTTCATGTTTTGACAGCTGATAAAACATTTCAAATCCGATACATTTCAATCTCTCAGAATTATTCTCTTAACACCTTAGAGCTTTCACACAGCCTTAACAGATTTAAAGGTTTTTATTCAATGCATTCATCTACATACATACATATCTACGTGAAGTGAAGGGAATGATTTGCGAAAATTTTAAACTTTTTCTAGTTTTTTATATACAATTTTCCTAAAACTTTAAGGCAACAAAGTATTTAGAAGTAAATTATGGTAAATTTTCACGTTAAATACATACATAATGTAATTTGGTCATTACCAGTCTTCAGACAGGATTACGACATAGCTTCTCACACCACTTGTGTGTGTGTTAATTTTATACATCACTGGCGGGACCAACAGTTTTAAGTCGGTTCCGAACGACAGATTTTTGAGAAACTTTTCAGAGTTTTTGCCAGAAATCTGTTTAGAGGAAGTCGCCGAAGAAATATTTTTTCATGTTTCGTTTTGTTGGATATGTCTGATAAGCAAACATAAGCAAACACACTACCTACTAGACTACTGCGACTACGTATTAAATACGCTTCAGACAATTTGGATATGGCGTCAGAAATATTTAGGACACTTGTCGAAACTTTTGGAAAAAAAAAAATATTTTAAAATTATTTTTTAAATTAAAATCTTCATTCCTTGTAAAACGGAATTGACGCTTTTTAACAGGCGATATATATCATTTTTTTCAGTTACCGACCAATCTCGTTTGCAGCAGGAGCGTACGTGCAATATTGCCAGACTCTCCTGGATAGGTATAGACAAGAAGAGAACTGACAAACTTCTGCCCTTAAATCGTATGGCATTGCATCGCACAATAGCGATTCTTATGGGCCAATGTCCTTTTTGTAGGCATGGCGAACAACGACTCGGTATTCCAGCTAATCATTTCTTCAGTAGCTGTAGGTCTGAGGAGGAGGAAGAAACTGTCTTTTAACTCATGTGTCATTGCCCCGCTATTATCATGAAAAAGCGGAGGTTTCTTACTTCTAATTTCCTTACATCGTCGGCCGAGTTCTCTGGTATAAAGATTGTTCCAAAAGCAAGATTTATTTTCAAGGAAACGTTTGAATTTGAGAATTGATTGTGGTATTAAAATGGGCCCACATCATCGCCTATGTATGACCTCTTCCTTCGAGGGGGTCCGCCACCTAACCTAACTTAAATTAAAACCTTTAATATTTTGCTTCAGATTTAAAATTATGAATTATATTTGGATCGAATTTTATCTTAAAATACCATGTGCTGGTCATGTCTACTGGTATGTTCATTAAGTAATAATTGCGTTCTCTTCTAAACACTATTAGATTTGTCACGACCTTTGTCGAGTCGCTCAAAATCCAATAAATTATTACAAGTTTCATACAAAAGCAGAGCAGATATAATGAAGGAACTCATTTCAATAATTTCAAAATACTCCCGAATACAGATATTGACCTCCGAACGAACATATTATGTGTATGTGTGAAAATTTCTACACTAAAATATTGTTGTCCATTTAGTGAATTAGGTCTGTGTAGATGTTCCGCCACATAATTGTTTAATTTATGCAGATAAAGTGCAAATAAAATGAAAACAAAGCAGAATGTATCATATTTCAACTAGATTTTATGGTTGCTACGTATAAACGCAATTCAATTTTGCTACACTGACTATGCGGGAGAAATAAAATAAACAAATTAATGAGTAGTAGTCGCTTCCATCTATCATCTATTTGCCGAAAATCATGTACTGCTTGCCATTGACAATATCGTTCTGAAAGATAAATAGATTCCATATTCCATGATTCTGCCATCCCAAAATCAATACCAAATATTGGAATCTCTTGGACCTCACAAATTCGAAAATTTTGGGTGTTCACGTACACACACTGAAAATTAGTGTCCGTTGTCTACTCCAGAGTCAATTCAGTGGGCCAACATCGTTTACAATACTCATTAACATTCAGATTCCGGCCAGTTGAATTTGTTATTGGTTCAGGCCGAAGTCACGACAAAAAAATTCACAAAGCTTAGTATGTAGGGTGTAGGCTTATTAGACACGAAGTTCAAACCCTAGCACAGACAACTCGATTAAAACTAAATATGAAATCATATTCCTCTCAGCAAATTTCTGGTAAAAACTCTGAGAGTAAATAAAATTACTTTAAACTGTAGCTTCCGCCATTCATGTATAAAATTAACTCAGACAACAGAAGTGGTGTGAGAAGCTAGGTCGTAATCCTGACTGAAGGTTTGTAATGGCCTATTATGTATGTATGCAAGTATGTACTGTTACGGCCATAAGCGATGTTTTCGGCAAATCCTGCATTTCGGGGACGCGTGAGTGTTGGTTCACACACTTGAATTAGGATAGAGTCGTCTCGGTAGGAAGATCATAAAATGAGTGGTGCGTTAGTCGAACAGAACACTATTTTTGATAAAACAGTTTAAATATTTACTCGCGTTGTTGGGACAAAACGAAAGACTAAAAATACTGAAACATTTTTCGGTAGTATATGGCATACAAGAGGAAACGTAACTACGAAACATATGTCAACAAAAGGAATTATTTTGAGTAAAAAAATGTACAGATAAACTACGAATAGGCGAAAAGTAGAAACATTCCGACGTTTAACAATAACTCATACAAGAAATATGCTCATGCATGCATAAATACTTAAAATATAAATAAAAAGTCATATACGCTCATGAACTTTGTACATCTATCTGATGAATTAAAGTGACTTGAAATTGCATATCAAAAGAAGTTTAAAGTAAAATGAACAAAGAAAAGGAATGCAAATAAATTTTATTAAACGTTTGTTAATATTCCGCTCCGGAATGTTTTTTCCAGATACAAAACGTAAACTTATGTTTATAGTGCTGATTTGGTAACATGCTACACAGAGCGAAAACTGCCTAATAAAATCAAGAAGATTTTCTCTACGAAACGTTTTTGGAGTGAGGGGTATTACAGCAGAAAGAAACGAAGATTTTTTCGTAGAGATTTCTTATTATTTTTATGTTATAAATCTTTTTAATTTTTTCAAGACGTAAAACACATACATTTAAGAAGAAAACTTGTTATTTAAAATTTTTTACTCAAATTCCGTCATTTTTGCCACAAAAAATTCAATCCATAGAGAAAAACTTATTGATTCTATTGTGTTTTCTTCTAAATTGTATAAAACAAGAATTTCTTATTAATTTCATTGGGCTACCTAATCAATTTTTTCAAAAAGGTTTTTCTTATAGATTTCATTAGGCTACACTTGAAAGTAAATAAGTGACAAGTAAAGAAGTGGAAAAAAGTAATAAAAATATTTCTTAAAAAAAAAAAAATCAAAGTAAACTTAAATAAAAAAATTGAATTGTTTTAATTTCAAAAAAAAGTGTTATAAAAAACAAATAAAATTTTAAGTAATGACCGATCAAAGTATTTTAACAGAAAATGTAGATATTGTCCCAATTTTTAAATCCTCGGAGCTCCGTGATGAAATCAACAAATATATTAAAAAAAATGAAAATCGAAGACGTTGAAAATTTATTCAAGAAGGTGGACCAAAAATGGTCCAATGGTCTTATGCTATCTGCGAAGTATTCCCTAACGAAAAACCGGTAAAAAAAATGTAAACCAAATTTTATTTAATGTACGTATCTTTTTATTAACAGTTTTTGTTATTCTACGAAACATACTTTTTGAAACGGAAAGACGGGAAGAAAAATTCAACAGGAAAATTTTCTCGTTGGACTAATGTTGAAAAGGAAAAATTCGATGATTATTCTGTCACTGCGGACGAATCTTTTAAAGATTTGAATAATGGTATGAATATTTAAAACTCCTTAAATTAATATATGTACATCTTTATACGTCTATCTTTCTCTTTCAACGATAAATATATCGAGTAAAAGCTCGTCATTTGCAGCACAATTGCAGTCCATGGGAACAGGTGCTTTCTTTCTGGAGGAAAACAAAGAAAAATAGAATTGATGAGATACAAAATGCCAAATCTTTGACGAATATTTTTCAATAAAAAATCTATAATAATATCAATCAAAATCAAGAAGTATCATTTAAAAAAATAAAGGGATAGTCTTCTAAAATTAAGAAGAAAATCTTTTTGAAAAAAACAAAAAGAGGGCCTCATAAAATCAAGAAGAAAACCTTTTTGAAAAAAACAAAAAGAAAGCCTAATAAAATTAAGGAGAACCCCTTTTTAAAAAAATCAAGAAGACTGTCTAGTAAAATCCCTAAGATTTCTTCTTGATTTTTTCAAAAGGTTTTCTTTATAAAAATAATAAGAATATCTTCTTGAAAAAAAAAACCATAGAGAAATCTTATAAACTTTGTTCTAATTTACTATGTATTTATTAGGTTCAGTTTTCTCTGTGTACGCGTCTTTTACTAGCCGCTTCTTATCAAAATAAAGAGTTATTTTTTATATATTATCTATTTGGCAACACTGGTTTAAACAGCTCACGCACGTTTCGTGTTTTGTATC
The DNA here is from genome assembly GCA_932273835.1 of Sarcophaga variegata. Lineage (NCBI taxonomy): Eukaryota > Metazoa > Arthropoda > Insecta > Diptera > Sarcophagidae > Sarcophaga > Sarcophaga variegata. The sequence continues at coordinate 91,605,758 of OW026358.1, read as the reverse complement.
ACTGTCAAACATCTTCAGTTTGGTCTATAATTTAACCATGAATCGTCTTACAAACGAACAACGCTTGCAAATCCATGAATTTTATTATCAAAATGCGTGTTCTGTTAAGAAAGTTCATCGCGCGCTTCTTCCATTTTATGGTCATTTTAATCGACCCACTGAAGCGGCTATTCGGGCTATTGTGAAAAAATTTCGCACCAAATTTACATTGTTGGGCATTAAACCACCAACACGCTTACGTAGAGTGCGAACTGAAGAAAATATTGCAGCTCTATCGGACAGTGTTAATGATGACCATCAATTATCGATTCGTCGCCGTTCGCAGCGTTACTGTTACTCAATAGCGTGGACAATTTTGCGGAAGGATTTAGGTGTGAAGCCTTTCAAAATACAGCTGGTGCAAGAATTGACGCCGAACGACCTACCGCAACGCAGAATTTTTGGTGAATGGGCTCTTGGAAAGTTGGCCGAAGATCCACTTCTTTATCGAAAAATTGTGTTCAGCGACCAAGCACATTTTTGGCTCAATGGATACGTAAATAAGCAGAATTGTCGATTTTGGAGTGAAGATCAGCCAGAAGCATTGCAAAAGCTACCACTGCATCCAGAAATGTAACAGTTTGGTGCTGTTTATGGGCTGGTGGCTTCATTGGACCGTACTTCTTCAAAGATGCTGCGAATCGTAACGTAACTGTGAATGGTGAGCGCTACCGTGAGATGATATCCAACTTTTTTGCCCAAAATGCAAGAGCTTGACGTGGATGACTTGTGGTTTCAACAAGACGGTGCCACATGCCACACAGCACGCGTAACAATGGACTTATTGAGAGGCGAGTTCGGTGAACATTTTATTTCTCGTTCGGGACCGGTCAATTGGCCGCCTAGATCGTGCGATTAAACGCCTTTAGACTATTTTTTGTGGGGCTATGTTAAACCTCATGTCTATACAGACAAGTGCGCTTCAATTGACGCATTGGAAGAAGCATTTATTCGTGAGATACCGGCCGAAATGTTAGAAAGAGTATGCCAAAATTGGACTAAGCGGATGGACCTTTTGCGGCGCAGTCGCGGTCAACATTTGCATGAAATAATCTTCAATCATTAAATTATATGGACCGTACTATCGATCGTACTAAAGATTTCATGCATTTTTCTGAATTTTATGTGTTTTTTTGAAAAATTTTCCTATAGCACTTAAAAAATCACGCATTACAAAATATGTATGTGCTATCATACATACTCTTTATTAGTTTGAAAGCCTGTAACCTATCATAGTACAAATAACCGTCTTGGCTTCTCGTAATGGAGCGCTTTCGAAGTGTTCAATTTTCCATCACCCTAAATAACAAATCAGGCTGAATTTGACCGATGACATGGGTTATGTATTCGCCGTAGTCTAGTAGGTATTACGTTGACATCTTCATCTCCTTTATCGGCGACTTCCTCTCAGCAGATTTCTGACAAAAACTCTGAGAGTAAATAAAATTTCCCTGAAAAGTTTCTCAAAAGTCTGCCGTTCAGAGTCGATATTAATTGTAGGTACCGCAACTTATGTCTAAATTAATTCAGACAACATAAGTGGTGTGAGAAGCTAGGTCGTAATCCTGACTAAAGGTTTGTAATGACAAATGATGTATGTATGTACGCATGGGTTGTGGTGACTTTAACTCTTTGATTTCTTCGCATATAATTGCGGCTTAAGAAAATGCCACAAGAAACGGTTAAACGGGGGACAAATGACACGATCTTAGTGTGTAGTTAACATTACCTCGAAAGAGAAAGAGGCACTTGGGTGTCTACTAAATGGAGCATCTGGATGAACTGTCATGCATTGATATTGGCAATCTGAGTCGCTTCATCGGAAGCACTGAGTGGTTCCTGGACTTGTTTGATTCTCATAGAACTACTTTATATCTTTAGCTTAATATGATCCATAAATACATAACTTTAAAAATGTAATATACTCTATAGAATAATTCGCATTATTTAAATTAATTTTGCATAATGAAAGCTTTTAAAAACAAATTAAATTTTTGTTTAAACGTCAGCCAAATGCAAAGATTTATTTTTAAAATTTATTTTTTTTTGAATTATTTTTTGACGATTTTCATTAATATTGAGTTGCTTGGGTAATTATTTATTTGAGTTTCCATGCCAATATGTATGTATACGATGCAATTTCATTGTTGTTGCCATTAATTAAAATAAATCTTAATAATTGCATACAGGATTCACAGGCTTGTATATAATTAATTGAATTTGAGTCCATTTGAGTTCACATATTTAAATCGAGATTCATATATTGTATTACAAATAAGAAATTAAATATCGCATGAAAATGTGTGTTTTTTATAACATATTGTTACTGATGGAAGTGTTACTTAGTCATGTACATAGGTTGTAGTCAATAGAAACCATTTACACAGTGCGACAGTCAAAATACACCCAGCTAGTGACATAGTGTAGGTTGTGAGTTTTGTTGAGTAGAACTCAAAAATGTTTTTTTTTATATTCTTCGAACCCTCCAAACTTGTTTTATTTGACAAAAACTGTATTTTTGATCTTTTCACACGAAATTATTGATTAGCCAAATATTATTCAACCTATTTTCAAAATCAAAAGTTTTGATGAGCCTTTAAAAAGGTATACATAAACACATGGTTCAAGCTTGCATGCTATGAGTTTTGATCGGGTAAACTTGGAAAATATGATTTTATTCTAATTTTTTCAAGTTTATCTATTCTTAATTGCAAAATTAAATTAAAAACGATAAAATAAGTGATGACATTCTGAAAGTGCATTATCTTCCTAACAGATTGACACTTCGTTTGATCAAATCGGACAAAAATAACGATCTTCACCGATAGCTTCAAGACGGAATGTGGAATTGGATCTGGTATCTATTCCGATAAACTACACTGTGGGGCTCATGCCATTACTTAACCACGAACATGCTGTACATATGTTGGAACCGGGGACCTACTACCTTTGAACTTCATCATAAATGTGGACAGTTAAGCAACAATCAAAGCGTCAAACTAATGGACGTCAGGAGTTGCACAGACCGTATGCGTCGACACAATACCCGCCTCTATTGGATTCCGGGCTACTGTTGCATAGAGGGAAACGAGTAGCAATGGACAACGGAAGAACCAGTTCACTACTTGAGTTCGACAATAGAACGGTTGGCAAACTAGCAGGAATTCTAACACTGCGTATTGGCAGTTTCGCTGACAGGCGCTGTCTGTCCAACCACGTTTACTGCAGAAGTTGCCATGAAGCTTATGAAACGGAACCGGTACAACACCTCTTATACCCTGCACTGCAGACCAGATGTCAACGCCATTCGTGCTCATCATACAGGAAAAGCCATTTGAAATTCTACACTAGAAAATGTAGAATTCATTGAGTATTCCAATCTTTGAAGAAAAAAAAATAAATAAATTGGTTTTAATGTGATCATCCTTTAATTCATCAGAACAGAAGTCATTGGTTTTTGGGTGATAGAACGTTTGTAGATCTAGACATGGTGAAGATCGATGTCATCCGGAATTTGGGTTAGTTTAAACTTAACACTAAAACCATATGGGGCATCGGGGTGAACGCGCCTGCAAGTTCCCCCTTAAAGAAATATTTTTTACTTACGCTAAACTTACTGGTGTTATCCCATTGTGCAAGTCAAATGATATGGGTTGAATAAATACTTGCCGACAGCATGTTGAAATTCTTACGCCTGTTCGAGAGAGTTTACAGTATGTTTCGAAACCTGTGGGCTGTCATAGGTTCAGCTGCTTTTGCCATTCGCATATAACTTACTTAATTCCTACTTATATGGCTGTAAAATTTTACAAACTATAATGCAGAACTTATATACAAAATATCCGAATAGAAACATGGGTTTAAAAAGATGTTAACGACAACCATGAGTCTTAAAAGTACATAACATAATATAATCAAGATTACATTATTACATTGCATAACAATCAGGCAAGATTACGAGCTAGTTTCTCACACCACTTATGTTGTGTGTGTTAAATTTTAAAAATGAGTGGCGGGACCTACATATTTTTGAGAAACTTTTCATGGCAATTTTTATTTACTCGCAAAGTTTTTGCCAGAAATCTGCTGAGATGAAGTCGCCGAAGAAATACTTTTTGTATTTTGTTTTGATGTCTGGCCTGGGCCTTACGTTTAATAAGCCAACACACTACCTACTGGACTACGGCGACGTACATACGGTAGGGCTTTCAAGCATTTTTTTTTAATTTCTTAAACACTGCACTACTATTTCCAGTATTTATGTATCCCCCATAGCAAATGGAATGCTGCATTTTGTTTCGAAGACGTATACAACCGTTTGACCGCACTTAATTTATTGCTCTTAGTATTTCCTGTCTAACGATGTGTAACAATGTAACTGTTATTGTTTCTTTTAAAATTTCAAAATTGGTTCAAAAAAGTGTTTGCGAACTTCTTAGACATGAGGCTGAGATTGAAACTCCATCCCAGACATCTCGAAAGAAACTAGACTTTCTCTCAACAGGCTTCTGATCAAAACTCTGTAGGTATATAAAATTGCCATGAAATCCTCAAAAATCTGTCGTTCTAGCTGGATCGTAATCCTGCTTAAATCCTGTTGTAAAGACCAATTAAATAAGTTAAGTAAGTAATTTTATATGAATAAAGAATTATTCAAAGTTTAGCTTGCCGGTTTGGTTTTACTTTAAATGACTTTGTAATACCCAGAGAAACTCTGTTAGTGCTCTTCCTATAAGATAAGCACTCGAACTCATGCCCCAGAAAATATAGAACTTCATTGAGTATTAGAATATGTGTAAGCAAAAGATAGATTTTATAGATTAGATTGATACTTATTGAGGAGGCGTATGAAACAAGCTCTTTAATTCGTTTTTTATAATTCCTAATTGGCACTTAGTCGCCGTTGTCTAGTAGGTAGTGTTTTGGCTTATTAGACGTAAAGCCAGGGTTCAAATCTCAGGTCAGATATCAAAACGAAATACAAAAAATATTCCTTCGGCGACTTCCCCTCAGGAGATTTCTGGCAAAAACTCTGAGACTAAATAAAAATTGCCATTAAAAGTTTCTCAAAAAATCTGTCGTTCGGAATCGACTTTAAACTGTAGGTCCCACCTCTCACATATAAAACTAACGCACACAACATAAGTGGTGTGAGAAACTAGGTCGTAATCCTGACTGCAGGGTTGCAATGACCAATTATGTATGTGTAATTAGCACTTTTGGCATTAATACTACACCTTGTTATTAATTAGGAAATAACTTCGTTATTGTTTTCTCCTATTTTAACATTAACTTTGGCGACTAAGCTTCTAGGTACGTATAAAACTGTTATTTTTTGTTTGAAGAGCGTTTTTAAAAAGTGTACTAAGTTATGAATGAAAAGTTAAGAAAAATGCTGATTGCGGCTTAGAGTTTTATGACAACTGATAAGATTATATGCTACGGATAATTTAGCGTTCTATTAGCAGCCAAAAAGTGGACAAACAGATCACATACATATACACATAATTGGTCTTTACAACCCTTTTGTCAGAATTACGACCTAGTTCCTCACACCATCCATGTTGTATGTGTTAGGTTTATACATGAATGTAGGGGCCTACAGTTTAAAGTTGATTCCGAAACACATGTCAATTTTATTTAAACTCAGAGTTTTTGGCAGAAATCTATTGATGGGACGTGGACTACGAAATACTTTTACGTATTTCGTTTTGTATGAAATGTCTGACCTGGGGCTTGAACCGTGGCCTCACGTCTAATAGTCTAGACTACGACGACTACAGATGAGTTAAGGAAAAACTTAACAGAGTCTATCGACCCTGAATAAAATGCTTATGAAAAAACTAAAAAACTTATACACAAAGCCCAAATCGCGTTAGTAGTTTGCGTTAGTACTTAAACGAAGCTATTAAAGCCAATGAATTATTCTCTGGAACAATTTTGAAACTTCAGTTACTTACAGCTGTGCATTTTGACTTTTATGTATGTTTTATTGTTCTTTTTAAATAATTGATTTGAATTTATCTGTGTTGTAACTTTCATGCTCTTTTTATGTACATGTAAAGTAACAAACTCTATCAGAAACATACCACTTGTTTGCACAACAGAATTCAAGGCTACAGTACAGAGTCGCATTTGAAAATAGAAAAAGTTATTGAAGCATCGTTACTGGAGCAAATTCGGATGGATGGTGATTGGCTTTTGCGGTGATGTGATGATGTTGCCTGTCTGTATCATGGTACCAACCATATAATATATTTGATTAATATTTAACAAGTTTGTCACTTATAGACAAACAACTTTCGATAAAAGCTTTGCTTGTTGTCAAAACATGAACTAAAAAAGGAAAACCGAAGTATATTTAAAAGAAAGTATTCCAACCAAAAAATAAAAATTTTACCACGAGAAGATCAAGAAGCAAAATATAAACTTTCTAATAACTTGAAATTATTTGAACATTCAGTAATAAATAATGATTTATGTCTTCTGGAAATATGTCATGGTATTGCATTGTATTTCAATTATATTTTTATTGATTCCATGTCTAGTGTACCATAGATTCCAAATTTCTGAGCTTCATTATGTAAGACAGCTGTATTTCAATGACAACTGACGTTGCTAATAAGCTATATGTTCGATTCTTTTCTTTGTCATATTTTTAAATCGATATATCACAAGGTTGTGTGATATAGCCTACTGGACGACATAACATAACATAACAACATTACAACCCTTCAGTCAGGATTACGGCTTATCTTCTCATAAGCCAACACACTACCTACTATACTACGGCGACTTCTCACACACAATTTGTTTCATTTGGATTTACAAATAGGAAGTGTATAAGGATACACCAGATACAAGAGATCGATGACAATTATCGATGATATCTCGCACACAATTTGTTTCATTTAGATTTACATATAGGAAGTATTTCAGGATACAGCAGATACAAGAGATCGATGACAATTATCGATGATATATCATACACAATTTGTTTTATTTAGATTTACAAATAGGAAGTGTATAATGATACACCAGATAGAAGAGATCGATGACAATTATGGATGGTATCCCATACACAATTTGTGTCATTTTGATTTACAAATAGGAAGTGTATAAGGATACACCAGATACAAGAGATCGATGACAATTATCGATGATATATCATACACAATTTGTTTCATTTGGATTTACAAATAGGAAGTGTATAAGGATACACCAGATACAAGAGATCGATTACAATTATTGATGATATCTCACACACAATTTGTTTCATTTAGATTTACATATAGGAAGTATTTCAGGATACAGCAGATAGAAGAGATCGATGACAATTATAGATGATATCTTACACACAATTTGTTTCATTTAGATTTATATATAGGAAGTGTTTCAGGATACACCAGATACAAGAGATCGATGACAATTATCGATGATATATCATACACAATTTGTTTTATTTAGATTCACAAATAGGAAGTGTATAAGGATACACCAGATACAAGATATCGATGACAGTTATCGATGATATATCATACACAATTTGTTTTATTTAGGTTTACAAATAGGAAGTATATAAGGATACACCAGATAAAAGAGATCGATGACAATTATCGATGATATATCATACACAATTTGTTTTATTTAGATTTACAAATAGGAAGTGTATAAGGATACACCAGATACAAGAGATCGATGACAATTATCGATGATATCTCGTATACAATTTGTTTCATTTAGATTTACATATAGGAAGTGTTTCAGATACAGCAGATAGAAGAGATCGATGGAAATTATCGATGATATCTCACCCACAATTTGTTTTATATAGATTTACAAAAGGAAGTGTTTAAGGATACACCATATAATAGAGATCCATGACAATTATCGATGATATATCATACACAATTTGTTTTATTTAGATTTACAAATAGGAACTGTTTCAGGATACACCAGATACAAGTGATCGATGACAATTATCGATGATATCTCGTATACAATTTGTTTCTTTTAGATTTACATATAGGAAGCGTTTAAGGATACACCAGATACAAAAGATCGATGACAATTATCGATAATACTCACACACAATTTGTTTTATTTAGATTTACATCCAGAAATAGGCACCATGACTGAAGTTGATTTTTCGTTGATAATTAGGGTCAGTTGCCATTTTGATAAGAGAATTTCATTATTTGCATGTGCTGTTGGTATTGTGGATTGACAACTATTTTGAGATATATTGATATATATAGTTTAACAGATCAAGAGATTTCTGACAAAAACTCTGAGAGTAAATAAAATTTTTTCATGAAAAATTTCTCACAAAATCTGTCATTTGGAGTCGACTTTAAACTGTAGGTCCCGGCAGTCATGTACAAAATTAACACACGCAACATAAATGGTGTGAGAAGATACATCGTAATCCTGACTAAAGTGTTATAATGACCAATGATGTATGTATATAGGATGTGTGATGTAAGGACCTAGGTTGTAATCTTAACGGAAAGCCAATAGTATATTCCGCTCCTACTATACAAAGAAGATAAGTCGATACAGATTAAATTTATTTTCTTTTAACGTATTTAAAACCAAACGAGAAGGGCAAGGGAAACTTTGAAAAATTCTTTACAGGAATTCAAAAACAGTTAAAAAAATGCTTTTTTTCTGCACGTAAAAAGAGCCTACCCAAATTGGCACAGTAGAGTAAATAGACCATCTACTATTTTGTGTGTGTTTTGTGCTGGACGAGTCATCGGTACATATATATTTGAAAACGACTTTGGCCAGGCAAACACTATAGACCGATAATTATCAGATATATTTTGTCGTGAATAGGATGATCTGGACTCTAAGGACATGTGATTTCGAAAAGACGTCACTACGTGTCACATAGTTCACAGCAAATTGGAAATTCTGGATGAAAGCTTTGAGATTTGATATTGGTCACCGAGATCGTGCGATTTCATTACGTTAACCTTTTTTATTTATTAATTACAATACAATTACAAATTGTATATAATTATGTACGAGACTAACTTCGATCATATGATCAGTGCAGTGTAACAGACCAGGGTTTCTAGATAGACTAGCAAACTATACATTACCCTACCAAGGTACTCTGACATTTTCGTGTGTTGTTTTCTTAAGTCACAGGTGCATGCGAATAGCTCACAAGACACAGTGGTTCTCAAAGCCAACATAATCTATTTCATCGGTGAAATTCAACCTGATTTTACCGCCACAGTTATTGAAAATTGAATATTTCGGATGCGCTCCACCCAAAGAAGGCACGTTTATACGATATTCTACAGATAATGACATCAATAAGTCTTTTAAACGAATAAAAAATGTTGATAATATCTGACACACACTTTTAAGGTAGGAATCCCTATATTACAAGTAACTGATTGGCAACTGTGCCCTTTACTATCTTATTTTACATACATACATACATAATCGGTAATTACAAATCTGCTGAGAGGAAGTCGCCGAAGAAAAGCTTTTTGTATTTTGTTTTGATGTCTGGCCTGGGGCCCGAACCCTGGCTTTCCGTCTAATAAGCCAACACACTACCTACTAGACTGTTTTATGTCTTGCAAATTCGTGATCTTTCTGTGTAGTGTTGTTCTTTTATTTCTCAACACTGTTTCGTTCCAACTCTCGTACTTTCTGATGCTTTTTTATTTCGCTTTAGTCAGGATTACGACCTAGCTTCTACACCATCGGTGTTGTGTGTGTTAAATTTATACATGAATTGCATACCCTACAGTTTAAGTGTGATTGCGAAAGACAGATTTTTTGAGAAATTTTTCATGGCAATTTTTTATTTATTCTCAGAGTTTGTGCCATAAGACTGCTGAGAGGAGGCCGCCGAAGAAATATTTTTTCCAATATTTCGTTTTATTCGAGATGTCTGGGCTGGTATTTGGCCTTACGTCTAATAAGCCAACACACTACCTTTTAGACAACTGCGACCTGTCCACGTAACAGTATATGTATTTCGTTTGGGTTTTTTGAATTCCTTAGTTCGTCCTACTATTTAAAATGCCCTGAGCATGTTTACATATGTCCTTGCAACCTTCAACCTCTTCTTAGAGTTGCATGTAAAAATGTAATTTCCTTAGCGAATGTTCTTCTTGAATGTGTTTCATAGAGTTTTTTAGGACAGTGCACTGCGAAATGTACGAATTTAGTTCTCTTTACTTTCACTTTTGCTTTGTAACCTCATCATTTATTTTCAATAGAATTTTATTTATTTTCCTTTTATAATCCTTGATCTACTAATAGATTTCCTTAACTTATTATGTGCATTTTAATGTACATAATACTTGTTAAGTTATTAATAAATCCTATTATTAAACATTACTTCTGATCTTAAAATCTAATAACAGCATAAAATATTTATCACTCTTGTTCATACTTCTATATACGTATATTGAATAAATAAATGAACAAACATTTTAAAATTACACACATGCTGTCAAGTTTGTTGACATTAGTGTCAAAACAAAATAAACCAATAACTTAATATGATTGTATTAATTTATAAGATATCAAGCAAACCTATAAAATAAACGTTGTAATGTTACTAAGGGGACAGACAAAAATACGAAATAATAAGGTCCCCTCACTTTGTGAAATCGTATAAAACCATGGAATAATTAAATTGCATTGAAAATTTATACAAAAATGTTGGTAAGTCTGGACAGGACATTCGCAGATTCTATCATACTTTTTTTAACTTGCTTCTACTGTGTGTAAACATACTTTTACGGGTTACTAGTATATATGTCTTTATGCCGACATACATAATTAGTCATCACCACGCTTTAGCTAGGATAACGAACTAGCTTCTTATACCATTTGTTGTGCGTTAATTTTATACATGAGTGGCGCAACCTACATTTTAAAGTCGAATCAGAATGACAGATTTTTTTGAGAAACTTTTCATGACAATTTTATTTACTCTCAGAGTTTATGCCAGAAATCTGCTAAGGGCAATCACCGAAGGAATATTTTTCAGATTTCGTTTTGTTGGAGATGTTTGACCTGGTGTTTGAACAGTTCCTTCACGTCTAATAAGCCAACATACAGTAAGACCCGACTTAACGCTGGTTCAGTATTGGGATTTCCCTAAATCGCACACTGTATTGTTATTTGTTGTATATGTGTGCAAATGAAACGGCCATGCACCAACCAAAAGCGGTGCAGTATATGGCGACGGTGTATACTATGTATCTTTTTCAACGCTTTTTTGTTAGTCTGTCCAGAATAAAGATTCCAACTGAATTTTCCGAAGTCGCAATCACAGTACGAACGCTGTTTCGTTTAGCGCTGGAACTTATTGGAACATATCCCCCGCGTTAAGCGGGTTCTTTCTGTACTGACTACTAAACTACGTCGATTTCAATAAATGTGGCATACAGATGATAAAGTCTTCGTAGTCTAGTAGGTTGTTGCCTTATTAGACAAGAGTCCGTGATACAAACCCCAGCTCGCGCATCTTGAACAAAACGAAAAATGAACAAATATTTCGTCAATAAATAAAATTGCTATGAAAAGTTTCCAAAAAAATCTTTCATTAGAATCGACTCTAAATTGTATCCACTATTGGATACAATTAACACCCTTGACATGAGTGGTGTGAGAAACTAGATTGTAATCCTGCAAATAGTTTTGTAGTGACCAGTTAAGCAGGTACTAAAGTGTATAGTATCATGTCGACGTTGACAAGAAGTATGGATGGAAATTTGCCAGTTGGACGGCTCTCTTTGTTCTTTGAAATTTTCTAAAAATCCAGATGGTATTCTGTAGTACTTTCTCTTTGACTTTACGTACGCAAATCCTTATCGCAAATCCTTATCTAAGATATATATGTGTAAAAAATGTAAGAGTAATTTTTTTCGAAATACATACATACATACATAATTGGTCATTACAACCCTTCAGTCAGGATTACGACCTAGTTTCTCAAACCGCTCATGTTGTGTGTGTTAATTATTTCATACAAGAGTGGTGGGACGTACAGATTAAAGTCAACTCCGAACGACAGATTTTTGAGAAACTTTTCATGGCAATTTTATTTGTTCTCAGATTTTTTGCCAGAAATCTTCTGAGAGGAAGTCGCCGAAGAAATATTTTTCATATTTTCGTTTTGATATCTGGCATGGTGTTTGAACTGTGGCCTTGCGTCTAAGAAGCCAACACACATCAAATAATAATTATAATGTGAATGATTTAGACTATTACAATAGGGTTCGCATGATCTCATGAAATTTTGATGGAGGAAGGATTATGGTGTAGTCAGGACTGTCTTATAGCTTCAAATCTTATTACTTCCTTCTGTACCACTAGAATGAAATTAAATTTTATTTGAAACAAATCTAAATTGAAGGACAAACTGCTATCAAATGCACATCTGTGACTGAATGTCGAAAATTTGAAAGAAAAGTTATTTTGTGTGAATATTTATTAAACCAAAACACAATGAAATTTGCAGCACAAAATGACAGAAAATAAAATAAATTCAAAATAATGTAAAACAGGGTAATTGCAACAGCTGTGACTTTTTTTCTATTCGCTATTATAACCAACTAAAAATTCCATGCAAAATGCCAAAAAAGAAATATTTTTGTTGCACTTTTATTGTGCGTGGTATTGTTTGATGTGTCAATGACTAAATAAATCGGCAGGTCCTGATGGCCTTCCCGCTGAATTTTCTAACACCGAATGTAATGAGTTGGTAGGGCGCTTGCACCAGCTTATTTACAAAATATGGTTGAAGGCAAGTATGCCCAACGATTAGAACCTTAGTGTCCTCTGTCCTGTCCTCAAAAAGGGAGACCCTACGATATGTGTCAACTGAAGGGGTATAAGTCTTCTCCCAATCTCTTATAAGGTTCTTACAGTCGTATTATGTGAACGACTGAAGCCACTCTTCAAAACACTGATTGGGCCTTATCAGTGCGGCCTCAGACCTGGCAAGTCCACCATCGACCAGATCTTCACACTCCGCCAAATCCTAGAGAATACCCACGAAAAACAAGTCGACACACACCATCTTTTTGTGTACTTTAAGGCTGCCTTTGATAGCCCCATAAGGGATCGTGTTTTTGCCACTATGATTGAGCTCGGTATACCTGCGAAGCTGATAAGGCTATGCAGAATGACGTTGCGCAATTCCTGCAGCTCCGTCAAGGTAGGAATGGACCTCTCCGAGCCTTTTGATACCGTGCGAGGTTTCAGACAAGGCGACCCCTTATCATGCGACCTCTTCAACTTCGTCATGGAGAGTGTTCTGCGAACAGTGGCACTATTTTTCAAAAAAGTGTCCAGTTGCATGCGTACGCTGACGACATTAACATCATAGGGCATACCAGCGAGGTATTACTGCTGCCTTTAGTGCTGTTGAATGGAAGTCTACTAAGTGGGTCTGGCAGTAAATGAGGGCAAAACAAAGTATATGTTATCGACAAAAAGAGACGTGTGGCGTATTGATTCTTAGATTATGGTCGATAACTATACTTTTAATACAGTCAAGGAATTTATTTATCTTGGCTCCGCCAAAAATGATGTCAGTATGGAGATCAAGCGCAGGATCAGTCTTGCCAACATGTGGTACCCGAGCTTCTTTATGGCACAGAGGCATAGACCCTATTAAGCACTGATGCAGCAGCCTTGAGAGTATTCGAGAGAAAAGTACTACGTAAAATCTTCGGTCCAGTGCGAGTTGGCAATGATTTTCGCATTCGGTTCGAGCTATAGGAGCTCCTCAACGACATAGCCGTTGTGCAGCGTATTAATATCCAGCGGCTGCGCTGGCTCGGCCATGTCTTTCGAATGTAGGAGGATGCTCCGACGAGACGTTTATTTGATGCGGGGATCTGCGGAAGTTGGCGAAAAGGATGACATGTATGAGTTGGAAGGACCAAATCGAGGAAGCCATCTCATCGTTTGGTGTGACCAACTGGTGCAAGAACCAGAGGCACCTGGAAGGATGTGTTGGGGCAGGCCGACATCCGTAAATTCAATTAAGTAAGAAGGTAAGTCAATAACTAAATTGCATGACCTTTCAGCGAATATAGAAATGCTTACACAATTGTTAACGTTTGTATTGAGGAATATAGTGTGGCAATAATTGTAGTAATAAAGGACGTTGCCATTGGATAAAGATTCCTGTCTTGTAAAATTATAAACAAATGATTACGCAGTTGAGTGAATAAAATTTGCCACGAAAAGTTACTCAAAAAATTTGTCATTCGCAGTCGACTTTAAACTGCAGGTCCTGCCACTGATGTGCAAAATTAACACACACAACACACTGACTGAAGGGTTGTAATGACCAATTATGTTATGTAAGTGTGATTATAATGCAATAGCATTCCACAAATATAAATTCAATTATTTTTAATTCCACAATTTCCATTACATGGTAAACAAAAAATTTCCATAAATTTATGGCCGCAATTATCTTCTCTAAAAAAATACAAAAAGTGAATGGAAAAAAACTCATCGACAGAAAAAAAAATTAAACTTTTCTCCAACATTTATTATGATGTAAAACATGAAATAAGTAAAGACTATTGAATTTCAAAATAAAAAACTAAAAAAAAACAAAACACAAAAATTTTTATAAACAGTGTGCAATAAAAGTATGAAGGAAGTATACATCACTACCAACTGTATTGGAGAAAAGAATACTCGCCCTCGTACTATATGTAACTACACAGTCATTTCAATTGAAAAAATACTCATACTTTTTATTACATGCTGTGCTTTGTATTGCATATGATTGATGTTGCATTGGGAATGTGTTGGGACAAGAAATGATTTTGAAATCATTATCATATAGCTAAAAAATTTATCGTTATTTTGAAAGACAATGAACATTGAAAACAAGTAAGTTTTGGAAATAAGGTGAGATGAAACGCAACAGCTATATAGAGTTTAACAGTGATGAATGGCATAAATATTCAAAATATAAATAGATAAGAGTTGGACTCCATACAGTAGTTGCTTATCCCTTCGGGCATCATATTGCTTAATTTCTCCCATTTTACAATCGTTATAGTTGCCATAGTCGAGTATGTAGTACATCAGCTTATTCGACTTCAGCCCACAGTTCAAATCCCAGGTCAGACATCTCCAACAAATTGAAATAAAACAAATATTTTCCCGGTGGTTTCCTTTTAACAGATTTCTAACAAAAACTCTGAAAACAAAAAAATTGCCACGAAAAGTTTCTCGAAACTATGGCTTCCGGGGTCGACTTTAAACTTTATATTTCGCCACTTATGTAAAAAAAATTAACATACACAACATAAGTTGTGTGAGAAGCTAGGTCGTAATCCTAACCAAAGGATTGTAATGTTCCAATTATATATAATCGTCCTACAGGGAATTCAGAATCCATTGATTCAGTATCAGAGATCAGCAATGAGTATTCAAAAAGATGAGTAGAATCGAATCATACTCATAATTTCTGATATTGATACGCATTTATACCTATTTTAACATCATACTCAAACTACTCATATTCAAAGTTTAAAGTACTCATCGTACTCGTATTTAACAAAACGCATGATGTTGTTGATTTCGACTCCAGATGACTCAACATTTACAAGAATCACAAAATAAGTATGATTCGCGTGCGAACACTACAATACTCAGTAGAAGGTTAAGTGCTTGCTTTGCTTGCTGTCTTTGTCTTTTTTTTTTTTTTTTTTGTAAATGCAACAAAAACTACGACTGTAAATTTTGATGAATGATTCGAATCACTCGAATCATTTATGAGTATTATAATTAGTTTTCTAAATGTATGAATCTGAAGGAGTAGGCGTATAAATCAAACATATTTCGAATGTTATGAGTTTGATGTCAACGTTGTACTCGTACTCATTGCAACCTGTACTTATAAATCAATGTTGTAGTGAGTACGAATGAATCAGAGCAGTTGAATTTCAATACTGTTAAATCACTCATACTCAAAATTTCATGAGTACTTATGAGTAGCGAAAAAACGATTCATCTCTGTTCAGTATACAACTAACCATCATCCGTTCATTAAAGAAACGAAAAGACAGCATTTCACAAACCACAACTTGACGAATTTTGAGTCATGATTTGGGCCTGAACATGTACGAAAAAACTCAACTGATCCAAAAACTCTAGCTAAATGATCATAGAAGATGATGAGTTTTCGTTGATAGGAAAAATCATCTGCAGTAATAAGGCCCGTTTATAAAATATAATAATATAAAATTTCGACATGATATCCAAAAACGTCCAATGTATCCCGAAGAATTCACTATTTTGTATGGATTTTGGGCTGTCGCGTTCAACCTTTAAGAACGACATTGGCTAGCTTATCTCTTCTACAGCGAGCTCTATAGGCTGATGATTACCAATCTCTTTTAGCCTGAATTGAATGATCTGAACATCAACGTAATATGGTTTTAAAACGATTGCACTACGTGCCACACAGCTGATGCCATATGGAATATTCTAAAATTGCGACTTAAGGACTTGAGGACTTGAGTTATTTCCAGAGGAGGTAATGTGAACTGGTTACCGAGAGCATGTAATTTAACACTTTAGACTTTTTCTTGTAGGATTTTCTAAATTTGCAGGTGTTTGCCAATAAGTTTTAAACCGAGGCGTTGCACATTGGGGTTTTTAATGCCTAAAATGGAAATTAAATCGAAGGAGCTTTCCTGGTTGCTTATTTTAACTTTTTTTGCTTTATTTCGCTTAAAGAAGATAAATCCAGAATTAAAAAATCATGACCTGAAATGCATAAGGGCCTAACAACAAAAAAATTCAAAATTGACATTTTGATTGATTCTGATGTACTGCTTCAAAATATATGTTCTGATAAAATTTTATAATCCTACTCTCAAAGATATCAGATAACCACATTAAATTAGAATTGAACATAGAAATGTTAATACAAATTAGAATAAATCATTTTGAGTATCAAACAAGCTTTCATATCATTTGGTTTTTTCCTCTCCTGTAAAATTTTGAAAAGTGTTGTTACGCCCTTCTGCATTTTGGGTGATGATATGTTACTAGAATTTTTTTGAAGCTACTTTTTTATAAAATAAGTTAACTTATTTACTACATGTATAAATGCTACATTATTTGCTAAAATAAAACAAAAATAAATATTAAAACATTGTAAAAAAACATATGTATTTGTTACCTATTATGTCATCACATTGATTGATTGTGTGATTGTGTGATTGTGTGTCATCATCCCTGACATCTATTTCATCATCATCTAGATTTAAATCAAATATCAGTAAACGCTTTGCCTCTATAAGCGAATTATGAGGGGTTTTTTCTTTTAATTTTCTCATATTTGATATGACAGGATCCGAAGTAATTAATAATCTTTTACTCATGAGCTTCTCCGAGAAACATAAATGCAAACATCCACTGTATTGTGTTGCTTTTCATTAAAAATAGGTAATTAATAGAGAAAAATTATTTAGGTGCACAAATATATTTTAATTTTTTAATCAGGTGCAACAAATTTTTTTTCTATTATTATACAAGGTGTTTTAGGTTTAAGAAAAAAACTGTTTGCTTAACTCTTCTTAACTCACCGCTATTTTTCTATATATGCTACAAAAATTGCACATTTATAGACCTTCACACAAAAATTTTTTAAAAATATCAAAACTATATAAACTTAAAAAACAACGAAGCAAATATAATGTCATTCACCTGTTGTTGAAGGCTCCATATTTTTTTTTAATATTTTTACTTATAAACTTGCCGAAAACTAATTTTGAAAATTAATTTTTAGTATTTTCACGAAAGATTAAAAATCTTTAAAAAACACAAACTTCAAAAAGACGTAGTAATGTGACGGTACTTGCTAGAAAAACATTTTTTAGTGATGCAGAATTTTGTGTACTTTTAGCTCATGTAAAAAAGTATTTAGTACTCAAGCATGCCATTTTTTAATTAATTCCCATTTTAGGCATTAAAAACCCTAATGTGCGTTGGTCAAAATAAAATTTTTCCTTTGCTTAGTTTTTTTTCAATCATGATTCGTTTACAAAAGAATCAAATTGACTATTGAGCCTATGGCTTTATTTTATTAAGCAATTCACTAGAACTGGCCTGTCCTGACATTAATAATCAATTAAAAACAATAACAAAAAACAGTTTAATCATATCTTCTACTTAAGCTTTCTGCTTTAATTCCTTTAATAATTTATTAAATGTCATCAATTGTTCTTAATTATACGTTTAATTGTTTTAATTGTTTTATTAAATCCAAACGATTTAATTTAATTTCAGATTTAATTTCAGTATCATATGTTTCACTTTGTAACCATAAGAATAATGTGCATACATATGTACATAAGTACGTGCATATAAATATGCACATACGTACGACTTATGATAGATTAAATTTATTACACAATTTTTACCGCAATTTAATAATGAGAATATGTTGTTATTATTGGTTAAATATATGTATCGTGTAAATATTACAATTTCTTTGTTGTTGTACCTACAATTGTAACAACTTTCAGTCGGTAAATTCATGTTTAAGAAATTTTATAAATTGAAAAACTTCATAAGAAGCTTAAGGGCTGACAATGTTATTTGCCCATCTGTGTAAATTCAAAGATAAAAGCATTGAGTTATTCTATCGGGTGGTTCGGTTTAAATTTGAAGCATCGGTTATATCGAATCTGGCAATAATTATGTCGTTCTACTCTGTCACAAAATTCATTATATTATCTTCACTGAA
Source organism: Sarcophaga variegata (assembly GCA_932273835.1). Lineage (NCBI taxonomy): Eukaryota > Metazoa > Arthropoda > Insecta > Diptera > Sarcophagidae > Sarcophaga > Sarcophaga variegata. Next base: position 91,586,941 of record OW026358.1, on the reverse strand, counting down.
CGTAATGAATCGATTTACGAGCAACGTTAATACGTTAACGTATTGGGCGGACGAGAAACTGCACTGTGATGCCGATTTAACCAAAAACAGCATTTTTACGGATGAAACTCGTTTTCATGGTTGGCAAAATTGTCGCATTTGGTGTTCAGAAATCCCACACGTAGTCTTACAGACGCCAATGTACCCTTTACGACTGATTGTTTGATGCGGCTTTGTCTGAAAATGAGAACGGCGCAACCACTACGGCCATTGGAGATACCTATCGCACTATGATAACCGATTTTTTTGTACCCGCTCTTCATGGTATTGATGTGAACAATGTTTGGTTTCAACAGGATGGTGCAAGTTGTCACGCATATCATTCCAAACGATTGATTTATTGCGTCAAACGTTTGATGGCCGCTTAATTAGGCGAAATGGTGATGTCAATTGGCCTTAATTTTTGTTTGTGTTGGCGCTGACATCTGACATCGTATTTTCATAGTATTAGGATGGTGAATAAATTTTTTGGTTTCATTTGTAGAAAAGTTCTATTAAGTTCGAATGCTTTTTGAGGCATAAGGGGATCATGCTCTATTAGATCAAAATACAGAAGATTATTTCGACGGTTCAAAGACAATGAATTTGTTGCACAAAATAAGGAACATGGAAGACCAGAAATAAAGTTTGAAGATGCTAAATTGCAAACAATATTAAATGAGACCAGTAGCAGCAGTGTTAAATATTGTCCAACAAATAATTTCTTACCGTTTAGGTTAGGTAAGGTTAGAGGACGTGTACTTGTCAATTAAGACAAGTACAGTACCCGGAGGTGGAATTGACCCTTTGTACAACATCCTAGTTCCTCGAACCTCTTATGTGGTGTGTGCTAATACGTACAAAAATACGTTTATATTACTCAACGAATTGTTATTGGCGGTAATAAATGGATTTATTTTCAGAATTCTAAAGGGAAAGAAGCATGTGTTAATCCGGGACACCGATTAACTTCGGCTGCAGGTTAGGTTAGGTCGGAATGGTAGCTATGATATCAAAAGGCTCACTTGAGCATGCATAGCGGCCCGTGGTGATGTGAACACAGTCTCTGTACTGACCAAGTAATCAGGAAAGAGGAAGAAGTTGGTTAGCGCAAGGGCTGCACATCAAAAGCACGAGAGCCAAATAACCTATATCTGCACCTCGCAAGAGATGGGCACTGACAAAGAAAGCGGATAACAGTCTCCTCTTCCTCAATGGATCAGCATTCACCACATTCGGCTGCAGAACTAAATCGATTTGTCATTAAACAAGACCGTATGTCTGGTGGGATTAGAGAAACGTTCTGCCATCAAAAACCGATGGCATCTTTTTCGGAGTGCAGGGTACTTACATAAAAGATATTGTAGCGATTCCATTTCTTCCACGTACTGGCAGCTTCTGCAGTAATCCAAATGGTGCAGACAGAGCTTGTCAGCAAAATTGCCAATGGTACAGTGACTCGTTAGCATTCCTGTTAGAGTGCGAACCGTTCTATTGCGAAATCAAGTAGTTCCTTGGTTTTCCTACTGTCTACTGATGGACACAGCAGTTTTGAAATTCAATAACCAGGTATGTTGGACCACCTAGTGTTTGTTGAATTCCATGCTGCTTCTTCCAATTTGGAAAATTATTATTGTAGGAACGCCTCCTCTAACGTTCCCTCTATCGCCTCCTCCTCAGACATCTCCAATAACTTTTGTCTGCCTTTTCGTTTCCCTCTATGTCACAGTGGCCCGGAACCCAGTAGATGCAGATCTTGAGTCGATGTATGCGATGTATAGAATCCATGCAACTCCTGATGTCATTTGATTTTACGTGGTGGGATCTTAGTGTTTTGATTGCTGCTTGTCTGTCCACACATATGATCAAGTTCGCCGGTTCCCTGGTTTCAAACATGAGTACAAAGTGTTTAATAACAAAAATCTGTTCCTGAAATACGTTGGCTTGCCTACATAGTCTGTATGAAACGTCCAATGCCAGTTTATCGAAATAGATCAGTTCCAAGTACTCCGGCTATGTAATAGACCTTATAAGTGTCCCATAGAACGCATCGAATAAATTTTGTGGTATAATTTTTCAAAATTAAAATAAACTTGAATAAGAATTAAATAAACTTGTATACCAATATGAAGAGAACAACTGTTATGGTATGTTGGTAGCTTTGTTTACCTTAACCACAAAAAAGCTATAAAAGAACCACTCGAATTGGAAATGCAAAAACCTGTAGATAAATCCACACAAAACTAAAATAAAAATATAGAGGAAGTAAAAAAAAAAAACTCACAAATTATACCAGAGAAATGTAGTGGGAAACTGAATTTATAATCTTTATACACTTTTATACATACTAATAATGATAGACAATTGAAAATAAAAATATCACGTAAGCCTAGAGAAAGTAATTGTATTTTGCAAAAAGCAATAACTGGATATGTATGATAAACCACGCATCGTTAAATGTTTAGATGATGCATTTCGTTCCTATAATATTGGACGATCGTATATGGAAGATATGCCAAATCCAAATGGTTTTGTCAACCAACACACATTGGCTACGAAATACAATTTTCAATTATTTGCACAGCATAAATAAATAAATAAAAAAAAGTGTTGAAAATTAAGACCACACACATACGACTTTCATAAATTATTTATACACCGTGTAGGTTATCGCAGAGGTCTAGCAGGTAGTGTGTTGGCTTATACGTGAGGCCTCGGTTCAAACCCCAGATCAGGCCTCTACAACTGAACAAAATATGAAAAAATATTTCTTCGGCGACTTCCTCTCAGCAAATTTCTGGCAAAAACTTTTGTGAGCTAATAAAAAAACCAGAAGTCTCCGTAGTCTAGTAGGTAGTGTGTTGGCTTATTAGACGTAAATCCAAGGTTCGAGCCCCAGGCCAGACATCAATAAAAAATACAAAAAGTATTTTTTCGGCAGATTTTCTCTCTCAGCAGATTTCTGGCAAAAGCTCTTGATAGTAAATAAAAATTGGCATAAAAAGTTTCTCAAAAATCTGTCTTTAGGAGTGGACTTTATACTGTAGGTTCCGCCACTCATGTATAAAAATTAACGCACACAACATAAATAGTGTGAGAAGCTAGGTCGTAATCCTGGCTAAAGGGTTGTAATGACCAATTATGTATGTATGTTCATTATCCCACTGCCTGGTTCACTATAATTGTTATTATGATTGGTTGATAAACCCTTGCCAATTTTTTTATTTCGTTTTATATTAAAAATTTTCACCTTTCACTGTCATTACATCTTTTATAAAAGAAGGTTGAATTATTAAAGGGACAATGTTTTTCCATTCCATTAGTGTTTCAAATAAAGCAGACTTCTGACATCTTTAGAAAAAATTTCAAATATAAATTCTAGTTTGTAGGTAGGGTTGATATTTAGTAGGATAAGGATCTTTTATTCTAAAGAAAAGAATTAAAAGCCTGTTTTCTTTGGTACCGAGTGTGTTTGATTTAATCGATAAATTATATTTTTAAATCGTGAAAAATTTAAAACTCTAAATTCATTTATTTATTTATTTTCTAAAAATCCATCAATAATTCTGATATCATAGCCCTTTCGGTACGGGAGACGATTAGTTAGTTTACAAAACTATAAGAGGTCAGTTTAGCATAGATATGCTTATTAAACATATACATAGCTTTTTAGGTAGTGCCCCTACCCTAGGAAGGAATTTAGGGCACGAGATATATATGTCCCATCAGGAGTTTGGCATGGGACAATAAGTCCCATTAGGCCTAAACCTATAAAAACGCATATAGTAAATCAATACCCTTTTTTATAAGATTTATGAAATTTTATTTATTCTTTAAAAATTCGTTTTGTACATTAAAAAAAAATAAATGAAAGGTAAATATTTAAAATTATTTGTGAAACGGCGCAAAACAATCCTTGCACAATGGAAGTTGACATTCTTGATATAAAGTTTTAGTCCGTTTTTCAATTTTATTTTTTTGGCAACCTGCACATCTACGTCTTGCAGGTCCTTCAATTGGTAAGTGAGTAGCAAATTGAGCATAAATTTTCTTATTTTTGGAATGGTAACCACCATGAATAACGCTTCTCCTAAAGGCCGCAGTTTTCTGTCCTTCTGCAATGAGACCTTCTGCTAGCAGTACTAAAAAGTCAAGAAATGGTTCCTTCTTACGATGTAAATTCATATAAATGATCCACGAATTTGCAGCTGACATCATCAATAGTCTATAAAAAACTTTCTTCCTCCATTTCTGTGATTTACGGTCCAGTTGGTACATTCCGCATAACTGATCAGCTCGGTCTACGCCTTCCATTATATTCCTGTAAAATTTAATCATTTCCGGACACTGCACAAGTTGAATTTCACCATTATGTTGCTTTTTGTTTATTGATACCATTGTAGCACCATGACAATTGCTAATAGCTGCTACTTCCTTCGTATCGTGCCATTTTGTATACATAATTCCAGAACTACACGGTTTGAAAATAGCTTCACCCTTCGGTAATTTTTGACAGTTTGGCAAGTTCTTTCTATTAGTCATTACCGTACCTAATGCAGGAAAATTCAAGTTTCAAGTAGATAAACACTAGTAAAAAAACGATCAAAGCAAAGCGTAACGTCTGGGTACTTTATGGTCTTGGCAAGATTATTTACTACACGTTCTCCAAGAGTGCCAATGGTAGGTCCTTCTTCTCTACCGCAGTAGATGTTAAAATCATATACGTACCCAATGACGGAATCACATCTCATCCATATTTTTATTCCACGCTTCGTGGGTTTCAGCACAGCAAACACTTGATACCACTGCAGTCTTCTTATGGCTGAACAGCCTGTGTTATGAAAATACGCAATTTTTCTGTGTTATGAAAATATGTAACTGTTCTTTAGCCTCTAAATAACTAAATGGGACAACTTTGAATCATTTTACAGTAACAATTTAAAAATAGGAGTCTGCGATCGTTTAGTGGGACAGATATGTCCCAATAGATGCGAAAGGGTTAATTCCAAATAAATTCGAAATTAATGGGATATACCTTATATTTAATTGAATTTGAAATATATTACTCATACGGATCATATGTACATGTCTGAACTAGAATAGTTACTCTGAAAAATATGTAATAAAAAATTTTTGATTTTGTCATGTATGAAACTACTGGGATTAAATATCACTCATACGTCACATATGTACTTGTCATGAATGAATTTTACATATGTGTTAAATAAGAGGGTGGTTGTTTTAAAAGATAAATTTAAAAATGCAATATAATTAAAAACCGTTTGAAATTATGCCAAATTTATTGTTTTTTGTTGTGAATTACAATTGTTCCGGTCAGAAATAGAATATTATTTCATCTATATGACCGACGCAACGGATTTCACAGTACCTCACTTGAACGCATCAATTTTCCTGTACTTTTGCGAGTGTTTTTCGTATCTCGACAATGGCATCACGAATGTTTCTCAATTATCTCTGGTTAGTCGGCATAAGACTTTTCCTTAACGACGCCCCACAGTAAATAGTCTAACGATGTCAAATCTTAGCTTCTTGGCTGTCAATTGCCATCACCATTTCGGCTAAATAAACGGCCATCAAATGTTTGACGCAATAAATCGATTTTGGCATGAGATGTGTCGCAAGTTGCACCATACTGTTGAAACCAAACATTGTTCAAATCAATACCATGAAAAACGGGTACAAAAAAATCGTTTATCATGATGCGATAAGTATCTCCATCAACCGTAATGGTTGTGCCGTCCACATTTTCAAAGGAATATATGCAAAATACTGCCCCCGCTGTGCAAACAGCATTGGCTTCTATAACACCACTAGTGAGTTTTTTAAGCCTCAAATACGTCAATTTTGCTAATTAACGTACCCACCGTATCCGTATGGAAATGCGCATCATATGAAAAGGTGATTTTTCTGGCGAAATCGACATCATCGTGAAGTTTCTTGTTAGCACAATAAATCCCAGCGTTGCTCAAGCTTCAATCGATTCATAACGGTCAGTGGAGATAATATACTGAATTTTGTAAGAGAATATAGTGACATAAATATTTGCCACTTTCCAAAATAACTAGTGGTTCAAATTTAAACTGATAGATGAGGGGTGTGTTAAATGGCTACAAGGTTAAATTGATACGGTGGCTACTGCAAGGCATTACTAATTTAGCCAGTATTCATGACACGATAACTAAAGATTTCTAAAGCGATTTTTTTACATATCGAATTGTACTATTTTACGTGTACTATACATACATACATATATAACTAGTCATTATAAGTCTTCAATCAGAATTACGACCTAGCTTCTCATATCACTTGAAGTCGCCGTCGTCTAGTAGATAGTGTGTTGGCTTATTGGACGTAAACCCAGGGTTCGAGCACCACGCCAGACATCAAAACAAAACACAAAAAGTATTTCTTCGGCGACTTCCTCTCAGCAGATTTGTGACAAAAATTCTGAGAGTAAATAACAATTGCCTTAAAAAGTTTCTCAAAAATCTGTCGTACGGAATCGACTTTAAACTGTAGGTTCCACCACTCTTGTATAAAATTAACACACACAACATAGGTGGTGCGAGAAACTAGGACGTTGTAGAATGAGTCAATTCGACCTCCGGGTACTGTACTTGTCTTAATTGAGTTGTGCGTGTTAATTTCACGCTGAGACACAGTCGGTAAAGAAAAATTATTTTATATTTCGTTTTAAAAAAATGTTTTTTTAGTTTTCTACGAAAAAAAGAATTCCTTAAATTTCTTCCATTGTACTCAGGGGGATTCGAATCCTTTTATTTCATTTGCTACCTTTCATTATTTAATTTGCATTATTTAAAAGGAAACATTCTACAAAAAAACAAAAAAAGATTGTCCTTATTGTCCTTCATAAAACCTATTTTTTACCCAGTTTAACATTAAAAGAAAAGGAACAATTTTAAATATTTAATCTGACATAAAATCTTGCATTCTAAAATTCCACAAATTCACAACAAAAAATTTCTAATTCTCGAAGGAAACAAAACTAAATTCCTCTCTTTGCTGTTCAGCTTTCTTGTTTGCAAATCTCTATATACAAAACATTTTCCTCTTTTCAGATAAACACTTAAGTAAGTTAGTCGCACAAGAAACTTTAATAGTGACAACATTCCTTGTACACTATAGATTACGAGAACAATCTTTTTTCGAAATACCTCAAGTTTTTCTTTTTGTTATAAACCAATTTAAAAGAATTTTATTACAACCATTTCTTTGGCTGTCTTCTAATCTTGAATACTTTAAATGGCAAAAAAAAAATCAAACAAAATTTTTAAAAGTTTAAAAGTAATAAATTTTACGAACTTTACACGATTTTTTTTTTGAAGTCGCTGTAGTTTAGTATGTAATGTGTTGGCTTATTAGACGTAAGGCCACGGTTCAAAATGAAATATGAAAAATATTTCTTCGGCGACTCCTCTCAGCAGATTTCTGGCAAAAACTCTGAGAGTAAATAAAATTACCATGAAAAGTTTCAAAAATCTGCCGTTCGGAGTCGACTCTAAACTGTAGGTCCCACCACTCATGTATAAAATTAACACACACAACATAAGTGGTGTGAGAAACTAGGACGTTGTGCAATGGGTCAATTCGACCTCCGGGTACTGTACTTGTCTTAATTCACAAGTACACGTCCTCTAACCTAACCTAACCTACACGATTTTTCCGATTACACATTATATTGTTATAAGATTCTCCCCTAAATTCCTAAGTAACAACATACAATATCCATACATACATGAATAGTTGGTCATTACAACCCTTCAGTTAGAATTACGACCTAGTTTCTCTCACCACTTACGTTGTGTGTGTTATTTTTATCCACATAAGTCGACTCAGACTTTTGCCAAAAATCTGATGATCCCGCCACTGGATAAAATTAGGTAATAGGTAGCGTGACGTAAAATGTTGTAATGGTCACCTAAGTGAGTAAGACACATATATACATAATTGGTCATTACAACCCTTTAGTCAGGATTACGACCTAATTTCTCACACAACTTATGTTGTGTGCGTTAAGTTTTTTATACATGAGTGGCGGGACCTACAGTTTAAAGTCGACTCCGAATGACAGATTTTTGAGAAACTTTTCATGAAAATTATAAATAGTCTCAGAGTTTTTGCCAGAAATCCGCTGCGACGGAGTCGACGAAGAAATATTTGTTCATATTTCGTTTAGTTGGAGATGCCTGACCTCGGGTTTGAATCGGAGCCTAATGTCTAATAAGTCAACACACTACCTGCTAGACTAAGTCAACATAGGATATGCAGCCATGATAAGAAACAAATCCTACAACAGGGACTTTGGAACATTTATTCAGTCTCTTTTATCAAACCACCACGTCAACAACATAGACAAATAATGGAAACATTTTATAGAAATGTTAGTTGACATGTGACTCTAATTATTATCGAAAAACCTGCTTCACCCAAGTGGCCTATTTTTGGATGATTGTGTACATGCTCAAATAAAGTTGTTGAAATTTTTTGAATTGGATGATTTGGCTACAATGATAAGTGATTTCTATAGAGCGGTACAATGTGCCTAATAGCTCCCGCTGTAGTGGATTTTCTGTGCAAATGATTTGAGGGCTTCGACGTCTCCCATGGAAGTAATGTGAACTGGCCACCTTAATCGTGCGATTTGACTGCGGCTCTAGCTATTTCCTTATTTACTTACACCTTATATATAAAAATTATTGTGTGTTTATTTGTTTGTGGGTTTGTTTGAAGTCTATAGACGGCTAAACGGCTGGGCCGATTTTCTTGAAATTTTAACAGTACCTTCCTGTACGTCTGGAAGGAACTATAGGCTACTTATTTTTTTTTTAATTTTCATAATAATTCACATACCCATATAAAAATTAATGTTTGTTTGTATGTACCTTATAGAATCGTAAATTATGCATTTGATCATGTTATGATCTTTACTAAAGTTGTGGCGCATGAGCCGCGGAAGGTTTCTAACTTGGTATGACTAATTTCCGGCAGCTGTCGCCACTAAAAATTACTTATAATAAAATAAATCGTAAACTGTGCATTCTTTAACAAAGTTGTTGCACATGAGTCGACGACACCTCAAGCACGGAAGAATGAGCATTACGAGCCTCAGAATCAGACGAGCATTGAAACTGGAAAATCTTCGAGTATATGTCGCTGAGACGCGTTCGCTTGAACCACTTGAACAACGAGAAGTAAGATTAGAAACTGATCGAATGCGTACTACTCAGGCCCGTTCATCTGAATCAACAGGACAACGGGAAAAAAATCAATAAATTGATTCAAAATTAATTGGACATTTGTGTAATGTCTTTCCTTCAAATTTATTTTAGTTCGTGGCGCAGCAACACGCGCTGGGTACAGCTAGTTTTCTATAAAGATGATCTATATTAGCACCTTAGCCTATGACTGTATTGTTCCATGTCGAACTTTCAAACACAAAATTGTTTTTCTGAGCCATCTGTTATTACATAATTCTTTAATCAGTATTATCATAAATCTAAATAGTAATTAATGGCATATTCAACAGATTTCTGGCAAAAATTCTGAGAGTAAAAAAAATTGCCATGAAAAACTTTTAAAAAAATCAAAATAAAATCAAACTATAGATGCAGCCACTCATGTATAAAATTAGCACACACAACATAAGTGCTGTGGGAAGCTAGGTCGTAATCCTAACAGAAGGGTTGTAAAGAACAATTATATACGTATGTATGTAAAGAGAGAAAAGTTTTTAACTAAAATGTGCATTTTTTCTAAATGTAAGTAATCAATTGGCATTTTCTTTAAGCCTTTAAATAAACAAATAGAATGATAGTCACAAAGCCAGTCATTTAATGCAAAAATTTCTATAAAATTGAGATTGATAAACAATACTCGTTGTATTGTAACACAATAGGATTATCCTTTAAGCATATTTAATAAAATCACATTATGATGATCCACTACTATATACAGACAGATATAGTATATGGTATATGAAAGTACATTGCCTCAAAAAATTGTCCGTACACCATGGTATTGTAATGCTATATTACATTGTATTTAAAAAGATTCCAACACGATTTTAGTGTATTAAAGTTCTTTCCCAGAGATAAAAAAAACTATAAACAACTGAGGCAACAAAATTTAGTTTTTAAAATTAAGGAAGTTCTATGTGACAGTTCCCCGCCTCACACTTCATATGCAAGTGCTTCTAACATACTTACTTACTTAACTGCAATCCTTACAATCCTTTAGTTAGGATAGCTACCTGGCTTCACACACCACTCATGTTGTGTGTGAAAAGTAACACACTCAACATGGTTGGTATGCGGAACTAGGTCGTAATCCTGTCTAAAAAGTTGTAATCACCAATTATGTATGTATTTATGTATTTCTGTATAATTGTAAAAGTCTAGAATATTTAACCAAAAATCACACAAAATCTAGCCTTATCGATGAAAAATCGTTTAGAACAACATGCCAAAGGACATCATGTTATTGAAAACAAAATTCGAATGTATCAGTTTAAATGTTATTTTGAATTGTTTCCTAATTTATGTATATAAAATATAAATAGAAGCTTTTACAAACACTTCTTTATCTAATTATTATTATTGTACTTTTAGAACATTTTCCTTTTTTTTTAATCCAATAAGAATTGTGAAAGTAGCTTTTGTCTGCCTGGTGTACGCACAATTTTTTAAGACACAGTACTGTAGTATGGACATTTCGCAGACATTTATCCATACTTCATACTATATGGATGATGTATACAGATGATATACAGATGATTTTGAAAACAGCAACAAAAATTAAAAAAGTATATAAAGCAAAAATAATGTGAGTGAAGTAATCATTTTTATGTAGTAAAAATTATTTATTATAAATAAATACTATACGAGTATATAAAGTAAAAGCCAAGAAGGAAGGGATATACCATGAAAGAAACACATTCAATAAATAAATAAATATCATCGTTGAGAATTGCTTTATATTCTGTTTAACCTTCATTTCTGTACATTAAGGTTACTGTTCGTCGAATCGACGAAGCTCATTTACTCTTTATAATATAATCCTTTATGTTTGACCAAATTATGCTCTTTTTTTTCAACAATGTTGGTTGATAACGAAAGCTTGTAGTGAGTAAACGTACCCTGCCCACCCATTTTTTAATCCTGGTCATTTTTGTACACTAAGGTTACTCTTCGTTGAATTGATGAAAAAAATTTTGTTCGTCTACTGACTGCAAGCTTTTATTATCAACTAACGTTTTTGAAAAAAGAGCGAAATTTGGTCAAACATACAAAAGTTATATGATAAAGAGTAAATGAGCTTCGTCGTTTCGACGAACAGTAACCGTCCAGGGTTAAAGAACTTAAAAGCAACCGTGGAATATGGATGTGGTTTACGTTTATGCAAATAAAATGGCCAAATTCCTTTACTTAAATCTTTTTAGAAGAAAATTTTAAATGAACGCCATAACTTTCACCATACAATACCAACTTCGATTGCTTCCAATCCATTCACACAAGTTTGTGGTAGAATAACTTCTACAATGTTAAAGAAGTAATACCGGGATCACAGATTCAAGCACCACAAAGAAATAATAAGCAAATACCATAATTGCAAAAGTCGCCGTAGTCTAGTAGGTACTGGGGAGCCTTATTAGACATAAGCCGACTATTCTTATTCCAGGTCAAACATCTCCAGCAAACCGATAAATTAAAAAAAATATTTCCACGGTGACTTCTTCTCAGTAACTTTTTGACAAAAACTCTTTTTGAGTTTTTTGTATAAAATATAAATGAAAGCTTTAATTATTTTTTTATTTTATTAAGATCTAGTAATATTGAGACTGCCTGCCGTGTGTACGGACAATTGTTTGATACAGTGTATGTAGTGTTGTATGGGAATACTCCCTCTCCTTTCTCATACATTTATCCATTCTTGCGGACCGTCTGTATTGTTAAGATATAGATGGATTTTTAAATCTTATTTAATATGAGAGCAAACAGATGATATTAAAAAAGCAAAATAACAAATAAAAACAAACAGTAAAAATTATTTATTACAACTAAATACTGTATGTATTTAGTAAAAGCCAAGAAGGAAAGGACACACCAGGCGAGAAACGTTTTGAATAACAACGAATACCACATCGTTTAGAATTGTTGTATATCCTGTTTAATTGAATTTCGTTTAAGTGTTTGGTTTCACGTGGAATGGTTGAGAGAATTTTGATCTTTTTTGGTTATGAAAATTGAAAAACAGAAAATTAGCGAAAGTGAAGGAAGTATTGTATTAAAACTTTCCATTCATACATACATACATAATTGGTCATTGCAACCCTTCAGTCAGTATTACGACCTAGTTTCTCACACCACTTATGTTGTGTGTGTTAATTTTATACATGTGTGGCGGGACGTATAGTTTTAAAGTCGACTCCGAACGACAGATTTTTGTGATACTTCATGGCAATTTCATTTACTCTCAGAGTTTTTGCCAGAAATCTGCTGAGAGGAAGTCGCAGAAGAAATACTTTTTGTATTTTGTTTTGATGTCTGGCCCGGGGCTCGAACCCTGGCTTTTCATCTAATAAGCCAACACACTACCGACTAGACTCACGTACATGTTGCGCCGTAGGCGTTACATCTGTAAGTTTCAATTTTGGAATACTCTTTGCAACATTTCAGCCGCTAATGTCAACTCACTTATGTCAGCTGAGTGCAGCCCCTGCGCTGACACACTTCTTTCTCTTCCCTGATTTTGGTGGAACTTGGTCAGTACAGAGACTGCGTTCAATCGTGACATCACAACGGGCCACTATACGTGCTCAAGTGAGCTCTTTGATATCAGTGGTAAATTATAGCATCTCGTACCGTTTCATCTACGCTGAAATTTGAACCATATGCTCATGGCATTTGAACCATTGTCTGCAATCACACGTTTAACAAGCCCGTCTTACATTTTAAGAAAAAGATCTCAATAATTTGCAAGTCAATAATGCGATTTTTAATGTTATTAAATTAGCTTCGGTTATGCCAACAATATACAAACTGCTCCGAACAGTGTATCTTCCAGAGGGTATTAACATCCCTTGAACTACCTCTGTTTACTCCTCAAACAAGAAATATTGTACTTACATACTCTAAATTTACTTTTAAAAAATTGTGTTTTAACTTTCTTTCCGATATTGCTCCTGTTTACTAGTTCCCTCATTTGTGCGAGTAAACGTTTCCGGATTTCTTTTTGTGAAAATATTTTAAGTCATGATAAAATAGCAACCCTTGTGCCAGTGGAAGACAATATTCACATTAACGCAATACGGCAGATTTATAGCAAAAAGAAGTTAAATAGCGCAATGCAATTTCATAGAATGATTCTTATGGTTTCATACTTTTAGAGGCAGAGGCAGCACTATGTACCATCCATATGACATAACCACCAGAGGCAATGTAATCTCAAATAATTTATTCACCTACAATGCACCAATGTTCGCCTTTCGTAATTTGTAAAGCTCATCTGTTGCTAATCTTGCCTGGTGCGAGTCTCGGTCGAGTCAATGACTTGATTTTCTGCAAAGTTAATGTTACAATAAGACAGTTAACTATGACTGTAAAATCTCCTGCGGATCAATTTGCTTATGTCCGGGGTATATTTCAGAATGATTATTTTTTCAAATTAATATAACAGTACACGCTGACTTCGTTTTGTTCATCTTGACACCCATTATAGGTTTTATTTAGTCAGAGAGACCTGTAAATCAGGGCCATTAGATTGTGGTGTTAAAAATTTAATACACGGATTAAATCAGTCTTAATTTTTTTGATTAAATATTTTGAATTGTGTCTGGACCTACAGCTAAAAGCAAATAAGGTTTTAAAACTAAAATTTTTCTCTTTAAAAAGGTGAATAAACCCTAAATTTTTTATCAAATTTTTACCACCACAGAAATCTTGATTAAAAAATTTAAAGTGAAAAATTTAAAATGAAAGCGAAATATTTTATGTTCTTTTGGCACGAAATGCATTAATTCATACACATTTTCTAGGTGTTAAAATACAAAAGAAAAACTAATATACGGGCGGTATACATTGAAAGTGAAACAAACACAACTACTCATGGGGGATGGTATTTCTGGTTTGTGCAAATTTGCCAAGCATGCTAACGCCACGTTTAGAGTATGCTAAAAATGGATTTTAATGTTGTAAGGTCCCATGATACGTTTTACATGGCATCTGCAAAAAAAGGGAAGATTATTCGTTTATTATTTTAAGTTTATTTTAAGTTTAACTTTTAAGTTTAACTTATTTTAAGTTTAACTGCCACACTAAGTAAGGTTTAAAAATTTGTCTTAAAAAAACAATTTTTTTTAGTGTTCCATTAATCCTGTGCCCAAAATACATTTCATATCTAGGGTCGTTCTTAGTCGTCTATTACTTGCTTGTTTTTAAAAATTTTCCTGTACAAAATTTTCCCAATTTACTTTGTAAACCTTCTACTCCACTGCAGTCTAAACAAGCGATTTTGTTTTTTTAAATTCCGTTTTCAACGTCAGGCTATAAATTCCAGGGCAAATATATTTTGCCCTCATTTATGATATAAACAGCCAATATGGCCACAATTTAAGTAAGGAAGTATTTTAAGATTGTGAACATCGAAGGAAAATATTGTGTAAGGTAAAGCAAAGGAAATGTAAACAAAAACAAAAGTATTAAAAACAAATTATTAACGAAAACCCTGCCAAACACTATCAAAAAAGAAAGGAAAAATTCTTTTCTTTTACTACCTTAACGTGTATGAGAAGTTATACTCAAGTTGAGAATATTAATGTGTGAGTATGAGTGGGAAGTATTGCAACAATATATTTATGGAAAAACGGAAAGGATTTGTTCCTTGTGTATGTAAGGAAAATATTTCAATGAAACAATTCTCTACCGCTTGCAATGTATATGTCGTGTGAGACACTTAACTCAAATACAATCAATTGTGGAATTTAAGTAATGTTGACATTAAGCTCTTTTAAGCTCTCCCCATTTTTAAATCTAAATGAAACAAAGTGTGTTTGAGACATTATGAACAATTTTTAAAGTCCTATTGATGTCTGGAATTTATGATCATTTATCAATGATCAATAATTATCATTGATGGTTGGAGCAGATTCGAAATTTGATCGAATTTGCCTTCAAGCACCACTGTGTTTTGTAGCTTATTTATTAACACTTGTGAGTGAAGAAAACCCTACAAAAGAAGTCTAACGAGATTAACTCTAACGAGTTAGGTGGCCAGTTTATATCATCTCCAAGTGAGATGACTATGCCCTCAAATCGCTCGTGCAGAATATCCAATGTGTCATGAAATGTTATGTTGAAACCACCTACTGTTTGTATCCGGACTATCAGGGTGGCCAATATCGCTCTCAAAAAAAACAAAAAAATAAATACATACATAATTGGAAATGAAAACCCTTCAGTCCGAATTACGGTCTAGCTTCTCACACCACTTATGTTGTGTGTGTTAATATTATAAATGAGTGGTGGGACCTACAGGTTAAAGTCGACTCCGAACGACAGACTTTTGTGAAACTTTTCATGGTAATTTTATTTACTCTCAGAGTTTTTGACAGAAATCTGCTGAGAGGAAGTCGCCGAAGAAATACTTTTTGCATTTTGTTTTGATGTCTGGCCTGGGGCTCGAACCCTGGCTTTACGTCTAATAAGCCAGCACACTACCTACTAGACTAAGACGCCTTCAAAAAAATAAATAGCCAACCCAAAATATACACCAACCAGTGAGGTTGGGGTTAGGGATGCACTGGACACTATTGGATCTCATGTGGTAAAATTTCCACGATTTTGTTTGTTAACTTACCTAACCTTTCTTTAAAATGTACTCATCGCTGAATATAATTTTTCAATGAAAACTGGGATCAGCTGCCAACTGCTCCAGAGCCAATTCAGCGAACACACTTTGTAGTCTATAGTTGTCCATGGTAATTTGGCAAAATAGACTGAATAAAAGACAATTAATTTGACAGATGTAGCTTCAACAAGGTGGGCTTTGTCCTTATTACGAAACTCTGTACAATAATAGAACTACGTAGATAGGATGATAATGAAACCGTGATAAATAAAGAAGCTACAGAGGGAAGTAAAAAGTGAATTATAGTGATATATTCGACGCATGTAAACGCTGTTGTATTATATACTATGAAGTTTGAACAAATCAACAACGGTTTTATTTAAATAGAAAAAGAACAACATTGAAACACAAACTAGTTTTTTGACTTAATAGTTGCAATTCTACAGCAGTAAATCGTGTTTATAAGGTAAAAACGGTTCAATTAGTGGACCTAGTAAAATGACGGCCAGCAGGTACAAGGAAAAGTACATACATTACATAATTGGTCTTAACAAACTTTCAGTCAGGGTTATGACATAGTTTCTCACACCACTTATGTTGTGTGTGTTAATTTTATACAAGACTGATGGGACCTAAAGTTTACAGTCGACTCTGAACGACAGACTTTTGAGAAACTTTTTTATGGCTATTTTATTTATTCTCAGAGTTTTTGCTAGAAATATTTCGTTTTGTTGGAGATGTCTAACCTGGAATTTGTACCGCGAGGTATCGGCATCTTTAGTTGTGAGTTCGAAAATGCTGCGAAAAATAATTCTGTACTGTGTGCACAATGGAGACAAATGCAGACTTTGCAGCAGTGATGAAGAGAAATGAGCAAAACTAACAAAAAAGGAAATAAGGTATCGAAACTTAAACCATTTGAAAAGAAAATGGTGGAGAAGGTAAACAAGAAAGCTGAAGGGACTGTGTACCAAGTATGAATACAAAACTAAGCAGATATCGACTGGAATCCCCGGGACTCACCTTATCTGGTCGAAATTTTAAGTCTTTGGGGCGAAAACTTAGCTTAAAGAAATGTGGAAAACAAATGTGGAAAGCGGTTCGCGAAATTGGGAAATAGGAAATATTCTATTTTCTATTCTTTCTTTCTATTGTGGAATCAATGTAGCTGCGCTTAATAATCAATTTTTAAATATCGCCTCTATTGCTTCGCTAACGATTCTCTGGACAATCATTTTTATTTCACTAATGTCACCCGTGATGATGTGATCTCCAGGCTGTTGGCAATTAAATCCAATGCTATAGGAAATGATGGAATTGATTCAAAGTACTTAAGACACTGATATTTGTTGTTCCCTTTATAACGTTTGTTTTCAACAAAATATTTACGACGAATTGTTACTTTAAAACAGGGAAACTGGCGAAAAAAGAAATCTAACTTTGAATACAGTTCAATAGCAATCCCACCATTCCTTTCGAAAGTTTTATACGATAACATTATCCCAAGTTACCAAACATCGTAGAACTTGGAAGCCGAAGCGATAACTTTAAATAAAGTTCGAACGAAAGGCTTTGTTGAAACCCCAAAAGCTGGATTCAATCACGTTGTTCAAACAAAATATTAGCCAACACATTTTTATATGTAGCTTGACAGCTCTTTTCTTGAGAGAGAGAGAGAGAGAGAGAGAGAGAGAGAGAGAGAGGAGAGAGAAAATATATTTTACGAACAATTCTCAGCCTGATTTGATTTAATTTTATATTTTGTTCGGATAAATTTGAACTGAGCTGCCAATGGATTATATTTTACATATAAAGTTGTATTATGAAGTCGCCTCAGTCTAGTAGGTGGTGTGTTGGCTTATTAGACGTGAGGCCACGTTTCAAACCCAAAATTAGACATCCCCACCGAAACAAAATATGAAATAATATTTCAGATTGCTGGCAAAAACTCTAAGAGTAAAAAAAAAGATTGCCATGAAAAGTTTCTCAAAAATCTGTCATTCGGAGTCGACTTTAAACTGTAGGTACCTCCACTCATGTATAAAATTAACACACACAACATAAGTGGTGTGAGAAACTAAGTCGTAATCCTGACTGAAAGGTTATAATAACGGATCATAATGATATGTATGAATCGTGTAAAATTTTAAATTGTTTTAAAAGTATCGTATGTCAGACTTGATTTTGCTGGCAAATTCTTAGACAAAATAATTTTGTTCAGACAATATGGATGAATTCAGTTTATGTTCTCCAAAGGAATAATAAAAAAAAAATGAAACAACAAAACGGCAAATATACATACATACATATGTGCATATACACAAGTTCTAAAGAAAAATTCTATACAAGTATGAATTTATTTTACAAAAAAAAGAAAAAAAATTGTTGCAATAAAGATTTTTAGTGTAACCACAATTCAGCTCACTTGACGACAAATAAAAAATAAATATTTTTATGACAAACAATCAACGCTTTATATAGCTATAGAACAAAGCAGGAAACATTTACGAAGTTGAGATGCGTTAAGTAATGAATTCTTTATTCTACAAAATTAACTCGCCGCCCATATTCATCTGTCACTAATTTGTTGCCATATCTTTAGAAGATAACATTCATTTATATTTCTGCCGTATAGTTATGGCAGGATTTACTGTAGGAACAATGAAACGTTCATGTTTATTTATGATTGAATACTTAGAAACGATTGTTTATGTAGGAATTATTTTATATCCGTCTACACATTTATATTCCACAGAATAAAGGCCTACTATTGTGCCCATAGGCAATGAAGTGGAATCATAAATAAAACGTATATAAATAAATTGTTTTATTTTTATATATTTACATTTTGTTGTTGTTGTTTTTGTATGCGCAAAATAAAAACGATCATAAAAACTAGAGGCATCATAAAACAATAAAAATTATGGAAATACATGGTTAGGGGGATACCATAAAAATTGCATATCTTCAGAATTTTTTCATTTGTATAAAGTTCAGAATTATTGTTTTTAATAATAATAACAATAGTTAAGAATCTTAGATTTCAAGCAAAAAACTATTTTTGAATGAGATCTGAAGCAGCTGGCAACTGACCCTAATTTTCATACAAAAATTTTTTCCTAAATGAAAGGATACGTGAAAAAACAATTGTCGACTTTGGTGCGGTACCAATCCATATGAAATTAAACAATGCATCCCTAAAAAGCCCTTGCTTGGGAAGGTGCGTCAATGGTACATATTTTTTGTTTAATTTATTTAAGAACGGCAAGACCTTCTCAACGGCAATAATTATAGTTTGATGGTTACCAAATTTGGCGTAGTCTAGTAGACATGAGACCAGGTCAGACATCTCCAGCAAAACTTCCACTCAGCAGATTGCTGGCAAAAACTCTCGGAATAAATGAAATTGCCATAAAAAGTTTTTCCAAAATCTTTCGTTCGGAATCGACTTTAGACTGTAAGATCCGCCGCTCATGTATAAAATAAATAAAACTAGGTCGAAATTCTGAGTGCTTTTAGCCTGATTCTGACAATTGCGATACCAATGGTGGTTGTTTTAAGAGAATAGCGCTACATGCCACAAAACTAATGCCACATTGGAGCAATTTGAGGTCATGGTCATCTCTCGTAGAGGTGTTGTAAACGGGCAACCGAGATTGTGCTATTCGATCCTGCAATACATTTCTTGTGAGGTGTTTTTGTGGTCTCAGGTGCATACGAATAAGCTACAAATCATAGCAATCCTCAAAATCTTTTATCAAATGCAGTCTGAAGGATGTGCCAGAGTCATGGAAAAATTGGACATTTTGGAGACGGCATTAGTTCAGGTTTTTACGTGAGTATCGCCGGGATGGCTCGGTGCTCTAAGCACGTGTGAAAACAATGCGTCTACCAGCACCCCCATGCACAATGATGCAACGCTGCACAATGCATCATTACATCACCATACGTGAGTACCAATTCGAAGCCTAGCATTTGGACAAGACTTCCCTCTTGGTTAGGGGTGGGAGACTATCTAAACTCCACTTCACCAGTAGTTAAGAGTGCAACGCCACACCGAGCTTGCAGTCTTCCCGCGATTTGGGTTTGAACCACAGCCACCACGTTGCTCGCATAATGGGCCCGCACCATTTCTAGGCAGATACAAGTCTCTGAAGCTCCCGCCACCCGTGATACCAGAATTAAGCCTCCAGACGATCTTCGCAGTCTAGTCTACTACCAGTTGAACTCCAAACAGTTCGGGACTGGTGACCCTTTGAACAACAACGTCCCAACTTTAGAGAAGCACCAGAAACAAAACTAATAAGCAAACAAAAAGAAACGGCAACCAACTACCAGAGGAAAAACTATTTACTGCGACAATAGCACTGGACAAAGGGCACAAAAGGCGGCAAGATCAGGAAACCACTGGCGAATGAAGTGAAGTTGAAAACCTCCACTAACGTCTTGTTCTTCTTCTCCTAAAAACTTCATTGGCGAAAACGCCCAAACTCCCAAGGCATTGGGGACACTTGAACGATGTTATATACCACACATAATGGCATCAATATGTCTTCTAAAAGAATAACAATTTTCGATGACATCCCACACACGCCGCCGTAGTGTAGTAGGTGGTGTGTTGGCTTATTAGATGAAAGGCCACGGTTCAAACCGCAGGTCCGACATCAAAACGAAATATGAAAAAATATTTCTTCCGCGATTTCCTCTCAGCAGATTAGTTAGTTTTAGTTTTTCTAATATTTTCGTATTTAACTGGTAGACATCAATTTGTTGAAGTAGTTGACTCTAAACCGAGGCATTCCTCAAGACTCAATTCTGGTTCGACTACTGTTCTCGCTTTACATCAATGATGTGCAAAGTAAATTCGAACAAAATTAAGATGCGCAGATTTATAGAAGTTGTAACATTATGTCAGTCGACCGATATGTAGGAATTTTAAATAAGAAATTATATCGTATTTTCGAAATGGCTGCCTATATAATGGTCCACATAAACAAAACACATACATACATAACATACATAATTGGTCATTACAACCCTTCAGTCAGGATTGCGACATAGTTTCTCACGCCACTTATGTTGTGTGTGTTAATTTTATACATGAGTGGCGACACCTACAGTTTAAAGTCGACTCCGAACGACAAATTTTTTGAGAAACTTTTCATGGCAATTTTATTTACTTTCAGAGTTTTTCCAGAAATCTACTGAGAGTAAGTCAACGAAGAATTTTTTTTTTCATATTTTCGTTTTGATGTCTGACCTGCAGTTTGAACCGCGGCCTTACGTCTAATAAACCACCACACGACCTACTAGACTACGGCGACTTGAAAACTCAATGTCATGAAATTTGATTACGAACCTATTAAGTTTGTCAATATTTGCAAAAAATCTAAAAATTTACTTCAACAGCACCCTTACATACGGTCTAACCATATTAACTGCGCTTTTGTACGTTCTCTATGTTGAGAAAGCTTGCCTAAGTCATCATTGCCCGCCTATAAATGTTAAAATTATTCAAACATATTTCCAAACATAATTTGTATATTTATTTTTTATTTATGACCAATCCCTTAAACTTATCAAAATAATTTTGCCCTCCAAAGATTCTTCTTCCTTCATGTATATCATGTTGAAGAAAATATATGAGTATGTTTCCGCTTTTGGCCAATTATTCTCTTTTTTATTTCTTTATTAGTAGGCACGGAAATAAACCATAAATTTAATCACCCATAAAAATATATGTGTATTAGATATATAAAGTGTTGCAAAATTAGGGTAGGAGATAATTTTTCTTCTATAGACGTTTGAAAGAGATTATTTTTAGAAGAGAGGGCAGATGTGAAAGCACAGGACAATACATAAAAGTAATGTGACGATGACACTTTACTCCAGACAATATTTTGTATATTTTGGAATAATTAGCAGCAAAATTTATTGCACCTTCTTCGAAATGAATATAAATAGTTTATTAGCGTGTCAATAACATATTGTTACGTTTTTACGCTTTTAAAAACGTTCAAAATATTAGTTCGTAGATTGCAAATAAAATTAAAAATAAATTTGTTTAATTTTAAATAAATTATTTATTGTTCGCATAATTCCGTGTGCCGCTGTTCGCAACTTGATTTAACCCATTTACAGCCAAACAAAAACTACAAGTTAAATTTTTAAAATTTCAATGTTTATTTATTTTTAACAATGCAAAAAAAACAGAAACGTAAAAAAAGTAAAAACAAATTAAAATTCAGGACATTAGAGGGGTGTACCCTAATTGGTACAATGGCCACTTATGAGTGATATTTTGCAAAACAATTCTTTTCAACGCAGAGTGTTTTTTTGCATTTTTTGCAACTGCAGTGGCTTCTATTGTGGCAGATGACACAACGCACACGTTTAGGAAGCTTTTCTGGAACATGATCTGCGCCGTCAAGACCTAGACCCTTAATATTTGATGACGAAGGCCGAGCAGAATGTCTTTTGGACGACTGTTTTAGATAAAACCTAGCTATGAATCGACTAAATTGTTATTGATCCATAGCATTTTCTTCACAAAATTCATGTAGGCGCACGCATTTGATACAGCCATATCAACCATGTACGTAAATAAACACCACCATCATTTTTTGCAATCTATGCTAATCTGAAATCGAAATCGGCTCTTGATTTTTTCATCATCACTTTTGCATTTTGTTTTTTTTCGGATTGTTCCTGTGGCACGGTAACGTAAATTACGCAAGTCGTTGAGTTACTCAAAACTTGTAGAAAAATTATCACAAAAGATTTTGTGGTTGGCAGGATTCATGGTCAATTTTTGTAGCAGAATTTGCACAACCCTAGTACCCAATGGCTCAGAAACAGGTGTAGTTGGTTTACCACAATTAATATCAAAGCAGTAACAATATCCAGAGGAACCCAGTTTTTATAACCAAACCGAATAGGTTTACCTCGAATATACTGTTTAGCTGAATGGCGACCGTAATATTTCACCATGGATTCGTCGATAGAAATATGTACGTGGAAAACACCCCATTGGTTAAATTTTCTGATAAGAATATCAGCAAGTTGACGTACTTTAAACACTTTGTCACTAGTTTTTGCAGCGTCGTTAGTAGTATACTTGTGGCCATTGTACCCAAATTGGAACAGCATTATTATATGTTTTCTAAGATCTTATACATGTGTTGTATGAAACTAACAATGCTTTTCAATGTTTCACTGTTTATTGAATTTTATATTATAAATCAAATTTCGACTGTAAGCTTTACGTAGAAAATATAACTTTGATTACCATTGACCGACCTCTATATATGTATTGTTAATGAAGTTTAATAGATTATTACAACAATAACAATTAACGTAGTTAAATTGC
The DNA here is from genome assembly GCA_932273835.1 of Sarcophaga variegata. NCBI lineage: Eukaryota > Metazoa > Arthropoda > Insecta > Diptera > Sarcophagidae > Sarcophaga > Sarcophaga variegata. The sequence goes on along the minus strand of OW026358.1, from coordinate 91,563,669 downwards.
TTCATTTAATATTTATTCAGAGCACTTTCCACTATTCAATAATGCAAAAATAAATAAACTAAAGTAAACAGTTTTTTATACGGCCTTAATAATTAAGTGTTCCTAAATTGGCACAGTGACCGTAAATGGGTTAAACAACAGCAATTGCTTTGTTTGTTATTCTTCTTTATACCCTCCCGAGTACATACTAACAATTGTACGTTAGATCTTTACAATGGAGATCTTCAAACAACGATTGTTCTCTTCACATACAACGCGTCGTCACACAAGACTGACTGAATTTTTACTGAACCGTTGCCTACTTTGTCTTGCATTTTATATCGCTGGATAAACAGTCTGATGAATGATATTGATAGAGAATGACTTTGCCTTCGCGAAATCTCTATAAATGTAAATATGTTGTTTACGTTATTGTTGTTTGTGTATTTTGTTTTATTTTGTGTTGTTGCTGCCTGTTTCCTCTCTTGTTTATCCTTTTTTTATACTGACGGTATATATTTTGTTTATTTGTTAACAAGTCCATAGTTTTTGTTTTTGTAGCTTTTCTTTATCATTTTAATGTTCCGTTTTTGTAACAATATTGTTACACTAATTTGAAGCAGTGATGAAATAGCAACTTTGTTGCTTTAAATACACGCAGGTTCCTATCATTTTTGTGAATACAAATTACCCAGACCTGACATAGTTATTTCATAACTCGACTTATGGATAATCAGGTGCGTGATCATGCTGAAAGTATAGATATTACAAAACTTACCACGGTTTTTCCCACAGAAATCTTATTAACCCTTTAACGACCGCAGTGATATATATGATCCAAACTAAAAATTTCAAAAATCTGAATAACTAAAAACAGATTGGGCGTTATATTACTTTTATTTATTTTTAAAGACACGTGTTTTTGTTTCCTATATCTATAGCGGGATGTATTCGAACAGTTATTCTTTAGATATAGGCACTAAAAGTTAACAGTTTGTTGCGCGTCAAATTATAATATTTTGCGAAAGTGTTTTGAATTGTAAATCTCATTTGCCACTATACATACGGGTAATGAATTATTTATTGTTAGGTGAGGTAGTGTTGATATAGTAAAAAACATTTAAGGGCGCCGGCATCATTTTCTTCTTACATAAAGGGTGTTTTTAACAGAGGTATAGAACTTTAAGTTGGCATTACTTTTCAAGATGGCGACCGATTTAACAGCTGTCAAGTGATTTATTCTCAGTTTGGTTTGGCAATTCATCATGAATAGACTCACGCCTGAACAACGCTTGCAAATTGTGCAATTTTATTTCGAAAATAATGGTTCTGTGCGGAAAACGTATCGCGCACTACGTCCATTTTATCGTCGACAAAATTGTCCATCAGAGCAGTTAATTCGATTAACCATGGAACGTTTTCGCACCACGTTTACTCTTATTGACAACTCGCATCCTCAGAGACGCTGTACGGTGCGTACAGAAGAAGCTATTGCTGCTGTAGAGCGTAGCATTGAGGAAGACCCGAATTAGTCCATCCGCCATCGAGCACAGGAATTGGATCTGTGTCCATCCACTTTATGGAAGATTTTGCGGAAGGATCTTGGTTTGCGTGCTTACAAAATCCAACTCGTGCAAGATTTGAAGCCAAACGATCATCAAGTAAGGCGTAGATTCGTCGAATGGGCCCAACACGAGATTACCGTTGTTGCCGATTTTCATAAGCGAATTTTGTTTAGCGATGAAGCGCGCTTCTGGTTGAATGGCTACGTCAACAAACAAAACTGCCGCATTTGGAGTGAAGGTAATCCTCAAGTGTATGTGGAAACACCGTTACATCCAGAAAAACTGACTGTTTGGTGCGCTTTATGGGCTGGTGGAATCATTGGTCCGTACTTTTTCAAAAACGATGGTGGCCAGAACGTTACAGTCAATGGTGATCGGTATAGAGCCATGATTACTAACTTTTTCATTCCTGAATTGAATAACCATGATGTCCAGGAGATGTGGTTTCAACAAGACGGCGCAACATGTCACACAGTTCGTGCCACAATAGATTTATTGAAAGACACGTTTGGTGACCGCCTAATTTCACGTTTTGGACCTGTGAATTGGCCTCCAAGATCTTGTGATTTAACACCGCTAGACTACTTTCTGTGGGGCTATGTAAAGTCATTAGTCTATGCGGTAAAGCCACAAACGCTTGACTATTTGGAAGGCAACATTCGCCGTATTATTGCCGATATACGGCCACAAATGTTGGAAAAAGTCATCGAAAATTGGACGTCCAGATTGGACTACATCCGCGCCAGCCGTGGCGGTCATATGCCAGAAGTCATATTTAAAATGTAATGCCGCAAGATTATCTTTCGGATAAATAAAATTCATGTCAATCGAATAATCCATCGTTGTTTTATTGCAACTTAAAGTTCTATACCTCTATAAAAAACACCCTTTACATAGATTAGGATTCCTTACTATAACTACCATTTACTTACATTTGGTATTATTTTGTATATCACATTGCTTTCAAAAAATATAAGATTTAATGAATTTAACTAGCAACAATGCAATTACAATCATGTAAACCTTTTTCAATTATTCTGTTGTTCTACTTTTTATGTCACAAAAAAAGGTTGAAATAATTTGTGACTTTTTTTGTCTAGCAGGGTCTGTTGTTTTCCATTCAGTTAATTAAAAAATAGCAGATGTTAAATGTCACAACCGTTGTTTTTTTGTTTACAACAAATTTTATTTTAAAAAAAATAAATAAATTATCAAAGATACATACTTTGATTGTAAAATTATTTCTACTTTTTCAATCATTTAAACTTGTCAATAACTTTTAGATTTTTTTTTAAATTTATTTTATTTTACAATTTTTCCTACCGCTATTTCTCCTTTTGTTTTTACTGCATAAAACGTTCACATTTTTTTCTTTCAATAAAAACACTACAAACTCAATGGCAATTTTTTCAAAATCAATTTAGTAGATCAGTGGGATACCACATGGAAGAAAAGGAAAAAGAAAAAGAAAGAGAAAGGAATGAAAAGTAATGTCAACATAGTTTGATACTATCAAACTGGGTGTGCTAGACTATTAGCGTTCGATTAACGTGGGTTCGATTCCCAGCAGAGACTCTGGTCTGTGACACTACACCGAGCATATGGTCAAAGTTACCCCGCTCGTATGTAAGTAGAATATAATTAGTAACTGTATTGTAATCTTCTATATATATAAAAATGAATGTCTGTGCATTTGATCATGTTATGGTCTTTAGCAAAGTTGTTGCGTATGAGCCGACGATGGTTTCTAAGTTGGTACGACCAATTTCCGACAGGTGGCGCCACTGAAAATTACTGTAATTGATTTGAATCGTAAACTGTGCATTTAATCATGTTATGATCTTTAGCAAAGTCGTTGCGCATAAGTCGACGGAGGTTTCTGAGTTAGTGCGATTAATTTCCGGTAGATAACGCTACTGAGAATTATTCAAAATGAATTGAATCGTAAACTAAGCATTTGATCATGTGCTGATCAGACAAATACCAGACATTTTAGGATTCATAATTTATGATTTTAATAACATTTAGTATACTTCATTCCTGTAAAATGTCAATCACAAGGTTGAAACATATTAATTTTGGAAAATTTTTAAAAAAGCTGTTGGGTTCAATTGGAGTGGGTACATTGTGCGATTCTAATAAATTGAAACGCATTTTTTACGTCGCTCCCGTGCAATCATGCCTCCAAAGCGACAAGAAATTGGTGGACCTGCACTGCATTGTGACTGGAAAATCTTCGAGTACAAGCCGCTGAGACCCGTTCGCATGAGTCAATTGAACAACGACAAGTCAGATTAGAAACTGATCGAATGCGTACAACTCAGGCCCGTTCATCTGAATCATCTGGACAACGGGAAACAAAATCCATAAAATGATGGAAAATTAATTGGATATTTGTGTAATATCTTTCCTTCAAATTTATTTTTGTTGGTGGCGCAGCAAAACGCGCAGGGTACAGCTAGTAAATAAATAAATAAGTAAATAAATAATACTATCAAAGCATAGTTATTCTTATCGATAACCATTTATTGAAAATTAATACCAGTAATCTCTGTAAATTAAGGCAAAATATGATACCCAACGAAATATTCTCGACCATTTTTATGAGATTTCCGAATTAACGAAGAATTACTTGAAAGGAATATATCTGAAACCGGTAGATCGCTCAGAATATATGCTTTCTGGCCCCATCTGAGAAACGTTTACATGGCAATGTTATTTACTTCCAGACTTTTTGATAGAAATCTGCTGCGAGGCAGTTGCCGAAAAAATATTTTTTCCTATTCCGTTTCGTCGTAGTCTAGTAGGTAGTGTGTTGGCTTATTATACGTAAAGTCAAGGCTCGAGCCGCAGGCCAGACTTCAAAACAAAATACAAAACGTATTTCTTCGGCGGCTTAGGTTAGGTTAGGTTAGAGGACGTGTACTTGTCAATTAAGACAATTACAGTACCCGGAAGTCGAATTGACCCATTGTACAACGTCCTAGTTTCTCACACCACTTATGTTGTGTGTTAATTGTATACATGAGTGGTGGGACCTACAGTTTAAAGTCGACTCCGAACAATAGATTTTTGAGAAGATTTTTCATTGCAATTTTATTTACTCTCAGACTTTTTGCCAGAAATCTGCTGAGAGGAATAAATGCATGAATATTAAAGAGAACAGTATTTTTTGTATCATGAAATTCCGGTTTTGCATAGTCTACATCAGCCTTTTGCTCCCTATTTTATTCAATGACTATTTTCCTTTGGTAGATGTTGATGGTAACGAATCTTCTTCAGTTGTTATCTGCAGTGTTGAAGAGCGGCCTCTCTTTCGTGTTAAAGTTACTTCATTAGTAGAGTTCAATAATTCGTTAGTAATATCGAACTGAAAGTTTAAGAGAGTCATGCGCTTAGTTCCACAGGAGCTTACTAATTCACGGCGATACAGTAACCAACTATTACGGCAGAATTTATGCACCAATAATTTATACGCATGTACGCATTTCTAGATCGGTAATTAATTTTTTTTTATTTATATACAAATCATTTATATATAAATTATATTACAAATATCTCATACACAATTTGTTTCATTTAGATTTAGGAATAGGAAGTGTTTATGGATACACCACATGCAAGCGATCGAAGAAAATTTTCGATGATATCTGACACACAATTTTTTTATTATTCTGATAATATTTTATTATAATTTATTTGTATATTTATAAATATCATCATAGTTTTCGAATAGAAAAGTGTGTGTATAAAATAAAAATATGCAAAATTACTCAACAAATACCATTTTAAAAATGCATACGTGATAAATTTTAATTTAAATTAAAAAAATTACGCGTACGCAACAAATTAAATTTTTGCAAATAAAGAAATCATATAAATAATAAGATTTTAGTATATTCTATAATATTTTGCTTTAATTTTTATATTTTTATAATATAAAATATCGTTGTTTAGTATAAATTCTGCCGTTTTCCAATATAAATAATTTTATGTGTATATTTTTTTTTTGTTAAACACTATAATTTTTGTAATACAATAAATAGTTTGTGTTGCCTTTGAGTATTTTTTTTTTACTTTTTTAAGTTTTTAAATTACAAAGAGCTTATTATTTTGAATATCATAATTAATTGCATTTTACTTTATGTACATTTATCTTCTTTTTTTGTAAATATAAGAATCTAACAATAATTTTTACGTTTCAAAACAAACAAACAAAAAAATACAGGATAAACGTTAATCTATTGTTTACTACTTTTTATCTGTGTTACAGGATTCTGTCTCTTGAGTATTTACACCATTATTAGAAGAGACAGTTGAGGTGGTGCTGTTGGCGAGGATTTCTGGGGTGTTGTTTCTACGTCAAATAATTGTTTTAATAATTGTATACATTTCTTTGAGCCTTCCATAGATTCACTTGAAAGCATTGTTAACTTTAAGAAGCCATGTGGTAAGCCCTTTAAAATATCCAAAGTAACTGGTCTATTAAGCCTTTTTAGTTTTTTGACAAACATAACACAGTCATCCAAGCAAGGATCCATTTCTAATGTCAAAATTTTAGTGTTCAGCATTTGTTTTAACCACTCGTCACTGGCATAGTAAGGCGATAAAAATGGATCCTTGGGTATCTAAAAAGCAAATTCTGCACTTGGACTACGTGCTATTAATGCGTCCATATTACGCAAACCCTGTAATGGCCTATGACTTGAATTTCCATCAGTTCTTATATCATAGGACTGCGTATAATGATTAAGGGTATTTGAAATACTGTTAACGGCATTATTAAATATTCCTTGTATAGTTTCTAAAGCTAAAGCCTCTTTGCCGGCATCAACGAAGAGATTTTTTTAGATAAAGTTCTTGCTGGCATAGTTTTTAAACATTTCTCTGTACCATTGGCTTCACAATTTGCATGCTCTTTTGCCTCTTCCGTGCGGCCATCAACAATATATGAATCCACGAAACGGTCTATATACTGTTCAGAGTCTGAATTTTTATGTGCTGTTATTGGATAATGTCCTATACGCTGGGAATCATCTTCAAAGGATAAATAAGAACTATTATCATCATATTCGATAGAAGGTAAATCGGTGTGCTCAACAGTTTGATTGTGATAAGAGGCACTGGCAAATGTATTTTCAGAACTGTCCTCAGTTTGTTTCATTTAGATTTACAAATAGGAATTGCTTAAGAATACACACAACTTGTTTCATTTAAATTTACAAATAGGAAGTGTTCAAAGATACACCAGATACAAGAGATCGATGAAAATTTTCGATGATATCTGACACACAATTTGTTTCATTTAGATTTACAATTAGGAAGTGTTTAAGGATACACCAGATACACCAGGTCGATTAAAATTTTCATTGATATCTCACACGCAATACGTTTCATTTAGATTTACAAATAAGAAGTGTTTAAGGCTACACCAGATACAAGAGATCGATGAAAATTTTCGATTATATCTCACACAAATTTGGTTTAATTAGATTTACAAATAGGAAGTGTTTAAGGATACGCCAGAAACAAGAGGTCAATGAAAATTTTCAATGATATCTCACACACAATTTGTTTCATTTAGCTTTGCAAATAGGAAGTGCTTAAGGATACACCAGATACAAGAGATCGATGAACATTGCCGATAATATCTCACACACAATTTGGTTCATTTAGATTTACAAATAGAAAGTGTTTCAGGACACGCCATGTACAAGAAATCAATAAGAATTTTCGATGATGTCTCACACGCAATTTGTTTCATATAGGTTTACAAATAGAAAGTGTTTATTTGCATTTAAATACAAAAAATTCGCATTTGGTCAAAACAGAAAAAAAAGCAAATTTTTCATCAGAAAAATGCAAATGGAGCCACACAGGTGAAGTTTCCACGGTAAAAATGTATGAATTTAATGACTATTTACAGCTTCCAAATGTGAAAACCTGGTTTATGTGGAAACAGATTTGACTCCAGGAATGAAATCGTCTGACCTAACAGTTTCACAACTGCAACAAATCTTATTAATGGGATGGTAATGAAAAAAAAAAATTGGATAAACGTTGAGTAGTATGTTTATGTATGTTCGGGCGCAGTTTCTCCATACAAAATTTGGTGCATGCATAGCTGTAAAAGAGTAAGAACATTGTAGAATTGTGAAATGAATTGTGTGCGATCGGTCTTTAGGTTTGTAACATGTATTATGAAAAGGTAATGCTTTTTAATGTGTATGTGTGTATGTGTGTGTGTTAAAATTTGGGAGAATGCATATCTGGAAAAGAATTAAATCATTTTAATTTTTAATTTTTCCATACAAATTTGGAATCATACCTGCTTATTCTTGTTCATTTTATTTGTATTGCTTTTCAAACGAATGGTTGGACGGACAGAATGAGTGTGTGCACGTTTCCTCATCTACATCCCAGAGTACAAGTAGACTGTAATGTGAAAATGTATATACGTCTGTACGAATGTTTGGACGGACAGAATGAGTGTGTGCGTAACATGTAATGTGTATGATCGTTTTTTTTTTAATAGTAAATTCTTGGCACGTATTGCTCATGATCGCAGGTAGAAGAAATAGAAATATAAACTAATAAGAAAGGGTAGGTTGGTTGTGCGGTTGTTTTTAATTTGATGAGAAAGAAATGTATAGTTGTGCCTGTGGGTTTTTTTTCACGCATAAGTATAAGTAATATCTGTTTTCACATAATTGAATTTACTGATTGATCTACAACACCCCAGAGTATAAATAGACTTGTTTTAAGGATTTAGAATTTTTTAGTTTTACTGTTTTAAATAAATGAAATTATAGAATAAAGGGATTAATTAAAACAAATTAGTTTTTTATTTTTTGAAAATTTTATTACATATTTCTTTTTTTCAGATTTTTACAGATTCGAATTTAAAAATACGTTTATACAGATTAAATAACTTAAGTGTTAACAAATATTGTGTATAGAATGTTTGACATCGACAAATGTTGAAAGATTGTGAATAAGTATTTTCACAATAATACAAACGTATGACATATTAATAAATAAAAATGGATTACTTATTTTACTAATGTTACATATTCTTAGTTCATTTATAAGTTTCATAAATAAATCTATATGTTTTATTAATAGTTCTTCCAATTCAGCTGATGTTACCATTTTTGTTCCCCTTCTTTAAAAATTTAATAGTAGGTTGTGTTAGTGCGGGACGATGTACTCTGAATTCTTTCATTTTAATTTATATTTATTGAATAAAAATTTTAAACACAAGTGCCCACAATTAAATGTATTAAATTTTTGTTTTCGTTCATAATTATATTCAATAGGAAATTTTAAGTAGTTGACAATCTCAAGTGATGGTTGTAAGTTTCCAAAGCTATCAAAGTATTCCTTATAGTTGTGGTTTTTATAATATGCTACCCAATGTGTTCCCATACCATTTGAATCATCTAAATTAACAATGCCGCATTCTTGTTTGAATGGTTTTTCAGGTAAAGAATCACGCATGAAAACACCCCTAAAATGTTTGAGATGTCTTCCATATTTATTCAAATCCAAATCTGTTAATGGGCGATTGGGAAGGTTATCTAATAGTTTTTTGGAGCTGGACTATAGTAGAGACCATATCCAGTTTTATATGGTTTAAGGTACAACCCTTTACCCATTGCAATTGATTCCATATATCTATTATGACGGTTAGCTTCAGCCAATTGTTCTTTTCCATTTTTGATAGCATTTACTGCTTTGACAATAGCGGATCCTCCACTTGCCAAACCACCAAGCGCTGACAATGCTGTTAGTACGGGAATAAGTGGAAGAAATCCTCCAATTTTCGGTACAGGTATAACTCTCGGTATTATAATGTCTGCTCGCTTTTTCCCTTTAAAATTTGAATGAATAGCCTTTTGAGCTATTTTAACAGCATCATTTATATCAAGGGGTTTCTGTTCTTTCAATTGTTTTAAAGTTTTTCTCACAGTAGCTGTGAATAATTTCTTATTACACTTATTCATTTTTCCTTTTCTTTTCTTATGTCTCTGCTCCTTCAAACCTAATCCAAATTTCACTTTAGCTTTCATAGCGTTTGTCACAAACCACGCGTTAGCACGTTCTTTAATATCACTATCTTTAGATTTAACTCGTTGCCAGGCTTTTTCAGCTAATATTTGATCTGCTTGATGTCTTGTGTCTATATCTTTTGATTGTGAATATGCAATATCGTGCTCTCTACAAGCTGCGTCTAATAAATTTATACCCTTATCTCCTCTTGCTAAACGTTTTTCAAGTTTTGTACCAGGTCCACAAAACTGATAACCAGGTAGATGTAATTCAACAGGTACTTTATTTATTAAGTTGTTTACAAATCCTCTTATCATCTTACACTGACTGAGGTTTTGTTTTGACCCTAGATTATAACAAAATTTTTTTCGTTACTTTTATACCTCTTCGCAAAAATAGCTGAAATCAAGACGATCTCCTATATATACAGCAATTTATATGATTTCAGTATGTTAATTTTTTGATATTGATTTTGATCTGCTTTGTATCTGATCACGATCTACTTTACATCTGATCACGATCTGCTTTGTATCTGCTCACGATCTACTTTATATCTGATAACGATCTACTTTTTTGGTTTTTGGTTTTGTCTATTTTATTTTAATTTTTTTTATTATTATTTTTTTTTTTTGACATTGCCATGTTTTAGGTAAACATGTTCTACCTCAATGTTTAAATTGTTTATTTGATCAGCTAGATCATCATATATTTGTGTTATATATTTTTCGATTACAATATTTTTGTTTTTATGGTTATATTTATTAAAACTTTCTCCAAATTTATTAATATAAGACATCTCTTTCACTCTTCTAATAAATTATGTTAGATTCTTTAAGTTCTTCGATAATAGAGATTATTTCGTTTTGATGACTGTTGTGGCCAGCACCTTCCGATGAGAGAAGTAAACGTAGTCTGTCAACTAATTCATTAGGATCATCCCAATGTATGTAATTTGATTTCAGATTATTTTGTAATTTTAGCATTAAACCACTGCCTTTTGTTAAAATGTTTGTTGTTGTTTCGAATAAATGTTTAATTATTCGTATATATTTGAAGGCTCGTGTTCCTTTCACTTGTTCATTAGGTTCATAGCGACGTTTATGTGCATTGGTATTAATTAAAATCTCTTTATATTTTTTTAAATCATTTTTAGAATAATGGAGAGGTTTTTTATGAAATACTAGTTCAAATAATCCAGGCGTCATTTTCAATTTCATATTCCCTATCTGCATAGTATTATCTCTATTAAATATTAATTTTTCCTTGTCATATCTCCAACTACCGTCTACATCTTGATTAAAACCATAAATTTTATCCAATTGCTTATTATTAATAAGTGTTTGTATATTTTCAAATAATGGAGAGCTTTTCGTCAGCTTTAAACATTGTTTTCTTTCCAAGTTTTTGATACATGTACTTGATACAGGTCTATTATGGTCATAGTTTTTTTTCACCATCATTATCATCAGTTGAAATATTTTCATACTGAAAATCGTTATTATCACCGTTTACATCATCGTAATCATCGTCATCATCAATAGTGTTGTCTATATCCTTATGCTTATCTTCAAGTTTTCCGATGATTTCATTATCACCATTTACGTCATAATAATCTTCCTCATCATCTATAGTGTTGTCTACATCCTTATGCTTATGTTCAAGTTTTGGGATGTTTTCATTATCATCATTTACACCATCATAATCATCGTCATCATTAATAGTGTTGTCTATATCCTTATATTTATCTTTAAGTTTTCCAATGATTTTTTTAAGTGGTTTTGTTATTGGTTGAAAGGTATCTTCTAATAAATTAACTCTATCTATTTGATTCAGTTTAATATTTTTTAACTTTTTCTTTAGAACAGCCCTTGTCTTTACAAGATCTTCCAACACTTTATTATGGTAATTTTTAGACATTATAATAATTTTTTTATTGAATTTGATCTGGTTATGATCTGCTCGCTATCTGATTATGATCTGCTTTGTATCTGATTACAATCTGCTTTATATCTGATCACGAACTGCTTGCTATCTGGTCACGATCTGATTTATACCTGATCACGATCTGCTTGATGGCTTGTGTCTATATCCATTGATTTTGAGTACGCTATATCGTGCTTTCTACAATCTGCATCCAATAAATTATTCCTTTATTTCCTTTATTCTTGCTATTCGTTTTGAAGTTTTGTATCAGGTCCACAAAACTGATAACCAGGTGGATGTAATCCAACATATAATTTGTTTATTAAGTTGTCTACAAATCTTCTTCCAATCTTACACTGATTAGGTGTTTTTCTTTTGACTGTAGTTTATAACCATTTTTTTTATTACTTTCATACCTCTCCGCATGAAACACTACACCAGCTATACTAGCAAGCTATACCAGCTATACCTGCTATACTAGCAAGCTGTACTAGCTATAATAGCAAGCTGTACAATCTGTACTAGCTATACTAGCAAGCTATACAATCTGTACTAGCTATACTAGCAAGCTATACCAGCTGTACTAGCTATACTAGCAAGCTATACAATCTGTACTAGCTATACTAGCAAGCTGTACAATCTGTACTAGCTATACTAGCAAGCTGTACTAGCTATACTAGCAAGCTATACAATCTGTACTAGCTATACTAGCAAGCTGTAGTAGCTATACAATCTTTACTAGCTATACTAGCAAGCTGTACCAGCTTTAGCAAGCTGTACCAGCTATAGCAGCTACATCAGCTATATCAGCTATACCAGCTATACCTGCTATACCTGCTATACCAGCTATATCAGCTATATCAGCTATATCAGCTATACCAGCTGTACCAGCTACACATGCTATACCAACTACACCAGCTACACCCGTTATACCAGCTGTTAAATCTAAGAACGTGCTAACGCGTGGTTTGTGACAAACGCTATGAAAGCTAAAGTGAAATTTGGATTAGGTTTGAAGGAGCAGAGACATAAGAAAAGAAAAGGAAAAATGAATAAGTGTAATAAGAAATTATTCACAGCTACTGTGAGAAAAACTTTAAAACAATTGAAAGAACAGAAACCCCTTGATATAAATGATGCTGTTAAAATAGCTCAAAAGGCTATTCATTCAAATTTTAAAGGGAAAAAGCGAGCAGACATTATAATACCGAGAGTTATACCTGTACCGAAAATTGGAGGATTTCTTCCACTTATTGCCGTACTAACAGCATTGTCAGCGCTTGGTGGTTTGGCAAGTGGAGGATCCGCTATTGTCAAAGCAGTAAATGCTATCAAAAATGGAAAAGAACAATTGGCTGAAGCTAACCGTCATAATAGATATATGGAATCAATTGCAATGGGTAAAGGGTTGTACCTTAAACCATATAAAACTGGATATGGTCTCTACTATAGTCCAGCTCCAAAAAACTATTAGATAACCTTCCCAATCGCCCATTAACAGATTTGGATTTGAATAAATATGGAAGACATCTCAAACATTTTAGGGGTGTTTTCATGCGTGATTCTTTACCTGAAAAACCATTCAAACAAGAATGCGACATTGTTAATTTAGATGATTCAAATGGTATGGGAACACATTGGGTAGCATATTATAAAAACCACAACTATAAGGAATACTTTGATAGCTTTGGAAACTTACAACCACCACTTGAGATTGTCAACTACTTAAAATTTCCTATTGAATATAATTATGAACGAAAACAAAAATTTAATACATTTAATTGTGGGCACTTGTGTTTAAAATTTTTATTCAATAAATATAAATTAAAATGAAATAATTCAGAGTACATCGTCCCGCACTAACACAACCTACTATTAAATTTTTAAAGAAGGGGAACAAAAATGGTAACATCAGCTGAATTGGAAGAACTATTAATAAAACATATAGATTTATTTATGAAACTTATAAATGAACTAAGAATATGTAACATTAGTAAAATAAGTAATCCATTTTTATTTATTAATATGTCATACGTTTGTATTATTGTGAAAATACTTATTCACAATCTTTCAACATTTGTCGATGTCAAACATTCTATACACAATATTTGTTAACACTTAAGTTATTTAATCTGTATAAACGTATTTTTAAATTCGAATCTGTAAAAATCTGAAAAAAAAATATGTAATAAAATTTTAAAAAAATGAAAAACTAATTTGTTTTAATTAATCCCTTTATTCTATAATTTCATTTATTTAAAACAGTAAAACTAAAAAATTCTAAATCCTTAAAACAAGTCTATTTATACTCTGGGGTGTTGTAGATCAATCAGTAAATTCAATTATGTGAAAACAGATATTACTTATACTTATGCGTGAAAAAAAAACCCACAGGCACAACTATACATTTCTTTCTCATCAAATTAAAAACAACCGCACAACCAACCTACCCTTTCTTATTAGTTTATATTTCTATTTCTTCTACCTGTGATCATGAGCAATACGTGCCAAGAATTTACTATTAAAAAAAAAAACGATCATACACATTACATGTTACGCACACACTCATTCTGTCCATCCAAACATTCGTACATACGTATATACATTTTCACATTACAGTCTACTTGTACTCTGGGATGTAGATGAGGAAACGTGCACGCACTCATTCTGTCCGTCCAACCATTCGTTTGAAAAGCAATACAAATAAAATGAACAAGAATAAGCAGGTATGATTCCAAATTTGTATGGAAAAATTAAAAATTAAAATGATTTAATTCTTTTCCAGATATGCATTCTCCCAAATTTTAACACACACACATACACACATACACATTAAAAAGCATTACCTTTTCATAATACATGTTACAAACCTAAAGACCGATCGCACACAATTCATTTCACAATTCTACAATGTTCTTACTCTTTTACAGCTATGCATGCACCAAATTTTGTATGGAGAAACTGCGCCCGAACATACATAAACATACTACTACTGTTTAATACGGATTTTGGTCTGGCGACATCATCGGCTCATACTTCTTTGAGCGCGAGTTTGACAAGGCCCTTACTGTTACGGGAGCGCACTACAAGTTGATAATTATCAATTTGTTTGGTCTAAATTGAATGATTTTGATACTTACAACATGTAGTTTCAACAGGAAGGCCCTAAGTGCCACACAAATATACATTATATATTCTGCATGTGCAATCAGCATGGGCATGATCGTCTCACGCGGAAATTAGGTGAACTGGCCACCACATTGCGATTAACCCTGTTGAACTTCTACTTATGGGGCTTCCTTAAGTCGCAGGTGGGAAATGTTGACAACAGGAGAGAAGGCTTTGTGAAATGCACTGTTAATGGGGTACATTTCTTCAGCTGTTATCTCCCCCCCAGCTTATCAATGGAGGAGTACAGACTCAGATTGGACGACATCGTTCGCGAGGCCAGAAATCTAAAACCCGTGGTGATTGCCGGGGACTTTAATGCATGGGCAGTGGAATGGGGTTCAGCGTACACGAACCCAAGAGGTGAGAGCCTGCTTGACGCATTTGCAACTCTGGAGGTTGTCTTACTCAACTGTGGGCAGATTGATACATTCTCGAGAAATGGAAGGAGTTCTAAGATTGACTTAACATTCATCAGCGATTCACTGGCAACGACATCGAATTGGACTGTGTCCGATGTCTACACTCATAGCGACCATCGGGCGATCATTTTTGATATCCAGGAACGCGCTGCAGTGAACCCCATTACTTCCGCCCCTCCTAATCCCTTGTGGAGGGACTCTACTTTTGATGAGGAAACCTTTGTTCTCGCGATGAGCGACATTCGGGTGACCGGAAGCGCAAACAACATGGCGGTGGAACTTATGCGCTGTATAACGGAAGCCTGCAGCGCGTCTATGTCGCGGAAGTCTCACCTGCCAGGCAGGAAACACGTTTATTGGTGGAACGCGGAGATAGCTGAACTAAGAAGGAAATGTAATAGAGCGCGGAGGATATTCCAGAGAGCAAGGGGTCGCAATGACTTCACAGAACTTCGGGAAAGATACAAAGTGCTCAGAGCCAACCTTAACTGGGCCATTGACAGGAGCAAACGAAGGTGCTATAGGGAAATGTGTGCCGATTTGGATGAAAATCCCTGGGGCACGGGATATAAGGTGATAATGAGGAAGCTGAATTGCTTTCGACCACCGGCCACGGAAAGCGCGGAGAAGCTGCAGTCAATTGTTGAAGGCCTCTTTCCGGAGAGGGCCGAGATCACGTATGCTGTGCGAGACAGTATGTCGCACGATGACATTCCTGAAGTCAGCGGCCAGGAATTCGATGCAGTCTGGAAGGAAATGAAACTCAGGAAGGCTCCGAGAATTGATGGAATCCCAAACGTCGCACTTAAGGTGGCTATAGAGAACAACGTTGAGGTGTTTAGGAAAGTATTTGATACATGCATTCAGGAGAGGAAATTCCCAAGGATATGGAAGCGACAGAGGTTGGTTCTCATCCCGAAGGGCAACGGTGCGCAGGATGCAACAGGTTACCGCCCACTTTGTATGATTGATACCGTAGGTAAACTGCTGGAGAAGATATGTAGAAGACTCGAAACGATATTGGAGAGAGACGGCCTGTCGGATCGCCAATTTGGCTTCCGAAAAGGGCGCTCCACAGTGGACGCAATGGAGGCGGTCATTACCGTAGCGAAAGTGGCCATCAGCGGTGACCGCTGGTTTGAAGGTGATAAGGAGTATTGCGCAATCATCACCCTGGATGTTAAAAACGCATTCAATTCGGCAGATTGGGACGCCACCCTGGCTGCACTTGATGAGAGGAGCGTACCTGGATATTTGATGGAACTCATAGTGGACTACTTTAAGGATAGGGTACTTTTGTATGATACAGACGAAGGCAGAAAGTCATACGCTATAACAGCAGGGGTACCACAGGGTTCGGTGCTGGGCCCAATACTATGGAACGCCATGTATGATGGTGTACTGAGGCTTAGGCTTCCTACGGGCGCACAAATATTCGGATTTGCGGACGATATAGCCCTCGTGGTGAGGGGTAAACACCTTGATAATTTGGAACGAACGTCCAATGCGGCAGTTAGCAGAGTTAGAAGCTGGATCGCGAGTATAGGTCTGAAACTTGCTGACCATAAAACGGATGTCGTATTAGTAAGCAGTAGAAAGAAAATGGAATACATCACCATAACTGTCGGCGAACAAAGGATAACATCGAAGCAGTCTATCAAGTACTTAGGAGTTATGATTGACAACAGACTCACATTCAAGGAGCACCTGACGTATATTAGTAGGAAGTGTGCGGCGGCAACGGGCGCACTCGCGCGGATAATGCCCAACTTGGGAGGTCCCAGACAGGAGAAGAGGCAATTGCTGATGAGAGTGGTTAGATCGATTGCTCTATATGCAGCCCCTATATGGGCCGAGGCCATGGATAAGAAGACATATAGAATAGGAGTTGATGGGGCCTACAGGAGATCTGCCCTCCGAGTAATTTCTGCCTTTCGCACAGTATCTACGGATGCAGACTTGGTGATAGCGGGAATGATGCCGCTACGAATGTTGGTAGAGATAGAGAGGAGAAAACGTTTAATAAGTAGGAGAACGGGGCTAGTGCACCCTGACCAGGTGAATGATGATGTAATGAATAGGTGGCAGCACGAGTGGACTTCTTCCACAAAGGGAAGATGGACCTACAGATTGATACCGAATATAGATGAATGGACTGGAAGGAAGCACGGCCAGGTGAATTTTTACCTTACTCAGTCCCTAACGGGCCACGGATGCTATAGGACATACCTTTACAAGTATGGGCATGACGTGGATGAAGCGTGTCCATCATGTCTGGATACAAGTGAAACAGCGGAGCATATATTCTTTACTTGCCCGCGCTACGAATTCCGACGAAATTTCCTTGAGAGGACGATCGGTTCCCAGGTGACTCCCGACAACGTGGTTAACCTGATGTTAACATCGCGCGAAAACTGGAACGCGGTATGTTTATTCGCGAAGGAAGTTCTAGTACAACAGAGAATAATAGAGAGAGCAAGAACAGCAGAAATGGATATCAGCACTCGCTGAATCTTTACCTCCCCCGATGTAATACTTGATTGTGGTCCCGGGGGGGCGACTTAATGGAAGTGTGACGAACTAGGTTGGGTTTAGTACGTATGCGTTTAGCAAGCCGAGAGTAAGTCTTGCGGCGAATCGTGCACATTGGTAGGCCGGGCTACCAATGTCTTTCGAAGATTCCCAACCTTTAGCTCGTAAAGCTAAGTCGCAGGTGTATGCGACACAGCGTTCCTCAAAGGTGATATAACCCATGCCTTCATTCAAATTCGACCTGGTTTATGAACCAGAGTTGTAGAAACATTTTCACTTCGGATGCTTTTCGCACTCAGAGGAGCCTTGGCATACATTTGAACGACGTGTGGAATCATAATGTCATCGATAAGCCTATCAAACGAATAAAAAATTCGATGATATCTTATGACTTCATCTTATAAAGCCACCGTAGTCTAGTAGGTAGTGTGTTGGCTTATTGGCCGAGGGCCGGTGGTATAAATAAATATGAAAAAAAATACTTCTTTCTATAGCTCCGATTTAAAATTTTTATCAAATGTTCCTTTAAAAAAATTTAAAATTCTACCACGTTGTCAATGTTTAGAGGAATAAAGCTGGAATATATGTGCCATTCATAACGTCTGCATGTTCACTCGTATGTGAATTAAACTTTTTTTTTTTTTTGTTATGAACCACAATCACTTAACATGTGCATAAATTTCTAACCAAAAATAAACCAAAACATCAGGGCCGGTCATCTGCATAATGCACATGATGTTTCAAGATGAAGTTCGTTTTAAAAAAATATTTCAATATATGAATGTAAATTGTTTTCCCCCAAAAGGAAAGGTTGCAAATTTATTTAAGAATTTTAGTTTTATTTTAATATTTTGAAAAATATTAATTCCTTGAAGTAAAATACGTGGAAATATGCTACGAATAGGCATCTGTTTCAGCTTGGACTGCATTAAAAGTTGAATTTCGAGAGATAACCCAAAAATTCATAAGAATTCTTTTGGTTACTTTTAACGCAATTTTATATTCGAATATTTATTTATTTATTATACGTCGTCGTGGTCTAGTAGGTAGTGTGTTGGCTTATTAGACGTGAGGCTTCGATTCAAACCCCAGGTAAGGCTTCTCCAACTAAACGAAATATGTTTTCGGCGACACATGGCAAAGATTACATGGCAAAAACTCTGAGAGTAAATAAAGTTGCCAAGAATAGTTACTCAAAAATCTGTCGTTCGGAATCGACTTTAAACTGTAGACCCCACCACTCATGTATAAAAATTGACGCACACAACATAAGTGGTGTGTAAAAGTAGGTCGTAATCATCCTGACTAAAGGGTTGTAAAGACCAATTACGTATGTATGTATATTTATTTATTAGGACAAGGCTTATTAGATTTTATAAATCTTTTACCGAGAGTATAAAAACTATTTTAAAAGATAATATCAACGATATTGGAAGTATTAAATGCAAGAATGCATAACACTAATGCACACAGTATATGACGAACATTCGAAGTTTCTCAAGCATTCGAGAAAAACTTGTGGTATGAACACAATAAACGCAACACAGCAAACACAGCAGTATCTCAAAAATAGATTACATGTGTGTATATGAAAGTGATTGTTTTAAAGGCAACGCGACAATAAACCACGATTATACTGTTTTGTTTTTAGGCTAATTTATATTTTTATTCTCAGCAATTAGAGAGAGAATTAGTGCTTACAGAGAGAGAGATTTGTGCTGGCAATGCGAGGATTAATGTTGTCAATACCATAACATGCATGAAATAGAAGCTTTAAAAACACGATACATGAAATATAACATAAAATGTTTTAGAGATACCGTTTATAACGAATTAAAGAAATGTAGATTTTTTTATTTGTTTTGCTTAGGCTTTGCCTCTTTATTTCAATTGCAAAATTGTTGCGATTGCTGCGTTGCATCTATTTTGTTTATAGCATTATTCTGAAGCCTGATACAAAAGTAGAAACTGAGTAATGAGATACTATGGATACACTATGTAACTTTTTCAACGCTCTTTTGTTAGTCTATCCAGAATAAAGATTCCCACTGTGTTTTCCGAAGTCGCAATCACAGTACTAACGCTGTTTCTTTTAACGTTGTTTTAGCGCTGGAACTTAGCGGAACGTATCCCCCGCGTTAAGCGGGGCTTATTGTACATATAATGCAAAATATTACCCTTCAGCTGCTATACTTTCTTAATGTCACAGATGCCTTTGCATATAAAGACATTTTCAGTAATGGCCTTGGAATGCATTATTTCGATTGGAACGTCAAATCAAGATTATAATGTGCTGAGAATTCGCGGCAATTAGCAGGCAGATAACCTTATTAGGTGGGAAACTTCCGCGCTGCTGATAGAATCAAAACTTAACTGTGAAGTGGGTATAGATGTTTGGAAGGGTATACTCAATAAAGGGAGGCAAAGGCTCTTATCAAACGAAAAAGATTTGAGACATCAAAATTTTTTTTTTTTTGGGAGATTAAAATATGAGGAGATTTGAGTTATGCATCATGCTACACAGAAGTAACTTTATTTGTAAAGATTTTTTTAACAGAGAACTCTAGACTAAAAGTACACTTGTTCTGAATTGAGATCAATACGAATCCAATATGTGATTGTTGTTCTGTGAGGTTGAAAATGAATCATCAGAACACATTCTTGGAATCTGTGAAGTATTATTGTATGCCAGAAGGAAACACTTGGTTGCATATCACACGGGTTGAGGAGGGAATTAGTCTTGTTGACTCCAAGCAGCATCTTAAACTTTGTCAGCGCAATTGATTGGAAGGCGACTTTATATGGAGGGTAGTACAATAGATGGTATATCCCCCATACTATAACGTTAATAGATCGAACAATGAACATTTAAATTGATATAATTTTGATTGAATAATCATCTTGAAAGATCAGGCCCATTTCTTGATGAACGGGAACGTGACAAAAAAATTGTCTAGACATGTCACATGAGATCCAAGATTTCTTGATGAACGGGAACGTGGCAAAAAATTGTCTAGACATGCCACATGAGATCTAAGAATGTGTACTGAGCCACTGTCTGGTTTGAATTTTGGGGTGGCAGATGTCTTTGGTGCATATTTCACTGAGAAATACCTATCATTCGTTTAAACTGGACGCTAACGATAAATGATTTCAGCAGGGCAGCATGACATGTATAATACATACATAACATACATAATTGGTCAGTAATACCCTTCAGTCAGGATTACGACCTAGCTTCTCACACCACTTATGTTGTGTGTGTTAATTTTATACATGACTGGCAGGACCTACAATTTAAAGACGTCTCTGAACGGCAGATGTATTGAGAAACTTTTCATTCCAGTCTGCTGAAAGGAAGTCGCCGAAGCAATATTTTTTTTGCTAGAGATGTTTAACCTAGATTTTAAAATGTGGCCTTCCGTCCAATAAGCCAACACACCAACCAACTAGACTAAGGCAACGACAAAGTTTATACCATATTGAATATTTTTCATGAGCTATTTGATGACATTGTCATCTCATGTGAATGTGGTATGTACTGGCCACTGTGATTTGCTCACGTTACACTCATTTGCAGCGTTTTGTTAAGTCACAGATATGTGCAAATAAGTTACAAACAAAAGGGATCCTTAAGTACAAAATAACCCATGCCATCGGTCATGTTCCATCGAGGAATCGAAGAGAATGGTCGATTGGCTAGTAGATTTCACACTGCATTACAAACAAAATTTGGTCGTTAGCCCAACTATTCGTTTGTGGAACTCCCTTCCTGCAGAGGTCTTTTCTGTCACTTACGATATAAAGAGATTCAAATCTAGCATTCACAAACACCTATTTCTCTTTTCTCACATAACATATTTTCCTAGTTCCAAAAGATTGTATGATTAGGGCCATGTTGATCGTACAAAAAATAAAATAAGCTTTATTCAATAATTCCAATCTTAATATATGCGGTAGTATATGCGGTTAAAACAGACTTTAACTGACAATATAAAATGTAACTTACGTATATAATGTAACAGAAGACAATAAATACATTTTTAAACAAGAAAAGTATTATATTTTGATGTGTTAATAAAACTGTTTGTTTCACTTCTGCTTTCCGACAGGTTCTCATCTGCCTTAACTGACAGCTTTTCATACTCTTTACGGTAATGAGAAATTATGCTCAATTATTTTGAATTGTTTTTGTTCTAATCATTCCGTTTATCATTAACATTATTATGTTAAATCTAAAAACAAGAACAAGAACAAAAAAATTCTTGTGTCATTAAGAAAAGCAAACGTAAGTAACAATATTATGATTTAATTTTGAAAATAAATGCGAAAACATATATTTTTTACAAAAGTCATATGCATTCATACATTATTTACATTTGACATGTGTTGACTGTTTAATTTACTCTTCTAATTCATCATCAAACACGACTGCCAACTCTTATTTTTATTGCAGCTTTTTCAAAGTACAAAGCATTTAAAAAGTTGAACATCATACCTTTTATTCCATATCAAGTTTGATCTGTATATCGAAATGAAAAGTTGAAAAGGTATCATGTGTGCTAAAAAAAAGTGCTCTTTATGAGTTCATTTGTTTTAAAAATTTATTAAAAAGAAAAATTTCTGTTGAAAAACAGACAAATTGGCTTCATTATTTACTGGGTGAGGAGGGCACAACAAATTTACGAACTTTTTCATACCATTTCGGATGAAAAAGTTTGAAGATATTTAAGTTGCAAATCGCAATCCATTTTAATGGACATGTAGGGAATATTCATAATTATGAATTAGATTTTCAGTGTTAATGTTGGTACGAGGTAATATTAGTCCTTTGCACAAGGCTTTCACTTCTGAGGGGACAACGTAAGTCTAGCATATCACTCGTTTGTCAACTCTGAGGGGACATGGTAGTTTATTAGCTATTATGGACAATGAAATTATTCCACACCAAATTTTTAAGGAACACTTGTTCTCCTGTAGTTTTCTGTTAAAGTGGTACAAAAAACTAATCGAAATATGATAAAATTAACAAGAAGCATGATAAATAAATCAACCGTTTTACACGTCGAAAAAGAACGTGCTAAGTGCATTCACGACGAACTGTACACTTCTCTGATGCGTTGAGCAAATTGTAGATATAGTGGATTAGGCGTACAAAGCTTTAAGGGTATGGCTGAATGAAGTGGGAAACTTGATACGATAATAAAGAAATCCGATAACCGAGAGAAGAAATGTACAAGATCTCAGTTCGTACTGAAGCTTCGAATGAAAAAGATCTCTGCAGTAATAAGACAGTGTTGTGTTTTTTTAATTTACCATTAGTTATTTCCAAAGTATTTTTTACACGATCTTTTATTATATAATCAAAATCGTTTATTATATAATCAAGTAGAATTGCTGTTAGGTAACGTCCGAAATGGCGCCGAGCGCAAAGGGTGAAAATAATGCAAACGAATCCAATAAATTTTTCTGATTCCTTTTCAATCTGTCAAATATTAGATGAACAATAAAGTAATTCGTTGACACAAGTTTTATGTAAGTAGATGATATGAAAATATGTACCCAGATATATTATTGGTCTTTATAATCCCTTTTTACAAAACTATGCCTTGGCTTTATGAGAATTTTAATTGCAGAGCTCTTGGCAGAAAAGTGATGAATACTAAACTAGGGGCTATTTTTAAATCCACAAAACTACCTACTCGACTACTGTGACTTTAAATCAGATGAAAGACTAAGTTGAAATTTGTAATTGTTTAAAAGAAAAAAATGAATTACACCATTTTTAGTATACAAATTTATACCCTTTTTCTGTAAGATGAATGGTTTCACACTAACGTCTGTCATGTTCATGGAAAAACACTTAATTCGCTTTTGTTAAATATAACAGAATGGTGTAGTCTAGGCTTATAAGACATGAAGCTAAGCTTCAAGCCCCAGGCCAAACATATTCAACAAATCAAAGTATGAAAAAACATTTCCTCGGTGACTGCCTCTCTGCAGATTTCTGGCAAAAACTCTGACAGTAATTTTAATTGCCATGAACACTTTCCCAAAAAAATCTGGCCCTCGGAGTTGACTTTAAACTGTAGGTCCCGCTACTCATGTATAAAATTAAAACACGCAACATGAGTGCTGTGAGAAGTTAGGTTCTAACCCTGACTGAAGGGTTGTAATGAGCATATACACTGACAAACAAAAATATAAAATTTATATTTGTACTTTATTTATTAAAACATTTATTTAGACTATCCTCTAACTAAAACAAAAACGTTTCAGTAATATTATTTCCTTTGAAATATAAAATACAGCTTAAATATTATTTAGTAGCATTTATCCAATTTTCTCGTTTCGTTTCAAATGAAAAATTCGGTATTTTGTCCATAATCCTTTATTCTTTATTACTGATTTAATGCGATTTGGTAAGCTTTCTACCAGTTTTTTTGTTGGTTTCGCTGTTTATACTTTGCCACTCTGCCTCAATTCTTAGCCACAATTCGTTAAGGTTATTTGGAGGGTTTTCATACTGTGCTAATCTTCGTTTTACAATTGCCCACAAATTCTCGATCGTATTTAAATCCTGGCTTTGTGCTGGCCCTTTCAACGTCTGAAATTTTTTATTTACAATAAATTAAATTATTTGCAATAAATACAAAAAATATTGGATTTAAAATATTTTGTTAATATTATGTATCCATTTTTGCTCGCCAGTGTATGTATGTATGATGTATAGTGAATATATTTATATATATATATGTATATTTTGCGGAAAGCGTTAATCATATTGGAACCTCTAGCTGTGACAATAATTAGATTGTCTACATTGCATTCACAGCCAAAATTATTCAAAACAATTATTCTACAAAATATTTTCATAGTGTTGATACGCTAATCGATTATATTATGCGTTGCACACACCAACTAAAACAGAATTCGTTTAACTATCACCTCTAAAGATCTCGCCTTTTATACATTCCATGACTATTAATAGGATGACGAGTTTTCCTTCCAAAATATAATATTTTTCAATTGTCGTGAAAGGTAAACAAATATAATTGTCCGTCCGTATTTCAGCTTTAAGTTTTACAAAATTTAGCACTTCATTTCATGAAAATGAATTTAATTCTGCTTAGTTATGGTCCTCGATATTATTGTTAAGTTGCCTCTATACATGAGCTCCGATTTAGGAATTCGTTTTCCATTACGACCTGTGTCTCACCCGCGGCTGGTGTAAAATTGTCTTCTAAACATTGAGTAGTAGCTGGTTTGCCTTTTTGTTGTGAGAAGAGTCACAAATCCCCACAAAAAATGTTTTTGATGGCAAATGAACAGCACCACAACGCGAAGCATCAACTTGCCGCTCAATGTGTTCATGATATCTCTCTATGACAACTGCTAGAAAGTTTTTGATCCGCCACCACAGTCACCCACTTTGAACACCATCGAATAACTCTGTTGGAATTGTTAAAAGGGATGTTGTCTGTACTTTCGGAAATTATAAGAAATTATAGGCACATGGAATGGTAAAAACCCAAAAATTGTCACAATGTGGACCTATGCCAAGCCATATACCAGCTGTAATTATTGTCAAAGATGGCAATACAAAATCCTAAGTGAACTCAAAAATCCATACCCCAATAATATTTTGATTCTTTGTATCTCAACTTATATTTTAACGCGTAATAGTAAATTGAAGTAATATTAGCAAATACGCCAAATATCAGATTGATTGAAACTACAATTTTGTTGTTGGTTTTGTATATGATACAGTTATTTAAGTAACTGTATGTGCAAAATTCTTGCTCAGGAGTTTTGTAGATGTTGATTCAGTATATGCTACCGACATACGCTGTTTATTAAAGCTTTTTAAAGTTATTTATTAATGTTATCATAAAAACAAAGTTATCAGATTTATAGAATACATTAAGAACAATAAAAATGTTTATCTTAAACAATTCTAAAGAAATTAAAATTTTTAATTTTAAATATTTTTAAGGGAAAATTTAATTTTTGTTCAAAGCTTTAAAGCCTTCATTGTAGAAAAGCACCTGTAGTGTTTGCCTACGTCTACATAAATGTAAATATTACGTATGGAAATGACTACGTATGTACATATGTAAGTGCAAATGTTTGTAAATATTTAATATGTTTCTGTAAGCAAACAATAATCACACTCAACATTAAAAATTTTTACGCTTTGTCAACCATGTCATGCTCATACTTAGCCTCTGTACATTTTCTGTTATTATACCTTCCCTGTTATTGTTGTCATTGTTTTCTTTTCTTTTCGTTTTTTTATTCTCTTTACGAAACAATTTTTAATGAAATTCAAAAGTACGAGTACGAGTACGAGTGAGAGTATTACACTTTATACACGCTCCTTAACGTTATTGCATCATTATGTACAACAACAATATATACAACAAACTGGTATGTTAGAAAGAAAACACAGGTCAGGGTTTAATTATGAAATGATGCAACAACTACGGAATGAATTAGAATTAAGGCCTTCATAATATCAAATACCAGCAGAAAGAGAAATTCAGTGAAAAGCAAGTTGTTTGAAATAGTTTTGTACACAATAAATTTTCCTCTACTGCTCCTTTTGTAACACATAATTCCTATATTTTTTATGCTGTCTATGGAACTATGTGTATGTAGAAAAAGAAAAACATTTTTTATAAAAAACGAAAAACGCGGAAAAAGAATTTTATCTTCTCAGAATTTGGTTTTTTTTTTGTTCTTTTCTTACGAATCATTTTTATTTATAAACTTTCCAAAACTTTTTCAGAATTTTTTCAATGAATTATACTTGTTATGCACTTTTTTATCTACTACCTGTGAATTGTTTAATTAACAATTTAAAACTTTTTTGTGTATCATGGTAAAACTGCAACGAATTAAAATTTGCTTTAACATCGCACATTATTTCGAAACCAATTTAAAATCAGCTTACTTACTTAAGCGGTCATTACAACCCTTTAGTCAGGATCCCGAACTATCTTCTACAGTTTAAAGTCTTCTCCGAAAGACAGATTTTTTTTTTATTTATTCTCACAGTTTTTACCGGAAAACTGTCGTTTTGTTCGAGATGTCTGAATTGGAGTTTGAAGGGTGGCCTCACGTTTAATAAATCAACACTAGACTAACACGATTTCAATTAAAATCAAAACCACCACTAATTGGACATTATTAGGGATCAATTCGACCACAATTAGTACATACACGAAGTCCTGTTGCAAGTAGCGTTTCTCAATGATAACGATCGTCCTTACTAGACCATTCTAGTAAACTTAATTTTCAAAGACAATCAGTTTTTAAAATTTTACGAAGAAAAAGAAAAAATTTCAAGCAATACTATGAGAATTATTTGTCTTTGAATAAATATTTACAAGAAAATCGTAGTCTGAGTGCTGAGCTATAATTAAATTTAAATATGCATTGCACTTACGTTCAAGTCTGACCTAACTACACTTAAACCATCTAGTAGTCTCCTTACTTTCTATAGAAAGTGTGTATTTTGTACAAGCTTCCTTAATTTTGAATTGATGTCTTGTATAGCTGTATGTATGGGGATCTCGAGCAAACGTACCAGACTCAGGTCAGCCCATCAGCAATGCAATTTCCCACGATATCCCAGTATCCCTGAAACGCCATATAAGAGTTGCCTTTGAATGAGACGAAATTTCTTCGATAAAACCTTGGCATCCATTTGCAAGGACCGATGATGAAAATACTTTCTCTAGGAACTTAATCGCAGCCTGTCTCTCCGAGTCAATCAAGAGATTTTCAGGGAATAAGCATTGTCATGACCTCTGCTTGGAAAATACTGCACTGATCAGGTAGCCTATAAGAAATTTTAATATCAGAACCATGGGTCCATTCCGTTATTCATATTTAAGCAAGCAGTGTAAACTTCAAAGGCCCAGTGGGAACCTTCGGTTCTTCAGACCAAATCCTTAGTCGGAATTTTAAAAACGAATGTTCTATTCAGTAAATTTTAAGGACCCTTATTATAAACAACCGTAGTGTGTGTATGACTTCCCAGAATAGCAGCTTGTCCATAGAGATTGAGGCAGATTTTTATAGCATTGAGTCTTGCTGCCACCAACTCAGCCCTCTGTCTTAATAGGTGGTCGGAGGGGAGCCAGTTAAGTATATTAAGTACAGTCGACAGAGGCATTGCATACTATGTAACATCCATGAAACATGTACTCCGTAGAGCAGGACTGGCTTCACTATGGCCCGATAGAGCAAGTTCATAATTTCTTTCTCTTTCCATTTATAATGTTCGTAACTATGAAAATGTCCACATATGAAAAACAAAATCCATAAATCTACCGGAAAACTGTTTTTATTTGTCATCACTCTTTACCTTCGTTCTTCTCATTTGAGTGACTTAATCCTGTTAGTGTAAGGCTATTAACACAACTTTATTTCACATTGTTTTAACCAAGAAAACGAATAAAACTTACTGTTTTACGTCTTAACCGTAGATCGATCCTTAAAAAAGCTTCATAATTCTATCTATGTATCACTTTTGATACATACTTGTATTTTATAGAATTTTCGCAGTTATTGATAGATTTTGTTACAAAATTTTAATGTTTTTGTTTATTTTAGTTCATTTTAATAAAACTATTTTACATTATTACATTTTATTATCACTTTTATTAAATTTACGCCAACATTTTTGACTTGATGTGCATTGCTGCATGGTTTTTTAAGTAAAAATTAAACACTTCATATCAGCTTGGTTTTATTTTTATATAAATGGTAACAATTTTACATCTTGCTTTATGGCGATTTATAAGTTTCAAAATGTTTAGATGGGACAGCTTATTGTCACTCCCATCAGTAATGCTCCCAATCGAGAGCCAGCTGAAACCTGATGGCACAAACTATTGTTATATTTCGCTAGAAACATTTGTTGTTAACGTCCTGTGCAGTTAAAAAGTATTCTGTTGCAAATGAAACTTCGATTATGTTAATAACAATGCCCTCTCTTTGATGCCTCTCTGGTTTCCCGAATACAGGTTTCCCCAAATACGGCTGTAAGTAGTTGCTATGCACGTAGCATGTACTTGAATCTAAGACTGCCAATTCGACTCCGGTGGACCACGAAATTTATGACGACCATAAAATTCTATTAGTTACTCATCTATAGCGACAAAATTGTTGGGATTATTAAAAGCTGAAAGATTTTCCGCTCAGTTTTCGAAGCGACGTAATAGGTGTAAATTTATCATCACTTCCGAGTAGCACGTTATCAAAGCGAATAATTTTGTTTTCTCATACGTACATAGTTGACCGAAATACTATCATCGGTAATATCTATGAATTAAAAAAAATGACGAAACATTTTTTTCTAATGTTTGTCTGTCGCGGAAGATAAATATGAGAAGAGCAGTAAGAAAGACTCCACAATATTTCATGTGACAGCTGCTAGCAATCTGCGTGAAAATTGGTAATATTTTTTCTTTCCAAACTACTAATACGGTTCTCTATTCTAAGTAGTACCATCTTTTTCGATTAACGTCCTATTGTCATGTTTGCAGCTGTCAATAGTTGCGTCAATTAATAAGAAGAGCTTCTGTTTTCTTCTTTTTCAGAATCTTTAGTAGTAGGAATATTACATATATATGTACATATTTAATCGGTCATTACAACCTTTCTTTGCAAACTGGAAATGTTTGACATGAGGTTTGAAACTTGGTCTTACGTCTAATAACCTAACATAGTATATACTAGACTACGACTATTTCAATCAATATCAAGAACAGAAAATTCAACTTTTTCACTTTCATCCAACTTTTAACTTTCAATTCCTTATCAAATATCGTAAATAATGTATTATTCCCGATAAAACTTCACAAAATCTTTTGAAAACTTAAAAAAA
The DNA here is from genome assembly GCA_932273835.1 of Sarcophaga variegata. Lineage (NCBI taxonomy): Eukaryota > Metazoa > Arthropoda > Insecta > Diptera > Sarcophagidae > Sarcophaga > Sarcophaga variegata. Next base: position 91,534,129 of record OW026358.1, on the reverse strand, counting down.
TTTCCAACACAACACCAAAGAATCGCTAGGAATGACGCATGTATCAAAAATGATACATAAAATAGAATTATGAAGTTTTTGAATTTTTTAAGTACTGCTCAAAATTTTCTTTTTTTATTTGGTTTAAAACAACGACAACCACAATACTAACGAATTCAAAAAATATCACACATCTAACTTTTTCTGAATTAAAGGTATATCGTCTCAAAAATTGAAATGTATCATTTTTGATACAAAGCACGATCTACGGTTACAACATTGTACAACATTGTAAATTTGTAAGAAATGTAAGTTTGCTTTTGTAACACTTTGACTTTGACTGAAAGTAAACGATACATACACAACGACGTGTATTCGCTAAATGGTCTCTGGAGCAGTTGGCAATTGATCCTAATTTTCATCGAAAATCATCTTCAGTGATGAGGCCCATTTCTGGAATTATTTATAATTCAAAATGAAACAACTGTGCGTGAGATATTATCGAAAATTTTCATTGATCGCTTGCGTATGGTGTATCCTTAAACACTTCATATTTGTAAATCTAAATGAAACAAATTGTTTGTGAGATATCATCGAAAATTTTCATCGATTTCTTGTATATGGTGTATCCTCAAGCACTTCCTATTTCAAAATCTGAGTGAAACAAATTGTGTGTGAGATATTATTGAAAATATTCATCGATCTCTTGTATATGGTGTATCCTTTAATACTTCCTATTTGTAAATTTAAATGGAACAAATTGTGTGTGAGATATTACCGAAAATATTCATCGATCTCTTGTATATGGTGTATCTTTAGCAACTTCCAATTTGTAAATCTAAATGAAACAAATTGTGTATGAGATATCATTGAAAATATTTATCGATCTCTTGTAGCACGGGCTTCTTTTTATTGCTGATTTCCTCATTTTGTTTATTTTTGAAGTTATCATATTGAAAATGATAGATAACATGGCAAGTTCATACATAAACTTGACATTAAAAGTTAAAAGTAAAATTGTCCTTCCTGACCCCTCACCTGAACCCTGAACGCTCACTTCTACCTTACTGTCCACTTATAATAATGAAAAACAATTTATTTGCCCGTTAAAATCCTGCCTTTAGTTAATGGCAAGTTGGAACAGTGGCCCTTAAAACCAAAAGGTTGAGAATTTTACTATTAAGGAACAGCTTTGAAATGAAGAAACATTAAATGCTTATGTTTTTGTTTTTTAATTTTATTTTATTGTGTTTTTTATTAAACCAATTAGTCGAATACATTTTTCAGCCTCTCTACAAACACATGCTTGTTTGGAATTATTATTTTCGAGTATCCTTTAGAGAAATGCTTAATTTAAAATAAATTGTATGTAACAAGTAACACGTTTAAATACCTTGTATGTGAATGAAAACAGGGTGACGTTCCTTAACCTTTACAAAGAAATATTCTGCGGAATTTTTATAAAAAGTTGATGTTGATTGTAACTAACAATGATTCACAGATTAGAATGTGAAGATTAAATTCCTTAGAAATGTGTAATGTTACTGTAGATACAACTACTCTGCCATCAACATAAAAAAGGTGTTATTTGAGAACAACATAAAAGTTATTACTCGGCATAACATCATGCACTAGACCCTGGCATTCATAATACAGGGAAGACTTTATAATACAATAAAAACATCTCGGAGATGAATAGTCAGGTTTCCGTTTAAACAGATCGGACCAATACTATATTTATTAGGTAGATAGGTAGGTAGTGGTGGCCGGATGGGACCCATTGTAATATCTTAGTTTTCCAACAACTCTGAGCTTCTGATAATGCTACTCAGGCTGTCAATGTCAATGCGTTACAGTTCCGTCATACTAATGACCCTGATAACTACACATAGTGTGCTTCTTTGGAGTTTAAGCAGACTAGTCGTGCGATATGCCGTAGTCTAGTATATACTGTGTTGGCTTATTAGACGTGAGGCCATGGTTCAAACTCCAAGTCAGAAATCTCCAACAAAACGAAATATGAAAAAATATCTCTTCGGCGACTTCCTCTCAGTAGAAATCTGCCAAAAATCTGGCGAAGTCACGAACATTCGCTTTCAAGAACATTCATCAAACTGTTTACCCTGTCATATAAAAGGCAAGACAAAGCAGGCGAGTGAGTTCAGGCAGTCTTGTGTGAAGACGCGGTATGTTTGAAGTGAGTGATTGTGGTTCGAAGATCTCGTGTGTTATTTGAAACATATAACATCGAGCCAATAGCCTTGCGATATAAATTATTGTTATTCAGAATATTTTCAGAATTTACCTTCAAATAACCAGGATCCATCGGTATAGTTGAAATCTTTGCATCTTTAAGATTGTAGTCATCCAATATTTTTTCAATATATTTTCTTTGTGATAAATAAAACATTCCATTTTCTCGTGTGACTTCGATTCCCAAATAAAGCCTCAAATCACCTAGATCAGTGGTTTCAAATTGGGACTTTAAAATTTTTATAATATCATTGATTTCCACATCATTCTTCGATGCGATGACAATATCATCAACGTAGATAAGAACGTAAGTAATTAAATCGCCACTGCCTCTCACATACAAACAAGGTTCTGCTTCTCTCCTTCTGAATCCCGAATCAATTAGTACCTTATTAATACGGAGATTCCAACAACGAGCAGACTGTTTTAGACCGTACAAGCTGTGATTCAATTTACAGACAAAATGCTCTTTTCCGGATATTGTAGATCCCTTTGGCTGTTTCATATATATTTCCGCATTTATATCGCCATAAAGAAATGCTGTTTTAATATCTACGTGACGTACTTTCATATTTTTGTAACTCGCAATAGCCAGCAAACTTCGGAATGTAGCTGGTTTTACAACTGGTGCAAATATTTCATCATAATTCTCACCATATTTTTGAGAAAATCCCTTCGCGACCAGTCTAGCTCTATATTTCTTTTCACCGTTGATCAGATGTTTAATTTTGTATACCCATTTGCAGTCTATTAGTTTACAATTTTTAGGAGCCTCCACCAAATCCCATGTATTGTTTTCTTCTAGTGCTCTTATTTCTTCTTTCATAGCTTCCAACCAATATTTAGTGTCCGATCCAGACAAAGCATCTTCAAAACTTACTGGATCTACTTCACCGCAAATTTTGTAACCATATTTTTTAGGATGTACGCCTTTGTTGCTTCTCGAAGACATTCTGGGAGTAACATGTTGTGTTGTTTCTGACTCGGAAGATGATTCAAAAACACAAAAGTTATCGGTACTCATTACATCAACGTCATTTTCGTTTGGTGACTCAAAAGGTACAATATCAGTACATACGTTTCTTGGGGTAGAATTCACATCACAATCATCAACAGCACCATCAAGAGAAGATTTATTCGTTAGTAGAACATTAACTAGACTACAATTACCTTTGTCATCAACATCACCATTGTTTAAAACGCCACTTTCACAATTAGATAAATTAGTTATGTTCATATTATTTTCAGGTTCCAAAAATTTTACATCCCGACATATGATTATTTTCCCCGTTTCGGTATTCAATAAGCGAAAAGCTTTGGATTCTTCTGCATAGCCGACCAATTTGCATTTAACGGCTACTTCGTCCAACTTTCTACGATTTTGTTTATTAATTTGAGCATATGCTACAGAGCCAAACGTACGAATGTGTTTTCCATACCATAACTCAAATGGTGTAACATTTACAGCAGCAGACAAAAGACGATTTTGAATATAATTGGCGTTGTTAACAGCTTCAGCCCAAAATTTTAAATTCATGCTCGCCCCGTATAGCATACATCTGGCCATCTCCATTAAGCTTCTATTTTTCCGTTCTGCCACTCCATTTTGCTCAGGAGTATAGGGTGCGGTCAACTGGTGAATGATACCCTTGTCCTTGAAGTATTGTTGCATTTGTTTATTTACAAATTCTCCACCTCTATCAGTTCTGAGTATCTTAATACGTTTTCCAAGTTGATTCTCCGATTGTTCAATAAATTGTTTAATTTTTTCAAATGCCATATCCTTCGATGCAAGAAAGAAAACAGTGCAATAACGACTATAATCGTCAATTAGCGTCAAAAAATATCTGTTACCACTAGGTGTTGTGTTTTGCATTGGACCACATAAATCACAGTGCACCAAATCTAAAATTTCTTTAGATCTCGACGATGACGACTTTGGAAATTTATTTCGTGTGAGCTTTCCTCTTAAACAAATTTCACATTCAGAAGATTATTTGCATTTCCTTATTTTTATACCTTGCACTAAATTCTTCGAAACAGACATATTTATGGCTTGTATATTTTTGTAACCAAGTCTACGATGCCAAACGTGAACACAATCATTTTGATATTCAGATATATTCAAGTGTTTATCTTTATGGTTTAATGCAAATAAATTGTTCGTCAGGTAACCAGTGGCATAAATTTTTCCATTTTTAGAAATTTTGCAACCATCATTATCAAATCTTACCTCAAAACCAATATCAGTTAATCTCCGGACAGATAATAAACTTCCGTCTAATTCAGGAATGAAAAGTATGTTGCGGACAGAAATCTCTTTATTTTCACAAAATAATTTGCAATCTCCCACTCCGATTACTTTAACCTCAGAGTCATTTGCCATATATACAGTGTCCGTCATTTTGTTTAAATTAGTAAAGCACTTTTCTTCCCAACACATATGATTTGTTGCTGCTGAGTCTACATACCATTCACATTTTGGTCTTTGTTGCATTACGCCAAAACAGATATTATTTTCATCTCTTATGATGTTCACACGATTGTTGTTCCTTTCTCTATTTCTGCAGTCCTTTTTCAAATGTCCCGGCTTGCCACACGAATAACATTTTGGTATAAATTTCCTTTTCTTTTGTGTCTTGAACGCAGAATCACTATTCTGTTCTTGCCCAGATTTTCTTTTATACTCCTGCACCAACTTCTCTTTCACAAAATCTATAGTGAGATCAGTTTCCGGACGCATTTCCAACGAAGAAATCAAGTTATTGTAGTCATCAGGCAATGTGCCAAGTAAAAATGCAACAGTTTTGTGTTCTTCCAGATTTTCACCCAAATCACGCAAACGGTCAACAATTGATAAGAATTCCGTTATGTGATTTTCCATATTCTGGCCAACAACCAACCTTTTCGATGACATTAATCTAAGAAGACTCACCTTATTCGTTATATTTGCTTTCTCATGATGTTTCTTTAAAGTATCCCAATATTCTTTTGCTGTTTTCAAATGTTTTATCAAAATTTTCTGCGACTCCTCAACAACAGACCTATAGCAGCTCTGGCTTTTCCATCTTGCGCCAACCATTTTGCATCACGTTCTTCAGGAACCACACCAGCAACAACATCCCACAACTCCCTTTCCAGCAAAAACAACTCCATGTTAAATTTCCACACATGATAATTGCTGTTCGTCAATTTGGGAAACTGTGCAATTGCTGTATTCATTTTCCTTTTTCTCTTAAAAAAATTTTTTTTTTAAATTTCCAGAAATAAAAAGAACGATTTTAATAAAACACGCGAGTCTGGGCCCATAACCTGTTCAAATGAAGTTTTATTGAGAAGTAATTTTCTATTATAAATTTTTCTATTATACAAGTTCATAAAAGATTACTAAGTTTTATCCAACAATGTGGTAACAAATGGTGTAATAACAAGTACATACACTTATTGTATATAGGTAATCGAATAATATTACTAACAAAGGGTATAAACAGAATAGTAACAAAGAAAATCAATTGTTGTTATTTACATCAAGTTGTGAACAATGGCACACAGAATTGTGAGAACAATAAAGAATTTAATTAAAACTAAACACAGATTTATTTTTATTTTATTTGCAATCTAGGAGCTCATATTTTAAACGTTTTTAAATGTTAAAAATGTAACAATATTATACACCCTGTTTAAGTGTCTTTTAAAGAGACGACAAGTAAAAATACATTTTAAGATGTCGTCAGCATACGTGTACAAGTCATGAGCAAACAATCCACATGTGGTCTAAAAGAAAGGAAAACATCACATTGTCTTTAATTTGCCAACAAAAAGCATACAACGGAAGCAAGGTAATAAACAAAAAATATTGTAAAAAAATTACTATAAATGGAAAGGGAATCAAAGAACTTTGAAGATAAAAAACAATTGCTTTCACATTTTCCCTATCACGCAAACACATATAAATGTCAACATGCAAATAAATAAAGGAAGCAGTATCACCTACAGTAAATGAATACATACACATTCCCATACACACTCTGTTGTCTTTAGGGGAAAGTGATACTTCTTACAGATACGGCCATTTAAGTGTGTGAATGTACACGTATGTATAATATCAAGAAGCTCTACAATTTAGATGACAGTTTATTTACATTTTAAGCATGATGGTATGATTTTATGAATGTAACTGTTTTCTTCAGGGGGAGTTGCGTCAAATTTGAAAAATTCCTGTTAATGTTTGCTTGAATAGGAGTTTGGTTTAGATGTTGAATGTTTAGAAGTCATATTGTTATTTGCCAAGATATTATTGTGCTTTAGTTTGGCTTAAAAAGCAATTATATTTACGTACAATGGTATGAAGATATGAATAGAAAATCCATGAAAATTATGCATTGTTCACCTTTATTCTCGATGAAATTGTCGGTTTTCAAGTATTTATAAACCTTTACTAAGTGAATTTAAGAAATCGAAGGCATTTATAGTGGCTAATCTGATAGCTCAGAGGTGGAGAAAAATCTGTGATAATTGATTTCATGTCACTTACAAACACATGGTCTTTAACAGACCACAACTTGGTAAAATTTTATGTCGTCACTTCCTAGAGTGACAACGGCGACCCTTTTTTTAATTTTCTTAATTTTCATCAAAAAATCGTTTTTAGCGCAGAGGCGCGTTTCTGTATGAAATTTTCGAATTTGGAACGATACGAATGCGGTTGAGATCCAAGAGCGTCCAATATATTCTGAAAAAGTTACTGTTTAGTATGTATTTGAAGTCAATATTTATTTGAGACGACGAACACAATAGGTTGATGAATACCAACTACTTTTAGTCTAAGTTGAATAATGTGGATACCAACTACATGTAACATCAACAGGATGACGTAGCGTGCCACACAGATTATTCGTACATTTGATATTCGATTTGCAAGTAGTATCATGCAGTCGGAATAGTTTAGTAGGTAGTGTGTTGGCTTATTAGACGTAAGGCCACGGTTCAAACCCCAGGACAGACATCTAAACGGAAATATGAAAAAATATTTCTTCAGCGACTTCTCTCAGCAGATTTTCTGGCAAAAACTCTGTAAATAAAATTGACATGAAAAGATTCTCAAAAATCTGTCGTTCGGAGTCGACTTTGAATTGTAGGTCCTGAGACTCATGTATAAAATTAACGCTCACAACATAAGTGGTGTGAGAAGCTAGGTTGTAATCTTGACTGAAGGATTGTAATGAACAATTATGTATGTATGTACTCGTATGTCATGCTATTCGACCTCGTTAGACCGTTTTTTGGCATTTTATTCAGTCGTAGATGTATGTAAATAAGCACAAATCCTACATAACCTAGCCCATTGCAAAAATTCAGCTTATCTTATGTCCAGGTCAATGGAGATTTGGACATTTTGGATGAGCTTCATCCGTAGAAGCCGTAACAAACGATGTTAGATTCCAAATTTCAAAATGTTGAATATTTCTGGTGTTGAAGGAAACTTTTTTAATGGTCAAATAAAAGAAAAATTCTACGTAACGGCTGTACCAGTTATATGAATTGAAACACAACACCCTGACGTATAAGTGATGAGTACGAGTGAAATTTTTTTCAATCGTTTAATATTACTAATACGTCAATATACTTGGTAGTTATTTAGTTGCAAGTACAGTAAGACGCGGGGGATACGTTTCAATAAGTTCCAGCACTAAACGAAACAGTGTTAAACGAGGCAACTAATAAATCAACTCTGACGCAGGAAAAATGCGTTCGCTCCGTGTTTGCAACTTCGAAAAATACAATTGGAATCTCTATTCTGGACAGACTAAAAAAAGTGTGTTGAAGAAGATACATTGTATACACCGTCGCTATATAGTGTACCGTTTTTGGTTGGTGCATGGCCGTTTCATTTGTACACATACACAACATGTATCAATACAGTGTGCGATTTAGAGGAATCCCAATACTACCGTGTAATACTGAAAAAGCGTTAAGCGGTGCAGCGTTAAGCGGGGTCTTACTCTAAGCTTGTCAATAAGGCGTATGGCAAGTTGTGTGTGCTCTTATTGTAAATAATGCTTTCAATTTCGACTATATTGCTTAAGCTATTTTTTTCAGGTACAATGCAAAGGATTGTATAATGCGCTCGTTGATTTTCGCAACTAAAAAAGTCGTATTAAATTTGTTCATATAAAATTCTTTAAGACACTTAATATTGTGAGACTGCATTACAGAAAATGCAGTTAAAAGATGTTACCAATAATGAATCTCTATACAGATACACGAGAGCATTAAAAATAAACAAAAACGTTTGATAAAAATCGAATACAATTTGTTCTGAGTGTTCTTAATGACGCATGTTACTACTGATACACGTCTGATTTTGTTTAAAAATGATATAAAATTATTCATTGAATTTACTACAGGAAACATTTAGTTGCCTAAGGCTTGCATAATAAAAACTTGAAAGTATAATCATAGAAAAACATTATAATTCTTGCAGGAGTATTCACAAATTCCTTATTTGTTCTCTAACTCACTTCCTCATCCAAACTAAGCTTACATGTCCAAATTATTTAAAAAAATGTTTAGAGTAAAAGTTCGCAAAGGAAGTAAATTTTCAAAACATAAATAGATATAAAATGTAATACATTACACTAACGATAACGTCTCTAAAACCTATAGATTGTAATCTTACAGAAATATAGACAAATTATCGGACAAAAAGGACTAACACAAGCAATTACAAGCTATCATTTAAGAACACTGAGGGTCATTATTGCAACTTGGCGTTAAAGTTAAAGGTGACTTTAGCTAAAGAGAACTTTAAAGTCAACTTTAACTTATATTTGTTATTACAACCAACAGTTAAAATAAAGTTATTACACACATACATACCCTTCAGTCAGGATTACGGCCTAGCTTCTCATACTACTCATGTGTGTTAATTTTATACATGAGTGGAGGGACCTACAGTTTAAACTCGACCCCGAATGACAGATTTTTGAGAACCTTTTCATGGCAATTTTATTTACTCTCAAAGGAAGTCGTCGAAGATATATTTTTTTTATATTTCGATTTAATGCCTGACCTGGGGTTTGAACCGTAATAAGCCAACGCACTACCATTTGATATTTGCCGCCATGCACTCATGAGCAAGTTTTTCAACTGACTACTGTTTCTGGTTTATCGGCTAAGTAACCGTTCTTCCAAATTGCTTCTAAATAGAATCTTGGAGTAATGTCGTGACCGTGTACTAAGCCTATGGGGGCATAGGTAGATAGGTACCAAATCTTCACATTAGCAGCAGTATGATGGGGTTCATTAACTTGTTGGAAGTAATAACCATTACGAATTCATAATTCTTCCAAACTTTAGGCGAATTTATTCTTAAGAATGTTTAAATACTCTGCCTTTTCCATTATTTCCTCAACAAATTCCAAACTGTCCACATGTGGTGGTTGCAAAGTCTACAATTTAATGTAAGCTTCTTACGTATAAAAATAATTTCAGGTCTCTAAGCGTAGGACGTGTTGCATGTATAAATTGTTAGGGAATTTAAAGATTTCATTTAAATTTTGGTTTTAATTGCTTTACACTATAGCATTCTTTCGTTTTTATAATACTAAGTTGCATTAAACTTTCATTTCAGACCTTCTTAGCCCTTTAGCGTGAACTCTTGCTTTTTCTCATTGTTTTTTGATACTTTTCTTTTTGTGTTTCCGTTTCCTACTTTAAGGGCAAAAGAAAAATAGAAAATGTTCGCATAGTTGAATTTAATGGAATATTCTCCACAATTTTGGCATATAAGGATGGGATGGAGAGCAGTTATGCTCTTGATTTCTTTTTCACGCCCTCTCTCTCTTTCTCTCTTTTATTGCCCGTCCTTTGTATTCACCAAGTAGAATAAGGGCAAATAATTGCAATAAATTTGATTTACAACGGAAAAATTTTTAATGTTCGCGGTAATTACAAACAAAATTACTGCAGCTGCTGAAACGTGTATAGGAGATATAGCGAAAATAATGGTCAAATCTGACCGACAGCCAGCTGGAGCTAAGTCGGGACTTTGTGAAAGAGTATTAAGCTTTTGGGAACTTTAGTAGACCAATAATGATTTAACATTAGCAACAGTATGTCGCGTTAGAACAATAAGGACGGGTTTAATGTCGAATAATTTAAGATCGCAGGAGATTCAAACGATTACAGCGATTCGATTAAAAATTAGGATCAGGGGGTGAAAATACGTCACTTGTAACAAGAAATAAGAGGTTAATAACCGAGGGTTTGTCGGAAATGAGACTAAGAGGAGAAGAATTCAAACAAACTTCGATTTTCGATATTTCTGGCAATAAGTTTTGAAACTTTTTCCACTTGCTTTCCAGAAGGCCTCCAAATGTTAAGCTCCAGAAGGGGAATAAAATGTCATTCTACCAATTGGAAATTATTTAATGAAACAATTTTGTGTAAAAAACCTATACTGGAACCATTTCATTACCCTGCAATTCCACCAACCGAATCAATATGAGCGTGATAACGTCGTCTAGAAAATCTAGCTAAAGCTGCCAAAATGTAATCAATAGATACCTCATTGGCTGTCTTTTCAATGAATGGAAAGCACACATCGTTTTGTGTGAGAAGCTAGGTCGTAACTCTTACTGAAGTGTTGTTATGATCAATTAAAAAAGTAAGGAAACTTTGAAATCCATTGGAAACCGATGTATTTAAAATATCAATCAGTATTAATGCGGAGAAATTGGAAAAGGACCACTTACTGGTGGTCTGGTTATGGGCTTTTTAAATCATTATTTATCTTCTAATAGCGTATTACAGCTTTGTTTTATACCATTAGTTTCACTGGTTTTTGGAGAAGTACGAACATAGTTTGTGCTCTTGTCTTGAATTCTTTAAGTGCACTTTCGTATCGCATAATGTGCTGGAAATGTTTGTTAAAGATTTTGGTCTAACAGTATTGGAACGCGGCGTTTACTATACGACTTTTTATAGTGATTCCAATCTTCAAATTTAAATAAAGAAATGTGTGTGTGGGATATCATACAAAATTTTTATTCATTTAATATGTAAAATTCATTCATGACAAGTACATATGTGACGTATGAGTAATATTTAATAGCATTAGTTTCATACATGACAAAATCGAAGATTTTTTATTGCATACTTTTCAGGATAACTATACTATAACTATACATGTCATATGAAGCGTATGAGTAATATGTTGCAAATTCAATTAAAAAGAAAGTATACCCCATTCATTTGAAATTAATTTGGAATTAAGGTATGATATTAGAATTTTTGATAATTTTTAAAAAATTTTAAATTTCGAGAAATCTTAATTTAAAAGTAAATACAAAAGCCATAATTCTATAGGTAATATCTTCCACATCTTCACAGCAAAATAATAAATTTATCAAAATTTCAAACCATTTTTGTTTTATTGTATTTTTAAATATATACTTTTAAATGGCTCACCATATATTTCTTCGGTGATTTCATCTCAGCCATTTTCTGGCTTAAACTCTGATGGCAAAATAAAGTTGACCTGAAAAGTTTCTCAAATCTTTCGTTCGGACGTGACCATTAAACCAATCATGATCGAAATTAACATGTATTTTGAAAGAAGTCAAAATGTAATCCTGATGAAAGGGTTGTAATGGCCAATTATGTATGTATGTTATGTAACAAATAAAGGACTGTAAATATGAATAATATCTGAATTTCTATTCCCATATATTTTCAATTGCGGCATCGAATTTTATGCTATCTATTGGAACGTACACTTTTGCACATATGTAGCGTCCTGTAATGCGAGAAATAAAAAGAATTCTTAAAACATCGAATAAATAATAATAATATTACACTAAAAAGGTGGAAAATGGCCATAAATATCAGCAGCTAAATAAATCAAAGCATATATGTTGTCTGGGTTTATGAGCAATTAACAATAGACATTAAGGATGGCATCATTTACAAATTGCAGGAAAAATAAGACTTTATAAAATGCGACAAAAACTGCGTTACATTCTTGAATATGGTACACAAAGTCATAGCTAGCATTGTAAATACAAACTTGGAGTATCCTTTTGTGATGAACTTGGGCAAATGAAGATAAATTAAGTTATCAACCTCAATGAATTTCTCGATATAATTCACCACTAAAAAACATCGATGTTATGTCAATGCTTTCGATTTATTTTTGTAAAAAGAATGTACTTGATAATGTAGTGGAATACCGCAAACATACGCTTTACTGTACTGCCCTCAACCTATATAGGCTGTCGCCCTAAATTCTGTCATCTTGGCAAATATATTACTTGATAAATACCAAGGTGTTTCCCTCTGATAGGCATTAATGCCGTACTGGTTGTGGTAGTTTGTTCTCCACATCACATAGTATACATAGAAGGCTTGAATTCATATATATTCTAAAACAAGTATTATTTGAGTTTACGACGACCTTTAAACTTCCAGTTACCTATTTCAGTATACTTCTTCACAGTCTAATGCATAACTAAATTCACTTCCCATTATAATTACAAAGTTCTAGATTGTCTCAAACACGTTTGACTTACGGAGATTTACAGCTTCTTTTCATTTTTCTTCTAGGCTCTTTTTGCATTAGTGGCGTGCCGGCTTCCTAACCTGATTTGTCTGCAAATTTCTGCGAATTCCCACAAAACCTGGGTTTCAGCCAAGCTGTGCTGATTTTCATTCAAATTTGTTTCCTGTTCAAGTTTATGGTTCGTTTGGGAGTTATGGTCGCCTTTTCGACAGTTCGTAGTCGACTTTAATCTGTATGTCCAGCCACTCATGTATTAAATTAACACACACCACATAAGTAGTGTGAGAAACTACTACTACGTTTTTAATTTGGTTTTTCCCCTGTTTATTGATGCGGGTCTCGCAATTCACTTATGCCGAACGTTAAATATCTGACGGCAGTGCCTTGTTTAGTTTCTACGTAATTTCAAATGCGAGTAACTAAATATTTAACAACTTTTCCATATGTTCTCTTGCTATCTCTATTCCGCACTTTTTTGTGGTATACAGTTGCAAAAATATTAAAAGTTATCATGCACCACATGTGTCTTCCTGTGTTCCTTGTTTTCTTGGTTTAAATTCATTTAATAGCGGTCGTTTCCTGCTTTTATTTACAAAAAAAGGAACAAAACAATTAAAGTTTAATGTTTAACTTTTATTCTTTTATGCTTACGAAATAATTAAGTTGTTGTTGTTAAAAACATAAAAACAACAAAAAACTGAAAACATACAAATAAAAGAAGAAAATAACCTGCAAAGATATGGCTTCATATCACAGGCGTTCCAAGTTTAAATAGGATTTATATTACTTGAAAACATTAAAGATATTAAGCTGTTATTATGTAAGAGTTAAGAAAAATTAAAAAACTAACATTTCTAAAGGAACAGCAAGATAGTTCTCATTATGCTTTTAAGGTTGCAACGACTGTTTGTGGAGAGTGAATGCGTGTGAATTCGTTTGAAACTACTCACACGGAAATAGAAAACCTATTGATTTGCTACCCTTTAAAATTAGAAAGTAAAATTTACACATACAATCTGAGACCTAATATGTAGTGTGTTGGATTGTTAGACGCAAGGCCACGGTTCAAATCCCAGGTCAGACATCAAAACAAAATACAAAAAATATTTTTTTGGCGACTTCCTTTCAGCATATTTCTGGCAAAAACTCTGAGTGTAAATAAAATTGCCATGAAAAGTTTTTTAAAAATCTGTCGTTCGGAGTTAACTTTGAACTGCAGGTCCCGCTAGTCATTATAAAATTAGCACACACAACATGAGTGGTGTGAGTGGTGTCGTAGTTCTGATTGAAGTGTTGCAATTGCCTATTATGTACGTATGTATGTAATCCACCACAAAAGCAGCAAGTGCTATAAAAATTATATAAAAGATGTTCGAATTGTCATAATACTATGGTAATGAATTCTTGCACATCATTTTGATGTAAGAAATGAAAAACTTAGAAGACCACAAAAAAGTTAGAAGATGACAGTTTGAATCAGTAACAAATGACAGAAATGCTAACACCCCAGACTTGGCTGTTTCCGTCTTTGTTTGTTTTCATTTATTTGTTTTCATCGATGGGATATGCATTGGCTGAGCAGCACTTCGATTCCTACGGGGAATCGATCAAACGGCGAACAGTTTTATTGCCTAAAATATGAAAAAAATGGATAGTCCGCAATATACCATAAAGACAATCATCAAATAAAAATGTTGCTTCCTCATTAAAAATGAGAGTTTTATTTTCTTAAAAAAACCGTTACTTCAAGTCTGAAAGAGGTAATGAAGTCGTCGTATCAAAAACTCCGAATATAAAATTTAAGATCTAACAGTGTATCTTCAATAGTTCCTCTGCTTATAACGGTCGAAAAATTGTAATGAAATTAATCGAAATCGTAACTTTAAGAGTCTTTCGTTTAAGTTTACTTTACATACATACACACATAATTGGTCATTACAACCTTTCAATCAGGATTACGAACTAATTTCTCACGCCACTTGTTGTAGGTTAATTTCATACATGAGTGGCAGAACAATCAGTTTAAAGTTGACTCCGAATGACAGATTTTTTGAGAAACTTTTTATCTGCAATGTGTGCTAGAACTTTACTAAGAGGCAGTCGCCGAAGACACTGTAAATAAAATTAATCACTTAACGTTTCCCACAGTGTGTCTTATGTTCACTAATCAATGCACTAATCATTAATTTTTTGGGCGTTATTACTTTGACTTTAAAGTGGGGAACTGAAAAGTCGCTGTACTACAAAATAACTTGTAGCGCTACAAGGTGTCAAACTTCAAAACGGCTATTCTACAGAATATGTAGTTATTGTAGTCACTGCAATATAAGTTGACAGCCGATTATTAAATGTCAATGGCAAATGGAGTTTCTATGCTTTCAAATATACAGTGGTGTGAACAGTAATAAGAACAACAATGTGACGCTTATGGATTTGGAAAAGTAAATAAAATGAGAAGTAATAAGCAATAACTGACAGCATTTATTCAGTGTGGTTTTCGTATATATGTTTGTTTGTATATTATTATTGTTGTAAATTAGAATTAAAATACAAGTTCATCCTGTTGAAAGAATAGGGACACCTTACTTTATAGCCATACTAAATAACAACAGGTTTTGTGTGTTAATTTTATCCGTGAGTGCCAGGATCCACTGGGTAAAGTCGACTTGAACGACAGAACTGAGAAACTTTTAATGTCAATTTCATTTACTCCCCGACTTTTTTCCAGAAGACTGCTGAGAGTAAGTTGCCAAAAAAATATTAATTTTATTATATTTAGTTTTGTTCAAGATATCGGTCTCTCTACAATTAAGCCTACACACTACCTACAAGACTAATACGACTCCTATATGAACACATTTGCTCTATTTTAAGTTTTAATCTTGCTATAGACCGGTTAATATGTTGCAGATACTACGGTATGTTTTAAAACAAGCAGATTTAAGCATACTCAAACCGATATATCATACCACGCAGTCTGAATTACTTCTCAAAGCTTACTGTAGTTGGCGGGATGCTTCCTGTGATTGTTGTTGTTCGTATATTCCAAAAATTCTCGATTGGAATTAGATCTGAATATATTTCGCACTGTCTTTAGACAATTTCTTAGCGCACTTTGCAGTACATTTCAGGACGTTATCCCGCATGAAATTTCATCAGATTACAACACAATCTATTACTTTCATACAATACATTTCTTTACAATACATTTTTGTACGATATTATAATATTGTGACCATATTTGCAAAATTAGCTCCAAAACATATTTGAGTCCTAATAATATTAGTTTAGACTATGTTATTGTAGTTTAAGCGTTTTTATCATGTCTCACATCATTATAGTTTTAAAATCATAATGAGAATTAATTGTTGCTGTAGAGCAATATGTAGTTGGATATGCATTTTTAATAAAATTTAAAACGTATTTTATTTAGAAATTTCTAAAACATTTTTAACTTCTGACTGCTTGCAGCGATATTCATTTCGTTATACTATAGCAACTACGGTTTCAGTCTGTGCTACAACTACTTTATTCTGTTGCAAACCTATCTTAATATTTTCACTGCATTCGAACATTTGTGCTCATATTACTGAATAAGTTTCTCAATTGTATTATTTCATAGAATTTGCCACATTTTCAAAAGAGTGTACATATTACATTATTTTCTTCTATGTTTGGTTTTTTTTTGTAGAAATGAAAGTTAAAATATTGAAATAAATAAAGAAAGCATCTCAAAATTGAGAATTATTACAGTAAGACTCCGCTTAACGCTGTTTCAGTATTACTCGGTAGTATTGGGATTCCCCTAAATCGCATACTGTATTGACACTTGTTGTATATGTGTGCAAATGAAACGAAACGGCCATGCACCAACCACAATGGGTGAACTATATAGCGACGGTGTATACTATGTATCTTCTTCAACACTCTTTTGTTAGTCTGTCCAGAATAAAGATTATAACTGTATTTTCCGAAGTTGCAATCAAAGTACGAACGCATCTTTTCTGCGTCACAGTTGATTTATTAGTTAAGTACGTTATCAGTTAAGTATGTGTTAAGTTGCCTCGTTTAGCGCTGGGACTTATTGGAACGTATACCCCGCGTTAAGTGGTGTCTTACTGTATGTTATTTCGGACTGAAGCCAGGCATACAAGTTTCATAGCATATGAGTAAGCACACCAACCACTAAAAATTTGCTGAGAGAATTGAAGTTGCAAAACAAATATTATTTCTCCTGGCATTGCTGTTGTTATTTCAACATACAATGCCTTTTAGTAACGGTTTACACAAAGCCATTTCTCAGAAACAATATATGGACACATATACACAAGTTCTTTTCCGGTCTTGTTACTAATGAATCATTCTATATAAATACATACATACACGTTCTGAATTATTCTCTATTCATACATACATACATACAGACGGATATACATACATACAGAAATGCATACATACATACATACAAAAATACATACATACATACAGTTCTAACACTTTATATATTTTTTCCTTTTTGCAATCAGCCTTTCGTTGTTCGACTGCCTTTCCATAAATTTCTGGCAAATACTTCAGGAGTAAATAAAATTGCCATTATGTGTTTCTCAAAAATCTGTCGGAGTCGACTGTAGGTCCCGCCACTCACGTATAAAATTAACACACACAACATAAGTGGTGTGAGAAACTAGGTCGTAATCCTGACTGAAGGGTTGTAATGGCCAATTTTGTATGTATGTATGTTCATTTAAAAATTGATTTCCCGTACCTGTAGATGTATGTATGTTTGAATTTTTTTATATATCTGGCTTGGTACATAAAAATTCATTACTTTTTACTCAGCTTTATGCTTAAACACATATTAGAGCTTGAAATGCCATTGCTGTTCTTCCACTAATTTACAAACTTGCTTTAAGTGCCGCAAAAGTTCACTGCAAGTAATAATTTAATTCCCAGCTTTACTCAACATTACAAACTCTTGATCTTTAAAGATGTTTTAACCCACTACATAAAGAAAAATTATTTTCGAAAAACTTGTTCAAAAAATTTAAAATTTTCTCATGTTGGCCATATTGTCTAATGTGTTTATGGCTATTGCTTTCTGTCATGGACAGAGTAGACTACAGCCAACAAGAGTATTTATAAACATACTTTTACAGTACTTGTAGAAACTTTACAAAAATTCATGCAGTAGAATTTTTTTGTTTAAAAATGTATGCAAACATTTGCTAGTATTTTTGGAAAATATTTCTTTGTTATGGTGTGTGTGAAACAAGTTCGTTATTGTTTAGGCATGTTGAGGTTTATGGTTTGGTTTTATTTATTCTCTTGATTATATTGTATCAAAAGGAGTTTTATATTGAATTCAATTCTTGACTACAAAGCGAATTGATAATAAGATTTGTGGTCCCAAGCAATAACAGCTTAGGTTAATTTGAGTTACTTATGCTATTGCGTTCTACTAACAAAACTTTGTGATTACGTGAAAACCAGTATCCAACATCCAACAATGTTTTTAAAAAATGTATATAATAAACTCCTAAATATAACAAATGAGAAACTTATTATCAATTCAAATCAATATTTTTAAATTTTTTAAGAAACACTTCTGTTAAGTGTTGGAAAAATCTTTTCCTTTTCCCATCTGCTTATTTGCTTCACTATGCTTTCTCTCTACTTCTCTTTTAGTATTCATTTACAATGGGTCATTGTGTCATTCAAACCTAACCTAGAGAAATGTTTCACTTACATTAATTCTTCCAATTATGCATCCTTACTGAGTTTATACGGACTTAATGTTATGGTTTTACCAAAACTCACATTATTCGATGCAAACAACTTTTTTTTTAATAAAGTATATAATGCCATAACATCGTTCAAATGTCTGCCTCAGGCGCATATACGAACTACTAAAGAAAACTCCACAAATAGTTTAACGTAGTCAAATCCCATAATCTCGGTGGTCAGTTTAAATCAGTTCCAAGTGAGATAACCATGCCCTCAAATCGCTCGTGTAAGCTTACATGTGCTGGGTTGCACGTAGTTTTTGCATGATGTGTTGTTTTTCTTGGACCACATATTGTCGGCATTCATATCATCCAATTGTATTCGATTCATATACAAAGCGCAATAACACTATAACAAAGCGCAATAGAACTATACTAAACTATGAATAGCTTTTTCAAACTTCATTGCAATTACATGAATTCAAATGTAAGATCAAATTAATCTTATTAAATTACATGGACTGACTGTGTGTAACGTACCCATCAGAAATTTGTTATACAAATAGTTTTTGGGTCTCAATTTAAATAAATAAAATTAATTTTGAATTAAATATTACTACGAAAATGGAAATGGTGTTACATCGTTTAACATTAAAATGATAAACAACAGCTACAAAAACAAAACCAATGGACTTGTTTACATAATCAACAAATAAGCAAAAATATAGTAACAACATCAATATAAAAAAGGGATATACAAGTAAACAAACATGCAACAACAACACTGCAAGGGCAAAAGTAAACAAAATACGCAATAACAATAATAACGTAAACAACATGTTTACATTTACAGAGATTTCGAGAAGGCGAAGTCATTCTCATTCAAGTGCATATATCAGACTGTTTACCCTGCGATATAAAAGGCAAGACAAAGCAGGCAATGGAGTCAGTAAAAATTCAATTCAATTGTTGTTGTTTACATCAAGTTATGAACAGTGGCACACAGAATTGTGCGAACAATAAAGGATTTATTTAAGACTAAATAAATTTGTATTTTCATTTGAAATCTACGAACTCTTATTCTAAACGTTTTTAAAAAGGTAAGAATGTATCAATAAATTCTTCAAATTTTTACAAATCAGTTTAAACATTTACAGTAATCAAAATTTCACCTTTAGTAAAAGCAAATGAAAATATTAATGCGGTCGCCGGTGTAGGGAACTCTTAATTTCATGACCTATACAGGCAGCTAAGTTATTCCATATTAAATATAACCTTCTCGAACATATTATTCTACAAGTCTTCTCAAAAGAGTCAGTACTTACTTACTCAAATGGTATTACGTCCGGCTGGGCAGGATTACGACCTAGCTTGTCATACCATCTATGTTGAGAGGAAGTCGCTAAAGAAAGAATTTTCTATATTTCGTTTTCTTTGTGATGTCTGAGTCAGGGGTTGAACCACACTATCTACTGGACTACGGCAACTAACATTCTATAAATAATACATATTATTATACCCAGATAGACTTAATTATCACTACTCCACAATGTATTCCCTAAGTTATCTAAAAAAATAAATAAGTGGTTTGAGAAACTATGAGCAATTATGTATGTATGTGTGTATTCAATTTAAAACTGTTCATTATTTTCTATTATAAATAAAATTTTACAATTGAATAAATTAAAAAAGTTTTCGTTATTTGTGAAGTCGTCGTAGCCTGGTAGGTAGTGTGTACGCTTATTAGATGTAAAACCCGGGTTTAAACCCCAGGTGAGACATCAAAACGAAATATGAAAAGTATTTCTTCGGCGACTTCCTCTCAGCAGGTCCCGCCACTCACTTATAAAATTAAGTCACACAACATGAGTGGTTGTAATGGCCAATTATGTATGTATGTATTATTATTTGTCGTGATTTACTACCAAATTTTTTTATTTAATTTTAATATTAATAACTATACGAAATAAAAAATACGAAAAATTTATTTTACTGTTTATAAAATATAATTTTTTCTTTTAAATTAAGAAAAATTATTAATGCTGGTCTATTTGTTGTTTCATTTGGTTACCGACACAATGTTTAGGATTTTTTTCGTTTTTCAGCAGTACAACGAGCGGTTTTCTCCCTTTTTTTGTGGAAATTAAAAAAAACATTTGCTGGGAATTTTGTAGAGGGGATATTTAAAAATATTTTATGTTCGTATGGATGTTGGCTAAAAGTCCCTATTGTCTGTATACCACACCGATTTTAATTCCCCTCTTACAACAGTTTTTGTGTTACTATTATAAAAGGATACAACGGTTTCTATTTGTGTATGTAAATACATATCCTTGTTTATATAAGATGTTTATATAAAATGTTATTTACTTATCTGCCACTGCCACCAAGAAGATCCAATAGGCAAGTATACGTAAGCGCCAATACAGATGGCACAACAGACTATATAAGCAGCAGAGGGAAATGTCCTTTTACCCCGCTACTTCACCAAGGGCCTATTTTAGTTCTTTTTTTCCTTTTAGACTTTGTCATTTAGATTTCGAAGTTTTTTATTGTGGTTACTGCTTTTTAAAAATTAAAAATCTAAAATTTTTAATAAAACTTTATGTAGATTGTGTGTAACAGTGGTACAAAATAACTTAATTGGTTGGTTTGAATGTGAAAATCATCGCCAAATTTCTAGGGAATGAAGATCTCTCGCGTCGATCATTTTTCAGATATTCTTAACAGTGTTAGTCCTTTCGTGCCATTGAGAAAACAATGAAGAATTTCGTTTCACAAAACTAATCAAAACTAACTACTAATTGTTTGTGCAGGCATAATAGAATACATTGTCGAAAGAGTCACTGTGTTTGGCCTGCAAACATCCGTTCCATAGAAATAAAGGGAGCGATGATATCCCATTAATTTAACTGTAGTCGACATAACCAAATCGCAGTTATCTAGTAGATTATACGTTGTCTTAATAGACGCAAGCCCTAACTCAGACATTTTAAACAAAACAAAACATAAACAATATTTTTTCGATTAGTTCCTCTCAGCAGTTTTCAGGCAAAAACTCTTAGCATAAATAAAATATCAGAATAAGGTTTTTTAAAACCTACCATTCGGAGTCGCATTCAAACTGTAAATCTCATCACTCGTGGATAAAAAAAACACACCCAACATGGGTGATGTGATAAACTAAGTCATAATCTTGACTAAAGGTATGGATGGACTAATTAAGTAAGTAAGTACGGCAATCAAATTGTTCCACTTACTCTTATTAATAATTTTTGTTGCGAAGCATTTCTCCAAATCGAAGAGTTTATTGGTTCTGCCTAAGTTAAGTCGAAGTCACCGTGGTCTAGTAGGTAGCTTGTTGTCTTATTAGACGTAAGAACACGATTCAAACCCCAGATCAGACATCAAAACGAAAATATGAAAAAATATTTCATCGGCGACTTCCTCTCAGCAGATTTCTGGCAAAAACTCTGAGAGTAAATAAAATTGCCATGAAAAGCTTCTCAAAAATTTGTTGTTCGGAATCGACTTTAAACTATAGGTCCCGCCACTCACGTATGAAATTAACGCACACAACATAAGTGGTGTGAGAAGCTAGGTCATAATCCTGACCAATTATATATGTATGTATGTCTAAGTTAATTAGGAAACGGCCAGCCAATTACCTTCATTATCATAACCGTAGTCGTCATAAAACTCATCCTCATTAAAATATGCAACGGGATTAAATACAACAGAACTTTCATCTCTGTTATAGGATTGTCACACCAACGAAAACCTGTTATACAAACGTCAACCTGTCTCTGAATCTTATCATCTTCGCCTAAGGTGGTTTGAAGACTGTATTTACAGAACGTTTTATTAAATTTATGACCGACTATATAGTCTAGGAGCTAGTGTGTTGGATTACACTATGCGACAAAATAAAAAAATTAAATACACCCAGCTTATGACATAGTGTAGGTTGTGAGTTTTAGTGATTAGAACTCAAAAATATTTTTTGTATATTTTTTGAACCCTTCAAACTTGTTTTATTTGACAAAAAATGTTTTTTTTTGGACTTTACATACAAATTTATTGATTACTCAAGCACTTCTGAACCGATGTTCAAAATTTAGTCGCCCAAATGTGAAATTGACACATTTTGCGGTAAACAATCAAGATCCATCAAAAATGTTTAAAATTTTTTAATTAAAATTAAACGAATATAAGACTCTTCAGAAGATAATGCGCTTTTATAATGTCAACACTTATTTAATAGTTTTTAATTAAATTTTGCAATTAAGAATGACTAAACTTGAAAAATAAGAAAAATTTCATATTTTCCAAGTTTACAAGAAAAATTTCATATTTTCCAAGTTTACCCTATCAAAAGTCATAACATATAAGTTTGAACAAAATGTTTCTGCACACCGTTTTAAAGGCTCGTCTTTCCCCTTTTCAAAAAACTTTGACTTTTTAAAATAGATTCAAACATAATTTTGTGTGAAAAGATGAAAAAAGTCGTTTTTGTCAAATAAAATAAGGTAGGAGAGTACGAGAAATAAAAAAAAAAAATTTGAGTTCTGCTCAACAAAACTCACAACCTACACTATGTTTTTAGTTGGGTGTATTTTGACTGTCGCACCGTGTTATTAGCAGATATTGCGAAAATAACGATATAGAAAAGAAATATATCTTTAACAGTCTTATGTAGAGTTATGTAGAGTTAAGATACTTCCTAAATTTGCTAAAGTACCATATACTATCATAGTTTTTTTTTTGTAGATATTGAACAGAGTTATAGACAAAATTCGAAAGTATGTCACTCTCCAAAAGAAGTTGTATTAAAGAAAAATAAAATAAAAAAAAATAAATAAATAAAACAATACAGAGATGACATTTGTATTGTTTTGATTACAAAAGCATTTCATCAATCGTCAAAAAATAAAATAAAATATAAATTAATCTATAATAACAACTTTAATACAAACAATATGCTCAAGTGACAGCAGATCTCTAGTAAAACGATTTATGGCCGAATACATATTCAATAAGGCCATGGAACAATTTAATTTATTTATTCAGCCTTCAAAATGTGAAGGGACCACAGCAAAAAGACTATACCACGAATGCAAAAAAAATCAATGAAAAGAACAAAAGAATTAAGGAATTAAGGAGATGAAAATATAAAAAAAAATTCTCAAGGACTTCTTCTTGTGCCAGTGGACATTTACATGGTAATTTAGTTGGAAAATAAGTGTCTTGGAAATTGATGAACGAAATTGGCAGGTTATTTTGTGTCTTCCATTTATTTTGTTCTCTTTGTTTATTTTATTATTTTCCCTTTTCAGCCTTGGGCTACATATTGCTTAATTTTTTCAGTTCATTCGAATCGGTACTGAAATCAAATCCACTCTTGCACATGTAAGAGAAAAATGCGAGAAGTAAAGAAAAGGCCTTTTTTCCCAAAGAAAATTAAGAAAAAAGTCTTTGAATAGGTAAATCAACAACAACGAAGGTATTTTAATGCAACTTGTGTGTTTTATTGTATTTTTCGTGAAATACATTCGATGTGAGAACGATGTTAATTTTTTGACAATCCTGACAATTTATTTGGAATTGTAAAAATTTTAGGCAAACATTCGATTTCACAATTCCAACAGTTGTCCTTCATCAAAAGATTTTTAAAAAATGTCAACAAAAAATTATACGCAAACACACTTCAGTTGATATTTTTTTAAAGGATATTGCAAGTCTTTTAATATTTAATGCATCAGCTCAACTAACTCTGGTTTACGATTACAAAGTTTATTTTTATAACGATTTTATTAGCCGTGATTATTTACGTAGCCCCATAAGGGATCGTGTTTTTGCCGCAATGTCTGAGCTCGGTATACTTGCGGAGCTGATAAGGCTATTCAGAGTGACGTTGATCAATTCCTGCAGCTCCGTTAAGGTAGGAATGGACCTCTCCGAACCTTTTTTGATTGATAGGTTTCAGACAAGGCGATCCCTTATCATGCGACCTCTTCAACTTGTGTGTTCTGCGAAAGGCGGGAGTGCATCGCAATGGCACTATTTTCCAAAAGAGCGTCCAGTTGCTTGCGTACGCTGACGACATTGACATCATAGGGCGTACCAAGCGAGATGTTACTGCTGCCTTTATTGCTATTGAACGGGAGTCTACTAAGATGGGTTTGGCAGTAAATGAGGGCGAAATAAAGTATATAACAAGAAGAGACGTGCGGCGTATTGATTTTCATATTACGGCCTATATCTATACTTTTGAAGTAGTCAAGGAATTTATTTATCTTGACTCCGCCGTTACCACCAAAAATGATGTCTGTCTGGAAATCAAGCGCAGGATCTCTCTTGCCATCAGGTACTAATATGGTCTCAATAGCAATTGAGTAGCAGAGACTTCTCACGTACGACAAAGCTAATAGTCTACAAGACGTTCATCCTACCCGTGCTTCTTTATGGCGCAGAGGCATGGACCCTTCTAAGCACTTATGCAGCAGCCTTGAGAGTATTCGAGAGAAGTCCTAAGTAAGGTTTTCGGTCCAGTGCGATGATTTCCGCAACCGATCCAACAGTGAGCTGTATGAGCTCCTCAACCACATGGACGTTGCCATCCAGCGGCTGCGCTTGATCGTTTGAATGGAGTAGGATGCTCCGGCGAGACCGGTATTTGATGCGGTGGTCTGCGGAAATCGGCGAAGAGGACGACCTTGTCTGCGTTGGAAGGACCCAATCGAGGAAGCCCTGTCATCGATTGGTGTGACCAACTGGCGTAGGAGCGCAAGAAGCAGAGGCGCCTGGAAGGATGTATTGCGGCAGGCCGAAATCTGTTAATCGGGTTGTTAATGGCCAATTAAGTAAGTAGGATTATTTACGTAATCTAGCTGACCTCGCTACAAAAGCAAACGTATAAGTAATGTAAAGAAGATAATGAAAAAACCAAGAGCGCCGTTTGAAAGGTTTGATAAAAATAGCCAGTTGTAATGTACGAGGCCGTTGTAACGCCAACAGCATTTACACAAAAGCTACCACTAATAATTATTATGTGTCAGCAGGATTTGTAATAGGTGTCGTTCATAAAAATAGAAAAAACTGATGAGCTCATTGCAACCTTTTTCAAAAATACAAGCGTGGTTTGCAATCCATATGACACATACATACATAACATATTTTTTTATATTGCATTTTGATGGAGATATCTGACCGGAGGTTTAATAAGACAACACAACAACAACTACTAGACTACGATGACTACAATCAATCCATATCATTACACAGAATTTGCATTCATATGAAAAAATATTGGAGACATAATGTCGTGAGAAGGTACTAGGTACTGTGTTCATACGATCTGTTGTGATCCACACAAACTTCAACATGCTTCGCAGTATCAACATTGAAAATACTTTGTCCAGTATTTGCTAAACACACAAGTGTTTTGTCCTGGGATGCGTTAATGTCGCTCACGTTCTAAGAAAGTGTTCTGATGATTCATTTTCATTTTCACAGAATCTATATGTTTGGTTCGAGAACAAGTGTACTTCAGTATAAGTAGAAAGCGCACCAACCAACTACTCAAACTTGATTACAATGTCATCTCTATCACAGTGGCCATACCTACAGGTCATTGCGTTATGGGAAGAAACGCAAAAGACTGCAGCTTCCATCCAACGACTTCTGCCGTGGGTGTAGATCTGCTGAAGAGGAGTTAACTATTATCCACTTTCTCTGCCAATGCCCATATCCTGCGAGGTACATATTTAGATTATTTGGCTTTTCATTTCTTGTCAGCTTAATGCCATTCTGGCATTTCAAATTATACATGTGATGACATCTACTACAATAGAGACATTGGAGTTGTGAAAAAAAATGCAAAAAAACACTTCCCATTGACAAAGTGTGTTTTCCAATATTTTACTCATACGTGGCCACTGTGGCAATTTTTAGCTTTTCTTTTTTGTCTTCCTGTACTTTTGTACTCCTAATTATTTTTTTAAAATAATTTTTGTTAAAATAAAAATTATTTTTCATGACAACCCTTCAGTTAGGATTGCAACGAGCTTCTCACATCACTTATGTTGTGTGTGTTAGTTTTTTAAGTATCTACAGTTTAAAATCGATTCCGAACGACAGATTTTTGAAAAACTTTGCATGGAAATTTAATCTATACCAAAAATGTAATGATAGGAAGTCGCTTTAGGAATATTTTTTCATATTTTGCTTGCCTGCAGATGTCCGACCTGTGGTTTGAAACGTGGCTAACCTACTACCTACTAGTTTACTGCGACTACATAACACCAGGAAATATAGAAAAAATGTAAAAAAGAAAGTCGCCGTGGTCTAACAGGTAGTGTGTTGGCTTATTAGACGAAAAGCCAGGGTTCGAGCCCCAGGCCAGACATCAAAATAAAATACAAAAACTATTTTTTCGGCGACTTCCTCTCAGCAGATTTCTGGCAAAAACTCTAAGAGTAAATAAAAATTGCCATGAAAAGTTTCTCAAAAATCTGTCGTTCGGAGTCGACTTTAAACTGTAGGTCCCGCCACTCACGTATAAAATTAACACACACAACATAAGTGGTGTGAGAAACTAGGTCGTAATCCTGACTGAGGGTTGTAATGACCAATTATGTATGTATGTGTAAAAGAAGAAAAAAATTAACTTTGAAGTTCCATCAGATCTTCAACAGGGCTTTCAGCTATTTGGTGGAAGCTGCATGTGTCAAATTGGTTGCCATTTATGCTGTCAGTTTTGAAAAATTCCAGTGGACGGATATAACCTTCCACAGGACGCACAAATAAGACAACTGTTTTATTAAATGGGGTTTCCTGTTCATAAGATCCAAACATCCTGAAAAATCGCTGTTTTTGGTGGATTTTGTGCAACGGCGAGCACTATTTGTCGAAAATTATCAAATTCTTTGGGGCCTGAATTGGATGATTTGGATGCAAATGATGTGTGGTTTCATCACGACATCACTACGTGCCACAGAGGTCACGTAACATTGTATATTCTCCAGTGTGATTTGAGGTTATGGTAATCTCATAGAAGGCGTTGCAAATTGGACGTGGAGATCATGCAATTATGGCTTCGTCTGGCTTTTCCTTTTGGGCGGATAGTTATATAAGATTAAACCACGAAACAAACCACAGCAATTTTCAAAGCCAATGTGACCCATGCCATCGGATAAATTTAATATGATTTATTCGCCAGAGTAGTGTAAAATTGTGCATAACTTATGCACTCCGCTCAGCGAGACCGTGGCTGACATTTCAAACGCATATTCAAATTTACATAATATGTCACACACACTTTTTAATACAATTTGAAAATGGGAAGCGCTTAAAAAAGAACCTTTATTAGTTACATTAGATATAACATTCGATTAATTGCTCCATTGCTCCAGATTTTATTAATCTGAAGACTAAATTTCAGAATATAGGTTGTGTCTGGGCCGGTTACTTCATTTTTTTTGTAATTTTCAAATAACAGGAAAATATTGTGTGTGTTATGCTGTAGAGGAGATTTGTATTGAAACAATACACCATGACGTATAAGTGACATTAGATTTCTCCAATAGTTTAATAATACTTATACGTCTGTGAACGTTGTAGTTATGTAGTTGCAAGTAAATTGTAAACAAGGCGTATAGCGGGTTTTTTGCGCTTTTGTCCTACATAAATATTCACAGTTTCAATTATATTTGCTTCGCTGTTTTTTTCTTTTTTTTAGGAAATAATGAAAAGAATTGCTTAATGCGCTCATCAATTTTCTGAATTAAAAAAGGCGTACAAAATTTTTTAAACCAAGTAATTACGGCGACAGTGCCAAGAAGCTATCAATAGTTACTCTGCAGAAGCTTAATAATATTAAAAATAAACAAAATGTCTGATAAAAATCGAAAACAATTTGTTCTGAGTATTCTTAATGATACATGTAACTGCTGATATCTGATATTGTTTAATAATAATTTAATATTACTTGTGGCATTTATTACATGAAGAAAGCAGAATTTAAATGCCAAATTTTCTTTCATTGAAACTTGTGGATAGCAAGCGCATTGAAAAAGGCCCTACAGTTACTGGTACATGCAGCTATACGTTCAAATATAATGTAGTGATGTACTGTAGTACATATGTGTAAAGGTGGACCGTTTAAAAGTTTATATTTAAAAAACGGTTTGAAATTTTTCCAAATTTATTTATTTTTTTTTGTTGTGAAGTACAATTGGTCCGATTAAAAATGAAATATTATTTCATTAATATGGCTGCGGCAATTTGATTTGCACTTTTTCGAGTGTGTGGGGTTGTATCTCGGCAATACTATCACGAATGTTGGCCTTCAAATGCTTAATTATCTCAGGTTTATAGGCATAACAATTTTCTTTAACGGCGCAGCACAGAAACTAGTCCTACGGTGTCAAATTGCAGCTTCTTGGCGGCTAATTTACTTCACCATTTCGGCTAAATAAACGGCCATCAAACGTTTAAGGCAATAAATCCATTGTGACATAAGATGTGTGGCAAGTTGCCCCATTCTATTGAAACCAAACATCTTTTACATCAATACCAAGAGCGGGTACAAAAACATGTTGCGATAGGTGTCTCCATTGACCGTAATAGTTGCGCCGTCCTCATTTTCAAAGAAATATGGGACAGTGATGCCGACGCTACACAAGACCTGCCAAACAGTCCCACGTAATATTTGCATTGGCTTCTGGATTCCACATGTGGATTTTCTGAGCCGCAAATACGGCAATTTTGCTTATTGAAGTACCCACCAAGATGAAAATGAGCTTCATCCGAAAAGTAAATTTTTTTTTTGTTAGAATCGACATCATCGAGCATTCTCGCAATAAATTCAAACGTTGCTTAAGCGCAAATCGATTCATTACGTTCAGTGCAGATAGTATTATGAATTTTGTGACAGATTCGAACTAACTGATGATTCAAAATTTAAACCGATAGATGTCACACCCTATGTAACAGGAATGGTAATCGATTGGAATCCTCAAGAAACAGTGACCGGCCAAGGAACATCAGGAGACGTTCTATACTCAAAAGTCTAGGACTGATCAATCTTACATGGGAAGACGAAAACTTAACAGCAGTCAACCGAACAAGATGGAAATGTTTTGGGGAAGATGGGTAACAGGAAAAAAACCCAATCTGGCAAAATAACGAACAAACATGAGTGTTTCTCTTAAATTCGAAAAAAACCAAACTTAATATCAATACCACGGCTATATATGTATGTATGTTTTAAACATTTCCATAACAAAATGAATTTCAAACGAATATCCCTTTACGATATGAATCTAACATCCACTACGATAGACAAATCTAAACGATAAATAATAGTTTTGTATGTCTGAATGCGCGAATGTTCCAATAAAAAGAATGTTCGGACGTCAAAACCGTAAGCAATAAAATTAATTGGTAGTGTTGCAACATGCTGCCACAACCTGCTGCTGTTAAAGAATAAAATGCAAAGACCATCGACTGGCAATATGCCCATAAATGAAATTTGAACGGAGTTTAAAAGCCAAAAGAAAGAAGCCAAGGAAATATTGATGTGGGAAAGGTCGTGGTAGTGTTAAATATTATTGCCAAGGTTTTAATTTGATGAGTTTTTATGTCACACGAATCAGTAAACGTTAACTATGAATGAAATTATTTTTGAATATGAATTATTCAAACCGATAATGTTAATTTTCTGAAAGACTTTTTATGCGAATTAATCGAAAACTATTAAAGTAAAAACGAAATTATTAATTCTTTTCCAATATAAAATTTCCCATTTCACTATTCCACAGTTCAAATAGACAAATGTAGTTTCAAACTTTTCATTTTATCCTGTGCTTATAAAAGCAATATACTCGTACTACAAACTATACTCCTATGTAGACTTATTGATTGCAAAGTACTCTTATAGCGTTTAGATTACGTATCTCTATTCTTTGTGTCTGTAACTTATTAAATGAGAACATTGTACTTTTAAACTTAACAAAATGGAATTTGCAACATAGCTAAACGGAGGTTATGCTTCTGAAGCTACTGCTCATCTTAGTGTGTAATAAGCATTCGCAAGCATCGGTAATTATTTATTTTACACTTGCAAAGTGAAGCAACATTTCATGGAAAAACTGCATGTGTTTGATTGTATGAAGATGAATAGGGGCATACGCAATAAACTCTTTTCATTTTCTCATAAAATGCTAATTATTACATACATATGTATACATTCAATATACTCTTTAAACTTTTTCACTTGCCACTTTTAGTTGATTGGAAATTTTATACGCAGAAATATTATGCAAAAAATATACAAAACTGACACAAATATTGAGTTGTTCGGAAAATAATTTCGTTCTTTTTTTTGTGGAAATGAAAGACATTTTTCGTATACACCCAATTCTGTTTTTACACGGTCTTTTTTTACACGGTTTTGATATAACACGGTTTGAAAATAAAATATTTTTAATTTTTTTTAAACGATTCTTTTCCATTTTGCACGATTTAAAATTTTTTGTGCTTAATTTTTTTTGTCAAATTTAATTTTTGCAAAGTATGTTCATATCACAAATTTAAGGGAATTCCCTTTTTGCGCGTACAAGCAAATTTACTGGTCAAAGCAAATGTAAATGGCATGAATTTAGGGGAATTCCCTTTTTGTGCATACAAGCACAAAGGTCAGAGCAATTGAAATGTGTTAATATTTTATATTTATTAAGTTATTTGTGTTTTTAATTTTGTTAAATATTTTATGAATCCCTAAAAGAAAATGTCAAATACAAAACTTCTTAAAAAATCCTTGTTTTTCACTAATTTTAATCGGTTTTAGAGATTAGGAACCAATCACCTATTTTTGCATACGACTAGTGTCTTTTTTTACACGGTTTTTTTTTACACGGTTTTTTCTGGAACCAATCTACCGTGTAAAAACAGAATTAGGTGTAATTTGATAAATTTAACGTTAAACCGAACTCACGTGTTGTTATTCGCCGGTTCCCATAAACAAATGCCTTTTTTGCGTCTTTATCAGCTTCAATCGGCCCTCCCGAACGTGGTGCATCTTTGACATAAGAATTGCCGGATCGAAATTTAGCGATCCAGTTTTGGCACTGTCGTTCTGTCAACACACCTTCTCCATGCACATCGGCCAATTTCTTTCTGGCTTGAACCGCATTTTTATTCTTTCTGTAGTAAAACTGTAAGATATGTCGAAAATGCTGCTTATCCCTCTCCTTATTTAAAAGGGCACCAACCAAAAACTACTGCGTAGAATTAATTGATATCTTTTTTTCTATATGAGCTCTCAAAGCATATAAAAATTATATGGCTTAAATGTGAAGTTGGGTGAAATAAAAATACAATTAAATACTATGTCGGGAAAACGTCGCCATAATCTAATAGCTAGTGTGTTGGCTTATTAGACGTAAAGCCAGGGTTCGAGCCCCAGGCCAGACATAAAAACAAAATACAAAAAAAAAGTATTTCTTCGGCGACTTCCTCTCAGAAGATTTCTGGCAAAAATTCTGAGAGTAAAAAAAATTGCCATGAAAAGTTTCTCAATCTGTCGTTCGGAGTTGATTTTAAACTGTAGGTCCCGCCACTGAAGTATAAAATTAACACACACAACATAAGTGGTGTGAGAAACTAGGTCGCTATCCTGACGGAAGGGTTGTAATGACCGATTATGTATTTATGCATTTATGTCGGGAAAACACGAAATTACTTTGTGAACAAAGCAATATATTTTCGCTCAATACTGCAATGTATTCTAATCACTGTTTATCTGAGCGTAAGCGGGAAATTGTACTTTTTTGACATATTCTAAGCAAAACAGAACGATAAAGCATAACGGAAAGGAAATTAAATATAATGTAAAGTGCAGGTTAAATTCAAAGTTAAGCACATTAATAATACAGGAGAAATATTTAATAAACGACATTCGAAATTTCGATATAAGTTGACAGTACTTAAAATCAGTTCTTTTTCACTACTCCGAGGTTCTTACAATCGCCCATTATTTGTAAATAATAAAATCTATTGAAATACAAAACGTTGAGCCGAATGATTACCATGGAATTTTACATCAGAATGAGATTGTTTCACAAGAAAGTATTGGACTGAATAAAATTAGGTAGTATCAAAAATATATCAGATCAATTCTTTCACGTATTATTAAAGGAATTATTTTTTTTTTCCTAAATTTGAAAACTTATATTGTGTAATTTGTTCCCGTAGAATAATAAATACCAGACCACAGCAGCAGATCAAACTTTCCTAACATGTTAAAGTAATTTTCATGAGGTTTTTAACGAAGTCCATCTAGAAGCCGGAGTCTGATGTAACAAAACATCAGTAACAAAAAAAGGTCCTTTTTTTCTAATTTATTTTAATTGCTTTACGACGCTGAACAAATGACATATCAATATATATTGTTACAAAAATGGAAATGTCGTTATTAAAATGATAAACAAACACTCGAAAAACAAAGCAATGGACTTGTTTACATGATCAACGAATAAACAAAAATATAGCAACAACATCAGTATAAAAGAGGAGATAAACAAGTAAACAAGAAACAGCAACAACACAGCAAGGACAAACTTAAACAAAATACACAAACAGGGATTTCGCGAAGGCAAAAGTCATTCTCCTTGGAGAACATTCATCAGACTGTTTACCCAGCGATATAAAAGGCAAGACAAAGCAGGCAAAGAGATCAAAAAGAATTCAGTCATTCTTGTATGAAGACTCGTTGCGTGTGAAGAGAATAATTGTGGTTTTAAGATCTCTGTTATAAAGATATATTGAACAATTGTTATTGTATATGGGGAAGAGTGTAAAGAAGAATAACAATTAAAGCAAATTGTTGTTGTTTAATTCAAGTTACCAAAGGTGGCACACGGAATTGTGCGAACAATAAAGAATTGATTTAAAACTGAACACAAATTTATTTTTATTTTATTTGCAATCTACGAACTCATATCTTTAACGTTTTCGAAAGGTTACTTTTAATATTATTTTAAGAGACTTTCAAATACTCATTCAATTTACCTCAAGCATCCTCTTTGATTCACGTCTACAAGGATGACATAATTATTTTAACTTCAACTTGACCATTAATTTATTGATTCAAATTATTTGCCGTATTGAAGCGTATTGTTTGCGTTGTTGTAGCTGACGTAAATTATTGCAGCTGACGTATATTTCAAATTGCTTTCTAAATTTCTAAAATAAAATGGAAATTGTCTGTGTTGTTTTATTCGTACAACGTTTCATTAATTATTTGTAGTTTTCCTTTTTTTTTTTAAAATCATTAAATTATAATCAGCGTAGATTGATGGATAGGTGGCCAAGGCTTGAAGTTAGTTTAATACACAACATACACATATAATGGAATCGGTGTTACACAACATTTGTAGTTTTAAACGTAGATTTACATAAAATTTTGCACATTCTTTTGACAGTGGAGACTACAGACATACATTATTGGTCATTACAACGCTTCAGTCAGGATTAATACCTAGTTTCCCACACCACTCATGGTTGTGTGTGTTAATTTTATACATGAGTGGCGGGACCTACACAGTTTGAAGTCGACGCCGAAACACAGACTTTTGATCAACTTTTCATGGCAATTTTATTTACTCTCAGAGTTTTTGCCAGAAATATGCTGAGGGAAGTCGCCGAAGAAATATATTTTCGTTCTGATGTCTTACCTGGGATTTCAACCGTGGCCTTAGGCCTAATAAGCCAACACACTAGCAAAGTATATCTACAGCGAATTGAAACCGCCATCCATTGAGATTGTTTATATCTCCATTATTTTAAATCATGTTGTCTTTTTCACTTTTTCATTAAAAAAAAAATATCAGTAACACACACATTCTTACGGTAGGTAAAATTAGCAATCACTTCAACTATTTTATTACTCCATTTGGTCCCTAAAAGGTCGCATTGTAACGCTTTTATTACGTATTCTGCCACATGCTGTGTGAATTTTATTTAAATCGCTTTAAGCTTTAAATGTTCTGCAAATTTATTTTGAGTGCCAAGAATTCGTCTTCATAGTTTTTCAAGCGCGGTACAATTACGGAAACATTGTTCTGAGGTTTCCTTTTCTTCCTTGTCATTACAGCTACTAGAAAAGTCGTTGTGAGGTATTGCTAGTTTTCGGTCTTGTGCAGCCAGAGATCAGTATTTCGTTATAATAGCTTGTCCTTAAAAGCCCTTAAAATGGTTTCTACTTAGGTTTAATTCAAATTTTTATTTAGATAAATTCTTATTGGACCAAATCTGTCTGCTATCTCTTCGAGTGGGCCCATTATTACATGTTTCTTTTCCAAATGAGTATGGTTCGTGTCAGACCCTCTGTTTGCTTCTCTTTTGAGAAGTGTCAAACGTATGCATGAATGTAATTGTATTTAGAGTTGTAATCTTCAATGTCGCCGTGTGCAGGAACCCATAAGAGAATAACTGTCGAATGTCTTGCTATCTCTTCTAGAAAGAACTGGCATTCTTCGGTGGAATCAAATGTGGTGTGATGCCGATTTACTATCGGTAAATATGGGTATATCAACACATGGGTATATTAAAACAGAATGAAATTCCGTATGAAAAAAGAAAGTGTCCAAAAAAGTTTGCTCTATAACAACCAATTTGGACGACTACGATTCTTATAAGCCACTTTTTCTATTGTCTTTGATAGATAAATTAGTTGGGAAAGGTAAATTGGTTATTGATTATCTGGAAACCGTATTCAGTCAGTTTCGAATATACACTCAGCTATTCAGTCACCTGTCTACTGAAATCGCAAAGAGGATAACTTTATCAACGAATATAATTGAAAAAAAAACAGATAATACCTCCTCTTGCAAAACAGCAGGCCTTAATAAGAAATGCATTGACCTTATTAGACAAGGGAAAGTTGTTCAAACACTGACTTAGTCATCTCGAATTAAAGGAAATTTGGAAAATAATTTCTTTTGCGGATTCTTCTCAGAATCTTCTGCCAAAGACTGTACGACTCAAATAATATTGCCATGAGTAGTTTTTCAAATCTATTTTTGGAATCAACATTAAACAGTAGGTCCCGTCACTTATGGATATAATTAACACTCACAACATGAATGGTGTGATTAGCTACGCTATAACCCTAACTACTCCTGAGGACCATCTAAGTAAACAAGTAAGAATTTAATGTTCGCCTTCACAAAATTTAAAGAATTAAAATTTTACAATTGTAATTGAAATCCGTAAGTATTTCAACGTTCTTATTGACGCAAAAAAAATGATTTATATTTGAATTACGATTTTAAAACTCAATAAGTCCTTATTCTACTTCTCGCATAACTATAAATTTACAAGTAAATTGATTTCTCAGGAATGCAAATATTGATAAAATTGTCGTCTTGACGAAAACAATACGAAAAATATTCTATTGATTTCACCATGGCTTTTTAGAGTACAAACATATTGTGTGTTGTTGAAATAAGATTGACAAAATGCAAAAAAAAACATACTTACCTTCGAAAAACAATAAAAATAAAGATAGCAAACAATAATGGTTTAAAAGCAATTTGCGAAAACGAATTATACAACATACCATCACTTGAAAATGAAAGTAAGACTATAAAAATTCGAGAAAGCATAAAAATGGGCAACTTAAAATACGTGTGTAGTTCGAAATTTTTTTTTTCGTTGAATTATTTTGTTATGCTCCACGTAAAATTGTCTGAAGTTTTAGAATATAATTTTCTACTCTATTTTCTCTTCAATATGTTTCTAGTATTCCGTTTATTATTATTTTTTTTTCTTCTGAAACAAAAAAGAAAAAGGTTACTGAACCACAAAATTGTCTAGTAGTTTGCTTACTAAACGTAAGGCCAGACATCAGACGTCTCCAACGCAACGACCTAGCTTCTCACACCACTTATGTTGTTATGTGTTAATTTGACATAAGACCGACACATAAGTTGCACGACCTATATTTTAAAGACAGCTCCGAACGACAGTTTTGTTATAAACTTTTAATAGTAATTTTATTTACATGCAGTGTTTTTGTCAAAAATCTGCTGAGAGAAAGGCGCCAAAGAAATATTTTGTCATATTTAATTTTGGTGGATATATCCGCGCTCTGGAATTTATACCGAGGCCTGATGTTTAATAAGCCAACACACTACCTTCTCGATTACGGCGACCTTTTTTAATAACCTGTATTTACCTCCGTTACTTTTCTTTGTCGAGAATTGCTTTCTCGTTATAATTCTGACTTTCTTTTTTTATTGTGAGTAATCACATAAAATGTCAGACAACAATCAGACAATCAAAAACACCCTGAGTCTCTGGTGGGTATCGAACCCACGGCCTCGGTATTACCAACTAAGAAATTTTAAAAAGCGATTTCTATCTCACCTTATCCGTTTTATTGCTATTATTTTATATTTCAACAGGGCAATTTAAATTAGGACATAAACGCATTTGAGTTTCATGTTTGTTACACAAACTCATATATTCGGACGATAATTTAAACCTCAGTGTTTTAAATATTTACAAGATAAAGTTGATTGCATATATTTCACAAGTGAATTTTCGTCACATTTAATAACAAAAATAAATTCATTATTTACATGTACAGTGGACAGCAAAAGTCTTAGTACGGCAATATATTTTGACAAAAAAAATCCCCACAAAATTAATACTCTTGCACAAAGTCCCGATATGACTTCAATAGAGTATTTAGGAGATCATTTGAAAGAACGGTTACGTAATCGTTAAACCTCAAACAAAAGTTGACAGAAAAACTTGCTCATTGTGCCACCAAAAACACTAAACAAAACTTGTATTTGTAATTGAAAGTGGATTAAATGGAGTGCTTGACCTTAAAGGATATTCTACTAAATATAAAGAATAACATATTCATCAATTAGGCCTTTGAATTTTAAATTTACTCAGGGTTCTACTTGGGGATACCTATGGAATCATCTGAAAATTTTCCTTATTTTTCTCTTGTTTTATGAAGAACATTAAAAAATTTGTTGTTTTATAATAAAACAGAAATAAATTAATAAAATGAATATATAAATTATAAATTTGTATACAAACTTTTGGCTAAAATTCATGAAATTACTAAAATATATTGCCGTACTAAGACTTTTGCTGTCCACTGTATGCACAATGTAAAGGGTTGTATCTGATAAAAAAAATCGCAGTGATTTAAATCCCTTAATGTCCTTAGGGACTGCGTAGTGTATTCAACATTTTTATTTATTTATTATTATTTCTCTTAATATCCTTAAATTCTTTGCAATAAAAATAGTTTCACACGCAATGCAATAGACCGCATAAATGCACCATAATAAATTGCCGTAAAAAATAATCTTCTTTGTTCTTCAATAATAGTTTATATTTGTGTGGGAATTCCACTTTTGTACCTTTTGTCAGCCTCTATCGAATGTACAATTTTATTTAATAATCAGATTATACATTATGTAAGTTGTCATATATTTATATTTTAAACAATACACTCGCATATCAATTCAAGCGTATAGGGATGGGAAATAATATTGTTTCATTTGTCACAGATGTTCACATAGGCGTAGTCATAACTACAGAAGTGACATATAAACTAATTCTGTTCATTGGATGCAAAAATTTGTAGCAGAAGAAAAAACGAAATTGGATCCACTTAAGTAAGATTTGACGCTATTATATTTTTTTTTAGCCGATTGTTTTTATTCATTATTCAGTTTATTGATGCAGTGGAAAGTCGAAAGTTTCGGGCTGCGTTAAATAACGCTCTGCAAGGCTAAACACTGTATTGCTTATAATAGAAATTTAATAATAGAAATAATTTCTTAATGTTTTCATTCCTTTATCAGTCCCTTCAAAAAATTATTTTGTTTTTCTTTTTACAGCTTTGTCGTCTTGCAGAATTGATCTGGTTTCGCAGTAGAAATTTATGGCTGTCCTAGATAAACTCATAATTTTTTCGATTAGGATGCTGAAAATAATACGGATTTTCTAACGTGCTTTTGAAGCAATACTTCACAAGTGGTTATTCGGTTTTCGGTTTAAAGTCGCCGTAGTCTAGTAGTTAGTGTGTTGGCTTATCCAGCCATCAAAACGAAATTTGAAAAAAATATTTCTTCGGCGACTTCCTCTCAGTAGATTTATGGCAAAAACTCTGAGAGTAAATAAAATTGCCATTAAAAGTTTCTCAAAAAATTCTTTGTGCGGAATCGACTTTAAACTCTAGTTCCTGCCACTCATGTATAAAATTAACGCACAAAACATAAGTGGTGTGACAAACTAAGTCGTAACCCTGACTAAAGAGTTGTAATGCCCAATTATGTATGTATTTATGTATGTTTAATTTTCTGTGTACCGCACCCTTTTGGTTCCATCAGGAAATACAGCATTATCGTCTCAGAATTGATCTGGTTTCGGAGACAAAATTTAAACCCATGTTTTTCTCAATTATGATTCTGAAAATAAATCAATTTTTCATCACCAGTAACAATTCGATGCAACAGTGATTTTCTTTGAAGTATAATTACACAAGTGGTTATTCGGATTACCATCTGTCTATCGTTCAATTCAGGTGACACTCATTTTAAAGACTGTTTGTTTGCCGAACAAAATCTAATATTTCTGTCATCTATTTCTGACTCAAAATGCCATCTTCATCCAATACTGTTTGCAATTCGGCATCTTCAAATTTTTTCGTGGTCTTCCACGTTCTTCATTTCTGACATCAAAATCGTTTAGTCTGAACCGTCGAAACCATCTTCGACATATTGCTTCTAATAGAACATTACCATCATATATCTCCACAGGCATTCGACGTGACTCTCTAACACTTTTCTTCAAATGAAAATAAAAAATTATTACTTTCCGCAAATCATCATTTTCTGATACAAAATTCTTTAATACGATGAATAATATGATGTTTTTTGTTCATTGATTTGATGCATGCTGAATATGTCCGACACACAACTCCAAAAAATAAAATTAAAGCTCGTTCAAAATAAATGAGTTTATATACCTTCGCAACGTGCAGAAATAAACTTGTCAAATTACTAAACTGAACGATGGAGATTAGAGTAGCTATTCGGCAAGGTTGTGCTCTGTGACGACTAATATTTATCATAGTTTTTAAGACGAACCTTAGGAGTTTTGATAATGCAGATGATATAATTTTTCGACACATAACTTCTCGGTAATTCGATCAGTACAGGGACTGCGCTTACCTGTGGCATCATAACGGGCCACTAGCTTTCTGAAGTTAGCTTTGGTATCAAAACTACCACTCTAACTACCACTACTACAACCTAACCTAACCTAGCTTCTCTTGGGCAACGGAAGCAGCATATCTAAAAAATAAAAAAGAAAAGATGAAAACTGTCCATATCAAAGGGACTGCCCAGGAGAAGTTTCTAATAGATATTAAGAAATAAAGGTTACCGCACAGTTCTGTTATTTTCTAAGCATTATGTTCACAAACACAGGATCGGGAGTGTATGTTGACGTGCCGTGTTTGTGAAATACCATCGAAATTCTTTATTTCTTTAAAAGACCATTTAAAAGATTGGCATGTGAGTCGTCTGCGACTTAAGTTAACCGCACAAGAAAATGTCTAAACGGGTCAAATCATACGTTCTCAGTGTCTAGTTCACGTCACCTTCATATCAAATGATCATGCCCCCAAAGCGATTTTTTACAATATCCAATGTGTGGGCGTGTAGCTTCGTCTTGTTGAAACCGCATGTCATTCGATTAAGACCAAAAGAAGTTGTTCATCATATACATATAGTGCTCGCCGATGACAGCGATCGTCTGAAGGAAATATGAAGCTACGAAGGCGATAACCCAAAATCCACACCTACATGTGAATTTTTAGGGAAGCAAACATGAGATATTATCGAAAATTTTCTACGATTTCTTGTATATGGTGTATCCTTAAACACTTCCTATTTGTAAATCTAAATGAAACAAATTGTGTGTAAGATATCATTGAAAATATTCATAGACCTCTTGTATGTGGTGTATCCTTAAACACTTCCCATTTGTAAATCTAAATGAAACAAATTGTGTGTGAGATATCATTGAAAATATTCATCGACCTCTTGTATCTGGCGTATCCTTAAACACTTCCTATTTGCAAATTTAAATGAAACAAATTGTGTGTGTGATATCATTGCAAATTTTGATTGATCTCCTGTATATGGTGTAGCACGGGCTTCTTTTTTTGGTTGTATTTGCTCATTTTGTTTATATTTGAAGTTACCATATTGAAAATAATATATAACATAGCAAGTTCAAACATAAACTTAACTTTAAAAGTTGAAGGAAGAATGATCCTCCCTGACATATCATCTGAACCCTGAACGCTCATTTCTACCTTATTGTCGACTTATAATAATGATAAACAATTTATCTGACCGTTAAAATCCTCCCTTTACTTAACGGCAAGTTGGAATAGTGGCCCTTAAAACCAAAAGGTTGTGAATTTTACTATTAAGGAAGAGTTTTAAAACGAAAAGATATTAAATGCCGATGTTTTTGTTTTTGTTTTTTAATTTTATTTTGTTGTGTTTTTTATTAAACCAATTAGTCAAATACAGTTTTCAGACTCTCTACAAATACATGCTTGTTTGTAAGTATATTTTCGAGTATCCTTCAAAGAAATGAGAACTAATGAAAACTTTAAAGAAACAGATGTAGCATCAACAAAATAATCCTTATCAACTGTCAAAGTACAGAAGTCCGATTGGATTATAATTGGACTTTTAATAGGACCTAGTGCGCCTATGGTTAAGACATTTCTCAGTGTTACCCAAATTGATTTGTTACATCTAATAAAATAATTTAAAACCATCCACAAATGGCTTCACTTGGCATCCAACGTGTTGATAATAAAATTATCATAATGCATACATACACACATAATTGATAATTACAATTCTTCGGTCAGGATTACGGCCTAGTTTTTCATGTGTGTGTGTTAAATCTATACATGAATGGCGGGACCTGCAGTTTGAAATCGGCTTCAGACGACAGGTTTTTGAGTAACTTTTCATTGGAATTTTTATTTGCTCTCAGAGTTTTTGTCAGAAATCATCTGAGAGGATTTAGTCGAAGAAATAGAGAACAAAATTAAGTGTAATTTACTCTATAAATTCATTTTAATACAGAATTTTTTGAAATGAATATCCCAACCATGCACATAACCAAAAGAAAATAAAACACACAATTCAAGTCAATTTTTTGACTTTTAATCCGTTTTTTTTTTAATTTGATTTTGTCTTAATAAATGTAAGGACTTAAAGAGGAGGAAAAACTCTTGCATTTGCACTATAAGTAACTGTATACACTATAGAGTATCTAAATAATTTCCTGCTGGTATTACGAGTATCTTTCCTCGACATCTTTCTGTATTTGATTTTGAGTTACACCTTTTCTATATCTGTTAAAATGACAAACATTGAGAAGTCACTGCAAATAAAATATTTCTATGAATAGATTTGCTGTAATTAAAACGAATTTAGTGATTTTTAATTAATTACAAAAGTATTTTATGTGCCATTTCAAGTGATATTTGCCATATTTTTATTCGAGCTGTCACGCTTTCAATTTAGTATTCTTCTGCCGCTAAAGCACTTTTTATTTCATTTTATTTTATTTCCATTTCAATGTCTATTTTTTATTATGTTCAGTTTATTTATTTAAATAAATTATTTCTTCTTCTTTATAATAAAAAATGAAAACAAAAAAAGTGAAAATAAGCGCATAATTTGTGTCACATCGAGTCGTGGTGTTTTATGTATAATATTTTTGTTTATTTGACACAAAATATTTAAAGATTAATTAAAAATATTTAAAACTCAAGCAATTTACATTAAAATATTACCAGCTGTATCGGTATAAAGTGCGCATCAAGATACAAATGTCTCCATCGAGAACATTTATTGTGAATGAACCTTAATTTTTTTTGACGTGAAATCTGTCGAATTTATTCAGAAGGCATCAAATTAGTGAACAAACCAAATCATATTTTTTATCGTGTTAGAGGTCGCCAATTTTGTACCAGAAAATGATGATTGGCGAAAAGCATTAATTTATTGTTTTCATTTGAATAGAAGTGCTGGATAGCCTCATAGAATACATAGGCATAGAATACATAATATGGTTTCAACAGTTTAGAGATAAGGATTTTTATGTGAGAAATGACAAAAGAAAAAATTTGAAGACGCCGAATTGCAAACAATATTAGATGAAGGTGACTGTTTGAGTCAGAAACAAATGACAGAAATGTTAAGCGTTATACAACAAATAATTTCAGGCCGTGTAAAAGCTATGAGAATGGTTCGAAAGTCTGAAAAATGGGTGCCATATGAATTGAATGACAGAGGGATGGAAAACAGAAAAACACTTGTGAAATTTAACTTCAAAGACTCGATAGAAAATCAGAATTGCATCAGGCAATTACGGGCAATGAAAAATTGAGTTATTTTCAGAATCCTAAACGGAACACATCCTGGGGTAATACTGAACAACCAGCATCTTCGGCAGTAAAACCATATGGACTAACCAGGAAAAAATGCTGTGTATCTGGTAGGATTGTTAACATAAATCGCTACCGACAACATTTTAACAATTTCAAACATGTACTGATCGAAAAACGGCCAAAATAGGCCACAAGACACGGCAAAATAAATTTTCAACATGACAATGTGTCTGCACACAAATCAAAATCTGTTCAGGAAACAATCAAAGCATTTGGTTTGGAGCTGCTACATCACTTAACATATGCACCTGACTTGCTTCCTTACGACTACTATTTGTTTTCATTGATGGGACACGTATTGGCTAAGTAGCATTTCGATTTCAAAGGATGAGCAGTTTTATTTGCATGGAATTCAGAAATTGCATGAATGATGAAAAAAAAAGCATGACCAATACTTGGAATAAAATGTTTTCCATTTTTCCATTAAAAGTTTGGGTTTTATTTTTATAAAAAACGCTTATTTCGTACCGGTACAGGTGGAATTGCAAAATTTTTCAGTTCCTTTTGCTTGTAAGCTTATTTTCTTTCGGGGCACGTTGTGATTCAATGGAAATTCCATCCCACAGTACAATTCTGCGTACATTCCATATGAACCAATCAAATCCTTTAAGTTTCGACAATGACAGGTTTCCTTGGCGAACTGATTATTGAAAGTTTCATACACAAAGATAGCCTCAATTCCGTTTCTTATGAAGCAGAACATTCACAGTCCTTACGTCTCATCTCAACTGATCGTATAGTAGTTATAGTTATAGTATTGATAGCCTGAATGCTCAGATATATGTTCGTTCATACGTAGTAGAATAATTGTACTCATTACAAGTCTCATTCACTCTAGTTCCTTCCTCGCACACATACACCAAACCTTTAACATTTCCGAGAAATTTCTAATAAAATTTATAATTTCTTGTAAAGGTTTAAATATTTCAGACACTCACTGAACTCAACATTTGCCAGATTGCTTACGATACTTTTAATGATTTTAAAACAAAGAAAAAGGTGCATTTGCCATGTTCAACACAATACAGGAGGTTGGGGAAAATGTTTATACTTCTGACGAGCAGATTTCAATACATCTCGATTTAATTCATACCCAAATCGAGATTGGCCGTTATTCTGAGAGTTTGGAACAGAAAACAGTTTCAGCAGCGCCTTACATAGGGAATAGATGATGAATGATGCATAATGGTAGACCATCATTTCACACAAACATTCAGTATTGGACATTGGAGCGATAGCTGCTTTTAAGATACAGATACTATCGAGCCGACATCAATGTAAGAAAA
Source organism: Sarcophaga variegata (assembly GCA_932273835.1). NCBI lineage: Eukaryota > Metazoa > Arthropoda > Insecta > Diptera > Sarcophagidae > Sarcophaga > Sarcophaga variegata. The sequence continues at coordinate 91,489,741 of OW026358.1, read as the reverse complement.
TGGTGGTCCATTAAGAGGACATATATCCTTTGCGACAGTAAAGACTGATGTTGAGTGTTGTCATGTTGCTTAAGTGCTTGCACTATAGTCAACTACTCATGGGGAGAATATATGGATCGATTATGAACGGCAACTGAATCCTTAAAAATTTGTGAATTCACAAAAAAATTCTTTTGTATGTGAAATGTTTAAATGTTGGTTGTCAATTGTCGTTTGTAATAACATTTTGGAATTTGGAAACAAAACTGAGATTAAGTTGCTATCCATAGTCGAGTCATTAAAACTCTGACTGAATCGTAAATGGGTTGTGAAATACAAACTCAAGCAACCCTGATCAAACCACTGAGGAGATGACATAATGTTTACCATATCCGCTTAAATTAACCTATCTAAGACTCTTTCTTACCCATCTTCCCCGCAACAATCCTTTGGTCTGTAATTGTCTATAAACAATGTCCTTTGCAGACATGTAGAGGAGGAGCGGCCTAATCTTTCGATAGTATTCATTACTAAAAACAAAAATACTGAATATAAAACATTTACTCAGTCGTGCACATTTTCCTAGGACATGTATTAGTGGGATTTCCGTATCAATTGTCCACTGTTTTTATTAATATTTTTTATAAACAAGGTTTTCCTTTCTACCAATTTCTCATCAAATTCCCTTCGAATACTTTTGAAATCCATCCCTACATGGTTCCAAAGCCATTTTACTCTATTATAAATTATTTTGTGTTGTTCCACTCACCTCATCAATACTACATACTACAAATTTTCTATAAGGTTATGCTCGAGACTTTCGGGTGTTCAGCTTTGCCCCTACGACCACTATATTTTAACAAAAAAAAGAAAAAAAGTTCTGCAATCGTTGTTTATACATTTTAGTTGGCCAACAACTAAATTGAACACTAAATCATATTACAATTGCTCAAATAACTATGCAAACGAAGCTGTTTTAATAGCCTTTACACTATAAAATACCATTCAAATACAAGAATAATAAACCAAAAAGAAAGAAAGGAAGAATAAACGGAATCAGATACTCGTAAATAAACAAAGAGGTTGAAATTTTTGGCCATAAGCAACATCAACAACCAAATCCACCAGGCAGTAAATAAAGAAAAAAAACCCAAGCATTTTACAAACAAAATCTCTCTAACGAAGCATTCAAATGAAGACTGAGTGTGTGTAAATTTTCATAAAAGGGTAGCTTTTAAAAATGAGTTAAAACCATTAGTATTTTAAACCTACAATCGCTCTAAATTGAAGCCCTCTGTGTCAAATCTTAATTGTTTATTCAATAGAATATATTTCGTTTAAGTTTAAACAATTATTTTGAGAATCTTATTCCAAATTTACGCAAATGAAACGCTTGAAATAAGTGTTCGACACACATGATAATTACATCGTATCTGAAATACTCTTTTGTTTATGTAAACGTTGTACAGAGCAGTTTGAAAGCTAATTTCATAAAATTAAGTCTCGAAAAAAAGATAAGTCCTCCTAATCTTAAGATGGAAAACTATTTCTTCTTCCTTCTCAGACACAGACCTTCTGCAGAAGTAAATTCGGCATGCCTACCAAAAGTGCAATGGAACGTTAGAATCGTTATAGAACAATGGCTGGTCATGCGATTTAACAATTGATTGAAGTCAGTCGCTCCTCATTTTATCCATTAGTATTCAGGAGAGTCTAGCAATACTTCTCTTAGCCTCTTACTGCCAACAACATTGAGCTTCTCTGTAAAATGAGTGGAAAATATCAATTTAGTGGGGGCAATCGGAATTACTAAGCGCTGTAGCATGCCGGAGATTGTGAGTTCGCTACCGCCACGGGCCAGATCATCAATTCATCTTTCCTATATTCCGGAACCCGTATAAGAGTTACCTTTGAACATTGCGCCGCAAAGAGCAAATGCTGCAGTCGTCAGGCATCCATTCTCATAATCCGCACAAACCGGGCTTGATGATTTAACCACCAAACCGCTGCCGTTGATTTGTTTAGTTGGATAGTCAATATTGATTTTTAGGGTTGATACCCCAGTTCGAGCATATTGGTTCTAGATTGGGTATTCAAGTTGCAGTTACGATCCCAACACACACTTTGATAAAGTTAGAGATACTAGGGATAGGAAACTTAGGGATCTTATATTTTCCTGTGAATAGTACTCACTATATTTTGGTTAGGTTTACTGCCAGTCAACATTCGTTGCAGCATTTCGATAGTAATCTCAATGCAGCAGATTCCAGAATTTCCTAAATTAATTTTGAATCTTTGCCTAGTGCCTAGTCATATGCATAGACGATAGTTATGCAGCATGTTTTTTTCATGGTCTTCAGTAGAATAAAGGTGAGAGTTCACCACCTTGTGGTGTCCCTCGAAAACTGAAAAATACAATCATTTTGACAACATTTCCTGGTAAGTCATATTGAATATTTTGAATATCATTCTGAGGCAGTATCACTATTATTCTTCAACCAAAAAGAAAAGAGGGTCGGTAGAGTAGCCTGTCACCTCTCCAATATCTCATATTTTTTCTCAATTTGTTTTTGGTTTTTTTACAATTTGTTACAGCACCCTGTATAGAAGAAACCAAAAATTCTACAGTTACAGTATTTGCAATTGAGTGCTTTAGCTTTAAATAATTTGCATATTATACCCTCTTCAAGACAAAAAAGGGGAAACAGTCCATCTTAAATATTCTTTTATTCAGTTGCTTGGTTGACTGCTCGACATTGATGTGCTTCGTTCAGTAGTAAACAGTCGCATTTACTGCATAAGCAAGCGATTTTACTGGTTGTACGGATGGATGAATGACACTCTAAGTGATATCTGATGTCTTTGAAACAGTTTTGTATATCAACGGGATGTGTATGTATTAAAAGAAGCTTAAAATAAATGTACAGAACAATTATTACACGGACAGAAAATCATCACTTGAAAAATATTATTTCACAACTAAGTGAGCGTAACTTTCGTCATTCTATTCGTAAAAAATGCAAAGAGTAGTAAAGAAAATTTTTTGTTTCCAGATAATGAATTAAGGATTAATTTGTCTGAATTATACATGACTGTTTCAAGATAGAATCCAACACAGATTAAACATATTGAGTTTCGAACAATTTTCAAGTTGTCCTGCATTTCAAAAATTCTGTAAAAAGTGAATATTTTATCCAATTCTTCCAACAAGGCCTGGACAGTTAATACCAGCCATCTTGTTGAAGCTTCATCTCTCAAATTTGTCGTCATTTATTTAGTCTGCTTTGCACACATTACCATGGACAACCGTAGTTAATGGAGTGTGTTCTCTGACTGGACTCTTGAGCATTTGGCAACTGACCCTAACTTTTGGTATGGATTTTGGGCTGTCGGACTCAACTGCCTATATTCCTTTGAGAACGACGTAGACTAGGCCATCACTGTCAATGACATGATTGCCCACTTCTTTTAAACTGAATTGGATGATCTAGACCCCAAAGATATGTGGTTTCAACAGAATGGTGCTTTGTGTCACATTGGATATTTTCCACGAGCGATTTAAGGGCTTTATAATCTCAAATACAGATGATCTGGGGCTAGTGCGATTTGAATCCGTTGACTTTTACTTACATAACATAATTGGTCATTACAACCCTTCAGTCAGGATTACGACCTAGTTTCTCATACCACTTATGTTGTGTGTGTTAATTTTATACATGAGTGGCGGGACCTACAGTTTAAAGTCGACTACGAACGACAGATTTTTGAGAAACTTTTCATGGCAATTTTATTTACTTTCAGAGTTTTTGCCAGAAATCAGCTAAGAGGAAGTCGCCGAAGAAATACTTTTTGTATTTTATTTTGATGTCAGGCCTGGGGCTCGAACCCTGGCTTTTCGTCTAATAAGCCAACACACTGCCTACTAAACTATGTGTATGTGTATGTGTCACAAATAACTGCAGTCCTCAAAACCAAGTTAATCCTCTTCATTGGTAAAATTCGGTTTTATTTATGCTCCATAGTTATGGAGGAGCCATAGTCATGATATGAACTATTTTATATTCAACTCATAATGCCAGGTCTTTCAAACGAATACAAAATTTCGATGATATGACCTACACATTTGGTTTTATTTAAATTTAAAAATAGAAATCTTTAATGAAAGATTCGATATAATATCAAAGACTTATGGATCGTATCAGGGCATATCCAAAAAATCAACACAAGCATTCTCCCGATTAAAACTTGTATGATATTCAGTATCATAGCGAATTAAGCTTAACATCTTTAACTCAATGCAAAATTCACCCTACGTGACATATAAATGTCAAAAGTTAGGTCTAACGACAGATTCTGAGCAAACTCCAATCAGCAATCAATAGCCACTGAAATGAGAAAACAAAAACGGTAATGACAGTTTAGAGATAAGGATTTTTATGTGAGAAATGACAAAAGAAAAAATTTGAAGACGCCGAATTGCAAACAATATTAGATGAAGGTGACTGTTTGAGTCAGAAACAAATGACAGAAATGTTAAGCGTTATACAACAAATAATTTCAGGCCGTGTAAAAGCTATGAGAATGGTTCGAAAGTCTGAAAAATGGGTGCCATATGAATTGAATGACAGAGGGATGGAAAACAGAAAAACACTTGTGAAATTTAACTTCAAAGACTCGATAGAAAATCAGAATTGCATCAGGCAATTACGGGCAATGAAAAATTGAGTTATTTTCAGAATCCTAAACGGAACACATCCTGGGGTAATACTGAACAACCAGCATCTTCGGCAGTAAAACCATATGGACTAACCAGGAAAAAATGCTGTGTATCTGGTAGGATTGTTAACATAAATCGCTACCGACAACATTTTAACAATTTCAAACATGTACTGATCGAAAAACGGCCAAAATAGGCCACAAGACACGGCAAAATAAATTTTCAACATGACAATGTGTCTGCACACAAATCAAAATCTGTTCAGGAAACAATCAAAGCATTTGGTTTGGAGCTGCTACATCACTTAACATATGCACCTGACTTGCTTCCTTACGACTACTATTTGTTTTCATTGATGGGACACGTATTGGCTAAGTAGCATTTCGATTTCAAAGGATGAGCAGTTTTATTTGCATGGAATTCAGAAATTGCATGAATGATGAAAAAAAAAGCATGACCAATACTTGGAATAAAATGTTTTCCATTTTTCCATTAAAAGTTTGGGTTTTATTTTTATAAAAAACGCTTATTTCGTACCGGTACAGGTGGAATTGCAAAATTTTTCAGTTCCTTTTGCTTGTAAGCTTATTTTCTTTCGGGGCACGTTGTGATTCAATGGAAATTCCATCCCACAGTACAATTCTGCGTACATTCCATATGAACCAATCAAATCCTTTAAGTTTCGACAATGACAGGTTTCCTTGGCGAACTGATTATTGAAAGTTTCATACACAAAGATAGCCTCAATTCCGTTTCTTATGAAGCAGAACATTCACAGTCCTTACGTCTCATCTCAACTGATCGTATAGTAGTTATAGTTATAGTATTGATAGCCTGAATGCTCAGATATATGTTCGTTCATACGTAGTAGAATAATTGTACTCATTACAAGTCTCATTCACTCTAGTTCCTTCCTCGCACACATACACCAAACCTTTAACATTTCCGAGAAATTTCTAATAAAATTTATAATTTCTTGTAAAGGTTTAAATATTTCAGACACTCACTGAACTCAACATTTGCCAGATTGCTTACGATACTTTTAATGATTTTAAAACAAAGAAAAAGGTGCATTTGCCATGTTCAACACAATACAGGAGGTTGGGGAAAATGTTTATACTTCTGACGAGCAGATTTCAATACATCTCGATTTAATTCATACCCAAATCGAGATTGGCCGTTATTCTGAGAGTTTGGAACAGAAAACAGTTTCAGCAGCGCCTTACATAGGGAATAGATGATGAATGATGCATAATGGTAGACCATCATTTCACACAAACATTCAGTATTGGACATTGGAGCGATAGCTGCTTTTAAGATACAGATACTATCGAGCCGACATCAATGTAAGAAAATGGTGGTCCATTAAGAGGACATATATCCTTTGCGACAGTAAAGACTGATGTTGAGTGTTGTCATGTTGCTTAAGTGCTTGCACTATAGTCAACTACTCATGGGGAGAATATATGGATCGATTATGAACGGCAACTGAATCCTTAAAAATTTGTGAATTCACAAAAAAATTCTTTTGTATGTGAAATGTTTAAATGTTGGTTGTCAATTGTCGTTTGTAATAACATTTTGGAATTTGGAAACAAAACTGAGATTAAGTTGCTATCCATAGTCGAGTCATTAAAACTCTGACTGAATCGTAAATGGGTTGTGAAATACAAACTCAAGCAACCCTGATCAAACCACTGAGGAGATGACATAATGTTTACCATATCCGCTTAAATTAACCTATCTAAGACTCTTTCTTACCCATCTTCCCCGCAACAATCCTTTGGTCTGTAATTGTCTATAAACAATGTCCTTTGCAGACATGTAGAGGAGGAGCGGCCTAATCTTTCGATAGTATTCATTACTAAAAACAAAAATACTGAATATAAAACATTTACTCAGTCGTGCACATTTTCCTAGGACATGTATTAGTGGGATTTCCGTATCAATTGTCCACTGTTTTTATTAATATTTTTTATAAACAAGGTTTTCCTTTCTACCAATTTCTCATCAAATTCCCTTCGAATACTTTTGAAATCCATCCCTACATGGTTCCAAAGCCATTTTACTCTATTATAAATTATTTTGTGTTGTTCCACTCACCTCATCAATACTACATACTACAAATTTTCTATAAGGTTATGCTCGAGACTTTCGGGTGTTCAGCTTTGCCCCTACGACCACTATATTTTAACAAAAAAAAGAAAAAAAGTTCTGCAATCGTTGTTTATACATTTTAGTTGGCCAACAACTAAATTGAACACTAAATCATATTACAATTGCTCAAATAACTATGCAAACGAAGCTGTTTTAATAGCCTTTACACTATAAAATACCATTCAAATACAAGAATAATAAACCAAAAAGAAAGAAAGGAAGAATAAACGGAATCAGATACTCGTAAATAAACAAAGAGGTTGAAATTTTTGGCCATAAGCAACATCAACAACCAAATCCACCAGGCAGTAAATAAAGAAAAAAAACCCAAGCATTTTACAAACAAAATCTCTCTAACGAAGCATTCAAATGAAGACTGAGTGTGTGTAAATTTTCATAAAAGGGTAGCTTTTAAAAATGAGTTAAAACCATTAGTATTTTAAACCTACAATCGCTCTAAATTGAAGCCCTCTGTGTCAAATCTTAATTGTTTATTCAATAGAATATATTTCGTTTAAGTTTAAACAATTATTTTGAGAATCTTATTCCAAATTTACGCAAATGAAACGCTTGAAATAAGTGTTCGACACACATGATAATTACATCGTATCTGAAATACTCTTTTGTTTATGTAAACGTTGTACAGAGCAGTTTGAAAGCTAATTTCATAAAATTAAGTCTCGAAAAAAAGATAAGTCCTCCTAATCTTAAGATGGAAAACTATTTCTTCTTCCTTCTCAGACACAGACCTTCTGCAGAAGTAAATTCGGCATGCCTACCAAAAGTGCAATGGAACGTTAGAATCGTTATAGAACAATGGCTGGTCATGCGATTTAACAATTGATTGAAGTCAGTCGCTCCTCATTTTATCCATTAGTATTCAGGAGAGTCTAGCAATACTTCTCTTAGCCTCTTACTGCCAACAACATTGAGCTTCTCTGTAAAATGAGTGGAAAATATCAATTTAGTGGGGGCAATCGGAATTACTAAGCGCTGTAGCATGCCGGAGATTGTGAGTTCGCTACCGCCACGGGCCAGATCATCAATTCATCTTTCCTATATTCCGGAACCCGTATAAGAGTTACCTTTGAACATTGCGCCGCAAAGAGCAAATGCTGCAGTCGTCAGGCATCCATTCTCATAATCCGCACAAACCGGGCTTGATGATTTAACCACCAAACCGCTGCCGTTGATTTGTTTAGTTGGATAGTCAATATTGATTTTTAGGGTTGATACCCCAGTTCGAGCATATTGGTTCTAGATTGGGTATTCAAGTTGCAGTTACGATCCCAACACACACTTTGATAAAGTTAGAGATACTAGGGATAGGAAACTTAGGGATCTTATATTTTCCTGTGAATAGTACTCACTATATTTTGGTTAGGTTTACTGCCAGTCAACATTCGTTGCAGCATTTCGATAGTAATCTCAATGCAGCAGATTCCAGAATTTCCTAAATTAATTTTGAATCTTTGCCTAGTGCCTAGTCATATGCATAGACGATAGTTATGCAGCATGTTTTTTTCATGGTCTTCAGTAGAATAAAGGTGAGAGTTCACCACCTTGTGGTGTCCCTCGAAAACTGAAAAATACAATCATTTTGACAACATTTCCTGGTAAGTCATATTGAATATTTTGAATATCATTCTGAGGCAGTATCACTATTATTCTTCAACCAAAAAGAAAAGAGGGTCGGTAGAGTAGCCTGTCACCTCTCCAATATCTCATATTTTTTCTCAATTTGTTTTTGGTTTTTTTACAATTTGTTACAGCACCCTGTATAGAAGAAACCAAAAATTCTACAGTTACAGTATTTGCAATTGAGTGCTTTAGCTTTAAATAATTTGCATATTATACCCTCTTCAAGACAAAAAAGGGGAAACAGTCCATCTTAAATATTCTTTTATTCAGTTGCTTGGTTGACTGCTCGACATTGATGTGCTTCGTTCAGTAGTAAACAGTCGCATTTACTGCATAAGCAAGCGATTTTACTGGTTGTACGGATGGATGAATGACACTCTAAGTGATATCTGATGTCTTTGAAACAGTTTTGTATATCAACGGGATGTGTATGTATTAAAAGAAGCTTAAAATAAATGTACAGAACAATTATTACACGGACAGAAAATCATCACTTGAAAAATATTATTTCACAACTAAGTGAGCGTAACTTTCGTCATTCTATTCGTAAAAAATGCAAAGAGTAGTAAAGAAAATTTTTTGTTTCCAGATAATGAATTAAGGATTAATTTGTCTGAATTATACATGACTGTTTCAAGATAGAATCCAACACAGATTAAACATATTGAGTTTCGAACAATTTTCAAGTTGTCCTGCATTTCAAAAATTCTGTAAAAAGTGAATATTTTATCCAATTCTTCCAACAAGGCCTGGACAGTTAATACCAGCCATCTTGTTGAAGCTTCATCTCTCAAATTTGTCGTCATTTATTTAGTCTGCTTTGCACACATTACCATGGACAACCGTAGTTAATGGAGTGTGTTCTCTGACTGGACTCTTGAGCATTTGGCAACTGACCCTAACTTTTGGTATGGATTTTGGGCTGTCGGACTCAACTGCCTATATTCCTTTGAGAACGACGTAGACTAGGCCATCACTGTCAATGACATGATTGCCCACTTCTTTTAAACTGAATTGGATGATCTAGACCCCAAAGATATGTGGTTTCAACAGAATGGTGCTTTGTGTCACATTGGATATTTTCCACGAGCGATTTAAGGGCTTTATAATCTCAAATACAGATGATCTGGGGCTAGTGCGATTTGAATCCGTTGACTTTTACTTACATAACATAATTGGTCATTACAACCCTTCAGTCAGGATTACGACCTAGTTTCTCATACCACTTATGTTGTGTGTGTTAATTTTATACATGAGTGGCGGGACCTACAGTTTAAAGTCGACTACGAACGACAGATTTTTGAGAAACTTTTCATGGCAATTTTATTTACTTTCAGAGTTTTTGCCAGAAATCAGCTAAGAGGAAGTCGCCGAAGAAATACTTTTTGTATTTTATTTTGATGTCAGGCCTGGGGCTCGAACCCTGGCTTTTCGTCTAATAAGCCAACACACTGCCTACTAAACTATGTGTATGTGTATGTGTCACAAATAACTGCAGTCCTCAAAACCAAGTTAATCCTCTTCATTGGTAAAATTCGGTTTTATTTATGCTCCATAGTTATGGAGGAGCCATAGTCATGATATGAACTATTTTATATTCAACTCATAATGCCAGGTCTTTCAAACGAATACAAAATTTCGATGATATGACCTACACATTTGGTTTTATTTAAATTTAAAAATAGAAATCTTTAATGAAAGATTCGATATAATATCAAAGACTTATGGATCGTATCAGGGCATATCCAAAAAATCAACACAAGCATTCTCCCGATTAAAACTTGTATGATATTCAGTATCATAGCGAATTAAGCTTAACATCTTTAACTCAATGCAAAATTCACCCTACGTGACATATAAATGTCAAAAGTTAGGTCTAACGACAGATTCTGAGCAAACTCCAATCAGCAATCAATAGCCACTGAAATGAGAAAACAAAAACGGTAATGGCTTAATCATGCTTTCAGGAGATTTCAAAAGGGATGGCCGTCGAAAAAGGTGACGGCCGGAACGTATCTGCAAAAGGTAAATTGAAACGGAAATAACCATAATCGCAAGCTCTGGTGACTGTTGAATATAATGGTTCAGGACAGGATACGGTATTCAATATTTACAATGTCTGTCTTCATGAAGTTAATACTCAAATTCAAGAATTTGGTTTTTCAAGTACCCATTCATCCAGAAATGAGTAGCAACGCTGAAGTTGTTTTCTCGATAAAAAAAATTAGCATCAATTGTTAACTGCTCCAGAACCCGTTCAACAAACGTACGTCGTTGTCACTGATTGTTCCGTTCTGTTCCTGTGTTTACATACATACATACATAACTGGCCATTACAGCCCTTCAGTTAGGATTACGGCCTCGCTTCTCACACCACTTATGTTGTGTGTGTTAATTTTATACGTTAGTGGAGGGACCTACAGATTTTTGAGCAACTTTTCATGGTAATTTTATTCACTCTCAGAGTTTTTGTCAGAAATCTGCTGAGAGGAAGTCGCGGAATAAATATTCTGTGTTTAACAATGCAAAATTCACCTAGTTGTGTCTTTCGCCTGGCCGCGTTTTTGTGAGTGACAAGAAATCGACTTTATCCGATTGCCCTAAACACTATCACTTACAGTGATAATGTTTTCGGCTGAGCTTAAATCGCGACGACCTACGGGTATTGCTCGATCGTGTATTGGACCAGTGAACTTAAGTTTATACACCCCACTTTGAATAGTTTTCTCGGTTGAACCATTATGGCGATTGTTACGTGGAAGAAGTGCGCGGTATTGTACTCGAACGGAACACTAATTTTGATTAACCAATTAGTTCGTAGAGTCCCTTATAAGGGGCTCTCGTATTTTCGACTATACCACTTCCAAAAAATTTGAATTTGAATATTAAAAATTATGATAAAATAGAAAATGCCCGTAGTGTGACTTTCAATGTAACGTTTTTTTCATATATAGACCAAAAATTTACGCAATGAGTTCAATGATATTCAAATTTATACAATTCCCCCACTAGGTGGATCCGATACTGATCAAGATGGATATAAAAGTGATGATGAGCATGAAGAAAATCGTATTTACTGTTTCTGTAAGACTAGCTGTTTCAAACGAACATCTTATTTAAAAAACAAACAATAAAGATTCGTCTGAAACCGCTTGTCTTACAGAAACATCATATTAATTATTATCTACAGCATGTGAAGTAGTATAGGATGATAATAAAATGGGATCACAGTGACTGGGGTTTAAGTTTAACGGGCGATTATGTATATCCAGTTTGATATAGATGTGGGAAAAATTGCATAGTCCATTATGAAGATATTTGGTGTAGTTGATGATGTAGTGCTTGATCAGCTTTTAAAACCTAATGTTCCAAGTAATAAAAGAATTAAAAAATTTATAGATCAGAACTCGTTATAAGTATCTCAGGTATTCATAGATACTTGTTTTATATCCGCTAAATTACTGCGGCACCTGTCTTCGATCGGACTATGTAGTTCAGGAACAATACGTGAAGGGCGAACAGAAAAATGGCCTCTTCGCTCAATCCCGATTATGAAAAAAGAGGAAAGGCCATCTGTACATAATCAATTAGAAATAATGGAAATATATTGCTTATTTGATGGAAGGATAATAATGTTGTCACAAATGCAACAAATGCTGATGCTAATTAAATCGTGCCAACGATTCGACGAAGGAAGAGGTCCTGTAACTATTTCCCAACCAAAAATGGTTTTTAATAAAACATGGCATAAGATGGACCTATTAGTTGTAGTCTACTGCTTTCGAATCAGACATAAGAAATGGTGATGGCCAATATTTGCATATCTCTCATTCTAATGCATGGCTGCTGCTAAAGAAGTATTATCCCAATGGTCTGACATGTGTGTCTCTTCACACTTGAAACGTATGGTTTCCAATGTACAAGAGGTTTGCGAATAATTAAATTAATGGCATATACACGATGTGATGGCAGAAACAATCTTATTAAATATTCTAAAATTGAAAATCGATGTGGATATTGTGGAAATAAAACAAATTTTATTTGCAACAAACATGAAAGAGGCTTTCATCCCTAAGAATTCTTTAAAAGTTATCATACGCCAAGTGTACCTAAGCGCAATGTCCGTTATAAGGGACGGTCTATAACTCCAAAACTATACACTTTTTGGAATAAAATATTTTTTAGATTATTTAATCACATCATTTTTATTAATAATTGATGAAAATTAAAGAAGGAGAGTGGCCAGGGAACTTCATCCACTAATGGGTTAAACGATAATCCCATTGCGTTATAATACAACTGATATTGCTGTCATTCCAAAACTTTTTCATATTTTTTTACTTTAACAATGTGACTCTTACTCTATTTTTTATATTTCTTTTTTTTCCAACACATACTTTGTAAATTAAAACCATTCATCAAAAAAGGGGAGGCCTCATATAAATCCGGAAGCGATAACAATTAATCATATTATTTAGAATTCATAAACGTTTCCTTAGCTTTTCCTGTAGTTTACCCATTTTTATTTTAGTTCGTTTATAAATGATTTGAAAAGAGCAAATAAAAGGAGTTTATGGCGAAGTGCTTAAGTATGGTTAAGAAAACATTAAATACCTGCCATTGGAATTTGATGTATAAATTTTGTGCCATTGGCAATGAAAGTAATTTAAAATAAAAGATCATTTTTAATTGTTAAACAAGTTTTTAAAAGAACATTTTACCTTAAGAAAAAACTGTACAAGCGTATTATATATACTTGTTGTAGTTCCAAGAAGAAGCATGGAGTATCGTAAATCAACTCTTTGCCTGCCTATTATTTCTTTGCCTTGTTTCAGTTTCAAGCAGTTGATTGATTAACTTTATAGAGTACCCCTATAACGTCTTCTCCAGGCTCATTGCCCTGAAAAACTTCAGTATCATGCTTGGCTAATGCCAAATTGTTAATACAATGCCAATTTTCTCCTCAGATGCTGGTAAGCACAGGGATGTTTCCTTCCAGGTTGCATTAATGTATCTAAGGTTCCAAGAATGTTCTTCCATGGTTCAATCTCATCATCACAGATTCTATATGTTTGACTTGAAACAACCTATATCCTGGATAAATATAGCCTGATTCTAAAGAGCCTTGATGTCTGATGCATGACTCAGATCTCCTCTTAAAGCCACTGCTTTATCTTCCCTTTCCATACATTCGCTCCCACTATACAGACGGGCTAAGCATGATCCATGCCAATTCTCCATGAGTCCTTAATTTCCATTTTATCACTTTAGGAAAAATAGTGTTCTTAAGCATCTCTTTCTTCCCGTTGTTTCTGCTTTTTTTTCTTTAACTAAAATTTTAGCGGGCCTTTGAATGAATTCAGATTCAAAAATAATTAACCCTGGACGGTTACTGTTCGTCGAATCGACGAAGCTCATTTACTCTTTATCATATAATTCTTTTATGTTTGACAAAATTTCGCTCTTTTTTCAACAACGTTAGTTGATAACGAAAGCTTGCAGTGAGTATGTAAAATTTTTTTTTAATTTTTCGTCGATTTAGCAAAAAGTAACCTGTATGTACAAAAGTTACCATCCATAAAAAAAGGTGGCACTGCAAGCTTTCGTTATCAACTAGTCTTGTTTATAAAAAGAGCGAAATTTGGTCAAACATAAAAGAATTATATGATAAAAAGTAAATGAGCTTCGTCGATTCGAGGAACAGTAACCAATTAGGATTAAAGTGTTCGTCGTTCAACGAAGAGTAACCTTAATTTAAAAAAATGAAGAGTAACCATCCAGGGTTAAATAAATATACACATTTTCAGATTCATAGACGTTAGTAAATTTTAGGTTTGTTCCCTTGCTTCGTTTTTCTTTAAAAAGTAATTTTATATGCCTTACGAAAAAAAATAAATATTTTACAAAATTTACATTCGTTAAATAGAGATTTTCCTCAAATTTATTATTCTTATGCGACATTTTTCAAATACTGAACCTTAAATAGAAGAGAATAACAAGATTTCTGACGGTTGCAGTAGAGTTGTAAATCTAAAATAAATAATTTCACCGTTTCTGCACAGTGAAGGACAAAACTAAACCACAAAATTCTAGTTGATTATAACTCATATCATTCCGTAATATAATAACACAAAACCTTATAAAATTTGACATTTAAACAATAGTTATCCTTAATAGAGCGAGTATAAGAAATGAAATACTAAACAACAACATATTTCTGTAAACTTCATAACATAGATTCAATTACATTATAGCATAGCTTCGCAAACTATCCATGTTGTGTGTGCTAATTTTATTTATAAGTAGCTCAACAAAAATTTAAAGCGCACTCCAAACGATAGATTTTTTAAAAAACCATTTATTGCAATTTTATTTACTCTCAGAGTTTTTGCCAGAATACTTCTGAGAGGTAATCGACAAAAGACATATTTTTCATACCATATTTCGTTTTGATCTAGATGTCTAAGGCAGTGGTGAAAGCACAGAAGCCGTCTAATAAGCCAGCACAATGCCTACTAGACCTGTTTGTCTTTTACAGTTCGTGTATGAATAGTTTTGGTTGTCAGATAACCGGTCTTCCAACAGATACTTCTGAACTTTAACAATTGGTAACATGTTGATGCTACATCTCCCGAATTACATAACATACATACATAATGGGTCATTAAAACCATTCAGTCAGGGTTACGACCTAGTTTCTTTCACCACATATTCTGTGTACGTTAATTTTATACATGAGTGACTGGATATTCAGTTTTAAAGTCGAATCAAAACGTTAGATTTTTCAGAAATTTTTAATGGCAATTTTATTTATTCTCAGAGTTTTTGTTTGAAATCTGCTGAGAGAAAGTCGCTGAAGAAATACTTTTTCGTACTTTATTTTAATGGAGATGTTCGATATGGTGGTTGAACTGGGCCTCACGTATAATAAGCCTGCTAGATTACGGCGACTTCTCTTGAATTAGTTGTCGTTTATTCAGTCTGATTTACCAAATCACCACTGAACTACGAGTAATGCAGCTTATGCCGCATTAAAGATTTTATACGAAAGATTTGAGAGCATACTCATCTCACGTGGTTATGATGTGAATTTGCACACACACTTTGTTTTGTTTAATACTGTACATATATGTATATGGGGATCATACATAGTATCATTGCTTTAGTAAGATGTAATAAAGATATTGATGTTGTTTGATTTTGCCGTTGATGTTAGAATGTCACTAATATTACAAACAATAACAAATACATGTAAAATATCGATGTGTAAATGGCACTAAGAATTATTTTTTTTAATTTATTATATTTTTCCGTCCGTTTTAACTTATATTTTGCGTATTTGATATTGGATGTTGGATATTGACATTGCTAAGGATTGCATGTTTAACACGCATGCTTTCCTAAAAACATATCTCAAAAAAATCGTATGTTCTCGAACCTTCTACCATGCGGAATAAAAACCGAATTACAATCTTAGCAATAAAATTGATAAAAAACATTATAAAACAGACCAAAACGGTCTGACCATTAATGGTTTTGTAATTTTGAATTATAATTTGGTGTTGATTTTCCAATTTGTCACTAGAAGGTTACAAAAATACACAATTTTATATGCGTGCGTTAAAATTTACTTACACACCCACAAAACACATGCTAAACCATAATGTATGTATGTCAACGAGTCCATATATACACATTATAATTAAAGTATATGGTATGCTCCTTGGTTTGCATGGTTTAGGAAGTGTATGTTAAAGCATGCAACGCGTGCTCATGCATGTGTGTGTGTGACTGTTAATTAGTGTTTTCACTTAGCGCAACGGTAAAGCAACACACAGTTACCACAGTAATAAAGCCTGTAAAGAATGTGATAAAGAGTGTGAGAAAAGAAAAACGTTGAAAAGGTTGATATAATGCATTAGCGTTTTATGATAATTAGCATTCAGCCAAACAAAAGGGTGACGTTATAATAAAATTAACACTCTGAAAAGGGTTTCCAAATCACTAAGTTTATGACAGAAATAAGTAAGATTTTAGGCCATTTGGTTTTTCCAATTAAATTGCTTTTCTGGCGGCAATGCTATAAATACATACATATGTACATACATATATATATAATTGGTCATTACAAACCTTCAGTCAGGATTACGACCTATTTTCTCACGCCACTTATGCTGTGTTCGTTAATTTTATACAAGAGTGCCGGGACCTACAGTTTAAAGTCGACTCCGAACGACAGATTTTTTTTGAGAAAGTTTCCACGGCAATTTTTTGTTTACCCTCAGAGCTTTTGCCCGAAATCTGCTGAGAGGAAGTTGCCGAAGAAATATTTTTTTTTTTATATTTCATTTTGATGTTTAACCTGGGATTTGAACCCAGGCTTTACGTCTAATAAGCGAACACACTACCTACTAGACTACGGCGCCAATGGCTTAGTGAGGTTTGCCACTTAACCTTGAAGAGACTACTAATGCAATAAAGTATTGTAAGTCATTGAATTTCATTATCAAAATTCATATTGTATGGGAAATGTGTCTTCAACGAAAAGCTTACAGCGTGGACGTAGTTAATATTTGCAATCTGAAACATCTAGCCTTGGATGTGCATATTGGATCGCACTGTTTCATGATCTATTAAAACTGTTTATACAATACAGCAAGGCATATTGATATTTACTAACTTACTTCGCCTAAAAATAGAAGAATTGGATTTGGTTGGTATGTGGTTTTAACAAGTCGCCACAAGCCACACTGTGCGCTATGCCCTGAACCTTTTGAACCAAGTTTGGTGAGCATTTAAACGCATGTATTATCAAATTGCATACGATTTGACAGCGCAATACTATTTTCTGTTCATGTGCTTCATGTGAAGTCGCCGTAGTCTAGCAGGTAATGTGTTGGCTCATTGGACGTAAAGCCAGGGTTCGAGCCCCAGGCCAGACATCAAAACAAAATACAAAAAGTATTTCTTCGGCCACTTCTTCTTAGCAGATTTCAAATTTAAAAATTCTGGGAGTAAATAAAATTGCCATGAAAAGTTTCTCAAAAATCTGCCGTTCGGAATCGACTTTAAATTGTAGGTCCCACCACTCATGTATAAAATTAACACACACTACATAAGTGGTGTATGAAACTAGGTCGTAATCCTGACTGAAGGGTTGTATGACCAATTATGTATGTATGTGTTTCATGTAAAGGGTAAACCAACTACAATTCCCACATTACAGCTGGTATTGGTAAGATACGGGCTGAAATGTTATAAGTTAAATCATCATAAAATTAAGCTTAAGAGGAGACGACCACGTTCAACTGGTGGAAGTTGAAAATGCTAATTTTTTAGATGAACCGTCTGCAAGTAAGTAAGTAAGTAGGCTGAAAGCAACTGTATCTACATATTCTTTCACGGTTGCGGTGTGCATAAACCTTTTGGTTTTAATGGCATTCATTGCTTAGCAATGTTGTTGGTTAATTAGACAATCTGTTCATGAGATAGTCTGTTAATTTGAAAGTCTGTAGTAGCAATCGTAAAGGTAGTCGCCGTAGTCTAGATCAGAGTCAGATCAGGCACTCCTAACAAAAAGAAAAATGACAAAAAAATATTTCTTCCGCGACTTCCTCCCGAAAAACTCTGAGAGTAAATAAAATTGCAATGAAAAATTTCTCAAAAATCTGTCGTTTAGAGTCTTTTTAAATAGTATTATTTAGATTCGGTACTTGATATTTTAAAATACATACAATAACACACAATATACGCTCATCTTCAATTTGAGACAGCTTATTAAATATTTCGATAAAATCTTTGACAAATAATTTAATTTTACTTGGGTTTAAATGGTTTTTTCTCTTACATGTAACAGCATTTAAACATGCACTGAGTATTGTTTATTTTTTTATTAATTTGTCTGTAATCCTCTGTGTTAATTTATCGTTGCATATATTTTCAATTCTTTTTTTTTTTTGTTTATTAATTACATCAATTAATTTACTAAAGTATTGATATGAAAATCCAACGTCGTTGACTGGACTCTACAAAAATAAATAAACAATTAAACTGTAAAGTTAATGTGCCTTATAATTATCAAATGATAATTGAAAATAAATATAAATATTTAAGCATCAGATGTGCATGTAAAATTCGAATTGAGGAATTTATTATTAAAGCATTGTTAATGGTTAATTGCTGTTTCAGTGGCTTCAAAAAGTATTCACTACTGATTCATTACACATTTCAGCTTGCGATCGTAATTGAGACTATAGATCCCAGAAACTCATTTTTTTTAATGCACACTCCATGTAAACAAAAATGTTAATTTATGGTGGAGCTTTTGAGCAAAACCAATTCAAGCCTACTTCGCTTGAATTGTGACAAATTTCTCTAAAGGCCACATCACTTTCATCCGTGTACACTTAGAAACAATATCTGTGCACCATTACAACTTTAATCGGCTTTGAAGTGTGTGTTTTATCGTGGCCATTTTCTGGGTCATGCTTCATTGGCAATATACTTTATGTTGCAACTGTGTTGCATGTAGATTTACGGTTGTGTAATGCGTATATTATGCGGTACAAACGCAATCTATAATGACGTTAATCGAAGAAATTGTTGCTGAATCGGAGTAAAACTCGCCAAAGCATTTTACTTAAAACAAATTTTGAATAATAATATAGTCACCATAGTCAATTAGGTAGTGTGTTGGCCTATTAGGCGTGAGGCCAAGGGTCAAACCCCAAGTCAGACATCTTCAACAATACAAATTATAGAAATATTTCAGTCGGTGACTGCCTCTCAGCAGATTTCTGGGAAAAACTCTGAGAGTAAATAAAATTGCCATGAAAAGTTTTTCAAAAATCTTTCGTTCGGAATTGACTTTAAACTGTAAGATCCGCCGCTCATGTATCAAATTAACACGCACAACATTAGTGGTATGAGAAGCTAGGTGGTAATCCTCACTAAAGGGTTTTAATAACCAATTATGTATGTTAAATATACAAACATAATTGATCATTACGATCCTTCAGTTAGGATTAAGACATGATCGGCTTCTCACACCATTTATGTTGTGTGTGTTAGTTTTACACAGGAGTGGCGGTAACTATCGTTTAAAGTCGACTCCGAACGACGACTCTCAGAGTTTTTTGCCAGAAATCTGCTGAGAGGAAGTCCCCAAAGAAATATTTTTCATATTTCGTTTTGTTGGAGATGTCTGAACTTGATATTGATTCGTGGCCTCACGTCTAATAAGTCAATATGATACCTACAAGTTTTCTATAGAAATCAATTAGTTAAAGTTTTTTTATTGTTTAAGTTTTCATTTTCACCTCTTTATTTCAACATTATTTTCCTCTTAAAGCCGTTAAATTTTTCTATCATATGTGGCATATAAAAATCTGCTCTTTATTTTTTTTTTTTCATAGCCTACACTTACTTTTTCTTGCTTTCTTTTGGTTTGTTGACACAGTGTAAATGCTGTAGATGGCCAGAATAAGTCGCCCATATTGAAATGTTTTCAATTTCAAAATATTATCAGCTGTCACAGCATCAAATGCTTTTGGGGGTTTGTTGTAATGGTAGGATAACTTATGTACATGATACATTACTTATTGTTTGATTGAAAATTTATTCCGAAAAACATTTTGAAATCTAAAATCGATAACTTTAAATTTAACAAAAATATAAAGTTTAGAAGACGAAAATAAAATACACGGTGTGACGGTGTATATAACGACAAGGCGTAAATTGTAGATTTAGGGCCATTATTAAAACTTGCCGTTAACTAAAGGGAGGAGTTTAACGGGCAGATAAATTGTTTTTCGTATTATGAGTACCCAATAAGATAGAAGTGATCGTTAAGCTAAAGGGAGGATCATCTTACCTTTAACATTTAAAGGTCACTTTATGTTTGTACTTGCCACATTATATTTTATTTTCATTGTGGCAACTTAAAATTTAAACAAAATGAGCATATACAACAAAAAAAAAACGAACCCCGCGGTTGCCGCTGCGTTAAAAAAACTTGTATAATTGAGCAGTTTTATCGACATTGCTACGGCACTGCCATATTTTTGAAAAATTTTATCTATAAGTTGTAATAACGAAAATAAGTTAAAGGTCACTTTACAGTTCCCTTTAGCTAAACGTACCTTTAACTAAACCCAAGTTTAACGGCAAGTTATAATAATGGCCCTTAATTGTGTAGAACACAAAAATATTCCGTGAGCCCTTCAAACATGTATTATCAACTTTTTATTAAACTTTACATACAAATTTATTGGTAACTCAGACTTTTTGGAAAGTGGATGATATAACTTTTTAAATCTTCTTAAATCTGCTGTTGGGAGTATGAAATTTATCGAACACAACATATTTGGAACGAAAAGCTTGGTAGTAATTCTGAAAAAGTGATTGTATAACTAATTAAGTGAAGTTAATATGTTCTGTTTTCCGCCAATAAAACAGCCACAGTTTTGTCTCTACATACACACATAATTGGCCATTACAACCCTTCAGTCATAATTACGACCTAGCTTCTCACACCACTCATGTTGTGTGCGTTAATTTTATACGTGAGTGTCGGGATTTACAGTTTAACGTCGACTCCGAACGACAGATTTTTGAGAAACTTTTTCATGGCAGGTTTATTTGCTCTCAGAGTTTTTATCAGAAATGTGCTGAGAGTAAGTCGCCGAAGAAATATTTTTTTTTTCATATTTCACTTTGATGTCTGACCTGGTTTACGAACCCGGGCTTAACGTCTAATAAGCTAACACACTACCTACTAGACAACGGCGACTTACAGTTTTGTCTCTATATATTGTAATAATTCGACAGCATATGTGTAAGTAAGTTCATTGCGTTTCATCACAATATTCTTCCCATTGCAGTAAAGTGTATATTCTCTTATAATTTGTTTTCGAATGCTATACAGAGGACAGCAAAAGTCAAGGGATGTGTGCCGGCAACAGATGTAGACAGTTCTGGATTTATTGAGGAAATAATGAATAGGAGAGAGTCTTTAAACAATCTAAATAACAAATTCACCGAAAACTCGGAAGAACTAAGAATTCATAAGGTTATTATTACCAACAAGTTAGTGAAGCTAATCATACTGCTGCTAATGTGAAGATGTGATTTGCCTACAAAAGTTCCCTACAAAAAATCTCCTACAAAGTCTTAATATGGCTCCAAGAGAGTGATAGTTCGAAGAGTTTTTGGAAGAACGGTTTCATAGCGCCTAAACCTTAAACAAAACTCAACTGAAAAACTTGATCATGAGTGCATGCGTCAAATATCAACAGAAAACGCTAAACAAAACTGATATTCATTCAAGTCTAAATGGGTTGAATGGAGTACTTAACCTTAAGGGATATGCTACTAAAGATAAAGAATAATATTTCAATATATTGGGTCTTTGAATATTCAATTAACTTTTCTTTGTGGGAGTACCTACACTTTTGCGGTGCAGAACTATGAAGTCACCCGAAAGTTTTCTGTATTTTTCTTATGGTTTGTGAAATACCTTAATTTTTTTTGTTTTATAATAAAAGAAAAACAAATTTATAAAACAAATATAAAAACATAAATTATTTCTACAACCTATTGTTTAAAATTCATGAAAGTGCTGAAATATATTGCGATACCTAGACTCTGCTGTCCACTGTATATAACGTACGCCTGTTTCTCTGTTGTTTCTTATGACAGAAAGTTTTTACTCTTAGTAGTCTTAAATGACAGCCTGTAATTGCTTATGTTATGTGTTTTCGTGCGATAATTTAGGTTTTTGTTTATTTTTAATACACGAGAAATCTTCATAGAGAGTTATTATTGGTTACTTTTCGGCTTTCAGGAGGAAGTAATTTTTTTGTAATGCAGTACCACCATATTAAGTGTTTTAAAGAATTTTGTATGAAAAAATTTTATACGAATTTTTTAATTTCAAAAATCGACGATTGCATTACGCTTGAAAAATAGAAATAACGAAACCAATATAGTCGAAATTGTAAATATTTATGTAGTATAAGAGTTCCACGCCTTGTTTACAAATTTACTTGCATCTAACTGACTATGAGGTTCAGTCACATGAGTATTGAAGAATTCTTGCAAAAATCAAATATCACTCATACGCTATGGTGTTCTGCTTGAATTCAAATAACTGCCACAGCGGTCACATAACATTTTTCTTTTATTTTATTTTTCTCCAGTATTGCAAGGCATTGCGATCTCTTCGAAAAACTTAAATAAATATTTCGATATACCGGCCCATACATGAGAGTGGTTTTCCATTTACTATCGGTTTATGAATACAATAATGAGTATATTTTCATCAGGGCTTTCAAAATTTAAAGTTAATTAAGAGTTTCATTTTAATCATCAGCTGTTTTTAAATGCTTCAATAGCTTTTGACTACCCAATGTTTATATTATCCACCGCGCTTATATGTCAACAATTAACATTTGATCTCGTGTTTATTAAAACCGAACGTATTCATTAATTTTAATCCTTTTCGCTTCTATCTCCAAAGGGCTTAGTCTACGGTCAAAAGAACATTAATCGCAATTATTGTAAGATTGTTACATTTTCAACGTAAAATTCTTCTTTACAACCTTGGAATATGTATGCATTAATCAGTATTACAGCCTAGCTTATTACACTACCTAAGTTGTGTGTGTTATTCTTACACATTAATGGCGGAGGCTATAGTTTAAAACTACACCGAATGACATATTTTTGAGAAATTTTGTATGGCATTTTCTTTTAACCCTTGCTGTATTAATGGGTCAAAATTGCCCAAACGGTTTTTATTGCTCATTTATTCTTTAAATACTCATCGGATTTTTTTGAAACTTCTGTACAATTATTCTTTTAGTGAATACTATTAAAATTTAAAATATAATTTTTGTAGATCGTTTCACAAAACGTATGTAAGAAAACTTACGCAATTGGTACTTCCGGGTCAAAATTGCCCAATGCAACAAAATCAATTTACGCATATGATACGAGCTTCGTAACCATTTTTATGGGCCTTGACAACATCATAACTAGCAACAAAACAAAAAATATGTGATAATAACGCACAAGTGTTTTTGTTGTTTTTGTTTTTTATAACGGTTTACAAACTGCAACAAAACCAAAAAAGAGAATAAGTAGTGTAAATATTTCATTCGTTTGTGTTTTTGAATTGAATACAAGTGACAAAATCTTTACTTATTTTGGGATAATGAAACCAGAAGAGATAAGAACTTTTCTTATGCTATCAGACTCAGGCGATGAAAGCCCCAGGACTCATCAAGTGAAGATGAAAACAACCTCGCTTCTGAAACTGCATCTGACTATGACCCCAACTCCTCGTCAGGCGCTAGCATGGACATTTCCGAAATTCTCAATCAAACTGCGGATGAAGTTTTAATGTATCTAAACAGGACATAATAAATTTAACTCTTGGCCCAACGCGTTATGCTATTTCAAGAGCTGATGGTATAAAATCTTTTCTTCTGTTATTTATGCCCACTGATTATATGAAATTAGTTGTTGATATGTCTAATTTACAAGGTGACTATAAGTGGTAATGTATTTATAAGAGTAAAAGCTATACAATCGGTTCATTTAGGTCAATCTGTATTTGAAAATAATTGGATTGCTGTAGACGACATAACAATTGAAGTATATTTAGGGCTACTTTTGTTGGCGGGTGTATTCAGATCTCATGGTGAAGGTTTAGAATCTCTATGGGACGACCGCAAAGGTCTTTTTTGACACACAAAATTTTGCAACTAAAAGGCAAACCTGGTATATGTACCTAAAAAATCGATCAGTGTTTTTGCTTATCACATTACATCACGACAAAAAAAAAATAAGAGCAAGCTCCAAAAAGTCAGAAATAATTCATTTCTATAATGAAACGAAATCAAGGGTCGATACATTAGAGCGACTTATAAGAACTTACACATGTAAAAGGAGAACTAATCGATTGCCTCAAGCACTGTTTTACAATATGTTGGATATATCCGCCTATAATGCCTATGTAGTTTTTCTAAACATTAATCCACACTGGAACGAAAATAAGAAATGTAAGCGACGCGTATTCTAGGAAGACTTAGGCATGGAGCTTATAAGCAGAGAAATATCTCGTAGACCGAACATGCCTCAAAGTAGTCCTCCAGTAGTAAAAAGTCTTCAAAAGGATTGAAAAGGATTCTGCTGAAGTTCCGCAAAAATTTAAAAAGGCGACGTTGCAACTTTTGTCCAAATCGTTCTAAACGATTTGCAAATATGCAAATAAATATTCTGAATGTCAAAAATTTATTTGCAAAAAGCATTGTGAGACCAATATTGTATGTAATGAATGTAAAAAAATAAAAAAAAACTGAATAAATATTATAATTTTTTGTATTGGGCAAATTTGACCCACTAATGTCATATGCGTTTTATTTTTGAAGTACAGGATAAGGGTTAATTGCACAGTTTTTGCCCGAAGACTGCTGAGAGGAAGACCTCAAATATTTTTTTATATTTGTTAAGCTCGAGATGTCTAAGCTCTGGTTTGAACCACGGGTTCTGGTCTAATAAGCTGACACACAACCTATTACTGGGCTACTGCGACTTATAGGCGGACATTACATACCTACAACATAATTGGTTATTACAACCCTTCAGTCAGAATTACGACCTACTTTCTCACACAACTTATGCTGTGTGTGTTAATTTTATACATAAGTGGCGGGACCTACAGCCGACTCCGAATGGGAGATTTTTAAGAAACTTTTCATAGCAATTTTATTTACTCTCAGAGTTTTAGCCAGAAATCTGCTGAGAGGAAGCCGTCGAAGAAATTTTTTTTCAGATTTTCGTTTTGATGTCTGACCTGGGGTTTGAACCGTGGCCTTACGTCTAATAACCCAACACACTACTTACTACACTACGGCGACTTCATGCGACTTCAAAAGGCATGGTCTACGATCTATAAACAATTTATTGCAATTATTATGGGATTGTTCGATATGTATGCGGTAATCAGCATTAGTTTGTTACACCAGCCATGTTGTGAGTGTTAATCTTAACCACGAATAACGGGGCCTATAAATAAAACCGATTCCGAATGACATATTTTTAAGCAAATTTTTATGAAACATTTTTTAATTTTTTAGTTTTTGCCAGAAGCTCTACCTAGTAGACTATAGCAACTTATATGTAATATGAAACGTCGCTGGCGTTTGGAGTAGTCACTATTCCTTTAAAATATGCCGCACATTAAGCACACTTACACTCGCCATTGTACCCTACCAGCAACAGTGTTCCTAAATTTGTTTTTATCTTTTTTTTGTATTTTAATTTTAACTGAATTAAATATTTGAAAAGTGAAAAGTTTGTCGTATCTATTTGCTTTGGCAACTAATGGACCAGCAATGAAATAAGTTGAGAACAATGTATGCTATTGGTCCTTAATTAAATTTCAACCGGGTGATATTGGCGTATGTATGTATTTTAAATATTTATAAAATCTCTTAAATTTCATCTCTACAGCCGTAATTCAGTGCTTTGGATGATGATAATTCATAAAAAATTGAAAACGATTCAAGGATAACATTTGGGAACGAACATCAGATATTTATATGGAGATTATGTCTAAGCGGGAACTTTTTGTAAGTGATTTTAGAAGAAGAACAGATTAAAAAAAATTTAATATTTTGCGCATAAAAGATTACCTTTGCACGATTCAAAATTTCTCAAAGAAATACTCGTCATTCATGGACAAGGAAGGACTTTGCAACGATGTTCGTTAGGGAATTAATTGCAGCCTGGCTGTGCAAGTAAATCATGAGATTTTCAGGGCAAATCCCGCTACTCAACAAGCATTGTGCCGCTTTTAAAATTGCCATGA
This sequence comes from Sarcophaga variegata, assembly GCA_932273835.1. Taxonomy (NCBI): domain Eukaryota; kingdom Metazoa; phylum Arthropoda; class Insecta; order Diptera; family Sarcophagidae; genus Sarcophaga; species Sarcophaga variegata. The sequence continues at coordinate 91,463,372 of OW026358.1, read as the reverse complement.
CTTCTACTTGGAAAACACCGCAGAGTTACTGTCATCTGCCTGGAAATGATGGCCTCTCTGGACATTTATTGGGGGACTTATGCGGACTTATGAATTACTTGGAGGGAAGTCAAATTCCTAATTTTTCTTAGTTTTTTCGTAGCTGGAAAATTTTCTTGCATGTATCACAACGGCAATGGTATTACGAATTTGAAATTGAGATACGCGCGATCAAGGAATATGTACTATATGATTTGGGAATCTAAATATATTTACGCGATCAATAGTCATCATGGACTGTAAAAGGACGATTAAAAATTACTCCAAGCATGCAACGGTATGCAAGCTGAGTCGCATAAACCTTATGCTCGGTGTAACAAACTAGAGCTTCTGGTGGGCATCGAAACCACTACCCTCATGCTAATAGTCTAACACACTATCCAATAGACTACCAAGGCTCCTAGATAAAACAAAAAATTCTGTGTGCTATAACTTAAATTCATTCCTTTTATGAATTTAATATGATAAGTGAATAATTACGTAGCCCAGCAAAATTTCTGAAACCGATAATACTTAAACATTTCGCCAACTTTGGTTGACATCACTCAGCCATGCTGAGAGTGGTATGAATTTTATTCAAATCAATAAGTTCTTTGTATCTAAGAATTCTTAGGCCTCTAAGGGCGGAACAATGGCGGAAGAGATGTTCTTTGGTTTATATTATTCAATAACATTATGGCTTCTGCGGAAGCCGTAAGTTACTGCCAGTCTTCAGGTATGTGTGCCATAGACATCGTGCATAGACATAGTGTATCGTTAAAGCTGCTATAATGTTCCAAAGACGAAATCTGGTCAAATTTAACGCACGTTTTAGTCTGCATATTTTCATATCGGGCCAAATATGTATGGTACCTCATCCTTTGTAGAGAAATGCAAATTTAATGTATGAATTCAATTGAGTTTTCTATTGTTATAGTTTTCGCAAACGCATCGTTGTTACCTTCAATTTCCCTGTGTTCAAAACGTGTAAACATGTAAACGTCATATGTCTTGAATCTTTTCCATGGTATACACATTCCCTATGGATTTAATGGCAGCTTTACTTTCGGCCCATCTGATACAGAATTCGCTCAGCGAGATAATGTAGTGATTCATTAAGCACGAATATTAATACAGTAATCGAAAAGGGCAGAGGGTAATCTAAAATTCAACTGTTCAGAATAGATTCGACATCCGAATAGATTGCCGAATCTTCCATTGATCCATCAAAAAATATGTATAAGATGTTCTTCTCATTATTATAACTTCGTTGTAAATTTATATTCGAAAGCGGGTTCAAGTCTCGTTTGGTCAAATTAAGCAAATTAACAAAACTTGAAAATTAAAACCGCCTTAGCTAGTATGTAGTGAGTTGGCTTAATAGATATGAAGCCTCTGTTCAAACCCCAGATCGGACATCTCCAGCAAAACGAAATATAAAAAAATATCATTCTTCGGCGTCGTCCTCTCAGCAGTTTTGTGACAAAAATTTCTGAAAATAAACAAAATTGAATTAACTGAATCTAATCCTAAATCGTAATCCTAACTAAACGTTTGTAATGACCAATTATGTTATGCAATGTAAAAAAATTTAATTCAGATGTTATTTAAACATTACTATATACGAACATTTGTACATCGCTAACCATGACGATGTTATCAACATTTAAAAATTTTAATCATTACAACCTATAAACCTTAATTTATGTGTAAAAATGTTCCTGGGATATATTGTATATGATTGTGTATAAAAAAGTGATAAAATATTATCATGTTTATGTATCTTGTAAATGACTGTTCCCATAATGGAGTATGTGGTATTCCCATTTGCATGCTGACACTAATGACAGTTATCGTTATGTGAATTTGATATTAAAAAGTGGGTTAGAATGTCATACTGATGGATATACATATTACAAACATATTCCAACATACAAATATCTTATTATATAATACTTCTCTAAGCTTTAAATTTGAAATAAATAAATATTGTCTAGTTTGAGTAAGCATTTGAAGACAACTTATTTAATTTTCATGATGGTAATGGATAAATGAAAAATGTTTATCTGTTAATGCTGAATAGATTTCGTTGTGACTTCAAAGCTGATTTAGTAAAACAAAATTTTCATTAGCATTCAATTAACTTACAAGAGCATTTTAGATCCAAGATGCCGGTGTCATCTAAACTGATCCCAAAGCAAACTTATAAAGTAAATACAAAAATTCAGTCTGTAGCGCAGCATATTTTTATTCGTTCTTGAATTCTATTTTATACTATTACCAGTATACTACCGATTACCATTAAATTGTACGTCACTAGCATGTGTGACTTTCTTAAGATACAACACTGTTACTAGTTTAATATATCACTGCAACTTTTGCACTCTTTCGTTGAGTTTGGAAGTTAATTTGCATTAGCAGCGCTTGCTTAGATTAATATGAGAAAAACAATATCGAAGGGATTATAAAAGTAGGGCACTCAACGTAATCACTCTCTTTCTCTCTTTTCTATTACTGCAGGCTAGTGAGGGAGGTCGCACAACTAATTGCAGATGCATTGTAAGCTTCGTGACAGCGATGGTTGTCGTTACTTATTTTGAGGATGCAATTAGTTGACAAATCCTAGGTAGATATTAGTCGTGATGGTAGCCGCAAATACTTCGAATTTTTGTGTCTCTTTTCTATTGTTGCAGATCTATTTCGTAAATATTTGTAAGTAAAGAATCGTTATAATTTAGAATTACGATACATAGCCTCCACACCACTTCCTGTATGTGTTAATTTCGTATATGAGTCCGGACCGATAGTTTAAAGTCGATTCCAAACGACAGATTTTTAATAAACCTATCGTGACAGTCTAATTTTTTTTTTATTTTCATTGCCTTTCTTGCTATTTATAATTCTTCTATGTTTTACATGGGACAGCTTATTGTCAATCAGGCAATCATCGATTGAGGGCTAGCTATAACCTATTGGTACAAACCATTGTTATATTTTATTATAAAATTGTTTTCAAGGTCGAGTGGGGTAACAAAGTTTCCCATGGTATTATTATGCACCCGCAGAACATCCACTATGTGAATAACAATGCACCCTTTTTGAATCCTTTCTGGTTTCCCGTATACAAGTTTCCTTTCAGACGTAGCATGTACATACTACAATTTAAAACGGCCAATTCGATTTTTTTGGACGACCCAATTTATAACGACAATGAAATTCAATTAGTTATTCATCTATAGCAACAAAATTATTGAAAATATTAAAAGCTGAAACACTTCGTAAATTTTGCTTCACGATTAGCACATTATCAAAGTAAATAATTCCATTAAATCAGACGTACATAGTTGACCGAAATATTTCACTTCTGTAATATCTATGGAATCAAACATAGGGCGAAACACTTTTTTAAAATCTTTGTCTGTCACATAACATACATACATTCATTACAAGTCATTACAGCCCTTCAATCAGGATAACGACCTAGCTTCGCACACCACTTATGTTGTGTGTGTTAATATGAGTGGCATCACATACAATTTAACGTCGATTTTGAATGACAGATTTTTAGAGAATCTTTTCATGGTAATTTTATTTATTCTCAGAGTTTTTGCCAGAAATCTGCTGAGAAAAAGTCGCCTAAGAAATATTTTTCCATATTTTGTTTTGTTGCAGATATGTACCTGACCTGGGATTCGAACCGTGGCCTTAGGTCTACAAAGCCAACACACTACCTACTAGTTTAAGACGACTTCATGTTTGTCCGTCATGTGAGAAAAATATGAGAAAAGCATTTAGAGTGATTCTACAATATTTCAGGTAATAACTGCTAGCAATCTGCACTTAAATTGCTCAAATTACTAAACGCATTTCGTTCGCTGTTCCATGTAATACCATATTTGGCGATAAGTAGCGGTTGGTCATGGTTGCTGCTGCCAACAGTTTGTCGTCAGTTCATAAGACGAGCTTCTGTTTTCTTCTTCTTTAGAGGCTTCAGCAACAGGAATATCAACAACAGAAATCTTAAACTCTTAAATTTCATTTCGTTCCAAAAGCAGTAGATACTGTGTTATGTTTAATAAAAACATCATAAAATCTTTGAAAATTTTTGATAAATTATGTACACAACACCATAGAATCTCTAGGAAAGTCGTATGTATCAAAAATGATACATAAGATAGAATTATGTAGTTTTTGTTTTTGAATTCTTTAAGAAATGTTTGACATTTTCTTATTTTTATTTAGTTTAAAATAATGGCAATAACAATACTAAGAAAACTATAAAAAATCAGGCATATAACTTTTTCTGAATTAAAGTTACATGATAAAAAGCTCGATCATTAAAGAGTTTAAAGAGTTTTGTATGAAAAAATTTTATACCTATTTTTTAATTCAGAAAATCAAAAAGCGCATTAAGTAATTGTTTTAATTACACTTCAAAGAAAAAAAAAATAAATCTACACACCTTGTTTACAATTTACTTGCAACTAAATAACTACGTTGGTCACTGACGTATGAGTAATTTTAAACCATTGAAAAAAATTAATACCACTCATACGTCATGGTGTTGTATTTGAATTCAAATAACCGACACAACTACCACATAACACTTTTCTTATATTATTAAAAAAAAAAATCAAAAAGTATTCGCTTAAGTCCAGGCAGATGCAACATTCTTTAATTTAGTTTCCAGATTAATGTTGTAATGTTATCTCTGTCCCATAAAACCTTGAAATTTAAAGGATATTTGCTACTAAGCTGGAGCAACTTAATCGGATTATTATCTAATGTAATCAATACAGTCGCCGTAGTCTAGTAGGTAGTGTGTTGGCTCATTAGACGTAAGGCCACGGTTCAAACCCCAGATCAGACATCTCCAACAATACGAAATATAAAGAAATATTTATACTGCGACTTCATATCAGCAAATTTGTGGCAAAACTGAAAATAAATAAAAATTGCCGTCAAAAGTTTCTCAAAAATCTGCCGCTCGGAATAGATTTAAACTCTATGTCCCGTCATTCATGAACATAATTACCCAACATAAGTGGTGTGAGAACTTAGGTTGTAATTCGAACTGAAATATTGTAGTGATTAATTAATTAAAGAAGTCAGCAAGTAATATATAAGTGAATGAATATTTTCTCTAATTGAAAGTAGTTCTAAATAATACAAAATCAAACAACTGCTACAGCTGTATCTATCAATAACGTATTACATACAAATTTCGCCTCCCACATAAATTTGTCTACATTCGACAAGAACACAAATAGTGACTCAAATATACTACGCAATGTAATTACAGTTGTAAGCTTCTGTTTGTAAATACAAAACTTCTGTTATCTTGTTCGATACTTGCACTGGTCTTCCATAATGTGTCAAATATAAATAGAAAAACAAATACAGATTATTGGCTAATATTTGTCTTGATGTGGTATTACAGAAATGTGGTCACATCTTGTATATAAACGGACAGGAAATGTGGTTTTGCTGTTCTTTGCTATGTATTTACAGATAAATAGTGTGAAGAATAAATACAACAAAATATGCTGGTCACTTAGAATCATATGTTTGATATGTACATACATACATAGGTAATCATGAACGGATATTACAAATGTTTCCTTTTGTTCGAAATAATTTTAACAGTTTGAGTTTTAACGGAAAATCAGAAAAAATTAATTCTAGAATAACTTTAGAGAAATGTTTTCTATTTATTGTTAAAAACATTTAATCATGGTATAAAGTTTGATGGCACAGAGACCTATATGAGGTTTTCATAAAAATTGGAAATAATATATTTGTAACTCCACAGGACTTATGAACTCTCATAGTAGTTAACGGCCAACTTGTTCGAGTTGATTCCCTCTAATTAGTTGTTATTTATTCAGTCTGTTTAGCCAATTCATCAAATCATCTTCAGCGGCAAGGCACGTTTTTGGATGAATATCCAAGTAAGCAAAAAAATTATACGAAGCTTTGGACGTTTCCAATACACATGAGATCTAAAAACATTCAATGCATCCCGAAAAACTCACTGTTAGATGTGAATTTTTTTCATATATCATTGAGAACACCATTGGCCAGGCCATCACTGTCAGCGGCAAGCACTGTAGGTCGATGACTACTAACTCCTATTGGCTGTTGCTTGTGGTTTTAAAACATAACGAAGCTACATGCCACATAGTTCATCCCACACTGAATATACTGCACGAACGGTTAGAAATTGTGGTCATCTTACGTGGTGATGAAGGTGAACTGGCCACTGTATCGAGGGATTTTATCCCGTTTTGCTTTTTCTTGGGAATTTTATTAGATCGTAGGTGGATGTCAATTTGTATGGTCTACAAAACCTACATAATCCATGACATCGGCCAATTGAGCTTGATTTATAACGCCAGAGTCATGGAACATTTGATATTTTGGATGCGCTCCACGTAGAGAAGACGTGGCATACATTTGAACGATGTCATATTCCACATAGGTCTTCTAACCGATTAAAACATTTAAAATAATGTCGAACGACCTCAAAGAGCGTGTGTATAAGCCGAGAAGGCCAGGTTCGAACCCTATTTTAGAAGAAAAAAAAATCAGGTTTTAATCGTATTGGGAAAAAGCCGAGGTTTGTATACCCCTGGAGAAATAAAAACTGGTTCTTCATGGTTTTCGAAATTTAAATTACGTAACTTCATCCCTCTCCCATACTGTCCGCCTAAGAAGCTGCTCACTCCTTGTAAATGGAAAAACGATAACATTACAGGAAGGTCAATGAGCCGCCACCGTTTTTTCCGCTGTTTGCCACCACTACACCATATACTCGGAAGGCTTTTATTCTAGTTAACGATAGATAGCAATCCCATTATCCCAGGACTTGGTACAGCAGAGCAATTACCTGCTTAGTACGAACAACCAAAGATTTAAAAAAAAAACTGAAACAAGGCAGAAATGCTTTGTGGATGCCATATTCTCCCAAGAGGGGTAATGGAAAAAATATAAATAAAGAAAATGTAATTAATAATTTAAGAAAAGCTCTTCCCATCCTTATTTTCCTTTAATAATATTTTTTTTTTCAATTCTAATATAATATGTTCATAACCTTTGTGTATTTATAATCTTTATTCAAAATTTGATTTCGAATGGAAAAGATTAACATTCTGGAGCTGGCCTCAGGTCTTAAGCCAACCGTAAATCTTTAGACTATCAAGTGTGACACGTACTGACAAATGTATGTTTTTCATTATTTTTGTAGAGTAAAATATTCCATGCCATCCCTAATATATGCCCGTATATATTTATCTGTATCAGGATTGGTAATTAAGCTTAAAATCTATGTGAATACAATTTATTTGAGAGGAAATGAGAAATTCCTGTAACCGGAAATATTACAATTTCATGGGACAAAATTGAATTTATACATCCGCATTGTCATACAAGTACACATGTACAGTGGTGGACGAAAACAAATATAGAGAGGAATGCCAAGTTATGCAACCGGATAGTAAGCAGAACCTTGCACAAGCACGGTTTTGTCTTTTTTTTTTTTTTTTTTTTGTAAGACTGCTCTAATGGACAGGAATATGAAGGTTCGGTTTAATTTTTGTAAAACACAGCAATAACTGGACAACAAAGAATTGGAAACGAGTGTAATGACGTAGCATTCCAGTCTAATGAAATGCAGTATTGTTGGAAGAGGCCCGCTGATACTATTCAATGTCAAGTAGACGGTGAAACACAATGAAAGGAGTTTAATAGTGTGAGGACTTTTTGGTGGTGCATCTAGCCCTCTGGTTAAAACGGAAGGCGTGAGCATTAAAATTTAAGTAATCTGCAGAACAATTCGACATTTTTTTATCCTACAACAAAAATAACTTTCAAGCAAAACAAGGATCCAAAGGCACACTGCCAATATTGTGCAAAAACGAATTGCTGAACAAAATTGTAAGACAAAGGAAAGCCAAAAAGCTCCGATTTATACCCCATCTAAAATTTGTAGGCAATTGTCAAAAGAAAACTTTTCAAACTTAGTGTAACTATAATCAAGAGCTTTAACAGAATGGGCCAAAGTTTCATATCAAACTTCTAAAAATCACGGGGAAGGTATGCCTAAAATAATGAAATCTATGATAAGGAACAAAGGACTTTTGGCGAAATGCAATCACAAAGAAGAAAGAAATCTAGTTAAAAACTCTTATAATTTGCAGTCCTTTTTATTTAATTTTTAGGGGTACGTTGTAGTGCATGAAAGTTTTTTTAGTGAAGAAATATGCTGAAATTTAATGCCATAAATTCGTCCACTAGTGTAAGTACAATACCATAAACACAGAGACATAATTTTTATTAAATCTACAGATAATAAATTAAATTGGGTGCCCTGCTGGTCTAGTAGGTAATGTGCTAGACTATTAGCGTGAGAGTAGTGGGTTCGATTCCCACAATAGACTCTGGTCTGTTAAACTACACCGAGCGTATGGTCAAAGTTACTCAGCTCGTAAATAATTAAATATAATTTGTAATTTTATTGTAATTAATAAATAAAATTAAATTTAAGTGAAGTCAAACAAAATATATTTAATGCCGTGAAAGGGTAAAATGCACACTGATTTGTATGAACAAAAATTTTACATTAATTTGATCAGTATATACATAACATAATTGGCCATTACAACCCTTCAGCCAGGATTACGGCCTAGCTTCTCACACCACGCATGTTGTATGTGTTAATTCTATACATGAGTGGCGGGACCTACAGTTTAAAGTCGACTCTGAACGACAGATTTTTGAGAAACTTTTCATGGCAATTTTATTCACTCTCAGAGTTTTTGCCAGAAACCTGCTGAGAGGAAGTCGCCGACGAAATATTTTTTCATATTTTTGTTTTTATGAGATTTGAACCGCGGCCTTACGTCTAATAAGCCAACACGCTACCTACTAAACGACGGCGACTTCACTGTAATAATATATATTCACATATAACTTATTTTTCTCTTCCACTACCGCATTGTTTTTAAATCTAAGCAGACTTATTCAGCAGAGTATTTATAGAAATGAAATTAAAAATTTTATTAAAAACCATTTAAATATTTAATGCCAAATACATTATAACTTAACGAAAACATTATGAAACAAAACACTGTTGAACCAAAAAAAAAAGAAAAAATAACGAACTAAATCATTATATTCATTACACGTTAGAGACTGACCTCAGCAACCACAATTTTATATAAAATATGCAAATTTACAATGTTTCCGAATTCATATATAAAGTTTTGTAAGGCAATATGTGTTTAGATGGCAATACGTTATGATATTTTCATTCACTTTTAATTATTTATTTACACTACTAATCCTCAACTATCTAAAAAATTCCGACTAAATTTGTTCAAATGTTCATAATACTAATTATTTTGACAAGAACAGACTGTCATTAAAAAGTCGCTGTAGTCTAGAAGTAGCGTACTGGCTTATTGGACATGAGGTCACGGTTCACACCCCCTTTAGACCATCGCCAGCAAAACGAAATATAAAAAAGTAGTTCTTCGGCGACTTCCAGCCTGCAGATTTCTGGCAAAAACTCTGAGAATAAAAAAATTGCTATGAAAAGTTTCTGAAAAATCTGGTGTTCGCCATTTATGTATAAAAACGAACACACACAACATCAGTGGTGTGAGAAGCTTCTCTTCGGTTGAAACCGGATGGTCCCCTTAGTGGCACGTTCGCCTCCATGCCCACATCTGCAGGACACTCGCTGTTGTACCGATTCCGTTTCTTCCACATACTGGCAGCTTCTGCTGTATTCCTAGTGGGGCAGACACAGCTTGTCAGCGAAACTGTTAGAGTGCCAATCTTGTCGAAATCAAGTAGTTCCCTGGTTTTCATGCTATCCACAGCAAATTTGATGTACAAAGTAAGTTGGACCACTTATGGTTTGTTGAATTTCATGCTGCTTTTTAAAATTTATAGTAGCCTCAGCAGACTTCTGACAAAAACTTTGGGGGTAATTAAAATTATTTTTTCTCGAAGAATGCTGGGAAGTTGGGTAGTTGCAGAAAGAAGTACTTTTTCGTATTTCATCTTGTTCGGGATGTCTGAGCCAGCCATACTACCTGTTGGACTACAGTAATTTTGATTTCTAATACTCACTTTTCTTAAATTAAATGTAGTCCATAAAGATTATTCTTTTTAATTATGAAACATAAGGCTTTCTTTAAATCCACTTAAAAGTTATAAGCCCATATTTATGAAAAGAATGTGTTTGAGATAAAATTAATTGGAGTGAAAATTTAGTTTGAAGTCGCCGTAGTCTAGTAAGTAGTGTTTTGGCTTATTAGGCGAAAGGCCTCGGTTCAAACCCCAGGTCAGACATCAAAACGAAAATATGAAAAAAATATTCCTTCGGCGAATTTCTCTCAGCAGATTTCGGGCAAAAGCTCTGAGGGTAAGCAAAAAACTCATGTATTTAAATTAAGACACACCATATAAGTGGTGTGAGAAACTAGGTCCATAATCCTGACTGAAGTGTTGTAATAACCAATTATGTTATGTACTATCAAGGTCCTCTCATAAACTTTACACTTGAAAAATGTTTTCTAAAACTCAGCTTGCGACATCTATTAGTTACAATGAAATTTGCTTATGTGGGAAACAGAATAGTCGCTGTAGTGCAACTTAGTGATTAGCGCTACAAGCTGTCAAAAGTTAAGAACGGCTTTTCAAATTGATGTCATCGGAATACTTAGGTGTAGTAGACGCTGTAGTAGAAGGTGAAACACAAAATACGCTCTAAATATGAATTATAAAGGGGGTTTTCATGAGGGGGGTTTTATATTCAAGATTAAACACAAAATTTTATGTTTCTGAAACGATAAATATTGTAAATTCCTAAGAGTTTTTAGGATTCGAATCAAATTAAATCCTAATCCTAATATATATTATAAATCTTTGTGTAAGTCTGTTTTTTGTTGTTGTTTATTAGCCAATCACGCCTGAACGCCTGGTCCGATTTTCTTGAAATTTGCGATATAGATCGCGCTTTTGTCGGAGCATGTCATAGGCTATATATCTTTTAAAAATTTTGGCCAAAAGAGGAGAAAAAATGGGAGAAAAAGAGAAAAAATGTGCAAAAATTAGTACTTTTATGCATGAATGCTGTATTTTATCTGTTTTTAAGGTAATTTTTTACGATTTAGCTTGGTTAAGTTTCCCAAATAGCTACTGGAGGAGTTCCGTTTCTAAAGTTGAACTAAAAGGGGTCCAAAAAGGGGGAAGGTGCCAAAAACGGGCAGGCGCCTGAACCATTTGCTTGAAAATTGGGATGTAGATCAAGCTTTTGTCGGTGCAGGTTATATAAATAAATCTTTTCAAAATTTTGACCCAAAGGGATGCAATAATATTGACAGGACAATGGAAAGGTTAGGATGTGATTATTCCCCGTATTCCAATAATTCCAAAAGGTTGGCAATTCAAATTTAAACGTTTACAATTTCCAGTTAAACCAGTATTTGCTATTACCATTAATAAGTCTCAGGGTTAAACATTGAAGGTGGCTGGTTTAAATTTGGAGACACCATGTTTTTCTCATGGTCAATTGTATGTAGCCTGCTCACGGGTACCACGTGGGAAAAATTTATATATTTCTACCCCAACTGGTAAACAGCTAATATTGTGTATAGAAGCGTTTTATCAAAATAATAATAATTTAAGTTAATTGTAGAATAAGTCTATATTGCATTTATTTAATAGTTATGTGTATGTACTCAATATTCCTATAAGTATTAATAACAGTATAAGTTTATTTTTTGTATTTTTAATATATATACTTAAGTTACTGATTTTTGTATTTTTTTGAGTGTTAATAATTAAAATTTTTAAATTTCTTTAACAACAACAAATAATCACTGTTTTTTTTTTTAATTTAAAAACACTTTTCATTTTTTTAACTAATCCAAACTACATAACCCGCGCAACGCCTGGTACAATCTGCTAGTAACTTATAATTTGAATTATAGGACACTTTAAATTTATGTCGCGAGACCAAAAATATCTTAGAGCTAAATAAATTTCACGAACGACTTCTTGTTTACAACGAACTTTATTTATTTAATATTTTCTTAATTCTAACATTTATTTACTGGATTTTTACAGTTAAGGGCATTCAGCAACTCCGTTGCTTGTTTAACCTTGTAATCTATATGGTTAATCAACTTAAAATTAACTTAAGATTAGGGTAATTCATAATAGAAATTCATTATTAATAGAAAAAGTATAAAATTCATTATTGATAGAAATTTAATATTATTAAAAATAAAAGTATAAAAAATGTAAAATAAATATTGAAATGATTCAACAAATATATTTATTATAGATTTTGATACGTATTTTGTTAGAAAATTCACATAATATTCTTGCGTTATTCTGGAAGTTTGTGAAAAGGATATTTGGCGACATTATAAGAGAATTTCACTATCCTGTCCGCACTTTTTGTTTTTTTGCTATGCTCCACATTACGTCAGCCCCTATATACAATGCATATTAAATTTGAAATTTAAAAGTTACTTTACAAGTTTCTAAAATTAGTCTCTTTCAGTTTTTGTCCATTTAATTTTTTTTTTCATACACATATGCAATATTCTCGTGTATTATCTTCCGAAAGGAAGTGCATTTGTGCTAAACTTTGAAATGAAACGAATAATTTCGTAATGCATGTCTCCGTTTACACACTGAATAAGAAAGAGTTTTAAGGATAGTAGAGAAAAAGAATATCTTACTGTTACTAATGGTCATGTCGTACCTTCCAGAGCATATGCTGTTGCAGGCGATGCCTTTTAATTTTATTTCAGTTCCTAAGAAGCAAAATAATCCCAAATTTTTAGTTTTTCTATATTCGCAAAAGTAAAAAATAAAAAAGCAATTGAAAATAAGAAGAATTTTCGTATTTTTCTTTTTCATTTTCAATTATGGTGTCATAATTGGAATCTTTTATTCACTAATAATACCCAGAAGTGCTCGGGTTATATGCCACATTATTGTTTGGCAAGTTGAAGGAAAGCTAAATTCTTTAAATCTTTGCACTTTAAAGGACACTTTAAATGATGCAATGATTTTTATTTTCTTATTTCAAACAAAACTATCAACAATATGGTATTTGTTAAATTTCACCTGATTTTTTAAACAGACTTTGACATTTGAAAGTAGAAATGTGATCATACATGTGGGACACACTATATACGATTCATACCCACATTTTCTTGGAATTAGCCTTCAAAGATAACAGAAACTAGAGTTCAGAATGTATAAATAGAATACCAAAACCAATGGGTTAAAGCTTCTTTGAACTTCAAAACTAGACTGGTTAAATGATCCAAAAACGAGGATTGCGTAAGTAAACGACTTTACCTATACCAGACGCTTTATTCGCCATAGTTTCTTATTTATAGACACCAGCTTTTTTAATCATGCGTAAAACAAAACTTGTGGTATAGTGTAGACAAACGCAACAGGCGGTGCACAAATTCGGAATAAGAAGAATCTCAGATGGTTAGCAGACAATTCACTTTTCTCGGAAACACTTCATGCCCAACCCACAACATTTTTAAAGTGATTTAGTAGCCGTAATGTGTTTTAGACATGAGGCCACGGATCAAGCTCCAGGTCAGATATTTCCAACAAAACGAAGTTTGAAAAAAATATTTCTTCCTCTCAGCAGATTTCTGGTAAATATTCTGTGAGTAAATAAAATTGCCATGAAAATTTTCTCAAAAATCTGAGTCGTCTTTAAACTGTATGTATAAAATCAACATTCACAACATAAGTGGCGTGAGAAGCTAAGTCGTAATCCTGATGGAAGGGTTGTAGTGAGCAATTATGTTATGTATGTATCAGCATGAGTTTAGAGAATAATTATCAACGTGAGTAGGATACTGTTTACTCTCAGACTAGCAGGATTTTTTTACATGTGCCACATTTATCTGTACTGTGCTCGTTACCCAACAAAATGCATATGGTCGGAAACTTACAATAAGTTTTCTATTGTCCATATCTACCAGACTAACAGTATTTTTTTCTTGAGGTGACTCGTGGTTAAATCTGCCATTTGGCTGGAAGTTTATAAAAAGTATTCGTTTGTCCATACTCCTTATAGTTACGAAATTAAACGGGATCCATTGCTTATAGGATTCTTAAACAATTATTTTTCAGCATAATAGGCAGCGCTTACTATAGGTTGTAGGTTGTTTGTCTTTTTAACGTAATATCTGCAGTTTCCAGTGGGCAGTAGAATGCTCTTTCGACATATTATTTTGAAGGTAAATTTTACATTGAAGCTGTGATTTATTAGACAAGCTTTCATCATCATTAAATATACTCAAAGTGACAATATCTTTAGCTACGACCAAAAGCCTTTGCCACTTTTAATTCTGGTAATATATGTAGGTAACTACATTTGGAACATATGTACATAATTATTGTTACCAGAATGCAATTGTTGTTCATGAGCATGTACAAAGAAAGACAATTATTCATGTGGGGAGAGTCGCTACTAAGCTTTTTTGCATGTTTGCGAACAACGTTACAATTGATAATGAATACCACAACATTCTCATCTGTTGTGGGTTTTTTTACTTTACCAGACAATATTTAACAGAGTTTTTAAACGAACAAAAAAATACCTTCAGCAAATAACGTGAGAGTGGTAATTACCATCCCCCCTTCAATGTTTTAAAATTTTTATATAATTTTAAAGAAACATAAATAAAGACAATTAAGCACGACTATAAGAAAGCAGAGAAGTGTTTACAACTTTAATTGAGTGATAACTGAGTGTAATTGTTTGTTTAAACAAGGTTCTAAAGTACATTGGAACATTAGTCCTATCGCAAACCATTATATATATATATATATATATATATTGTTACGTTATTACCTTTTTGAAAAAGTTTAAATATAAGTTCGTTAATTGCAAACAAAGTAAAAACAAATGTGTTTAATTTAATTTCAGTTAAACTCTTTATTATTTACACTACTTTTGTGTGCCACCGTTACAACTTAACGATACAACAATAATAATCTGTTTATTCACTTTACTAGTTCACACAAATATTCACAGGATCTTTATAACCACGACTTATTTTGTTCACATGCAACTTCACACAAGGCTGACCGAATTCTTACTGACTGTCTGCTGATCTTGTTGCCCTTTTATATACGCACGCACGTAATCAGTATGATGAACGTTCTCGATATGGAAAGTTCTCGCTCTCGCCTTCATGAGAACTCTATTGCTAGTACATTGTTGTGTGTGTGTACTTTGCTTATGTTGTCTATCACATATTTGTCGTAGCTGGTTTACTTCATTTCACGTTGTTGTTGGTACCAGGTGCAACCAGGTACACATGTGCACATGTGTGCAGCTTTAGATAATCAAAACGTTCATTGTATTCTTAGTGTTGGTGTGTATTTGTATTGTGTGGCTTTTGTTTATCGTTTTTAATGTTAAACGATATTAGGTCGTCTCGATTTGCGTAACAATATATACATCAGACATGTTCTTTTTTTATATCGCACATATGTGCAAACATCACTGTAGAGTTTTACGTTTAATGTTTAATAAATAATTCCTTCTTATTTGATTTCATTTGAGATTTTTGTATTATCTCGAATCGCTGTCAACCTTTAAAGAAATAAGACCACGGTATACATATGTATATTGTTACGTTTTTGCATTTTTTAAAAGGTTTAAAATATGACTTCGTTGATTGTAAACAAAAATAAAAACAAATATGTGTTTAGTTACAATTAAACTCTTTATTGTTCGCACTACTTTTGTGTGCCACAGTTAACAACTTGACGAGTACAACAATAATTGCTTGTTCGCTATTCTTCTTTGTTTACAAAGCAGTTTACAATGGCGATCTTCAAACCACGACTGTTTTCTTTACATGCAACGCGTCTTCACAAAAGTCTGACTGAATTCTTACTACTCCTCCACTGCACGGCCAAGTGCTCTCTTTAACGATTCAATATTTGGGTGTGGAGTAGATCAAGCCATGCCCTCTAATACGGATCTCTAGTTGGACTATCAGCTGATCAATCATCTGTTGATATGAAGAGCCACAGTTAAGTCGTTTTTGCTCTGTGAGCTGGAGCAGAGCTTTTCTGGGAAGTTCATAGCTTGTTGATGAATATTGATGGGCTAAGATTCTTCAGAATGAGTTCCAAGACGGTTGATATACTATGTTCGATGTTTTCACTTGGCAACGCCATCATAGCACACTCCTCACCATACCATGCGTTCTTCCTTCAATTCGACCATAAGCAGGTGTACAGTGTGTCGCTCCTCACACAACTTATGTTGTGTGTGTTAATTGTTAAAGTCGACTCCGAATGACAGATTTTTGGGAAACTTTTTCATGGCAATTTTATTTATTCTCAGTTCTTAATTTTTGACAGAAATCTGCTTAGTAGAAGTGGCCGAAGAAATATTCTTTAATATGTCGTTCAGTTGGAGATGCCTAACTGGGCTTGAAACCGAGGACACACGTCTATTAAGCCGTCACACTACCTACAACACTACGGCGACTTCAGTTCATAGAGAGAATTAAAAGTAAGTGAATAACCTTTTTATTTTCTAGTTTTATAAGACAGCAATGATATCCTATGTGCGCTCTACTTTATGTAATCAAAAGTTTCATTTCATATTCACACACCTGAGTGTGTTGATTTAATACCCAGGAATATTAATTCCATAATAAGCGTCAGAGCACAAATAATATTTAATAAAGCATTTAACAGAATTCTCGTAAATGTGGTTTATATACGTTTTCATTTACAATTCTTATCATTACATACATACATACATCATTACATACTTTAATCATCGTTTGACATACAGTTGAGATGTTTGAGCCACACTTGCTAGTACTTTAACTAGTAACTAATGAATATGAATGAAAGTAATAAAGCAATAAAATTAAATGTTTTTTTATATATTTCATGTCCAATCCTAAGAAAATTATTAATAAAACAAACATTAAAAAAATAAAGAACAAATCTCAAATAGTCCACAAGTAATCATTTTTACACTCATCAAAACTCTTGACCAGTTTATAACTTTGTCGAGATTCTGTTGAAATGTGACAATTTTTACATTCTTCTCTTCTTTTTACTCTTCTCTGCACCTTGCTAGCAAATGCAGCATATACATTTATAATCGTGGTTTTTAAATTTTATCTTTGAAATCAATAGGCAATAGAGGACACCCTACTTCATTAATGTGTTTTTCGCTTATTATTGTTGAATTCGATGTACGTTTCATATCTCGTAATAATTCATTTCTATTATGCTTCGACTTCATTTCGTTTTAGAAATGAATCGCAAATGGAAACCCCAGTACTTTAATTTTTTGCTTTTAGTTCATGTGTCACTCAAACATCGAGCTACTTTGTGTATTCAGTTTTCTTCGAATATTTGATGTTGAAAGCCTAGACCCTATTTTCTAATTTTTTCCACGATATCATCGGCTTTGTAGTGATGCCTGCATCAGAGGCGCATTTTGCCATTAAAATTATAAAATTGTAAACGAATAAGGTGTATATCTTTAGCGATAAGCCTGGATTTCCTTATTTCTTTAAGAACGGCTTTGTTCAAGTCATTTTTGTCAACGATGACCAATATAGATCAATGATTACCAGAGTTGGATACAAACGACATGTGGTCGCATAGATCATATAAATTCTGCACTAGCGATTTGAGGGTACGGTCATCTAATGTGATCTGGTCACCAGGATCGCGAGATTTAACTGGGTTAGAATTTATCTGTGCTGCTTTTTAAAACGCAGTTGTATGCCAGAAACCACAACGGATCTTAAAGCCAAAATAATCAATACCCTCGGTCAATTTACATTATAGGAAACAAAATATATTTGACGTTGGGAGTTTCTTCTTTCGATTCTTTTCTAACTCACTCAAGAATCGCTCTATACGAATGGCCTTGTTCGTAGTGTGCTAAAACGAAAGTGCTGAGGTTCGATTAACACCAGAGATTCTAGGTGTTTATGATTATAATAGAAAAAGAAAGTGAGATTTATTACTAAAAAGCAATTCTCGAAAAAAAGTGACGAAGATATACATACATATACACTTGTCAATAAAAAAAAATTTCCCACTCTACCTCCTTTTTCCTTTCAGCTATAACCTATATTTCCTGTATTCCAACACAATACACTGCATTGGAGACCTGGAGACCTTCTCTCCTCTGTTTCTAACCCTATCTACTCTTGTGTAGAAGACAGTAATATTTTGCATTCATATTCTTTCTATTGGAGACTGAGACGAGAAGCCTTGGTAGACTTAATGACTTAATGACTTAATGATTATTTTTTTTTTAAATACTTTAAAAAAAAACTACTTAATATTTTCTCAAATTTCTTCTTTTATTTGAAAGTACAATCCTTCCGGTTAATAATGGAAAATAATTTCATTCAAATGGCTGCCACGGAAGGCCATGCAGTAGCCTACACCAGAAGATGCCGATTTTGGCAAAATAAAAATCATCTTTTCAGATGAAGCTCATTTTGATCTTGGCGGGTATGTAAACAAGCAAAATTGTCGCATTTGGAGCACAGAAAACCCGCACACATCCATTGAAAAGCCGACGGACCCAAAACGAGTCACTGTTTGGTGCGGATTTTGGTCCGGAGGCATAATTGTGCCATTTTTCTTCGAAAATGAGCAAGGAGTGGACGTTACAGTCAATGGCGATCGTTATTGGGCCATGTTGAACGAATTTTTGTTCACAAAATTTGAAGAGGAGGATATTGGCAACATTTGGTTTCAACAGGACGGCGCTACGTGCCACACAGCCGAAGCTACACTCGATGTTTTGCGCCCTGTTTTTGAAGATCGCATTATCAGCCGCAGAGCTGATGTCGTTTGGCCACCTCGTAGCGGCGATTTGACACCCTTGGACTATTATTGGTGGGGTGCCGTCAAAGATAAGTGTTACGCCGACAATCCCAGAGACAATTGATGCTTTAAAGGACAATATTCGTGAAGCCATTGGTGAAATACAGCTGCACACAATCGATAATGTGCTTAAAAATTGGACCGATCATGTAGGCTACTGCATGGCCAGCCGAGGCAGCCATTTGAATAAAATTATTTTCCGTTATTAACCGGAAGGATTGTACTTTCAAATAAAAAACAATAATTTGAGAAAATATTCAGTAGTTTTTTTTTAAAGCATTTTCAAAAAAAAAGTTATTTGGCGGACCCTTTAGTATGTGTAGAGGAAATATTGGACAGTCAACATGCTTTAGATGTTCGGGGCATGAAAATTCAAAGTGATGTTCACTGGCTGTAGCAAAGTCTTCAGTTGTCGAAAGAAACATTCTTAAGACGGTGCAAGAAATGCTTCTCTATATTTGATCTTCTTGCTATTTAGGCCAGTTACATCCAACACAAAATGGAATACATTTCTCGGTTCCTCAAGTTCTAATTTGAGGCTTTTCGAAAACGTACAACGAAGGTTCATATTATTGATAGTAGGGTATCCGACTTTATTAGTTCATGAGAACGTGTTTGAAATGTCTCTTGAGTTTCACTGTTCTACCTGTACTTCAATGGAATGTGTTCAAGAGTAATAAGAAGACTTGTTCCTTCAAATTGCACTTTACTACCTAATTTTCTTTAAATTAATTTTCTTTAGTCTAATAAACATTAGAACGTATTATAAATATCCCTGAATTTGTAAGTAGTTATCGTACTTAAAGCACTTAAGAAAATAATGAAACAAAAACAATCCATCACCCAAGGTTGTCTACCACAACAGCAAAATCATTTAAAATTTCATTTGATTTCTAAAGTATAACAAGAGAAGAAGATACTGTGCTATGTACGTTAACAACACCTAGTGACTTATCGTTGTATATTAAAAAAAGAGCATAAAAATAGAAAAAACAAATGTAAAATAAATTATTTTAAAATTATGCCTTTCAGACGATAAAAGAAAATCGATTAGAAAAGACTACCGTCTGAATACGATTAAAGAAAAATTGAAAAATAATGTTCAGTGAGAAGCATAAATCTAACGTAAAAATAAAACACACATTAAATTGGTTACTAAGCATCCTTCTTTTCATACTTGCATGCGATACACCATCCTAATACACGGATCCATTATGGTGTACATATTCGCAATAGACGTTCACATAAGGAGAAATATATTCTACGAGGTACTGAATTTTTTCTACACGGTTTAAATAAATATTTTGCAGCGAAATTTGTAAAAAGCAGTGGAGGAAAAAATTTACTAGAATATCAATACCAATACTGTCTCATTTTAAAAAAGGAGATTGTGGTTTATTAAATGCTTTCGTCACTCCAGTTCGATGTAATGGAACGTTATCAGTAAGTATAAAATGACTCATATGTGATAAGAAGAGAGCTAGACAAGATTGACAACTATGTACATACATAGCTTTCCTTGACTGTCAATAAATAACAAAATAGTTCCTCAGAAACATGTAGGAATCGTAAGAATTTCTTCAAAACTACATTTCTGATAAATTTTCCTGCCGCATCGTAATCAATTTAATTTTTACTTGGTGGAATTAAAAACTTAAAGGTGTACCGCATGTAAACTTCCCTTTCGAAAAAACAACATTTATTCCAGTTCTGATTATATTTGTGAGCAACAACTCTCAACAATCTATAACAATTGTTTCACTTCAAGAAAGCTTAATAATTTGATCTTAATAGATTAGATCTACCATTATAGAAACGGTTCTGTGTACTATTCATTAAGGGTGTATTTAGAATTCCAACCACCACCATTGCTTTTAAAAAACATATGTATCAGGAGGTTTAAAATTAAACCATCAGTTATTTCGAATCTCAGACTTACCTGTTAAATTTCGATTACGATTAGTAATCAATTACATTACTTTTTAAAAAGAATCGTAATGATTATATAATTCTATGAAAAATTTTTTGAATTACTAATTGATTACGATTACCAAAGAATCAAAAAATAATCAGGATTACTGACGATTAGTCTAATAATCAAAAAGAATCAAAAGAAGTCTAAAAAATAATCATATTTTTTTAAATAATTCTTTTTGATTAATTTCAAATATTCAAAAGTAATCCAAAAGTAATCAAATTGTTTTCAATAATTCTTTTTGATTATTTTTAAACATTCGAAAAGAATTCAAAGTAATTATTGAAAACAATTTGATTACTTTTGGATTACTTTTGATTCTTTTTGATTATTAGACTAAATGCCAGTAATCCTGATTATTTTGTAATCGTAATCAATTATTAACTATTTTAAACAAAAATAATCATAATTGTAATCATTATTTTACCTTAAAAAAAAGTAATCAAATTATTAATCATTACGATTACTAATCATTACTTAACAGGTATGATCTGAGAATAGTTATGTCATTCTATTCTGTCACAAAATTCAGTATGTACATTGCCGCCACTGAACGTATTGAATCAATTTACGAGTGACTGTTTGGTGCGATAATCGATTTTTTGTAACCGCTCTTCAAGGTTTTGATGTGCACGATGTATGGTTTCAACAGAATGCAACTAGCCACACATGTCATGCCAAAATTGATTTATTGCGTTTGATGTCCGTTTCATTTGCCTAAATGGTGATGTAAATTGGCCGCCAAAAAGCTGCGATTTGACACCATTGGACTATTTTTTTGGGGCGCCGTTATGTGTTGAATTTGAAATCACTCAGACAGGCCATCAATGTCAAAGTCGGGCCTTAATTTCTTTTGGTTGCCACTTAGGGTTTCAACAGAATGGCGCTACATGCTACACAGCTCTTGCCACATTGGATAATCTGCACGAACGATTTGAAGAGGTGATAACCTCATGTAAGACGTGATGTAAACTGGCCATAGATATTGTGCGTTTTGATTCCATTTTACCTTTGCTTGTAGGATTTTCTTAGGTCGTCGGTGTATCTAAGTAAACCGTAAAGCACAGCGGTTTAAAAAGCTAATAGATTTATGCACCAGAGTTATGAAAAATTGTACATTTCAACGCCGAGACAGGTATTTGGCCAGTATTATTTTCTCATATACATAATTGTATCAATTGGTGTTGCAAATTGATAAAAAGTTTGATGACATCTCACACACAATTTTTAAATTTAGAGATAAGAAGCTTCATTAAGCACTCTAGATAGAACTTTACTAAAGCGAACTAATGAAGACAGTCTAGAAAAAACATACATACATAACATAATTGGTCATTACAACCCTTTAGTCAGGATTACGACCTAGTTTCTAGAAAAACTCTTTGAAAATCTCAACAAAGTTGAAAAGCTCGTCTATTGCTTGCTGGGCGAGTATATTTTTTTAACTGTAAAGTTTTCTAATTTCTAAGGAGACATGACGACAGTTAACAAAAGGTTTCCTAATGTACCAATGAAGACGAAACTGTTGATCACACAGTATTCAAATAGTTGTAATTTGAAAAATAATGGATGAAATATAGTATGAATATCTGACTGCAATCTATGATAGACCAGATGCCAGTCAATGAATATGCAAATGAAATTATGTTTACGTCAGTCAAGAACTGGAAGGCAGTAGAAGGTAAATTTTGGTAGTTAACGAAACTGATACCTCAATTTAAAATATATAGATACATAACAGAATTGGTCAACCCTTCAGTCAGGATTACGACCTAGCTTCTCACACCACTCATGTTGTGTGTGTTAATTTTACAATTTAAAATATGGTTTTTATATTAATAGCATCTGAAATAACGGATATAAAGACCGCCGCTGTGCAAATCCAGTACCAAGTAAGGTTCATCACATTTTAAATAACAGTAATGTGGTCACTAAACCACTAACTGACACCAGATCCAAGATTAATCAGGACTATGTGGTACTTCTAACGCGGAAACTGAGGTATTTTAAGTTTGTCAAGACGTGGGCTTGGAGATTATGAAACATTGAATGTGTTAACAAAACAGCCGATTAAACAAACGAATTTCCATGCAAACATACGACCTAGCTTCTCACACCACTTATATCAGGTGTGTTATTTTTATGCATGAGTGACGGGACCTACAGTTTAAAATCGACTCCGAACGGCAAAATTTTTGAAAAAGTTTTCATGGCAATTGTTATTACTCTCAGAGTTTTTGCCAGAAATCTGCTGAGAGGAAATCGCCAAAGAAATATTTATTCATATTTCGTTCAGTTGGAGATGTCAGACCTGGGGCTTGTATCGTGGCCTCGCATCTAATAAGCCAACACACTAACTACTAGACGACTACGACTACGGGAATGCCATTAAGACTTGAATTGAAGCTGTAATGATGCGAAAGAAGAGGAGACAATAGAAGAAATATCTCTGTAATTGTCCAAGCATTGGGAATTTGAGGCTACAACTTAATGGAACTTTCACGATGCTTGTGAAATGCTAAATAAATAAAGATAAATTGGTGTTATAACAAACAATTATGGTGCCTAAGAGAACTAAATTTTTACAGCATTTACCGATTTAATTTAAAATGTACTTAACAAGTAGTATGGCAATCAGTTTAATAAAACACATTTATGGTTCCAAAAAATTTCAATCTTCATTCAAAGTTAGCTAACTTTTGTTCATCACTGTACATTTGGTGTGCAATTATTGTAAAATTTACAATTTTTCTACAGTTTCCTGTTCTGATAGCAAACTTTTTCATATTTATTTTTTTTCCTTGCTGTTGTATTTTTTTTATATGTTATCTACTTTTCTTCTTTTTTTCAATTTCTCTACAACAAGTAAAGCTTTTATCGAAAACCAGTAAGTGACAAACTAGTTAAATATTAATCAAATACATTTTACCAGGATATATTCAACATCACCGCAAAAACCAAACAATTTCATTCTAGATGTACGCTCTTTTGTCACTGTTCGGATTCTACAGTCGGGTGTTTTTTTCGTTTATTTTTTTACAGGACTCAGTGTAGTACGACAAATATGTAACGGACAACATAAGCAAAGTACACAAACAACAATGTACTGGCAATAGAGCTCTCGAGAAGCCGCGAGCGAGAACCTTCCACATCGAGAACATTCATCATACTGAATCAGAGTTCATTTAGTCAGCCTTGTGTGAAGTTGCGTGTGAACAAAATAAGTCGTGGTTGTAAAGATCTAGCGAATACTTGTGTGAACTAGTACAGTGAATAAACAGATTATTATTGTTGTATCGTTAAGTTCTATACGGTGGTACACAAAAGTAGTGTAAATAATAAAGAGAGTTTAAGAGAAAATAACCACATATTTGTTTTTACTTTATTTGCAATTAACGAACTCATATTTAAACGTTTTTAAAAAGGTAAAAGCGTAACAATATGTATTACTCGCAATATGTATTATACATATGTATTATACGCAACAAATTACTTGTATCTACTTCTATAGTTACCCTGAAAAGTATGCAATAAACTTTTTTGATATTGTCATGTATGAAAGTAACGGAATTAAATATCACTCATACGTCACATATGCACTATGAATGAATGTATTTTACATATTAAATATGAGCCTACTGTGAGTAAATATAATGAGTGGGTGATTTAAAAGTTAAAATTAAAAAATATAATTAAATAAAAATAGTTTAAAATTTTGATAAATTTATTGTTTTTCTCTGAATTTCAACTGTTCCGGTTGGATATGGAATATTATTTCATTTATATGGCTGCCGTGGTTGCCCTCCCAATACTTCATTCAATCAATTTTTGTGGGCTTTTTCGAGTGTATGTGGTCATATCTTGGCAGTGGCATCACAAATGTCGGCCTTCGAATGGTCAATTGTCTCTGGTTCGTCGGCATAATACTGTTTTATCGGCGCCTCACAGAAATTATTTAAATGGCCTCACATCGCAACTTCTTGGTGGCAAATTGTAATCACCATTTCTGCTAATTAAACGGACATCAAAAGTTGGACGCAATTAATCGATAGTGACATGAGATGTGTGTTAAGTTGCACCACCCTGTTGAAATCAAACATCGTTCACAACAATGATATGAAGAGAGATTACAAAAAAAAAAATCCGTTATCATGGCGCGATAGGTGTCTCCATTGACAGTAATAGCTGTGGCGTCCTCTGCTTCAAAAATATTTGGGCCAATGATCCCTCCGCTCCACAAGTTACACCAAACAGTTACTCATACTGGGTGTGTGGATTTTCTGAGCCCCGGCAATTTTGCTTATTAATATACCCACCAGCAATTTTTTTTTGGACAAAATCGACATCTTCGTACAGTTTCTCCATCGCGATTTGCTCAGGCATAAATCAATTCATTACGTTCAGTGGAGATAATATACTGAATTTTGTGGTAGAACAGAATGGCATAAGTGTTGACAGATTCGAAATAACCGATGCTTCAAGTATAAACCGATATGTACTGGTTACAGTTAAATTGTTGTAGTTTGTGCTCGTAAACCAAACACCATTAACAGAGTAACTTAAACCTGATACTGCGATTACAAATGCACATGTATCACCTGCGGAAGAACTAAAGATAATTTTATGCTTTTTTCAGCCTGATCTTAATTGTAAGGGGTTGCCTGCTAAGCTTAGGTCACGCAATGGTTCGGAAAAAATTTGAGACTATCAGGGGGAAGTGACTTCATGATACAACAATTCGACTTCTTAATAAAACGCGAAATATCCATTCCGGACATAGATTTTTGAAGTAATAGTGCTGCGAACCTTGTGAAAAAATTCCGTACAAATTGTCACTGATTGCTTCGAATTTAATGGAACTCTGGATGGCGAAATCTTTTCGGAATCTATTGGCATAGCACAGTCCATAAAACTGCCGTCTTTTAAAGGGAATTATTGACAATACAGACTGCAGCGAGAATTCTCAGGAATGCAAATATCCCCAAGCGTGATATTTCCATTCAACGTAATGGACTCAAATACCATAAAGACCTGCGACCGCTTAATTGACAATGCAGTCATGGATTCTGTCAGCGCCAGATGAGCGAGTTCATATAAGGACATAACCACACAGAAATTCGGACCAAAATAAAATATTGTATGTACAAAAAGTTTTCTAAGCTTCAAATATCGGAATCCCTACGGAGCATTGTATGAAGGCGCACATGGAAAACACATTGGTCTTGGAAATTTAGCAATTGATTTCAGCAGAAGCTGCTGTGATAGGGAAGAAAAGGAGAAACTTAATGACATACGATTAAAAGATTTTTGGTATTTTAAGATCAACTAATTCTTAGCCGGTTATGAAGGACGTGTTTAGAATGGCTAATACTGGTTGCTCTTCCTTAACCGATTAATGTCCGAATTACTTTTTTTCTAACGGTAACCGGTTTGTTTTTTACACTAAATTTCCTCTCAGAGCATAAAAAGTAAGGCAACCTCTGCTGGCAACTTAAGTTGCCACTGGGCACTAATGAGTTAATATCTTCGGTCACGCGCTTGAGTTGTATGTAGTAAAGATTAGGAATGATTGTTTCAATAGGTTGTATTCGATAATTCAGTCACCATCACAAGTCGCTACCGTGCTTACCGTCTATCTAAGCTTTGATATCATTTTTGAACAAACAGCGGGCTTTTAGCGTGATGTTTTACTTTATTTTTTCCCCTTGTACGGGACATTTTAATTTCATGTAATTGAACGCTTTAACTCACTTAACTAATTCGCTTAATCAAACTCCTTTGTTCAAGATTTTTAAGCGATGGTTTTCAGGTATTTTATTCATTTTCTAATTAACACAACTTTTTATGTGATAAGAACTCTCCGGGGTCTAGTAGATAGTGTGTTGGCTTTTTAGACGTGAGGCATCGGTTCAAACCCCAGGTCAGGCATCTCCAACTGAACGAAATATGAAAAATATTTCTTTGGCGACTTCGTCTCAGCAATTTTCTGCCAAAAACTCTGAGAGTAAATAACATTGTCATGAAAAGTTTCTTAAAATCTGTCGTTAAGAGTCGACTTTAAACTGTAGGTCCCGCCACTCATGTATAAATTAACCCACATAACATAAGTGGTGTGAGAAACTAGGTCATAACCCTGACTAAAGGGTTGTAACGACCAATCATGTATGTATTATGTATGTATTTTTAAATAATCAAACTTTTTTAATACGTGGTAATAACCAATCAACATGATTTTGAAATCACTTCATTGCAAATAAGGTTCTGCAGTCGATTTGTTTGTGTTTAATACTGTCATTGTCGTTGCATTAACTTCCGCTTCAGCAGTTGATGCAAAGGTTTGTAATAAATCCTGATGTTACATAAACATTTTCTTCACCCCACTTTTTTTTTGTAAGTTGTGAACACTTTTCCTTTCAGTGAGTAAAAAGCAAACGTACATAGCCATAACATCGGAATGACTAAAAGCTGAGAAAAAAATTCATCAGCAAAAAAACTTTACTCGATATTTCTGTTTTTGTTTTTGAAATTTGCTTTAAAAAATAAAACAAAATTGTATGGAATTTATTTTGAAAATCAATTATAAAAACTAAAAGTTTCCGTCTCTCTCTCTCTTCCTTTTACTTGGTTTTCGTAACGACAAGGAAATAAGATCAAAACAAACTTAAAACAGGAAAGAAATTCTACAAGGAAGGTACATTGAAGTGCCGGAAAGGACTGCAATTAGACAATAATGTATGCAACTGTGCAGAATCGGGAGGATGTTATGCCCCAGGCATATATAGAAACTTTAAAATATTTTGAATATAAACTTACTGCAGTGTAAGTTTGCTTCATAAATATACGAGTATATTTTTAACCATTTTTTTTGTGAAAAAATTGATTTCAAAGATATATTCGATGTTAATTCAAAAGAGAAACTCTGTATATTTAAAATTAATCAATGACTTATCAATTTTTAGTGTGTTGGCTTATTAGACATGAGTCCTCGGTTCAAACCTCATGTCAGACATATCCTTCGAACAAATTGAAATATGAAAAATTATTTCTTCGGCGTAAACTTGACTGAAGTATTGTAATGATCAATGGAGGGTGTTATCAAATCTCTTAAGAATAATATTTTACCAACGCTGTAGCCATAATCCTTTGTCACCGTACCGTGCTGCAGTGATGATTGTTGTTTTTACCAGATTCCATAAATTCTCAATCGGATTTAATCTGAAGACAGTGCGAACAATGTAATACTTTGATGTTGTTATCTTCGAAGCATTTCTTAGTGCAGAATGTGCAATATCCTTAAGGCCAATATTTTGCTGGAACACGCATCACAGTATCATATTTGTTCGTCAAATATAGCACGAGATTGCAAAGAATTGCAACATAATCAGTGGGTTTCTAACTGTCATATACATGACATAACAATATAACACCGTAAAACAAAAATTACATGCAAACAACAATGGTACACCAACATTTTAACAAGTTGTGTCATTCATTGATTGCAGAAGAAGTCATCCCTCAATTTCTCTACAGTAAGAAATTTTCAAATTTCCCACAAGAAATTTTTAGTTTCCGTACAAGAATTTTTTTTAATTTCGCTGTAAGCCATCATATGAAATGCGGAGATGAATGGGGAGCTTCTGTAAAGGGAAGTCTTTTGTGTATATAGATTGCTTTCAATGAAGTTGTCGTAGGCTAGTGTGTGGTGTATTGGCTTACTAGAGGTGAAGCCGTGGTTCAACTCGTGGCTCAGACATCTCGAACGCAATGAAATATGAACAAATATCTTTTCGGCGAATTCCCCTCAGCAGTCTTCTGACAAAAACTCTAACAGTAAATAAAATTGCCATCAAAAGTTTCTCAAATCTATTGTTCGGAATAGACATTAAACTGTAGGCCTGGCTTCTCATGTATAAAATAATCACACTCTGTATGAGTGGTGTGAGAAGCTAGGTTGCAATCCTGGCTAAAGGTTTGTAATGAACTTTTAAGTTCAGATTTACGGCCGATAACTACACTTTTGATACAGTCAATTAATTTCTTTATCTTGGCTCCACCGTTACCATCAAAAATGATGTCAGTCTGGAGATCCAGCACAGGAGCACTCTTGCCAGCAGGTGCTACTATGGTCTCAATAGGCAAAACAATACTCTACAAGACGCTCATCCTACCTGTGCTTCTTTAGGGCGCAGAGGCATTTACCCTATTAAGCACTGATACAGCAGCCTTGAGAGTATTCGAAAGAAATGACCTGCGTAAGCTCCTCGGTCCAGTGCGAGTTGGCTATGATTTTGGCATTCGGTCCAACAGTGACTATAGGAGCTCTTCAACGACAGAGAGCGGCTGGGCTGGCTCGACAATATCGTTTGAATGGAGAAGGATGCTCTGGCGAGACGTGTGTTTAATGCGGGTATCTGCGGAAGTCGACGAAGAGGACGACCTTGTATGCGTTTTAAGAACCAAATCGAGAAAGCCCTGTCATCGGTTGGTGTGACCATTGGCGTAGGCGCGCAAGAAGCAGAGGCGCCTAGAAAGATGTGTTGCGGCATACCGAAATCTTAATCGGGTTGTTAATGGCCAATTACGTAAGTAAGTAATTAAGTTACGCTTACTTTCAGTTCAGTTTGTTTCAAGTCGAATGAAAAGCCTCGACTAATTTTCCACTCTGGAAATTAGTTCACATACATACATACATAATTGGTCATTACAACCCTCCAGTCAGGATTACAAACTAATTTCTCACACCACTTATGTTGTGTGTGTTAATTTTATACATGAGTGGCGGGACCTACAGTTTAAATTCGACTCCGGACGACAGATTTTTGAGAAACTTTTTCATGGCAGGTTTATTTACTCTCAGAGATTTTACAAGAAATCTGCTGAGGGGAAGACGCCGTAGAAATACTTTTTGTATTTTATTTTGATGTCTGGCCTGGGGCTCGATCCTGGCTTTACATCTAATAAGCCAACACACTTCCTACTAGACTACGGCGAAATTAGTTCATTACACCTTTTGTTCGAATACTTCACGTAAACAGATTATATTTGACCAGAACAGCACGGCAATTTACAACAATTCTTACTCACAGAATTTGTTGGTATCAGAAATTGTTAGAGTAATAGATTGGCCAGAATTTTGCTGGTAATACAGTGGCGTAACAGTTAACAATGGAATTTGTAATACTCTCAAAATACGCATGTATTTGTAAAAATGTGGGTTAATTTTTTTATTTTTTAATCCAACACATGTAGTGTGGTTATGTTTAAATTATAGTTTTATCGGTCAAAAAACTAAGAATTTAGTGATCTAAAAGCGAATGGATATATGTACTGTTTATGGTAATTTGCGTTCAACAACATTGCTTTGACGTATGAGTGATATTTAATTAGTTTGGCCATTTAAGAGTACTCATACGTCCCAAGGTCATCCCGTATTGTAGGTATTTATGTTATTTATTTTCCTCCCAATGGTACCCGAATGCAAAAATGCATGCCCCATTTTCATGCTCCAACACTTTCGTAACAGTATTTACATTTTGTATTGCATAACTGCAATTATAAGAACAAATACAGGTCAAATAGGAAAAAAAAGTATACAAAAAACCTTTAATTTTCCAACTCATTTCATTCGTCGTTTGTAACGTAATTACAATGTTACCAACAAAAAGAAAAAAGAGTACCGTAGTTCTTACAAATATTATTATTACAAGCCGGGTCAACTTAGGAAACTATAACGACTATTAAACAAAATCCTGCGTCTTGTGTAAGACATTTTTTAACTCTTGGGGTAATTGCATAAAATTATGATAATTTGGCATAAATATTTAAACAGTAAATAAAAGAAACTTTAAAGGTAAATGCGTCAAGTAGAACAGAGTAACTATGGCATCTCTTGGAAGTAGAAAATCTTCAGCTTCGAAGAAGAAAATCAAAAAGAAAAATATAAAAAATAATTCAAAGGATTTTGTTTAGTTTAGTTTGTGACTACAAAATATTGAATTAAATATTCAATGAGGTTGGAAGAAGAAGAAAGTTATCAAAATAGTGTTGATAGTATTTTGTACACTGAATACTATAAATAGTATTATTGGCCATAAACTTAGAGCTGAAAAACCCCTGAACGTTAAAGTATAATAAAAAATCATTACAATGGTGTTTCCATTGAATGGATGTCAACGATTCATGGCACTGTCTCCCAGTTCCAAAAAGACTTGGCCCTACCAATACACAACTGAGATAAATTAGTGGACTGCATTAGTAAATTGTAGCCAACCAAAACATTTCAATCGGGTCTTTCTTTGAACGCTTCCTGGCTATAAATTTAAACAAAGTGTGTATCGAAGTCGCCGTAGTTTAGTAGGTAGGGGGTTGGCTTATTAGAGGCGAGGCCACGGTTCAAACCCCAGGTCAGACATCAAAATGAAACATGAAAAAATGTTTGTTCTGCACCTACCTCTTAGCACATTTCTGACAAAAACTGTAAGAGTAAATAAAATTGCTATGAAAAGTTTCTCAAAAATCTGTCGTTCGGAATCGACTTTAAACTGTAGGTTCCGCCACTCATGTATAAAATTAACATGACTGGTGTGAGAAGCTACGCCATAATCCTGACTGAAGAGTTGTAATGGCCAATTATGTATGTATCTATCAGACTTCATCAAAATTTTCATGTCATTATCTGTGTAAAATAACATCATGCGTAAAATAATATAATGCTCTTTGCGGTTTTTCTGGCACTAGAGAGCATCGAAATTTTAAATTTTGTTCATACTCTGGTGCATAAATCGGTCTGAATTTTACCTGTGGCATGGATGATGTTGGCCTGTGGAACGCTGTGGTGTGAAGCTTGTTCGCATTCACCTGTGGGTTATACATCATCACAAGATACACTCAATTCACACGATCTCGGTGGCCGGTTCTAATTATCTCCACGTGAGATGGCTATTTTCTCAAATCTGCCGTGCAGAATATCCATTGTGGTATAAGCTGTGACGTACCTACAGCCATCCCACTGAAAACTTGACAATAGGTCGACCTAAACCGCACGGCGTTGCCAATAACATACTGAACATCGTCGTTTTGAAAGAAATATTAAACGACGACGCCTCAAACCCAAAGTCGGCAGCAAAAAGTGACTTTTTTGGTATGCAATAGATGCTCGTGGATCCTTTGGGAATTAGTATCATTCCATATTTCATAATTTTGTTTGTTCACATACTCCTTCATCCAGAAAAGGACTTCATCACTGAATATGATTTTTTGTTCAAAATTAGAGCCAATTGCTAAGTTGATGATTTGTCAGATATAACTTCAACAAGATGGCTGTTTGTCAATTTAATACAGGATTTAAGTGAAGAAACTATTGAAAAATAAGTGTATTTCGTCAAAGTAATGCACCACTCCATTATTATAAAGCGGGAAAAATCAATGGATTAAAGTTCGCATTAATAAGCTCTGTCGAATTTTTTTATTCCCAAAATTAAAAAAATAAATAATGGTTACCTGCATGTGAAAGCTTTTTAAGAAGAAGGCAGTTCTTGTTAAAGACAAGGTAAAGAAGGCTATTCCATATCTTTGAGAAAAGAGTATCGTACTCTAATGAAATTCTGTTGAGAATAAGAATAAGGAAGTGGAGGAAATTACGGAACTTCTCTCGTATTATATGCGGACACATGGAAACTTGGGAAGGAAGATTTTTTGATGCGCAGAAGTTATCGATTGAACGTATCTTATAAGACTCGAGTCGACCATATTATCTGATGTCTGTCAATTTAGTCCACTAAAAAATTGGTATGAATCTTGACAATTTTTAGAAAGAAAAAATTATCTTTGAAACAGCTAACTCTTAACTACGTTCTAATCAAAATTTTGAAATTTAAAGCGAACCATTGTGGCACTGGGAGTTGTTAGAAAACACAAAATGTACAAATGTGTCCATGAAAAGCAATTCTTGTTACAGATTTATAAAATAACCAGTATTTTTTATAATTCACACTGTTAATTAATAATTCGAGAGATATTAAATACATACTTAATTGACCATTACAACCCTTCAGTCAGAATAACGGCGTAGCTTCTCACACCACTCATGTTGTAAGTGTTAATTTTATACATGAGGAGCGGGGCCTACAGCTTAAAGTCAATTCCTCAATGCAGGGTTGTAATGACCAATTATGTATGCATGTATGTACATATGTATGTCTGACGGTTACAGGATGAGGACCATAAACTGTATAAACATTTCAATCAGTTTTTTGTTCCTTTTTTATCTTCCTCATTAGCATTTTTATTGATTTTTGCTGTAATAAAAAACTGTTGTTTGAACAAATCGAAAACTTATTTTAGTAAGTTTGTGTTACTAAAACAGATTTCTTTCATTGTCTTCTAATAACATTTTATGGTGAAAAATTGTATTCCCTTTTCGAAGACTATATTTCTTGACTGAAAACTCTTTAATACAATATCAAAAATTTTAATAAATTTGTGGTTTTTATATTTGCCTTTAAGGAATTAAATGTTGATTATTTAAATATTTTTCATTTAAAATATTCCTACTTTCATAAATTGTCTACAAGAGAATTTTATTAACGAGAATTAAAATGAATAAATTGAATATTACTAAATTGAAATCCAGGTAAATCTCCTCATGTAATAAACACTTTGTAAATATACAAAAATAAGTTTATTCTGGAAATTTTTATTTAAAAGTTTGTTGTTTTTTTTTTTAATATATTCTGTATTCAAATGTAAGCTTTATCAAAGCAATAAACTAATTGCTGAAGCAAATTAAATAAATTGTACAAAATTTGTTACATGTATTAGAATACAAACCAATTTTTTGTTTCAATTAAAAAATAAAATAAATTTTATTTTTGTAAACTGGAGACCACACATTCGTATCCACAGGAAAGGAGGATAAATCTGATACGTTGTTTTAAAACTAACATTTCATTTTATTCAGTTTCATCAACAAAATAGTTCAATTATATAAATGAAAGTACATATGTACATATGTATGTACATAATTGGTCATAACAACATTTCAGTCAGGATTACGACCTATGCGCCCACACCACTTGTGTTGTATGTGCTAATTTTATACATGTATGGCGAAACCTACAATTTAAATTTATTTTCTTTCAGACTATAAGCAAAAACTTTTCTTCAGATTTCGTTCTGTTTGAGATGACTGACCTGCGGTTTGAACCGTGGCCTCATGTCTAATAAGTCAACACACCAACTATTGTGCTGCGGCGACTTCAAAATATAATAATAGATACATAAATAATTGGTCATAACAACATTTTAGTCAGAATTACGACCTACTTAATTGACTACCTTTGCAGTACTGAGTATTTTTTACTACTCTTTCTTCGATGAAAACCCACTTAAAAGCGTAGCGGCGTATTGAATGATCTTGGTGGCTAATTGATGTCAACAAAACGTAAAATTATCCTTTTGGAAACTTATCATATAGGAAAGCTAAAGTCGGTCGAATTGTGTAGCGTCTAGCATAGTCTTGTTGTAACCAGACAACGCCCAGTGCAAGTTTGTTGTTTAAATTATCATAGACGACCGCCGAAAAATCTTCTTCAGCAATGAGGCCTATTACTGGAAGAATATGAACGTGAAAAAATTTCGATTTAGGGGCGATACCAATCCACGTGAGATTTAAGAGCGTCCAAATCTTTCTGAAAAAGTTGGTATTTGGTATGGATTTGGAAGTTGTAGGCGACGTTGGCCGCCACTTCAATTGGCAAGCATTCGATTCTTTTGACGAGAATAGGAATATTTGAACAACGACGTCATGTGGTTTCAACAGGACGGTGCTTCGAACTGCACAGCTCATGCTACATTGGATATTCTGCAAAAGCGATTTGAAGCCATGGCCATTAACGAGTAGGTAATGTAAACAGGGCACCGAGAACCGATCTGAGAGATGGTATATTCCAAACATAATGGCTTCAATAGGTCGAAAATATCACACACACTTTTCTTCATTAAAGACAGAAAGTGCTTAATGAAACGTCTAATATTTTTTTATAATTTCCAAATATTAGTTGATAAATGAAAGACTAGTCGTGTTAGAGGTAATATTTCACATGACTTGTTGTGGCGATGTTAATTCTTAAGTTTGGCGTTATGTTAGGTTAGGTTAGAGTACTTGTCAAATTAAGATAAGTACAATACCCGGAGGTCGAATTGAACCATTGTACAACGTCCTTGTTTCACACACCGGGCGTGGTGGGACCTACAGTTTAAAGTCGACTCCGAACGACAGATTTTTGAGAAACTTTTTATGGCAATTTTTATTTACTCTCAGAGTTTTTGGCAGAAATCAGCTGAGAGGAAGTCGCCGAAGAAATACTTCTTGTATTTTGTCTTAATGTCTGGCCTGGAGCTCGAAACATGATTTTACGTCTAATAAGCCAACACACTACCTACTAGACTACGGCGAGTTCCAAGTTTGGCGTAGATCCGCTAACTGTTCTGAGTACAGATTTCCTTTCACGTTATCATATTTGTGACTCCAGAGACGCCGTCATGTTTAATATTGAATAAAGTGAAGAGCGTTTGATAATGATTTAGGGGGTCTTACTAATTTTTATTATTGCTTGTAATAGTTCTGTTACATCAAGACAATACAGGGAGTCACAAATTAATGGAATTTGAATTGGGATTCGTAACCGTTATGTTGGCGAAAATAAATTATGTTTTAACCGTAGATAGAGCTTTGTATTAAATATTATACATTTAAATTTTACAGATAATGCAACTATAATTCGGAAAAATTTTTCTCGCCTTATTAGTATTGTTATTGCCGATATTTTAAACCAAATAAAAGAAGGAAAATTTCAAACAGGGCCTAAAAAATTCATAATTCTGGCTTGTGTGTAATTTCTGATACATATGACTTCCTTTGTGATTGTGTGGTGTTGTGCTTAAATTTATTTAAAATGTTCAATTTTCGTTATCTACAATATCTGAAAAGGAAATGAAAGTTAAGTGTAGTATTAAAGTGAAAAGGTTGAAGTTTCTGTTGTTGATATTCCTGCTACTGAAAAGAAATTAACCATAAGCTCGGCTTATGATCTGACGAAACTATTGGCAGCACCAAATATGACAATCCGCTGTTTATCGCCAAAGTTGCTATTACCTGGAACAGCGAACCAACTGCCTTTAGTAGTTTGGGTAGAAAAAATACTATAAAGCTAAGGGCAGATTGGTAAGAGTTGTTTCTTGAACTGTTGTAGAGTAATTCTCACTGATTTTCTTATATTTATCTCATGTGACGGACAAATATTTGAAAAAAACTGTTTCGATCTATGTTTTGTGATAGACATAGATATTACAGAAGGACAATATTTTGGTCAACTATGTTCGTCTGAGATAATAGACTTTGATATTTGCGTCAATCGGAAAGATTTGAAGCTTGCAAATTTTTGGTAATCCCAATAATTTTGTTGCTGTTGATGAGTAACTAATTGAATTTCATTGTCGTTAAATTGTCAGAAAAACTATTGTCAGAAAACTAAAATAAACACAAATAAAGAAAATGAAAACTAAAATTCAGTCAATCAATGGCAAACCACAAACTTTTGGAATACAATGCCATGCGGTATCATAGGTATGTCTGTAGTTGAGTAAATATACAATAAATATACAATTTGTATATTAAACTTAGAAAAAGGTTCCTATTTGTGGCGAACGGCAACAAGTAAAAATAGATAAAAACCATCCGCAGCGCAAAGGACAATGAATGATACACTTTATTTCTAGAAAATTGAACTATAAAGTGGTGTTGCTAAACCTTTGTTATATTCTCTTACACGCTCTTTTTCTATTTCTTACTCTCCATTTCTTTCTCTGTCCCTTTCCCTCAAAGTTGTTCAAACAAATCTAAATCGGATACAAAAGATTTGCCAAAATCAATATGGAGTGACAACAAACCCATTTTTTCAGTTTTTTTTATCTTCATCAGTTATTTGTATACAGAATGTAAAAAAAAGGAAAAAGCTTGCAAAAACGAAAACAAACCTTTAATAAATTATTCATGATATTCAATATGTCACGTACATATATGCTTATGCGGTTTTTCAAAATCCTTGAATTTTATAACTTCGTGTTACACTGTCATTATGTGAATATCTACTTGGAATTTTTTTCCATTTTTATAATATTTTCACACTGTATTGTTATCAATATTTTTTTTTAATAAATTGTTGTGATTTTGGTTATTTGAAGTGCTTTAAAGATTTGTCATTTAATATTTTAGATACGAAAAATTAAGGTATTGCAGACAAAAATAATTTTCATACGTTTTATCGATGTATTTTAGTTAAAAGAGCAAGTTCTGATGTTAAAGTCTATTTTATGTCACAAAATTTTCTTTCCCTCGTGTAATATATACGCCATTAAACATAAATCGAACATTAAAAAAACTTCATAATTCCAGCTATGCACCAATTTTGCTACATACTTGAAGTACATGGAATTGTCGCAATTAATGACAAATTTTGTTAAAAAATTCGATAATTTTTATTTGTTTTAATTCATTTTAATGAAATTATTTTAAATTATTACATATCAGCTTCATATCGTACATACATACATACATAATTTGCCATTACAACCCTTCAGTCAGCATTATGGACGTAGTTTCTCACACTACTTATATTATGTGCGTCAATTTTAGTGGCGGCACCTATAGTTTAAAGTCGACTCCGAACCACAGATTTTTGAGAAACTTTTTATTGCATGTTTTATTTACTCACATAGTTTTTTTGAGAACATAATATCAGAGAACACATTTGGTCAATTGTATGGAGTCCATCTTTTATTTGATTACAAAATTGTGGTTGACGCTACTGTTTTGTCATTAGTAGAACCTCTTTCATTACAGGAAGATAACAGATATATAGCAGTTAAGATGTTTTATTCTTATACGATAAAGCAATGGTAAACGACCACTGTAGTATAACGTGGTAGTTCCTACGGGCTGCATTCGCTAATAAGCTTTTACTGAGATTATTCTATACCTCAGTTAGAACTTCTAAAAAATCTTCGAAGAAGGCAGCAATTCTTTTATCATTAAAATAATGGCCTGTTATCGTAATTATAACTTCTATTGGATACTGGTTATACGTGGTGCGTTCCAAGCCCTACCCACAAGCCAGATTAAAATTTCAGGCGATTGTACTGCGCTACACGTATTAGTTAACATCTTTCGGGTTCTAATATACCTTTTAAGAAGGGCCACGAGAGGCTACGTGTCAACTTGAGTCCAACAAGACAACGATCTTTCTAGTGGTCGACATGTTGGCCACAATCAGAAACTTTACTTCGTTTGCATGCATCTCATTCCATCCCAATTGAGCAAGAACTGCCATCGATTATTGTGATCAACTGCCAACGGCACGCAAGCAACAGAGGCGCCTGGAAGAATGTGCTAAAACAGGTCGATATTCGATAATCGTGTTGTTAATGGCCAATTAAGTAAATTATTAAGTATTCGTAATTATACTTACAAAATTCGGTGCCTTGGTGAGTAGTGTCCCATACTATTAGCGTGAGTGGTCATATACTCTACATCAAACATAAGGTCTACGTTAACACATTTTGTTTCGTAATATTTTGCTATTATTTGTAACTGTATTGTAATAAATAAATAAATAAATAAATAAATAAATAAATAAATCACAAAAGTTTTTAGGTAATAATTTTAAATAGCAAACGCGCAACTTTCTAATGACCCACTTGTATTGAAGCGTGGAATTTTTAAATATGTAAACTTCCACAAACAAAACTTAATCGTGCTTATTGCGAACACATTTTCACCTCTTTTTTAATTTTTTTTTTCGTAAGTTGTAGTATAAACTTATATTTTTCGGTGTGGTCCCATTTGAATCTGTAATAAGATTACACAATCCAATATCGACAATAAATATATAATAAAGCCGCGTCATCTTTTAAAGACAAAAACCTACCCTGCATTTGGTGCCCTAATGCACA
Source organism: Sarcophaga variegata (assembly GCA_932273835.1). Classification (NCBI taxonomy): domain Eukaryota; kingdom Metazoa; phylum Arthropoda; class Insecta; order Diptera; family Sarcophagidae; genus Sarcophaga; species Sarcophaga variegata. The sequence continues at coordinate 91,424,416 of OW026358.1, read as the reverse complement.
CTACATGCCAAATAAAAATCAACAGGCTGATCCTTTTTGTAAGTACACCGATGACTACGTTGCTTCTGTTAATTAATAAAGAAAATCAGAAAATTTGTTTCTTAAACCACAGCGATGCGCTCGATGTGTACATTTGTTTTTGCGTCTTACCAACAGATTAACACACAGCAAACAACTTAATACTGTGCATACGTGTATGAAGCAACTACTAGCCTTTCGGGTTGTAATCTTCTCGTTGTTATTTGTAACAATAACAAGGAAAACTTGAAATATGTCATAAGTCATAACAAACTATAATCTTTTCTGGTTAACATACAACCGCAACAAAAACCTAATGGCACCTACTTTTCCTATCTATACTTGCATGTATCTGAGTATACATGTTGTGTATGTGCGTTTACAAAAACATTTCCACAAACAAACCAAAAAACAGATGACACACGTTTCAAAAGTAAAACAGTTGCATTTCCAGGCAAGCTTTAACAAGTGATTTAATTCAATGAATGTTTTCTCTTTGCTACTGGCATAGAGCAATAAAAGTTGTTTGTTTCATCGGTTATTTAACGGAATGAAATTGAACTGACAAATAAGAAGTTCTGTAGAAATCTGCATTCAAATATTTTATTACAGTCGTTAGTCAGAATTATAACCAAGCTTCTCACATCAACCACGTTGTGTGTGTTATTTTTATCCACAAATTGCGAGCTCTCCTCTTTAAAGTCGACTCCGAGCGACGAATATTTGAGAAACCTTTCATAACAACTTTATTTTCTCCCACAGTTTTCGCCAGAAGTCTGCTGAGAGTAAGCCGTCGAAAGAAATATATTTTTCATATTTCGAAATGTTCGAAAGCCAGGAGTTAAACGTCAGACTCTTACCTAATAAGCTAACACTCTACAGCGACTTAAATAAAGTGTTTTCAAATCATTGAACCAAGCCGAATTTCAAAACTGTTGTGTCCAGCAGCGGACAGCGAACACGAATTCCAATGAGACACTACGCTATTGGCAGTTTCACTGACAAGCTCGGTTCGTCCCACTAGGATTTCTGCAGAAGCTGCAATGATGTGGAGGAAATCGAATCGATGGAACGCCTTTTATGCGAGTGCCATGCACTTCAGAAGAGACATCATCGGTTTTTACTAACAGAACGTTTTAAGATCCACTAAAAGAACTGCAGTCGCCGTAGTCTAGTAGGGAGTGTGCTGGCTTATTGGACGTAAGGCCACGGTTTAAACCCCAGGTCAGACATCAAAACGAAATATAAAAAAATATTTCTTCGCCGACTTTGTCTCACAGATTTCTGGCAAAAACACGGAGAGTAAATGAAATTGCCGTGAAAAGTTTCTGAAGAATCTATTGTTCGGAGTCGACTTTAAACTGTAGGTGCCGCCTCTCATGTATGAGTGGTGTGAGAAGCTACGCCGTAATCCTGACTGAAGGGTTTTAATGGCCAATTATGAATGTATGTAAGAGAACTGGCCGGTTTCATCCGAGGCTCGGGGTGGTTCAAACCCACCAGTAACGTGTAATGACAAGGGGCCTTCCGTCACACTGGTTTATATAATGACACATATGTATGTCCACCGAATGAACTTGCCTGTGAATGGCAAGCTACCCGCTAACCTAACCTAACCGAAATCAGTATAAGATTATCCTCTTCAATTTAGTCAGAATTACGAAATAAGTAAGTAGTACTCAAGTCAAATTGCTCCTGTAGGAACGAATTAATTTGGTTAACAAGAAAACATCTAGGCAGAACAGAACAGATCATAGTTCAGAAAACTTGTTACGTCGTTTTATTCGACTTCGAAAGTATATTTAGAGGCACTAGAGTATCTCGACTATACGATGTATTATTCTGCTCTCAACCTATATATCCTTTGCATCTTCATCAGCAACATGAGTTTGGCGTTAGTAAGAATAACTCTCTGCACTTAAGCTTGTTCTTTGGGTCTACTATACCGGATATAATGTTGATTACAATTCTCAGTCTACTTCTCGGTAGTATGTTGGCCAACTCAAATCAAATCTCTTACACAGCAGAAGTTAAGATTGTTTCAAACTCGATCAAGTTGAAAAGAGTATTTAAATCCCTTCACCTTTCGTTAAGCATACTCTTTCAACTGTACAACCTTCTCAAGCGGCCAGCTCAAGCCGATCTGCTTGCTTTTTACCGCGTTTTCTTACATGACCCGGGATTCAGTCTAGTCTACATAATTCAGCTTTCCATTCTTTACTCAAGTCAACCCAATAGAAGCTGAGTGCACTGAGCTTGGTCTGACCGTCAGCTATGTCCCGTCCTCTGTATTTCCTGTCAAATTCGAAAATGAACGCATCTTTCAATGGTGTAAACCTTCGCTTGGAGGCAACTGTAATCTGAATATTTCACTCTGGAATTGCTCCACTATAAGTCCTTGCCCAATCTGTATACCACAGAACGATCTCTCTCCTTTCACTCTCATTACTTTACTGGTACTATCTTAACCTAACCATAGTTCTGGATGTAACTACCTAAGTAAATACCGTAAATGCAATAGAATCTGCAACGTATAATTCTCATTGCTACGGTTATACTAACGCAAGCTCGTCACCATTAACTCCACAAACCTACAGTTCAGTAGAGTTTACAGGTTACTGTACAAATCTTCACTTGTACTTGACACGTACAAACAGATTGATTGATTGACCTAAATTAATTTCTTGTTTACTTAATATTAAAATCATCTACGAGAGCAGAGGACAATTCGGCCGGTGGTGAGACTACTTCTACTCATCAAGCGAATCTAATAGATTAAAAGCATCGGCTTACTCGTAACTGCAAATAAGACTGACAGTTACATCGGATCACCACCTTATAATGAAAATTTAGATGCCCTTGCAAATCTGTCATTACAATCTAGCTTCTCACGCCACCTATGTTGTGTGTGTTCAAACCATATTTTGCTTATTTTATGGTATACACCTCCTCTAAATTCGGATCATTTCTTAATTTCTTTTCTCTTATCTTCTGTGTATTCGTGAGAATAGTCGCCGTGGTCTAGTAGGTAGTGTGTAGGTTTATTAGACGTGAGGACTCGGTTCAAACCCCAGGTCAGGCAGCTTCAACTAAACGAGATATGAAAAAATATTTCTTCGGCGACTTCCTCTCAGCAGATTTCTGTCAAAAACTCTGAGAGTAAATAAAAATTACCATGAAAAGTTTCTTAAAAATCTGTCGTTCAGAGTCGATTTTAAACTTTAGTTCCTGCCACTCATGTATAAAAATTAACGCACACAACATAAGTGGTGTGAGAAACTGGGTCGTAACCTTGAATAAAGGGCTATAATGACCAATTATGTATTTCCCAGCCAGCATTTTTGAAAATTTTTAATCAAATTCGAGACTTTTTTGATTCATCTGCGCGATTAAAAAGCTAAAATATGCGCTAATTTTCTGATCATAATACACTCTTTTGTAGGGAGAAAAAAGTGACTACGAGCGACTCTTCCTAAAAAGTCATTTATGAGTCATTTTCTATATTAGTTTAGAGTAATTTTCGACCCTTTTTCTGGTAGTTTTATGATCATTTTTTAATCGCTTTCTGATCATTTATTAGTCTTATTTACCTTCGTTTATGATTCTTTTTCGAGATGTCTTTCAGTCATTGTTTAATCGCATACGAGTCTTTTATGAGTAATTTATCAGTATGTTTAGGAGTCCTTTTATTGTCATTTATGAGTAATGTTTGTATTAATTTGGACGCATTTTTGCGTCATTTATGATTATAGTTTGAGTCATTTATTAGCCGTATTTCAAAATATATTTTACTCTCTTCAAGTGTTTTTAGTCGGTTTCTAAATCCTACGTTTACACTGCCGCGATTTCAAAAATCACGTTCGTATGAACGTTAAGTAACAAATATGAATTTTAAGTTTATATTCGTATTATATGTACATATGTACATCAGACATCAAAGTTTATTTAAAAAATATGTTTTTTTTTTCGATAAAAACAAAGAAAAATTTTTTATTTAAAACAAAATTATACTTTATTTCATAGCCATCTTTCACATAAGTGAAATAATAGTCACATTTTAAACGTTTGGATGATTAATTTCCAATTGCTATACAATTTTTTATCGTATTTTAATTCGAACTCATTTTACTCATTGGCGCTAATCATTTTTGAGTCCTTTTTTAATCGTGTAAATGACTAATAAGTTTTTGATCACCAAAAGTACTCTAAAAAGACTTAGCAAGTTGATTTTTTTAAAAACAATCTTCCAAATGCTAGCTGGGGTTATGTATGTATGTGTGGATGTATGTATTCATAAGTTTAAATAAATTATAATATTCAAAAGCAGAAAATAAAAGTGTTTTTGTGTTCTTTTTTTTAGTGTACTTCATGCAAGATGTCGAGCGATTTTATCCTTTTGTTTAAGAGTGACGTAAAGAAAATTCCCCAAAGTCAATTGTATTTGATAAGTTGCAACAAAATCTACGTGCCGTCATCAACGTTTATGACATACGCAACAATCCAAGATACATTGAAAACGGATAAAACTTTCCCAAGCTCACAAGGCGTGTTCGTAATTTTGCAGACAGACAGACATATATGAGAATGCATGAGTAGGACGAGTAGGACTGTATTCTATGCTCTTATGGTACATTCTATTCCTAGAGTATTGCAAAAGAGATTGGAGTATGCGGTAAAAGTGTTATAGGAGACATATTTTATACTTTTTTTATTGTAATAAGACTGCGCTCGGTGCAGAATCTCTAGTAGCTCTTGAATTCATATTCATTCATTGTGGCATGTGCCATTAAAAGTTAATTTTGATCTACGGTATGCAATGAAAGTTTTGTGTGAAGATAAAACCCTTATTTTTGTTGAGAAAGTAAAAAATGTTTTATTCAAAGTGTTGACCATTGCTGGCAACACATTTGTTCTATCTTTCAAAAATAATTTGTAATTAAAGTTTCACCAGGTTTTTGGAGGTCGTGGTACACCACACTCTAATTCTAACTCACTCATTTCAAAATTTTTCCATCTACAGAATATTTACGGTAGTTTCCTGTAATAAAAATACATTTTCTACATACATTTTTTTTTCTATAGGCAACTTGCATAAAATAACAAGTGTACCGGTGTGAAGTGAGCGTCATGATACAAATGTTTCTGGTGCTGATGCTCTATCAGAAGCAACATGCACAAGATGGTTTCGATGGTTCATAGATAACGATTTTGATGTGAGAGAGACCACCAAAAAAGTTTGAAGACGTTAAATTGCAATCATTATTGAATGAAGATGACACTTTTAGTAAGAAAGAAATAGCAGAAATGTTAAGTAGTCTAGTAGGTAGTGTGTTGGCTTATTAGATATAATAAGGTCAGACAGCAAAACAAAATATGAAAAAATATTTCTTCGTCGCCTTCCTCTCAGCAAATTTCTGGCAAAAAATCTGTCATTCTGAGTCGACTTTAAACTGTACGTCTCACCACTCATGTACAAAATTCACGCACACAACATGAATGGTGTGAGAAGCTAGGCCGTAATCCTGACTGAAGGGTTGTAATGGCCAATTATGTTATGTATGTATGTTAAAAGAATATTATCCAAACGCCTGAAAAATTAGTGCCATATGAATTGCTTTAAAAACAAGACAGTTTCATATCGAATTATTACTGGCGATGAAAAATAAATTTATTTTCAGAATTCTCAATGGAAAAAACCATGCGTTAATCCAGGACAAGTACAGCTACAGCTTCGGTTGCAAAACCATATTGATTCGGCAGTTAGGCAGTGCTGTGTGTCTGGTTGTTTCAGATATGTGTGGTGTACCAGGAGCTCTTAAAAGGTGGTGGAATGGTTTACACAGATCGCTACTGACGACAAATGCTCAATTTGAACTATGATCGAAAAACGACCGTAATGGGTGACAAGACACGGAAAGTTAATTTTGCAATATGACAAAGCACCTGTACACAAAGCAAAGCACAAGATATTGGAAGCTGTTACCACCGCCGTATTCTTCTCTTGATTCCCTCCGACTGCTATTTGTGTTATTTAATGGGACATGCATTGACGTAGCAGACGAACAGTTATATTGTGGAATATAGAAATTACCTGAAAGATGGAAACAATTTGTAGCCTGCAATGGCCAATACATCAAATAACGTGGTTTTTATCCAATAAAAATGCTATGCGACAAAATACAAAAAATTAAACACGCCCGAGTAATTACCTAGTTTAAGATGTTCAGTTAGTTGAATAGAACTCAAAAATCCTTTTTTTTATTTTTATCGTACCCTCCAAACCTGTTTTATTGGACAAAAACGGACTTTTTTTACCTTTTTACACAAAATTATTGTTTACCCAAATATGTTTGAACCTATTTTAAAAACCTGAAGTTTTCTAGAAAGCGGAGAGATTAGCCATTATAACGGTATACATAAACATTTTGTTCAAACCTATAAGTTATGAGTTATAATTAATAACTTAGACTATGTAAGTACTCGGGTGTATTTTCACCGTTTAATTATTTTATTTCAACAAAAAACAAGCTTACATAATACAACTACTTCTGGCATATTAAAAATTTCTTTAAATAATTTTAATTTCTATTTCTACTATTTCTACTAAAACCATGAAAAACACTTTTCATTTTACGATTCTGTATCATTTACGATTCATGATTCTTTTTTCTACATTTTTTAAAATTAATTTAAACTTTTTTTTTTTAAATATATTCAACATTTTTTGGATAATACAACGCTTGAATACAAATTAATAACAATAGTTGTAATGGAATTCTGTGACATTGAAGAGAAACAAATGTTTTTTCTGTATTTATAATACTTCTGTGCAATTTTCTAAAAAATTACAAACTAATTTCAGTTACGAAAAATTCTAATTTATTATTATGAAAATAAAACCGAACTAAAAAAATAAGCTGGTATAAATATTTATAAAAATTTTCATGTTATTTTTATTAAGAAACAAAAATAAACATGCAATTGAATAATTTTTCCATTATTATTTGGAATTTATGAACCACAAAATTAATATGTATATGTTCGTAATTTTAAGCTACAACATTTTCTATTATAATTACATACCTAATTGGTCATGACAACCCTTTAATTAGGATTACGACCTAGCTTCTCACACCACTGATGCTGTGTGGGTTAATTTTATACATGAGCGGCGGGACCTACAGTTTAAAGACGACTCCGAACAACAGATTTTTGATAAACTTTTCATGGCAATTTTATTCATTCGTAGAGTTTTTGCCAGAAATCTGCTGAGAGGCGGTCGCCGATGAAATATTTTTTTCATATTTTGTTTTGATGTCTGACCTGGGGTTTGAACCGCAACCTCAAGTCTAATAAGCCAACACATTACCTACTAGACCACACTTTCTATATTTCTCTGCTCTCATGCTTCAAAAGTTGTATAAATAAACTCTCTATGGAGTTTCAGCTGGAACTTGATACTTTAATGATTGCCAAGTGGTTAAAAGGCTTTTAAATCAACGATGAAGTTAAAATACAATCTGAACGCTGTTAGAAAAGTTTAAAACCTCGCATTTGAGTGAGTGACATGCTCAAAGTAGAAGCCCGAATTGGGCGAATCATGCCTTAAGAACTCGAAATGAATATCATTTGCAGCTAACTTCGTGGAGTCAATTTTTTAAAAACATTTGAAATTATTCCTTGTGATTATCTTTAAATATGATTAACAATGAACAGCGTGTTTTACATACCGTAAGACCCCGCTTAACGCTGCTCCGATTAACGCTGTTTCAGTATTACGCAATATTCATACTGTTGTATATGTATGCAAATGAAACGGCCATGCACCCACCAAAAGCGGTGCACTATATAGCGACGGTGTATTCTATGTACCTTTTTAACGCTCTTGTGTTAGTCTGTCTAGAATAAAGATTCCAATTGTATTTTCCGGAGTCGCAGTCACTGTACGAATGCATATTTTTTTCATCACAGTTGATTTATTAGTTAAGTACGTGTTAAGTTGCATCGTTTAACGTTGCTGTGTTTAGCGCTGGAACTTATGGGAACGTATCCCCCTCGTTCAAAGGGGTCTTAGTGTACATACATAGATAACTAGTCACTACGACCATTCAGTCACGATTACGATCCAGCTTCTCACACCGCTTATGTTGTGTGTGTTAATTTTACACATAAGTGGCGTGACCTACAGTTTAAATCCAATTTTCAAGAAAAGATTTTTGAGAAACTCTTTCATGGCAATTTTTTTATACTCCCAGAGTATTTGCTGGAAATCTGCCCAGAGGAAGTCGTCGAATAAATATTTTCTCATGTTTCGTTTTGTTAGAGATGTCTGACTAGTAAGTAATAAAATTAAGGAAATTTGCTGTATTTGAAAAGAGAAAAATATTTAGTTTCACTATTATAATGAACCTGCTTACACATCCACATTATTCCCCAAAATTTAGAGCTCTCAGAGTATTTTCTATTTTCTAATTTTCAAAAATTGCTGTGTGGCTAAGATTTGCCAACAACAAACAAGTAGAGTCTGAAATTAAATTCATTGGTTTACTGAAGCTAACACTCTGGGACTGGCTCCTAATTACTCGAACCATTGTTGTGAAATTTGGAAAGTAAGTTGTAGAATAAGGAAATAGAAAGTGATCAGCGGTAAACTATGGATCTGAAGTAGAGATGACCACGCCATCATGTATAACTCTGCGGAAAGAACTCATATGCTTTTTATGCTCCTCCATCAGTTGCCATTTAACAATCAGCGCATGCAGTGGATGTGTTTTTATTTTTTTAAGTGCACTGAAAGAAATTAATTGGAGTTGTCAATCAATGTAATTGTAAATCAATGTAACTTGTGTTTCTTAAGTAATTGTAAATGAATGCAGCTGACTTCTAATGTATTAAACATTTTTCCACTCGCCAATAAAACCAAATTGTTATTATTCGGCGTCCTTAATCTGAGGATAAATCATTTGAAAAATCGGAAACCTTGGCTAAGTTTGATAAGTCCTCCATTAAATGGAAAAAAATGAAAAAAAATGATTTACTGAATTTTTTTACTGCCTTTCAAATGAGTATGCCAATAAAGGCTTGGCAACAGTTTCTTGGGATGCACGGAGTATAATACACTTAAAAAGTTTGAAACAATTATGTGATGGCTACTTATTAGGTCGATTTCAAGAGCTTTTAAAATAAAACAATCGCCAAGGTGAAGTTAGTTTGCACAATTCAATGATAGACACAGGTCCTAATCGTAGTATTTTAGTCCAGCTATTTAAGGTGCGCGGGTTATCCAATTTCGGCCAAAAGAAGTTGGTAATCATCGATATGTAGTGCTCGGCTGGCCAAAGTCGTTATCTAAGAAATATGGACCGACTATAATTCCAAACCAAAATCCACATCAAACAATCACTTTATGGAGATACATTAAAAGCTGTTGATTGGAATCGCCTCATGTTTTACAATTTTATTTGTTAACGTACCCATTTGTCCGGAAGTGTGTTAATTTTGAAGTTAATTTTTCGATGAAAATTAGGGTTGGCTACCAACTGCTCCAAAGACCATTCGACGAACCCACGTCGTTGCCTATTGTCGGAGATTTGGCAATCTTAATTGCTTTGTGCTAATTTTACATAAGTGGAGTGACAACTAATGCGACGGATGTGGCTTCAACAAGATGTCCATTTTTAACTGTCAACTGTCGCTAATCCATTTTGTAGGACCCAATAGAGTGACACTGTTTACTCTTTCTGTTTTGTTTCACATAATCTTCCTTCTCATTAATTTTTAATCTTTCTAAAATTTGTTTAAGAATAAAAATATTATTTGTCTTTTTAAATAATGAAAATTTTTTTAAAATTTTTTCATTTACAATAAGATTTTTTTAATTTTCAAATTTATTTTTCTAAGAGATTATTTTACAGATTATTTATTGATTGCTCTTTATGTACATGCACAATATATGAAAATCAATGATTGCCTGTAATCCCCTTAGCGTATGAGTAATATTTGTTTAAAATCAATTCATACCCAATATACTGCTTATTTTTGGTATTTTATTTTTTAATATTAAATTTATTTTTTAAAATTTAAATACAAGCTTTTAAATTTAATTAAATTAAATAACGAGCAACCACACGACAATTACATTAAAAAACACAAAGAAACAAAAGAACAAAAATACTAATCTCTCTCATTTAATAGTTGTGCAATATTTAATTATATTTGCATGTGATCAAACAATATACTAGGCATGGCGAAATTGCGGCTCGTGAGGAGCATGCGGCTCTTTGAATGAATGAATGCAGCTCTTTGAAAGAAATAAAAAAATAAATAATACATATTTAATCATTTATTCAAATTGTGTGTGTAGCAACAGACGGAGAACCTGCAATGTTAGAAAAAAATTTAGGCGTTTTAAAAATCTATCCAAGGATACCAGAATTTTTACCACTTCATTGCATTGTTCCTCGTAAACATTTAGTGGCTAAATATTTTAAATGCGAGAACGTAATGAACACTGTGCTACAAATCGTTAACTATATTCGTCCGAATTCAAAAACCCATCGCCAATTCAAGAATTTTCTTGAAGAATTTGACGCAATGCATAACATTTTACTGCCTAGTGCGATGGTTACCCACCTATAATGTTCTAAGCCGATTTGTTGATCTAATGGAACCTGTCAGCAATATTCTCAAAGAAAAAGAAATAGACTGTCCGAATTAATTAAACAAAGGCAAAGATAAAGTTATTACGGATCTTTTTCAAACTATTCTAAGTTTTATTTAAAAAATTCAGTTTTTAAACGCGATTTAAATACAAAAATGTTTAATCACTTTTCTCCTTTGAAGATAAGACTTTCTAAGATTGATGAAAAATCTGAGTGAATACGACAGTAAATTAGGAGAATTATTAAAAGAATGGATAAAACTGTTCCTCACCTATGGAGTATACGTCTAGCAGTATATTGAAGAAGGAGAAAGTATCTTGGTGCCTACTATGCACGCGATTTAAATTATATATCGGTAATGAACATTAGGAGTCCAAGTAGTTTTATCAGAAGCTCTGGAAGACTCAAAGTCTAGAGAAAATGCAAGACTACTATAATAGGAAATACTTATAAAGCCTAGTTCTGTACATCTTATTATTATGAACTGACATTACAACTCTTCAGTCAGGATTACGACCTAACTTCTCACAGCATTTATGTTGTGTATGTCAATTTTATGCAGGAGTGACGGAACAACGGGGAAGTCGCCGAAGAATTATTTTTTCATATTTCGTTTCTCGAGAGATGTCTGAACTGTGGTTTGAACCAAGGGCTGACGTCTCATTAGCCAACACACTATCTACTAGATTACGACGACTTCACTTGTACATTTCTCCGTAATTGCATTCTGCAATTATGAACATATTAATATTGTTACGAAAATGGAAATGGATTTATCGTTTAATATTAAAATAATAAACAAAAGCTACAAAAACAAAAACAATGGAATTGTTTACATGATCAACGAATAAATAAATATATAGCAACAATAACAATATAAAAAGGGGATAAACAAGTAAACAGGCAAAAACAACACTGTAAGGACAAACGTAAACAAAATACACAAACAACAACAACGTAAACAACATTATAAAGATTTCGCGAAGGCAGACATTCTCCTTCGAGAGCATTCATCAGACTGTTTACCCAGCGATATAAAAGGCAAGACAAAGCAGGCAACGGGATCAGTACAAATTCAGTCAGCCTTGTGTGAAGGCGCGTTGCATGTGAAGAGAAAAATCGTGCTTTGAAGATCGCCGTTGTAAAGATCTAACGAACAATTGTTAGTGTGTAAGAAGAAGAATAACAAATAAATAAATTTGTTTGTGTTTAAATCAAGTTGCGAACAGTGGCACACGGAATTTTGCGACAATAAAGAATTTTTTTTAAAAATAAACACAAATTTATTTTTATTTTTATTTACAATCCATGAACTCATATTTTAAGCGTTTTTGAAATGGTAAAAACGTAACAATATGAAGCAAATTTTAAAGTATTGAACTGTGCACACATAATAAAAAAATTTGTCTTCAAAAAGGGGAATTCAATACATTTAACCAAAAATAAGTTCATTTTTATTGTTTTGTTGCTTCTAAGTCTTTATAAGAAAATTCAAAATAAAGTTTGAATTATTTTAATCCGATAAATGCAATACAAAAATTTTTATATGAATACATAAGCAAACATTTCCCTTCTAGCAGCTTAAGTAACAGTTCTGCATCTTACTCCAGTTTCATTGTGTGGTTTATGGTTTTTGATCTTTAATCCGTACAATAGCATATATTCCACTTTGAATATGAAATCCAATCCTTGAATTTTCTTCCCAGCAATATTTAAAGAAATTGTTAAACTTGGAGAGATTTTAATTTATTTGACCAAACTAGAAGCAAATATTATGTTGTTTCCTTTTTAGGAAGTATTCAAACTTAATTTAATCTTTGAAGTTTAAACTTTCAGATTAAGAAGAAAAATAAATACTTCCGCCAAAAGAACTTGTGTGAAATAGTTAAGCATGGTAGCTGTAGAATAATGTGTGTTGGCACCAGGTGTGGACAGTTTGAAATTTATATTGAAAACAATGAATACGACAGTATATTTAAACATTCTAAAAAACATTTTCAATTAAAGTGCAGGAAAATCAGGACTTCGTAATGATTATTACTTCCAGCATAAACCTAAGCATACTGCTGCTAATGTGAGGATGTAATTTGCTTACCAAATTCCCCACAAGCTTAATATTCCTCCATAAATTTGCGTTATGACTCCAAGTATACAAGTACTTGCAAAAATAATAAAACAACATATAACAGGCTACACTGCAACGGTTTTCCATATGATCACCAACAAACGCCTTTGTTCGATAAATTCTAAAATATACTTCAAGTTGCTGTGCATAAGGGCTGAATAATCTTCTTAGTCGATTCGTAGGCTGGAAGAAGTATGTTTGCACCGTCTTGAGGAAATGAGCCCCCTAATGCTTCTATCGATACTTGTTGGTTCCAGCGAACCTAGCAATGAATTTTCATATCCTGAACATCAAGAGCTTTTGATTGCCTGTTATTTGCGCCATGCACAGCTACATATGCTGTAGTCGCCATAGTCTAGTAAGTGGTCCGTTGGCTTGTTAGACGGTAGGCCTACTGTTCAAACCCCTGTTCAGACATCTCCAAAAAAAGAAACATTAAAAATATTTCTTCGGCGACTGCCACTCAGCAGATTTCCTGCAAAAACTCTGAGAGTAAATAAAATTGCCATGAAAAGTTTCTCAAAAATTTGTCGTTCGAAGTCGACTTTAAACTGTAGGTAACGCCACTCATTTGAAAAGCTACGTAATGACAAATTTGTATGTAAAGCTACATGGGGCGTAAAATTAATTAAAAAGACATTGGATGTTTCGAGTTATAATCAGTCGGAAATTGACTGTAAGAAGAATACGACAGAATCATTATTATCAGTTCTTTCAATCTCTAAAGCGCATGGTATACTATACTAACAACAGATAGAACTAAATGTAAACGAAAAAAATCATTAAGTCAAGTAAGAAATACAGTTGGACAGAGAAAAAACCATGTTGTACTTCAGAATTTAACCTGAGATGATCTAATATAAAACAATGAATAACAACCCGTATCGGGCGTTCCCACGACAACTGGATGTGCGCTACCACATCGGCCAAGGATTGTCAACCCAGCTATAGCTGTATTTTTCCCACTTGAAAAAACTTGCGTTTATTTTCTATTTAAAAGAGCAACTAGGACTCGGAATTCCTCTGCAATTAACTCCGATAGCTAATACAAAATTTCACATTTTCAAAAATATTTCTTTTCAGCGCCAGATTCAATTTTGCATAGTATTTATTCGTTTAGATTTTTGCATATTTATGAATACCTAAGTATATGTTCAATTCAAAATTCTTTTAATTAAATTTTAATTAAAAAGTTTAATTTTTATTTTTTGTTCGTGTCTATTTCAATAACAAAGTATCAAACGTCTTTCTTACTTCTCTTCTCATATTTATCTCATGTGACAGACAAACATTCCTATGTCCTATGTTCTATTTCTTATATATTACACGGGAGTAATATTTCGGTCAACTATGTATGTACATATGAGATAACAGAATCATTCGCTTCGGTAATGTGCTACTCGGAAATGATGATAAATTTACATCTATTACGCCTTTTCGAAAAATGAGCTGAAAGTCTTTCAGCTTTTACTGATCCCAATAATTTTGTCGCTATAGACTAATTGAATTTTATGGTCCACCGGAATCGAATTTTCAGTTTTAGATTCAAGTACATGCTACGTGCGTAGCAACTACTTACAGCCGTATTTAGGGAAAGCAGTATCCGGGAAATCAGAGAGGAATAAAAGAGAGAGCATTGTTATTGACATAATCGATGTTCTATTGCTACAGGAAGCTTTTTTACCTCACAGGATGCTGACAATAAATTTTTCTAACGAAGTATAACACTGGTTTGTACCATCAGGTTTCAGCCAACACTCCAATTGCGAGTATAATAAGCTGTCCCACCTAAACAGTTGGAAACTTATAAACCGCCACAAAGCAACGGTACTATATGTCAAATTATTACCATGTAAAAAAAATAAAACCAAGCTGACATGAAGTGCTTGATTTTTACGTAAAAAACCATGCTGAATGTCAAAAATTTTGGCGTAAATTTCATAAAAGTGATAATAAAATGTAATAATTTAAAATTGTTTAATTAAAATGAATTAAAATAAATTAAAATATTAAAATTTTTTCATAAAATCTATCAATAATCATGACAATTCTATGAACTACAAGTATGTATCAGAAGTGATACATAAGCTAGAATTATGAAGTTTTTGTAAGGCTCGATCTACGGTTAAAAGATTTATAACAATCGACCAAATGGTTTCGGTAAATCGGTCATATCTTAAAGACTACAATGGCTGATACTAACGTGTATGTATGTGAGTGTGTTTCCTGTTTGTTTACGTTGTATAAACATTCCACGGTTGACTTGTTTCATTAAGTTGTTTATCACTACTGCCCGCATAATGGATATCGTCATTAATTATTCTTAGCATTGTTTTACAAACCGCTGTGTGTACCAACTGTCATCCATGGCTGGCATTTATTTCTGTTTCAATGGTATTTGATGTATATACACGTTATTTTCTTTGTTATTATAATAAAAAAATATACAGCGGATAAGACTTCGCAATTTAAACTTGCAAAGTAGAAAAAATTAAATTGTTAACATGCATTTGTCGGCATTATCGTTGAGTTTTCTCAAAAAAAAAAAAAAACAAAAAATATTCTCCTCACAATAGGATTTCTCATAACCCCAGAAGATTACACAACGAAAACGGTAACGAAACACTAAAATAGACACATTAAATAAGTTCGAGCACAAGGTGACGACTTATAATTTGGATACGAACAATCTTAAAAAAAAAACTTGACAATCCTTTAAAGAACATATTGTTACTTTTTTAACTTTTTAAAAACAAACAAAACAACAAAAATAAGAACAAATATGTGTTCAGTTTCAATTAAACTCTTTATTGTTCGCACTACTTTTGTGTGCCACCGTTTACAACTTGATGAATCCAACAATATTTTGCTTTATTCGTACGCACTAACAAATGTTCTGTAGATCTTCACAACGACGATCTTCAACCCACAACTGTTTTCTTTGCACGCAACGCGTCTTCACACAAGGCTGACTGAATTCTTACTCCTCGTTGCTTGCTTTGTCTTGCCGTTTTATATGCCCACGTACTCAGTCTGATGAAGGTTCTTGAAGTGGAAAGCACAAAATATAAAGAATGGAAACAAGAGTAACCTTCCATGGAGAAAGAGACAGCAAATATTACCAAAAAGTATTTCTGTCTCTCTTTGATTGCAACTCTGTTTTGCTTTTTTAGTTTTCGGGGTGGGTTTTTATATTGGTGAGAGTTAATAAAAATGTAATTTTTGTCTAAAACTATTAATAAATAATAAAAACAACCAATAACAATAACAATTTTTAACTTTTTCTTTCAAGAAATTAAAAAATATTGGCAACTTTCAGCAAGAAAAATTTTTTATGAGCAGTACGTGTTATTTTGATCTTATAATATTTAGCTTCTTAATTACCTGACCGAAAATCATACACATTTCGATTAATAATTAAATATTTACGAATCTTTAAACTTTTCATTGAAGAAATTTAGAAATATTCCAAATTTTCCCTTTTTTAACACAATATAAATGTTTATTTAGATTTAGTTTTTCTACTTTAATCGCCAGTTTTCACTCTGTATATCTGTTGCTTCTAACACATTTGATTCGCCAAGACATTAAAATATTTTGTTTCTCCCTCTACGAGGTAGGTTAAGGTGCTGCTTTGAGCGTTTTTAAACGTCAATGGTTTCAATTCTGTGTTTTTTGCGGTGGAAAGTTCGGAGTTTCACCATCTCGAGAACTATATAGCGAGTTCATTAACTATAACTATGCCCTCAAATCGTTCATGCAGGATATGCAGGTTAATATGACATGTGTGGCACATGGCGCCTTCTCATTGATGCTGTTGGTGTCCAGATCATCAACTTCTTTTCTAAAGAAGTTTGTAATCGTCGACAGATAGTACGACGTTAACATCGTCAACCTCGTTATCAAGGATATATGGATTTATGGCGTCGCCAGCCAACAAATTCATACCAAACAGTGTTTTGATGCTATTGGAACTCATATGAATTGTTATCGTGCTAAATAATTCAGTAATGAAGAGGATTTCAATGTAAGCTAGGATCAGTTGTTAACTGCTGCAGAGATTATTCAGTAAACACATGTTATTGTCTACGGTAGTTTGTCTTTGGTTCCTGGATAGGTTGAAATTTGTACGGGTGCAGACCAAATTTAAGATATAAAATTATACACCTTGCAGTTTGGTTTTTGCCAGAAAACTGCCGAGAAGAAGTCGCCACAGGAAATAGTTTTTGTTTTTGTAAGATTCAACCACTGGCTCTCGTCTAATAAGCTAACACACCACCTACTAGATTACAGGGACTTCTGTAACCTACATAAACTCCCCTTTACTACATACATACATAATTGGCCATTACCACCCTACAGTCAGGATTACCGCCTAGCTTCTCACACCACTCATGTTGTGTGTGTTAATTTTATACATGAGTGGCGGGATCTACAGTTTAACGTCGACTCCGAACGACAGATTTTTTAAATACATTTTCGAGTTTTTGCCTGAAATCTGCTGAGAGGAAGTCTCCGAAGAAATATTTTTGTATTTCGTTTTGATGTCTGACCTGGGGTTTGAACCGTGGCCTTACGTCTAATAAACCAACATACTACCTACTAGGCTACGGCTATTTCATCTTCGCCTATACTACAAGTACTAAAAACCTAATGCAAATGGTTGTTAAACGGTTAATAACACTTTATTTTATTATTTAATTTATTGATTGCAATTAAAGCAATTTATTATGGTTGCTTATGTGGTCTCTTTGATGTGTATGAAATTTGTTTATTGAAAATAATTTAAGTTTATAAATATGTATGAAAATATAAAAACAAATAACTGCTATTGAGATTCAACCGCAAACATTTAAAATACTTTTCTTCTTCGATTTCCTCATTGAATAAAATGTGTTAAATTGTGCCCGAATACATTGTTTTACAGCAACTTAATGTTCAATGCATTAAGTTTGCGATTTAAGACAAATTGTCTCCATAATTTTATATTTAAAAAGGTTTCCATTGCTTAAAACTAGACAAACGAGAGGTGCTTAAAAAAATATTGAATAAATATCTGAGAATAATCCTGGACTGTAAACCGAATTATGTACACATATATATATATATATATAGGAAGGACTAAGATTACTTAATACTTACTAACTTAACATTAAACACACTGCCTAATGGACAACGGCGATTAGGCATAATATAATAATAAGCAGAAGGCTTGAAGTTAAATGTTGGGGTTGCATTATAAGAATTTTTATATATTGTTAGTCCAATTGCGACCTATGAGGCTCTCATTTTGCAATAGCCAACGACGAAAAACTTAAGATCTACTGAAAACTCCACCCCTGTCTATGAGCTAGTGCAAAAGATCCGAGTGATCCAAAATGATTTCTCGTCGCACACAAAAACTCGGAAGTTCGCAAACCACAAGGTACCCAATTTTGCATTGTGACTTGTAGCTGCACCCGTACAAATTTCAACTGATTCAGTTACCGCAGACAAACGACCATAAACCATAACGTGTGTTTTTGCTGAATGATCTCTGGAGCAGTTAGCAGGTGATTCTAACTTACATTGAAAATCATTTCCAGCGATGAGGTCCATTTTTGGAAAAATGGGGGATGATGAGGTCCATTTCTGAATGATTCAGAACGTACCAATTCACATAAATTCCAATACAAAATTCATATAAATTCCTCCAAAACACTGTTTCGTGTGAATTTTATTCTGGCGGCGTCATCAATACACATACCTTACATAGCGACGTTAGCCAAGCTAACGTCACACTATATGTCGATGATTAACAACTTCTTTTAGCCTGCAATTTGTGATCTAAATAGATACCAAAAACATTTGGCCACACAGCCAATGCCATATTGTATATCCCGCATGAGCTCTTTCGGGTTGCTTTGAATGCTATTATACCTCATGACTATTGCTATCGTCACAAATTCAACAATTTTGTTTGTTGCCGTACCCATTTATCCAGCAATGGTGATCTTACGTGGAGGTGATGTGACCGAGCCGGCGAGTTATTGCGAGTTGACTCCGTAAGACTTCTTCTTGTGAGGTTTTCTTAAATCGCAGGTGTAAGCAAATAGGCCACAAACCGCAGTGGTCCTCAAAGCCAACATAACCTATGCCATCGGTTAAAATTAGCCGGATAATGCGCCAGGATCATGGTGGACCGAAAATTCACAAGTTTTTACATCAATTTAAAATATGCAGTGATATTGCGTTGCTTCTCAATATATATATATAGATACATCCTACTGTCTAATGTCTTTGTTGAAGGTCAACGACACTGGTCTTGGCGCATGCACTTGTGGTTGATCCAAAGCACTTTTCAAAAGTTACTGAAATTATGTTCAACTACATAAAGCCAGACAATTGTCGAACGTATTGGTTGTTCATATGGCTACTTATGGCAAGTTGAAATCAGTCTATTTAACAATTGTTTGAAAGTCAATCGTGATTTCGCAGTGTCACTGTGTATTCCAAATTATTGGATTTTGATGTAGGCCGATAATGTTTATTCTTTATTATTACATTGGTTTATGCAACTATTTTTTTCTAAAATCCTCCGTTAGGCAAGACATCTTTCTGAAGTGTCGTGTAGTTAGTGAAAGGTTTGCGATTTAAAATATGCATCGTTTAACAACATAATTCATGTAAATAGTTATGACCTGTTGCAGAACGTATAATCTATAAGCGATCAAGTTTTCGAGCTTTTCATACAGTATTGGTCATTACAACCCTTCAGTTAGGATTGCGAACTTGCTTCTCACACACTATGTTGTGTGTATTATTTTTAACCAGTAGTGGCAGTAATAAACTTTTATTAAATTTTATTAAATTTAAATTTAAAATTTTATTTACCCTGAGAGTTTTTGTTAGAAATCTGCTAAGAGAGACATTCAGAGATATTTGAAGTCGCCATAGTCTAGTAGGTAGTATGTTGGCTTCTTAGACATGAGGCCACGGATCAAATTCCAACAAAACGAAGTATGAAAAATATTTTTTCGGCAATTGCCTCTCAACAGACTTCTGGAAAAAACACTGAGAGAAAATAAAATTGCGATGAAAAGCTTCCCAAAAATCTGTCGTTCGGACTTGACTTTAAACTGTAGACCCACCACTCGTGTATAATATTAACACACACAAAATAAGTAAGCTAGGTCGTAATCTTAACTGAAGGATTTTGATGCATATTCCAAGATATTTCCTGGAGCTGAACAGTGAATCTCTCCCCAACTTTTGATATCGTATATGGTTTCAGACAAGGCTATCCACCAACGCGTGACCTCTTTTACTTCGCTGAGGAGAAGTCTCGCAGCAGACGAGATGTTGCTGTAAAGTTGCTGTAACTGACAGCAAAATGATTTAAAGAAAAATAAGCGAAATGCGGCGTATTATTACAGTTAATAACTATACTTTCGAAACTGTCAGCTATTTGTTTATGTTGGACACAACGTTAACAGCAAAAATTAAAGCAGTCTAGAGATCAAGCGTAGAATAAGTCTTGCTAATGGGTGCTACTATGATCTCAATAGGCGATTGAGTAAACTTCTCTCGTAAGACGGAACTAATACTCTAGAAGCAGCTCATCTTTCCCGTTCTCGTTTATGTTGCAGAAGCATGGACTCTATTAACTACCGTATCAGTAGACTTCAGTGTATTCGAAAGAAAAGTCTAGCGTAAGATTTTCGTTCCAATGCGGGTTAACGATAATTTCAGCAACCGACACAACAATAAGCTGTATTAACTCCACAACGACATGGACTCTGTACAGAGCATTAACTTCCAGCGACTGCTATATCTAATATTAAATCGAACTTTTGAATTCTATTAAAATGCAAAGATTACAGTGCAAATCTGCTCATATTTATGTCTACGATACAAAACAAAAAATTTTAAGTGCAATATGAAGACACATACTGAACTAATGTAACCTTAATGACATTGTTCTTTAATTACCAACATACCCACATGTTTATATGTATATGTGTCCATTGTATTTTACTTTGTTTATGTTGTCATCGTTATTTGCAAACCAAATATGACCACATTTCTGTAATACAATCTTGAGCCAAATATTTGACAATAATCTATAGTAACGTTTGTATTTGTATAAATTTCAATTCGTAATTGGCATACCGAGAGGGCCGTTACACGTTTCAAACAAGATAAGAAAAGTTTTGTGTTGCATCAACCATAAGATGCTGGACTTTATTACAGCATTATGATTTCATGGGGTATTTGGATTAGTATCTGTATTTGAATATAATCTTCACATATGCGGAAACTATGTTTTGTGAATAGATGCTTTATTGGTATATATAGGTATTGCAGTGGCACTACTTCTATATTTACAGTGGATAGCAAAAGTCTAGGCATTCCAATATGTGTATCAAATTTCATAAATTTTAAGCAATAATATGGTTACGAAAATGAAAAAATCTAGGTACTGGTGTCTTGCTTTTACATCGTTTAACATTAAAATTATGAACAAAAGATACAACAACGAAATAGTGAAATTGTTTACAAATGATTGCACTACGTAATATAACAGAGACCAGCATAAAAAATGGTAAACAGGTAAACAAAAATATACAAACAAACACCAGCATAAAAAAATTTTAAACAAGTGAATAAAAATACAACAACAAACACTACAATAATAAATGTAAACAAAATACACAAAATACAATAATGAAATGTAAACACATTTATAGAGAATTCGAAAAAGCAAAGCCACGAACATTCGCCTTCAAGAACATTCATTAGATTGTTTATCCTGCCATTAAAAAGGCAAAGCTAAGCATGCGGGTTAGTTAGAAAAAGTTCAGTCAGTCTTGTGTGAAGACTCGGTGCGTTTGAAGAGAGTAATCGTGGTTTGAAGATCTTCGTTGCAAAGATCTGTTGAACAATTGTCAAGTAATTGTTATTGTTTATGCAAAGGTTGTAAACAGAGGAATACCAAAAAATATCAATTTTTGTTGTGAACAGTGGAACACAGAATTTTGCGAATTGTGAGTTTTAATCAAAACTGAACACAAAATTCATTTTTATTTTTTTGCAATCTTCGAGCTCAGATTTTAAACGTTTTTAAAAGGTAAAAACGTAACAATATGAACAAATAAATGATGTTTTTTAGATATATTATATTTATTTATTTCCATTTTATTATAAAATAAACAAATAAAAGAAGTTTGTATTAATACAGCAATAGTGTATATGCCCCCAAGAAGCCTCAGAGTCAATTTAGAATTCAAAGGACCAAAATATCTACAAGCTATACCCAGTATTTAGTAGAATATCCCTTCACTTTACTTCCCTTTCACTTTTAGATCATTTACGATCAAAATTTTGCAAGTCCTATGCGTATTTGCTGAATTCATTACGATACGATAGCGCTTCTCCCACTGCTAACTAATTTCGCTTAAATTTTTTCAGCTTGTTGTGTCCACATCACATAAATAACAACTATAGTCGTTTAGACCATCGAAATTATACCTTTTTTGCGTCTAACATTGACGTGTGAGTCAAAAACCATCACTGCATGTTTTAATCGTGGCTTAGACTTGTTTTTTTTTTATTTAATAGACGGGACAGCATTTACAACAAGGTCGTTAAATCTCGTAATAACTGCTACGAGTTACGGATTCATTCATTTTTCAAAAATATTTCCAATAAATCTGACCGTATTCGGACAGTTCTGGTTTGAATATTACTTACCAATGCCCCCAAGTGTTGAAATGTGGTCAACATAAATAGAAGAAAGTTTCACCAAGTCGCAAGTATATGTAAACCACTGCGCTCCTGAAAGCCAACGTAAATCATGCCATCAAGCGAATCCAACCTTATTTATGTTACCACCACCGTTACCACCAAAAATGATGTAAGCCTGGAGGTTAACATTGGATCACTCTTGTCAACAAGTGCTACCATGGTCTCAATAGGCAAATAAGTAGCAAAGATCTCTCTCGTACCCGTGCTTCTTTATTGATCAGAGGCATCGACGCTATTAAGCACTGATGCAGCAGCCTTGAGAGTATTCGAGAGAAAAATAATACGTAAAATTTTCGGTCCAGAACTAGTTGGCAATAATTTCCGCGTTCTATTTAACGACGTGGACGTAGGGATGCTCCGACGAGAAGGGTATTTTATGCGTTGATTTGCGAAATTCGGCGAAGAGGAAGGCGCGCAAGGAGCAGAGTTGGCCGAAATGGCCAATTAAGTAAGCAAGTAATCATAGAAAATTTGACATTTTAGATGAGTTCTACCTACGGTAGTAGGTTATGTGTGTTATAATGGCATCAATAGGTTTTTTAAGCGAGTAGAAAATTTCGATGATATATGGCACCCACTTCGTTTTAAAGATAGGAAATGCTTAATGAAATACCAGATAGATAACCAGTAATAACCAACTACAACAAGGTTAAAGGTTGTATCACTGAATTGTCTGAATAAAACCGTTTAGAATATTTAAAGAGATCATACCTCCATAATAAATGAAGGTTAGGCTAGGTTAGAGGACGTGTACTTGACAAGTACATTACCCTATTGTACAAAAACGTCTTTTTAATGAGAGGATAACAGAGGGGATGTTAAAAAAGGAGAGGAAGTAGGAAAGGGGGAAAAATGAAATGAAAAGTTAGGAATTAGAAATTAGGAATTTTATGACGAAAAAAGATTTGAAGATGATGTTCACGAATCAAGTAGAAGTTTACAAGCATAGTAAAAAAAACTGGCCATTGGAGATTCGCCTGAGATAATCGATGACCTCATTCGGGTTATATTTTCTGCACCATCAGTAGAAGATCACCACGTACCCTGATGTACTTAAATTCTTCACGCTGCTGGTAGTTTAAAGCCGAAATAGATATTGAAATAACTTAAATTAACGTCTCAAGTATATGGAGTACGTCCTGATAGAACTGGTTTAAACGACTGTAAACATTTTTATTTGTTTCTATCAATTTATTCGTTTATTTATTATTAAAACGAAAATATTTAAAATCACTTTAATTTTCTAATATAAAGAGCTCGAGCAGCCTCTTTAAATATACTTGGTAGCCTTTTGTTGAGTAAAAAAAATCAAAACTTACAAAAAAAAAGTAATAGTATTACAATATTGCCTCGGAAAAGTTAATGTTTCTTGCAACAAATGTTGGAAATGTTCGTTTATAACTTTTACGCTGACACAATAAAGCAATAATTTTTCTTTTTTGCCCTTTTTTTTGTTTATTTTTTCGCAATATTTTGTTTTTCTTTTTAATTCTTTTTGTAAATTTGTGCCATTGCTTTGGTGTTAGCAGTGCGTTTTTTATTTTTAGTGGAATGGAAACATTTCTATCAGACATAAATTTTTCAAGAATCTGTTAAAGATTGTATGCTTTCCATTTCCCATTTTAAGCCGCCTTTCCCAGTTAAATTATTGCTTTAGTCCTTGCTTAATTTATCGCGGGTATTATTTTTAGTGAATTAAAACACACAAAAGTATAAGCAAGCGCTATTCTATCGGGCCTTCCGACAACGATTTCCGAACTTTGGCTGTAATCTCTGTCAAACATATTCAGTATACATCAAATCAACTTTGGTTTCATTTGCAGAAAAGTCGCATCGAATGTTTATCGAGGAATATGGTTTGTTTATCAGAGGCAACATGCAAAATATGGTTTCGACGGTAGGGAGTTAACGTTTTCGATGTGAGGAATTAAACGTTGCACTACAAATAATTTCCGAGCGTTTAGAAACTACTGGAAACACCTAAAACTCTGAAAAATGGAAGCCATATGATTTGAATGACAGACAGGTGGAGAACCGAAAAACACTTGATAAATTTTGCTCCAAAAACACGAAAAAATCAGTGTTGCATCGAATTATTGCAGGTGAACAATGTACCAATAGCTTCTTAACTCTCCGTAATTACAAATCGGAGAAGTATATATACAAATGACCAGTTTGAACCATAAATTTATCGAAAGACGACCACGAGTTGGCCATAGAACAAGGAAAGGTAATTTTTCACCATTACAATGCAAAGTCGGTTCAGAATCAATCAAAGCATTAGGCTGACAGATACTACCACATCCTCCGTATTAACCAGACTTAGCTTTTTTCGACTATTATTTCTTTTCATCGATGGAGCACACGCGAAAGTTAAAAATTGAGCAACTAATTGCTTTGCTTTAAAATATGAACAGTCTTATTGATATGCAATCCACAAATTTGCCTGAAAGATTGAAAACATGTGTTTCAAACAGTTTTAAAATTTTAAAATTTTTTGTTTTATATATTTTGTTCTTTTTACAAATAATATTCATAAATTAAATCCAATAAGAATAATGACAGTGTTACTAAATAAATGAAAAACTTTAACTATAAGTTATGATATTTCAAACTTACCCTTGGTTACCAAGGTCCAACTCTAAATTATCTTTTTTTTGAATATGAACCCTTACACCAGATGTTGACAGCTAACATGTAAACATTGAAGGCCATGTAAATGGAGACACGTTTCCTATAGCAGAGTATATCTGCTCTTTTTGAAACTTTTACGACTACAATAATTTGTTCCGTAGAAGTCTAATAGTCCAGAGGTCAGACATCTCGATCAAAACGAAACATGAAAAACTATTTCTTCGGCAACTTCCTCTCATCAAATTTCTGGCAAAAAGTCTGAGGGTATTTTATCTACTCTAGCATGCAATGTTTTCCAAAATTCGGTCGTTCGGAGTTGACTATACGTCCCTCCACTTATATATAAAATTAACACACACGAGAAAAGCTAGGTTGTAATCCGGACTGAAGGGTTGTAATTACATACATACATAATTTGCGATTATAACCCTTCTGTCAGGATTACGACCTAGCTTCTCAGGCCACTTATGTTGTGTGCTTTAATTTTATACATGAATGGCGGGAGCTACAGTTTAAAGTCGACTCCGAACGACATATTTCTTGAGAAATTTTACATTTACTCTCAAAGTTTTTCCAGAAACCTGTTGAGAGAAAGTCGCCGAGGAAATAATTTTTAAATTTTTCGTTTTGTTGTCTGACCTGGGGTTTGAACCGTGGCCTTACGTCTAATAAGACAACACACTACATACTAGACTACGGCAAAGGGTTGTAATTACCAATTATATATGTATGTACGTAGTATAATAATTGCTTGCCAGAACACATGATTAACAATAATATCTCGCATGGTCACTATTGTCTTGCGTGCTCTAGGAATAACAGTTACAGCTAGGATTTATTCCACTAGACTATTAGCAGCACTCTGGATCAGCTATTGGAAACGAAATTAAAACTTTTCTGACTATCTGCTATCTCTATTACAGGCATTTTGTGTGGTCCCACAAGACAACTACATATTCATGAGTGCTGGTTTCCGTTTTGAAAAAAATTAGGTTATTTCTAGAAAAGGTTACAAAATTAAAAAAAAAATCACAAAAACAAAACCTACTATTTTATAAAAATTTAATACAGGCACATTGGTAAAAGAAATACACACACACGCATCCATAAAATTCTTTTCATTGGAAAATATTCCCTTTCCACCTTGGGTTTTTATTTAAGCCAATTGGGCGCATCCTATCGTATTTGATTTTATTTCGTAATATTTGGCGAGAACATATAAAAGTAGACCGCCACCAGGCAAATTCCAATAAACAGTTCAAATAGATTTTTATGATTGTAAATGTGTGAATACCTACTTACCATTATTACATTGAGGGTGTTACAAGAGGCAGACTAAAAGTATTTACCATAAATATATGTATACGCACTGCAGGTATGTAAGTATGAAACGGTTTCAGTAATACAAGGTCATTTATGTGCTTATTTTCTACATGGCTTTCGGGGCAGGTCAACGTTATGATAAAAATCGCACATTTTTTGTATTGCTTTGGAGGTTTTCATTGTTCTTTTTCACTTTTTCTTTTGTTCAGGCGTTGTCAGGAGCGTTTCTAAATTTTTTTTTTTACTTTTATTTTCATCAGTTATGAAATTTGCACAAACCCTACCTAAGGCACTGTGTATGTCGTAAATTTCCTTTGGAGTTTATAGTCTGACGTTGAAAACAAAATCTTTGAAAACACGTCAAATCGCTTGGTTGCTCTGTGATGAGGAAGTTCTACAAAATGAACGACAACAAAAGAGAAACTTGTAAAATATTTACTCTGACAATTTAAAGGCAAGCAAAGTACATCAGAAGACATAACATGTTAGCTACCTTGTCCCTTGTAGAGTAGTTTAAAATTTATTTATTTTTATTAATGGAAACAATTCTCTCTAACTAGACTCGAATGTTGAGGTTATTTTGTCAAAATCTTTATCAAATTTTCTTTACAATATTTGTAAAAGGATTTTTACATTACGTATTACAAATATTAGCTTACAAACTCAATACTCCACCACCACCTGAATACTGTACCGTACCAGGTTAGAAAAATTTTAAAATTTATAAAAGGTTTACGCAATTGAATTAAATAGGAAAATCATTTTAATGTCTATTTTTTATTACTCTTTTCGAATTTTGGAAATATTATCCTTGAAATAATTGAAGATCTTTGATGAGATTCTATAGAAAAAATGCAAAAGAGGTTTAAATTCGAATGCTGATATTTTTCAAATATTTTTGACCATTATATCCGCTGTTATTACTTTCACGATAAATTCTTCAATACCACTTCAATACTAAACACCAAAATTCAAAAAGCTTTTCATGACTTTATTTTTTATTTATTTTTATTACAAGATTTCTATATTTGCTACAATAATTGTAGCACATCGCTTTATGTTAGGTTAGGTTTTTATTATATATTTGCTACAATAATGGTAGCAAATGGCTTTAGGTTAGGTTAGGTAAGAGGACATGTACTTGTTAATTAAGCCAAGTACAGTACCTGGAGGTCAAATTGACCAATTGTACAACGTCCTAGTTTTTCACACCACTTAAGTTGTGTGTGTTAATTTTAAACATGAGTGGCGGGACCTAGAGTTTTAAGTCGACACCGAACGACAGATTTTTGAGAAACTTTTTCATGGTAATTTTATTTACTCTCAGAGTTTTTGCGAAAAATCTGCTGAGAGGAAGAGTACTTTGGTTTCTACGTGGAAAACATTTGGGTGACTAATTTGTCTGCGAAAGACAAACGGTTTTATTTGCCATGGAATCCACAAATTGAAAGATGGAAATAATACTCAATACAGTGAATTAAATTGTTTTTTACTCTCTCAAAAATACGCTCATTTTATATGGGTACACCTGGTTAGCACACTGTCCCAATAATGAAAAAAAACTCTGGTTTACTTCTAAGCAATTGCATTATGCTCCCCAGATTCAAACTCCATTAAGTATTTCTGGGAGCATTAATAGGAATATGATGAATATGATGAAATCCATTTAAGCATAGGAGTGACGGAATATCTCACCCGAAGTATTTAAATTCGATGCTTTAACAATGGAAAATCAAAAGAAACAACATTTTAAAAGGTTCGTTCTTCTTGTACCCTCTTTTTAACGAGTACACCTTTGGTATCTTTTCTGCCTTACACTTTATTTTGACGTTCTTAATATATTCCACATTACTGTCAAGTAAATAATTGTAAAAATCAATATTTGATCCATGCACCAACACTTTCGTGACCATGTTTCCACTTTACATTACATTAACTTGATTGTAAAATATGAAAACATCATACGGAAGTAAATCTAAAATAAAGAATTAAGTTCTTTAATTTTTCTTCATTTTTCCTTCGTTTTATGCCAACAAGAAGAAGAAAATTAAGGTGAGCATAAATATTATTAGAAGAAAAAATGAAAAAATGACGTCAGAAGAAAGTCTAGAGTGCAAAATGCTTTTAAGTCCGACTAATTAAGAGGTAAGGAAATTATGCACAAATATTTTCGGTGTAAATAAAAGGAGGAGTGATGTCATGATAAATACTATAAAATTAGTTGCATGGCAGGCAAAGTTTTGGTGGTAAGTTAGTAAAATAAAAAACGACTTAAAAATGTGCTCAGCAGATTTCCGGCAAAAATTCTGAGAGCAAATAAAATTACCATTTCTCAAAAATCAGAGAGTCGACTTTAAACTGTTGGTCCTGGCCCTCATGTATAAAATTAACAGGCAACATAAGTGAAGTGCGAAGCTAGGGGAAGGATTGTAATGTAATTGTATATATGTGTAATATTTGATTCATGCACGAAGACTTTCGTGGATATGTTTCAAATTTACATAACATTAACTTGATTATTTTTTCATCTTTCCTTCGTTTTATGCCAATAAGAAGAAAGGTGCTTATAAATGTAAAAAAGTAAGAAATGAATTCAGAAAAAAATCTGAAGTACAAAATGCTTTTATATCCGATTAATTGGAAAGAGGTAAGAAAATTATGCATAAATATTTTCGGTGTAAATTAAAGGAGTAACCAGTAACCAGACCCTTTTCAGGTAAACATTGATTTTTGTTTACATCTTAAGCAACTATGATCTTTAAAGAAATTCTGTGTTTGTGAAAAGACTGCACAGAGGAGATCACTGAAAGAAATATTTTATCACTTTCCGTTTTGTACGAAATAACTGAGCCTGAGATTGATGGGCTCTCGTCTAATTAGCCAACACACTGCCTATTAGACTACTGAGTGAGATATCATAGATATTTTTGTTTTTATTTGTTGGACAGCCCTATTGATGCCACCCCAATTTCACTGACTGGAACATATAAATAGGACGCTTTTTGATACGCTTTAAAAATTGCTGTGATTTGAGACTTATTCGCATAAACCTCCAATTTAGGAAAGCTCCACAAGAAAAAAAAACTAACGTGTTTAAATCACACAATTTCAAATCAAAGTATGAAATGTTCTATGAGCAATGACTTTTTGCTTGAATCTGAAAGGAATCTCATGTCAGAAATTCGACAATTTTGGTTGCCTTCATACCCACTCACCCAGAAATGTGCCCCACTACTGAATATGATTTTTCTATGAAAAACTGCCCAGAGGCCCAGAGTGATTTGACATAGTGATTAGTCTCGATATGACTCCAAGAGAGAATTTTGGAGATCATTTGGAAAAACGGTTACGAAGTTGGTATACCTCAAACAAAAATCGATTGAAAAACTTGCTCATGAGCGAATGTAAACGGAAAAATACTAAAAAATGCTGGTACATTCAATGCCAAATAGGTTAAATGGAGTACCTCACCTTAAGAGATATCCTACTAAAAATAAGGGATAACATTTTCATATATTGGGCCTTTGAATTTTAAATTTACTATGAGTTCTTCTTGGCGGCCCTACAATCATGCGATGCAAAAGTATGGACCAACCAGATACTTTTCCTAATTTTTCTTATGGTTTGTGAAAACCATTAAATTTTTTTTACAATAGAATGAAAATAAACAAATGAAATAAATATAGTAACGTTTATAATTTTTAAAAACCTTTAATATATGAGCTCGTAGATTGCAAATAAAATAAATATAAATTGGTGTTTAGTTTTAATTAAATTATGTATTGTTTGCTTAATTCTGTGTGCCACTTACAATGCCACAACTTGACTTAAACAACAACAATTTCTTTGTTTGTTACTCCTCTTTACACGCTTTTCCGTAAGCAATAAAAATTGTCTTCAAAATACGATTATTCTCTTCAAACACACAGAGCCTTCAAACAAAACTGACTGAATTTTTATTAAATATGTTGCCTGCTTTGTCTTGCCTTTTATATGCCAACGTAAACAATCTGATGAACGATCTTGAAGACGAATGTTAGCGCTTCGACTACTCGAGATCTCTATAAATGTGAACATTGTTTTAGTTTTGTATACTTGTTTATCATGTAAACAAGTTTATTGTTTTTTTTTTGTAGCTTTTGTTTATAATTTTAATTTTCGTAACAAAATAATAAAAATCTTCTTTTATTTATTTGTACATAGTATTTCTTAAAATTCATTAAATAGCTAAAGATATATTGGGGTAACTAGACTTTTGCTGCCCGCAGTATACATACATCAACCTATTAAGGTATTTTATTCAAAAGTGGAAATTAATGTTGGGAATACAAATTTTTACGTTCCATTTTCACAAGCTATTTTGTGTAGAAAATATATGCTGTAACAAATAATAATAAATTATTTAAAAAACTATGTTGACAACAAATACAAACATTCATGGAAAAAAGTTTTTCTTATAAAAGTTTGCAACATATTCTACCTAACATTTATGTGTTCTAAAACATAAAATTTTTATAAAAAAGAAAAAAAATTTTTTTAAATATAAAACAAAGCAATGAAAAGAAAAACAAAACTAGAAAAAAAACATTGTTACGATAATGTTACACTTTCAATGTCACTGCTGCGCTTATATTTTACCGCCCGCTGTGCTGAATGTTGTATCTGTAGAATGCACGCGACAAGAGGGTCTTATTGAAGTAAGCCTTCACAATAAAAGAACTGTTATACTTTCATGGAAAATCAATATGAGTATTATGTGGGGCAAAATAATCAATGTCCAAAAGAATGCAGTAATGCAAACTTTCAGATAAGATAAATAAAGACTTTAAGTTCACACTGAAATATTTGCAAAAATAAGTAAAACACGAAAGACACTATGCTACAAAAAACAAAAAAGTTAAATACAGCTGAGGTGCACTACATAATTAAAGTTTTATATTTGCTTTGATATTCAGAGAGTCATACTTCCATGTAAAGCTGACCCGTAGATCTTGTCATCGGCCGTTTGTATTGTTACATAAATCGAAACGACCTAATATCGTTTAACAATAAAAACGATAAACAAAATCTATCAGCTACACCAACACAATACACACGACACAAATACGCACTAACACTAAGAATACAACGAACGTGTTGATTATCTAAAGCTGCACACCAGGGATGGGAAATTGATCTTAGCAGATTGTACCAACTTTCACAGAAAATTGTACTTTTTTCAGCCCGATTGTACTAAATTCACTTTTTTTTCTTTTTTAAACTTTTTTGTTAAAAATTAAATAAAAATAAAAATGACAATTCATTTTACATACATATATTTATGTACATATGTATATATGTGTGTAAAAAACATAAAAATTAACAAAAAGGTACATTGCAGTTTCTTTGTACTAAGCACTTGTATATATAATAGGTAAACTTAACAACTTTCTTTAATACTTAACTATAAAGAAAAACAAAAGTTTATGAGATCTAAATTTTAAATCATTATTTATGATAAATTTTTTGCTACCAAACTATTTGTTATTTCAAAATTGTAGCAACACGAATTAAATGACTTCAATAAATACCTTGTTTGGATTAAATTGGAGACAGTCGAAGCAAACAGTCTATTTCTCCCTTTTATTAAATTTTGGTACGAAAATATTCTTTCTACATTTGTAGATGAATGTGGAATGGATAATATTCCTTTTATAACTCTTGAAATGTCATTGAAAATTGGTTCATTTAGTTCATTTTTTATTTCAGATACCTTCGACCAAAAGGTACATATGTTCTCATTTTTTAAAGCTTTAATAGTTTCTAAGTCCGAAAGCGCCTGAAATTGGTTATTTATTGATTCAATATTCTTAATTTCAATGGGAAACATTTTTAATATAAACGGTACAACACTTAGAGTTTTACCTGAAACAACGTTTTCTAGTGTAAATTCTTTGAACTATAGTAACATTTCATTATTTAAATCAACTTTTGCTTTTAAAACTTTAAATAGATTTTTTTTGCTATTTCTTTAAGCTCCAAAATAATACTGTGTTATTTATTGATATGTATACATCAATTTCTGTTCCACCATATATTTCGCCAATAGGAATATGGTTTTCATTGCTATTGATTTTTAATGTATCATTCTCATATAATGCATCCTTTTGTATAAAATTGCGAGCTATTTGACTGAACAAAAATTTTAAGCGGTCTAAAAAATATGCATTCTGGCATCCTCGGATTGCATTTCTAAATTAATATTGTTAATAATTTTAAGGACATATTGTAAAAATAAAAATATAATTTTATAAAGTGGATTTGAAAGTCCGGATAAAATTGAATTAATTCTACCGTATTGCAAATCAGCTTCAAAATCGTTGAGTGTAAAATAATATTGAAGTGGCTGCCAATGTTCCAAAATTCTGTTAATTACTTCTTCACGTGACAGCCAAAATGACGTACCAAAATATTCTTGAAATTTGGAGAAGTGATGAGAAAGAATAATTGAGTAATGTAATAAAGTAGGGAAACTTTTTAAATAGTGCTAAATAAGTCATTGAGGTGCTATGGTGTTTTTGACTTCTAAATAGTGCTAAAAAAGTACAATTGTACCAACTTTTCCATCCCTGCTGCACACACACATGTGTACAACGAACCAGGTAGCAACAACAACATAAAGTAAACCAGCTACAACAAATATGTAACGGACAACATAAGCAAAGTACACAAACAACAATGTACTAGCAGAAGTCTCGAGAAGGCGTGAGCGAGAACCTTCCACATCGAGAACGTTCATCATACTGATCATACGTGCGTACGGACTATAAAAGGGCTGGACAAAGCAAGCGGCAGGCAGAGTTAATTTAGTCAGCCTTGTGTGAAGTTGCGTGTGAACAAAATAAGTCGTGGTTGTAAAGATCTAGCGAATACTTGTGTGAACTAATAAAGTGAATAAACAGATTATTATTGTTGTATCGTTAAGTTCTATACGGTGGTACACAAAAGTAGTGTAAATAATAAAGAGAGTTAAGAAAAACTAAAGTCATATTTGTTTTTACTTTTGTTGCAATTAACGAACTCATATTTAAACGTTTTTAAAAGGGTAAAAACGTAACAATTGGTGTCAGAAGTGGGATTGCAAAATCCAAAAGTAAAAATAAATAAAAAAGAAATAAATAAATAAAATGAAACTATCGGAATTAAGAGTGGAACGACTGAAACGAGAGTTGGGTAAGCTAGAACTGCCAACAACGGGCACGAAGAATGAACTGCAAAGGCGGTTAAGGGAAGAACTGCAGCTTCAGGGCATCGACATCGATTCCTACGAGTTCGAGGATGAAGAGGAACGAGAGCTAAAGGCACCTGCAAACCCTAGCGGTGTTGACATAAATTTGTTGCTAGCTGCTATGATGGAGAAAATGGAAGTAGCAAACCAGAAGCTATTCGAAGCTTCTAGAAGTGAAAATCAAAAACTTCTAGTTGAAGTGCAAGAAGCTTCCAGAGCCGAAAATCGCAAAATGCAAGAAGCGAACGAAAGGTTGTTTGCTGATGTACGAGAAGCTTCTAGAGCTGAGAACCAGAAGCTATTCGAAGCTTCTAGAGCCGAAAACCAACGACTGCAAGCAGCAATTTTGTCAAAAATTGAAAAGGAGCTGGAAACAACATCTGGAAAGCTGCAGGAAATCCATGAGTCGGTTAACAAAAGGATCACTGGTGTCGAGGAAAGGGTGTCACATTTAGAAAAGGCCGTTGACACGAAAGTGGATAATTTGGAAAAGATCGTCGGCGGAAAAATCGTTATGATGGAGGAAAAGATCAACAACCTCCAAAGCCAGCGGCCGGAACCAGTGCGAGTCATTTCGGAAAGCACCGGCAGGATAAGAACACCTTGCTTTGATGGTAGCTCACCCCTATCCGTATTCAAATTCCAATTCGAGACAGTAGCCAGCAGAAACGGATGGGACGATGGAGAGAAGGCTCTGGAACTAATTTTGGCGCTAAAAGGTGTCGCAGCTGAGATCCTAGAAACCATGCCAGCCAGCTGCAGGAACAACTACAACGAGTTGATGGTGGCGTTACAGCGTAAGTTCGGTGATGAGCACAAACGAGAATTGTACCGCATGGAATTAAGGTGCCGGGCGCAAAAGGCTAATGAGTCACTTCAGGCCTTTGCAATGGAAGTCGAGCGATTAGTGCAGCTAACATACCCCGGAGAAAACCACCCGCTGATAGATAACATTAAGACCGAGGCGTTTGTGAATGGTATACGCGACCCTGACATTAAATTGGCGGTATGTTCTACACAGAAGACAACTTTTGCAGAGACCGTGGCCTTCGCACTAGCCCAGGAGACCGCTCGCACGATTTCTAAACCACAAATGAGCAAAGTGCGGAAAATGGAAGTCGTGGAGGAGGAGGAATGTCTTTTGAATAAACTTAAAGAGATTTTGAAGCAAGTTTCGGGAGAAAACGAACAAAAGGCTAAACTTAAATGCTTCAACTGTGGAAAGAGTGGTCATTTCCAGAGAAACTGTAAAGCGCCACGAAAGAGGTCAAGATCCACCTCACCATCAAGGAATAAGAAACGGGCGAACTACCAACCATCTTCACAAGAGTCCCCGTTAAACTAAAACGAGCTAGCGCTGAGGGGCAAGTGCTGGCTCCCACAAGCGAGGGCCCCACAATCTCAATATCAGTGATGCAACAGAACAACAACAATCTTACGGCGTGCGGATACATAAATGGCAGACCACATACCTTCACTATAGACACCGGGGCGACGCAGTCTATCATCAGACCAGATGTAGTGAAAGGAAAGTGTGAGGCACTTAGCAATGTAAGACTACGGACAGCTACGGGAGAGTCTGCCACCATCCACGGGAAAACAGAGGCGAAGGTGACTATAGCCAACAGTAGTGTAAGTCACATCTTTATTGTTGCCGATATTGTGGACGAGGTTATCATTGGTGCCGATTTTATGATAGCTCATGGCATCAATTTGAATATGGGGCAACAGATTATGAGTTGGCGAAATGTAGAGATACCTCTAGACGTGGGGTACAAGCATCAAGTGCACGCCAAAAGAATAGTTGCTGTCGAACAACTCAAATTGCCACCTCAGAGTGAATCACTGATATGGGCGCGTATGGATGGAGATTGTGTGGAAAACCGCTTGTGGGTTGTGGAACCAGCAGAAATACAGACGGATTTAATATCAGCAAAGGCCCTCGTCAAATCTACAGAACAGAGAATAGTCCCGGTGAGAGTGCTAAATCTATCAAGCCATGAGAGAGTCGTCTGTAAAAACTCAGAGGTGGGTCAATGTGTTCCAGTAGAGGCGGTAATAAACAGCGAACAAATGCCGCAACCTGCCGATATGTCAGCCAAGGATCAAAAGGAATTTGGTGAAAATGTGGAGAAATGGATAGCAGGTTTAGCAGCTGCAGAGAAAAACAAAGCCAAAAAGCTGCTAAAGAGGTATGCTTTCGCTTTCGCCACGAACAACAAAAGGCAAGGAAGAACAGCCATGGTTAAACATGAAATTGATACTGGCGAAGCGAGACCGATAAAGCAGGCACCCAGAAGCATACCGCTGGCGAAGCGTAATGAGGTCAAGGAGTTAGTCGACGAAATGAGGAAGAGCGGTGTAATCGAACCATCATCGGGTCCGTGGAGCTCACCTGTAGTCTTAGTAAAGAAGAAAGATGGCAGTACAAGATTCTGTGTAGACTACAGGAAGCTGAATGATGTCACCAAAAAGGATAGTTACCCGCTACCAAGAATTGACGACACACTCGACACGCTAGCCGGAACAAAATGGTTCTCCACATTGGATCTACAAAGCGGGTATTGGCAGGTGGAGATTGCAGACAAGGACAAAGAGAAAACCGCATTCAGTGCGAACGGCGGCTTATGGCAGTTTAAGGTTATGCCATTTGGACTCTGTAATGCTCCGGCCACATTCGAGCGGCTTATGGAACGTGTGCTAAAGGGACTGCATTGGAAGACTTGCCTGGTGTATCTCGACGACATAATAGTGATGGGCAGAACTTTCGACGAACACCTCAAGAACCTGGGAGAAGTTCTGCAACGAATAACAACGGCTGGACTAAAACTAAGCGTAAAGAAATGTGCATTTTTCCAAAAGCAGGTGAAATATTTGGGGCATCTTGTCACAGCAGATGGCATATCCACCGATGAAGATAAAATACGAGCAGTAAAGGACTGGCCTCGTCCCCAGAATCTTCATGAACTACGCAACTTTTTGGGACTATGCACATACTACAGACGCTTTGTGCCTAACTTTGCCAGCGTGGCTGCAAGCTTACATGAGCTCACCAAGAAGTCAAAAATCTATCAATGGGGTGAGCCACAGGAGAAGGCGTTCCAGACACTAAAAGACCTATTGTGTGCTGCACCAGTTTTGGCGTATCCAGTCCCAGGAGAAAAATTCATCTTAGACAGTGATGCTAGCGGATATGGTATTGGTGGTGTACTTTCCCAAGTGGTCAATGGAACAGAGAAAGTCGTAGGCTACTATAGTCGCACATTGTCAAAGCCTGAACGGAATTATTGTGTGACCCGACGAGAGCTACTAGCAGTTCTGGAGTGCATCAAACATTACCATAAATACCTGTATGGCCAAAATTTTCTGCTAAGGACTGATCACTCCGCACTGAGATGGCTGCTACAATTCAAGAACCCCGAAGGACAGTTAGCGCGTTGGATTGAACGCCTCCAGACTTACGACTTCAGCATTGAACACCGAAGGGGCATAAAACATGGAAATGCTGACGCTCTTTCACGCCGACCCTGTAATTTGGAGTGTAAACATTGCGTGAAAGCTGAGAGAAAGGAATCCATCGTCGATATCCGGCTAACGCGGATTGAAGCCAACGAAGACTGGCCCCAAGCACAAAGGAGTGACCCAATATTGTCGAAGGTGATAGCAGCGAAGGAGGAGAACAAACGACCTACAAGAAATGAGATATCCGCAGAAGGTCCTCTTACAAAAGCTTATTGGGCACTATGGGACAGCTTAAAGATCATAAATGGGTGCCTATATCGACTTTGGGAAAGCGCTGATGGCAAGACCTCATCCAACCTATTGGTAGTGCCTTCCTCCAAAATGAAAGAAGTGTTAAAGGAGTTCCATGATGGAGCCAGTGGAGGACATCTTGGATTGACCAAGACGCTAGAAAGGCTAAAACAACGTTTTTATTGGGTTGGATGTCAACAAGCAGTGGCGGATTGGATAGCAAACTGCACCCAGTGTATTGCAGCTAAAGGTCCAGCAAGAAGAAATCGAGGTCAGATGCAGCAGTATAACTCAGGCGCACCTTTCGAGCGGATAGCGATGGACGTAGCAGGCCCTTTTCCTGTCAGCAATGCCGGAAACCGATATGTTCTCGTTGTGATGGACTATTTCAGCAAGTGGCCGGAAGTGTATGCCATACCCAATCAAGAGGCGAACACAATAGTTAACGTTTTTGTGAACAACTGGGTATGCCGCTACGGGGTTCCAATAGAACTACATTCCGATCAAGGCAGAAATTTTGAATCAGCTGTATTCAAGGAAATGTGCGAAGTATATGGCATTAAGAAGACTCGAACGACGCCTCTTCACCCACAGTCAGACGGAATGGTAGAGCGATTTAACCGAACCCTGGAGGAATACTTGCGGAAAGTAGTGAGCGAGCAACAGAAGGATTGGGACGAACACATTCCGAGGTTTCTACTGGCGTACCGATCTGCAGTCCATGATTCAACATCTAGATCACCCGCCAAGGTTATCTTTGGGTCTGAGATAAAACTGCCCGGTGACTTAGAATTTGGTGTTAAGCCCGCCACAGAGAGGAACGAAACATACACTGGTAAAGAAGAAAGCCTGAATGAACTTCATGAGTTTGTACGCACCCGTATAAAAATGGTCAGCGATAGAATGAAAGCCAGGTATTTTAGAGCAGCAAACACGGAGGGCTTCCATGAGGGACAAATGGTTCTGCTATACAACCCAAAGCGGAAGAAGGGATTATCTCCCAAGCTACAAACCAGCTGGGATGGACCGTATAAAAAAATAAAGCGGTTAAACGATGTCGTGTACAGGATACAGAAAGCTAACAGCCCCCGAACAAAAATGAAGGTCGTACACATAGAGCGACTGGCAAAATATGGGAAAGGAGATAATGAGCCTATTCGGGACGAACAGGCTTAAGTGGGCGGCAGTGTTACATAAATCGAAACGACCTAATATCGTTTAACAATAAAAACGATAAACAAAATCTATCAGCTACACCAACACAATACACACGACACAAATACGCACTAACACTAAG
The DNA here is from genome assembly GCA_932273835.1 of Sarcophaga variegata. Lineage (NCBI taxonomy): Eukaryota > Metazoa > Arthropoda > Insecta > Diptera > Sarcophagidae > Sarcophaga > Sarcophaga variegata. Next base: position 91,385,552 of record OW026358.1, on the reverse strand, counting down.
AATACAACGAACGTGTTGATTATCTAAAGCTGCACACACACATGTGTACAACGAACCAGGTAGCAACAACATAAAGTAAACCAGCTACGACAAATATGTAACGGACAACATAAGCAAAGTACACAAACAACAATGTACTAGCAGAAGTCTCGAGAAGGCGTGAGCGAGAACCTTCCACATCGAGAACGTTCATCATACTGATCATACGTGCGTACGGACTATAAAAGGGCTGGACAAAGCAAGCGGCAGGCAGAGTTAATTTAGTCAGCCTTGTGTGAAGTTGCGTGTGAACAAAATAAGTCGTGGTTGTAAAGATCTAGCGAATACTTGTGTGAACTAATAAAGTGAATAAACAGATTATTATTGTTGTATCGTTAAGTTCTATACGGTGGTACACAAAAGTAGTGTAAATAATAAAGAGAGTTAAGAAAAACTAAAGTCATATTTGTTTTTACTTTTGTTGTAATTAACGAACTCATATTTAAACGTTTTTAAAAGGGTAAAAACGTAACAGTATATTTCTAGACATTCAGAAATACTTGCATACTTACTTCTATGTTGTGATCGTTAAATAAAGAATTAATTTTTGTTTTTATAAAATGTATTTATTTTTATTTATTGTTATCTACCATAGCACTTGCCATACACTCTTTAAGCAGTAGAGTACAATTGCTTTACAAGATTTTAGTTTTCTTAACTTTTACTTCTTTTAATTTTATTTCATATTATCTTGCGTTCTGGGGAATTAAATTTACTTCATGGATTGTATAAAATATAGTGTTGTTAGCGCTGATTTATTGGCTGGTATATATTATCTTCTTTGTAGAGATGGAATCTTTTAGTTCTGATGTATCCCAATCCATTGCTCGTTCGATATTGTCTGCAATAATAAAAAAAATGTTATAGAAATAAATAGTTTATCAATTATTCTATTTTTTATCTTATGTTATCAAACAGAAATAGAAATTAAAAATTAAAATTTTCTTAAATAAAATTTTCCATGCAATGGAAAGAAAGTTTTATAATTTTTTTTTATAATACCAACAATCAGGAGATGGCCTCTATTCATGCAGTGCATTGTGTTGAAATTAAAAGAATAACCTACATATTCATAGGGAGAAGCACAGAAAGAGTAGTATTTTTGGACATTAATTTGAATCTTTTGAAAGGTGAGAGGAAAGACTTCTGCATACGGATAGTCCAGCTAAATAACGAACGAATTCTCTCGGTAATGCAGTATGCGATCCACTGGTCAATCGACCACAAACGGATGTGTCATGCAAGAAAAAAGTCTGCTACGTAAAAATACAAGATTTTTGGGAAAAAGTCCCTGTATTAGTACCGTTTAAACAGTGAAACGCAAGTCACATTGCGATGATGCTCCAATGAATCAGTATATCATATAAAGTTTCAATTAATAATTGCGCAATAAATACGCAAATTGTTATAATATTGAGTAAAACTTAAAATGCAACACTGTCATAAGTGTGTTTAGCATATTACAATTATCCGAACACCTACAACAAAAAAAAAAAATAAAAAACAAAACAAAAAAAAGCAACAAAATAAAATAAAAACAATGTTGTTGAAACAACAAGCTGTTTTGTTTGCCAGCTGTCAAATGAATATTGAATAAGCAGCTGAACCGCGTATATTATTATGCCTGAACACTGAAAATATTGTACTCATTTAACCGAATATTGACTCAATAAAAGTGCATATCTGTACATATTAATGAGCAACTTCGTTCTTTCCTGTACGCGGTCGAGAAGCCTCAAAATAGAGTTTGAGGCACCGGCCTATAAGTTCTCGGTTGGACATACATACATAATTATTCATTACCACCCTTCAGCCATGATTACGACCTAGCTTCTCACGCCACTTCTTTTGTGTGTGTTAACTCTTTATACATGAATGGGTTTTCGGGTGTCCATATTTATGAGTTCCCGCAACAACAATTTTTTAGATTCTTGATAGATTATCTGGTTCCCTAAACTGTTTTTATACCCTTTTCCTTCTGAGTGTATACTAATTTAAAATCGCCGTGGTCTAGTAGGTAATGTGTTAGCTTAGTAGGCCTCGGTTCAAACCCCAGGTCAGGCATCTCCAACTAAACGAAATATGACTAAATATTTCTTTGACGACTTCCTCTCAGCAGATTTCTGCCAAAAACTCTGAGAGTAAATCAAGTTACCATAAAAAGTTCTCAAAAATCTGTCATTCAGAGTGAACTTTAAACTACAAAAGTACACATCCGATTAACAAATTTCACAAATTTCTGAACCAATGCAAAAGACCGTCTTAAAATCGAAAAAAGATGTCAGACAATTATAAAGATTTTCAACGAAAACGGATTGGTTAAAAAATTTCAGAAATTTGTTAACCGTATTTACACTTTTGTGGCTGAGTGTAAGTGGTGGTGTGTATAACTTGGCCGTAATCTTGACCAATGGGTTGTAATGAGCAATTATGTATGTATACTAATTTTCAAAGATGACAACAATGAACAAAATTATGCTCTAGTTGTAGTACAGACGGTCCCGTCTAGCACCACTGCTAAAACTAATTGGCTAGATTTACGAGCAGGAGCAGATGCAGCAAGAACTAGTGGATCAATTTCATTGCCCTGACTATAAGATATTTCTATTGCAACGAGTCATTTTTATATCTCAGATTTTTGTCAAAAATTTAATTGCAACCATCCACGCCACAATTAGTTAAGACAGACTGCGTTTTATGTTTTCTTAACGAATTATTGCCTTTAAACCACACAGTATGCTGATTTTCACAAACTTTTATACTTCATGTACATATATATGTATTTCAACAAATATATTTGGATCGTACTAACCACTTAACGCCTTGATTTTATATATTTCCACAAATGAACGACAGAAATTTTTTTTATCTTTTTTTTCAAATTATTTTAAATTCTCGCAATTAAAATTATATTTTAATAATGCAGATACTTGTAGTACTATTTTTTTAAGGCAGCTTTAATGAGAAGTAAATTTATTCAAAAATTCATAAGAAATTTCATGCCTTTGAGCTATAAAACAAAAAATTGAATTCTTCTCCTAATTATTGTTGAGTAATTGAGTGTAAATTAAGAGTCAATCAAGATACAAAAGAAAAGAAGCTAAGAAAACTTTTGTATTCAAATTCTATCAAATTTAGATACAATTTTTTATGAAAGAAATAGTAGTAAAAATGTTTAATTACCAAAAAAGAAAGTAAAGATTGAAGAATTACATTTGATGAAAAGCAATTGGGAAAAAACTTAATTTTGTAGAACTTTGTTCAATAAATTACAACCTTGAAGGAGACTCTAATTCAAATTTTTTTATGAATATTGGTAGTTTAACCTAAAAACCGGGCAGTTTTACTGGAAATAAATAATTTATTAAGCGTAGATCGATCCTTAAAAAAACTTTATAATTCTAGCTATGCATCACTTTTGATACGTACTTTTATTTCATAGAATTGTCGTAATTATTGATAGATTTTGTTACAAAGTTTATGGGCCATTATTACAACTTGTCCTTAAACTTGGGGTTAGTTAAAGGTACCTCTAGCTAACGAGAACTGGAAAGTTACCTTTAACTTATTTTCGTTATTACAACTTACAGATAAAATGTTTATAAAATATGGCAGTGCCGGAGCAATGTCGATAAAATTGTTAAATTATACAGGTTTTTTTTAACGCAGTGGCAACCGCGGGCTTCATTTTTTATTGTATATGCTCATATTGTTTAAATTTGAAGTTGCCACAATGAAAATAATATATAATATAGCAAGTTCAAACATAAAGTGACCTTTAAATGTTAAAGGTAGGATAATCCTCCCTTTAGCTTAACGATCACTTCTATCTTATTGGGTACTCATAATAACGAAAAACATTTTATCTGCCCGTTAAAATCCTCCCTTTAGTTAACGGCAAGTTGTAATAATGGCCCTAAATGTTTTTATTTATTTTATTTCATTTTAATAAAACTATTTTACATGATTACATTTTATTATCAGTTTTATGAAATTTACGCCAACATTTTTGACATGATGTACATTGCAGCATGGTTTTTTAAGTATTAATTAAACACTTCATGTCTGCTTGGTTTTATTTTTTCCTAAATGGTAACAATTTGACATCTAGCACCCTTGCTTTGTGGCTGTTTATAAGCTTCCAAATGTTTAGATGGAGCAGCTAATTGTCACTCCCATTAGTAACGCTCCCAATTGAGGGCTGGCTGAAACCTGATAACACAAACCATTGTTATATTTCGCTAGAAACATTTTTTGTCAACGTTATGTGAGGTAAAAAAGTTTCCTGTTGCGATAGAACATCTATTATGTCAACAACAATGTTCTCTCTATCATTCCTCTCTGGTGTCCCGGATACAAGTTTCCCCAAATACGGCTATAAGTAGTTGCTACGCACGTAGCATGTACTTGAATCCAAAACTGCCAATTCGATTCCGGTGGACCACGAAATTTATAACGACCATAATATTCAATTAGTTACTAATTTATAGCGACAAAATTATTGGGATCATTAAAAGCTGAAAAACTTTCAGCTCAGTTTTCGAAGAGGCATAATAGGTGTAAATTTATCATCACTTCCGAATAGCACGTTATCAAAACGAATCATTCTGTTATCTCATACGTACATATTTCACCGAAATACTGTCATCTGTAATATCTTTTTTCTAATGTTTGTCTGTCACGGAAGATAAATATGAGAAGAGGAGTAAGAAAACTTCTACAACATTTCATGTGACAGCTGCTAGCAATCTGCACGTAAATTGGTAATCTTTTCTCTTCCTAAACTAGTAAAGGCATACTGTTGTCTGTTTGAAGTAGTATCATCTTTTTCGATTAACATCCTATTGCCATGTTTGCAGCTGTCAATACTTGCGCCAGTTCATAAGAGGAGCTTCTGTTTTCTTCTTCTTCAGAATCTTCAGTAGTAGGAATATTACATATATATATGTACATATTTAATCGGTCATTACAACTTTTCTTTGTGAACTGGAAATATTTAGCCTGAGGTTTTAAACTTGGTCTGACGTCTAATAAGCTAACATTGTACATACTAGACTACGACTACTACAGGGAAAACTCTACCCTTCCAGAGATAATGTATAGAGAGGCAGAATCTTTTCTTAAGTCAGACTAGTCTGATACAATCTATACTTTTGTCTAGTAATTATGGTGAGCAGATATTTGTTGTTTGCATTAGACTAAGCATAGTGTAGAAATACTTTTTCAAGACATGATCTTATTTTCATATCATATGATTTCAATTTCCAAAGGGATGAAACTTTAACTTACTATCGCGACTTCCGTCACGTTAACTATCGGTTGCTGGAAGAATGCTATAACATGGTAGAATGGAGCAACATATATTATATGCCATCTGCTGATGAACAACTCTACTTTCTTAATAGTAGCCTTATCGACCTGTGTGATATTTCCGTACCCTTGAGAGCGAACCGCGGTAACGGCCCTGGCAAAAGCTGGTTTAATCTTACTATTAAACGACGAATTAAAACTCGTGATGATATTTATAGGCGTTGGAAAAGGTATAGAACTTCTGATCTATACGAAGAATATCGCAAAGCCCGTAGACTCGTCAATAGGACTATTTATGATGCTAAAACTTCTTACTATGAGAACCGTTTTAAATCAGCTGTAGATTCAAGGAGAAAATGGCAAACAATCCGTGAGATTGGTATTGGAAGCAAGGCTGCCCCAGCTTGCAGCATTGATGCAAATAAACTTAATGAATCATTTATAAACATTCCGTCTCCAAGGTACTCAAACGGGGTTCAATCAGCTTTTGCCACTGGGCCATTGCAACAACCCACGGAAATTTCTCCTTTACACCGTTTCGAGTTTTCTCGTGTCTTTGAAGATGACGTTATTTTATGCTGTAAATCAGTGACTTCGAATGCAGTTGGCTTTGACCAGATCCATCCTAAGTTCATTAGACTTTTATTGCCTAGGATATCACGTTATATTACGCACTTATTTAACACCGTTATCACTACCAGCCACTTTCCTAACTGTTGGAAGCATGCTAAGGTCATTCCCGTGCCGAAATCGTCGAATGAGTATCGCCCCATTTCGATACTTCCATTTTTATCTAAAGTCTTGGAACGACTGTTACACAACCAAATTATTGCTTATTTGAATGACCATCAGCTGCTTTGTGGCAAACAATCAGGATTTAGAACAGGTCATAGCTGTGTTTCTTCACTGTTAAGTGTGTCTGAGGATATAAGATCCAATATTGATAATGGTGGTATTACACTTTTGATACTTCTTGACGATTCGAAAGCTTTTGACTCCGTGAATCATGATATACTTTGTAGGAAGATGAACGACAATTTTTATTTTTCTTCGAGTGCATCGTCGCTAATGAGAACCTATCTTGATGATAGATACCAGTCTGTCTCTGCTGGTGGAACTGTATCTGCTCCCTTGCCTGTGCCTAAGGGAGTACCGCAGGGCTCTATTCTTGGACCATTATTGTTTACATTATACATAAATGATTTACCTGATTGTCTCCTGCATAGTGATATCCACATTTATGCAGATGATGTACAAATTTATATGAATTGTAGAAGAGACTCAATCGATGAGTGTTGTGCAAGACTTAATGAGGACCTTGACAGAATACACTACTGGGCGTCTTCGAATGGCTTATACCTGAACCCTACGAAGTCAAAATGCCTGATCATAGCACGACGTAATCAGGATATTGTCGTTGATATACCGATCACATTGGGATCTCGGAACATCTCGATAGTGGACTCAGCGAAAAACCTCGGTATAATTTTTAACAAATCCCTTCAATGGAATACCCATATAAATTCTGTCTCCGGGACAATTTTTTCTATGCTTAGGACGCTATATCCTATACAGCACATTACACCTCTTAATATTCGTGTGCTTCTTGCGAAAACCTACTTAGTGCCCAAGTTGTTGTATGGCTGCGAAATTTTTGCTTATTGCGATTCGGCTAGTAAAGCTAGATTAACAGTAGTGTATAACGCGATTATTAGATATGTCTACGGCATACGAAGATATGATAGTACTTCTCGGTATTCGAAATTGTTATATGGTGTTGAGTTAATGGACTTACTAAAAATCAAGGCATTAATCTTACTACACAAGGTTATCTACACGCAGGAACCGTCTTATCTATTTAATCGGATTCAATTTGCAAGATCAAATAGAGGAAAACAAATCATTCAGTTAAGATATCGAACTTTGATATCTGAGTAGCAGTTCTTTACAAATACAATACGGCTGTGGAATTCGTTACCTAACTCATTACAAATCAATGGCAACGCTTTGCAGTTTAAAAAAATTTTATTTTCTAAATTCTAATGTAAAATTATTACATATTTACATGCATATATTTTCGTTCTTGTTTTTACATATTATTATTTCGATACTATTTGCTTTTACTACTTTAATTACTTGTCTTATATATATTTCATTCTTTGTAATAATATATTATATAATCACATACTGTAATTTAAAAGATTAATTTCTTGTTGTATGTGATATGCTACAGAATAAATAAATAAATAAATAAAAAATAAAATAAATATTGTTGGATATTAGAGACTAAAAGAACAACTTACAGACTAAAAGAAAGAAAGTATAGAAATAATCAATTTTCGATACCCCACATTCAAGTGAAGCTTATTTCAAAGATAGCATTATGAATGGTTCAAAACAAATGCTAGTCAGAAGGGCCTAGGTCTGTGTTATTCAAGTAAAACTTCCCATTCAGTTTTTTCAATTTTTTTTTGTTAGGCGCCGCAATATGTAGCAAAGCGTTACATGATGGAAAATTACGGCGTTGAGTCTTGTTGCGTCATAAAAGCGTTTTCAAGCCAAAGCTTCCTTCAAACGAGTTAATCGTTGCCTATACAAGACTCCTGAGATAAGTTGGCCTGGTTTTAGCAGATCATAATGGATTACATTCTTTTGATTCTACCAAATAAATAACATTACCTTTGCGAAATAGATATTCTGCTCGTTCAAATATGTGCGATTCAAATATGTATACATTTTTTATGCTTAGGATCATCATAGGGAATCCATTTCTCGTGGTCAGTGATAGTTCGATGCAAAAATGTATTCCTGTTAAATCCATCAAACAGCATTTAAAATATGTAAAATTGTCTTTTAGTTCAGGTGGCACACATTTTCCTACTTTTAAACGCTTTGAAATGCTTGCTTCAGTCACGCCTAATGATTATTCTTTTGTCTGACATGAAATTTGATCGGGTAACGATTCCAATTTGTGGTCATCAAAACGTTTTGAATCTACCGGACGCTCTTTGTTATTTGATATCAAAATCACAATTTATTAAGGCGCAAACCATTATATTGCATTATATTTTTAATTTCTGAGTGTGGTCACTGTATAACATCACACGTGCACGATTACAACAAAATTTTCAACAAATTGAAATATTTCCTATCGTTGAAGAAAATATAACAAAGAATTGCTCTTTCAATTATGTGCGAAAAATTACCATTTGTGGGAAATTATATTAAATAACATTATTATGTATGTACTTAATGTCATTTAATTAATTAACTAAATGAATAATTAACTAATTAATTAATAGCAATAACAGGATTATGAATTATTGTGACGGACATTCGTGACCAAAGTTTTGAAAACAAAATGGAACATATTCGTTAACTTTTTTATCTTTCATATCCAAACTTCAGCTAAAGTACTAAGCGTTTTGTTTTCAATGTCATGTTTCAGTGAATAATACAGGGACGTGTTCCGTCCAGTTTGCTACGAACATTAGTAAAATGACGATGGTTGTATCAGGTACTGTCACGAAATATTTGTTAAATAAATGGTCTTGAGTTTAGAACGTCATACAATTAATTGAAATTTCATGAAAATATTGCTAAAAAAATTCTGATGAATATTGGAGTGGACATATTAGTTCGCTGTCAATGACAGAACCAGTAAAACTTAGAGAATTTAAAGAAAATACCTTAAAAAGTTAGAGAAATAATCTGGCTTTATAACTCACTGTATGGAACTAACTTAAATTTCGATTGTAATTGGAATATTGTCAGATGAAAGAATAAGTCGCCGTAGTCTAGTAGGTAGTGTGTTGACTTATTAGACATAAAGCCAGGGTTCGAGCCCCAGGCCAGACATCAAAACAAAATACAAAACGCATTTCTTCCTCTCAACAGATTTATGGTAAATACAATTGCCTTAAAAAGTTTCTCAAAGATCTCTCGTTCGGAGTCCATTTTAAACTATGGGTGCTGCCATTCATGTATGAAATTAACAGGTTGTAATGACGAATTATGTATGTATATATGTATGTATGTATGTATGTATGTATGTATGTATGTATGTATCTATGTATGTATCTATGTATGTGTGTATGTATATATGTATGTATGTATGTATGTATGTATGTATGTATGTATGTATGAATGTATGTATGAATATTCAGACTAATGCTATAAAAATAATAAACGCATTGTAGCAATCCCTCAAAAATGGAATAATGATTATTTTAAAGGTAACACGACAACATGCAATGATTCTACTGCTTTGATTTTAGATAAATTTCTATTTTTATTCGCAGCAATGAGAGTATTAGTGCTTACAGTGAGACGAAGCATTTATTACGAAGCAGCTATACTTATTGTTTGTCAGACCAATTTTGGAGTATGGATCCATCGTATGGGATCCTCACTATAATGTTTACAGCGAACACATCGAATATGTGCAGAAACAATTTCTAATCCTCTGTTTGCGTGGCCTTGGATGGAATTATTTGGGTATACCTTCATATACTAGCAAACTGGCATTAATAACACTGCCTACCCTTAAGAGTCGTCGAACAATGTTAAATATATCCTTCATGATTAACCTGATCAATGGTAATATTAGCTGTGAACTTATGTTAAGATCTGTTAAATACAATATTCCTTGTCGTAACTTCCGCTGTTATAATACTATTTATATTCAATTCTGCAGAACTAATTTTGCTGTTGCTGATCCGTTAACTAGAATTTGCCGTCAATTTAATTATTTGTCAGACTTTGTTGATTTTTCTTTAAATTCTTGCGTTATAAAACGGAAAATTATTGTTTTTCTCAATTCTTAACTTCATTGGTTTTCTCAGTTCATAACTTTTCATATTTTTATTGTAACAATAACTTGTATTTTTGAAGAAACTGTTTGTAATTCTATTTAATTTTATTCGTACCAATTTATGCTATCAGTCAATAAGGAATTTGTCTACTGACTTAAATAAATAAATGCCAATAATATGCATGAAATAGAGGTTTTAAAAATGCGATGTATGAAATATAATGCGGAAATACATTTTAGTGGCACCATAAATAAAGAATTAACGAACTGTTTATTTTCTATTCGGTTTGCTTATGCTTTTCTGCCTTTATTATAATTTATGAATATGCTACAAAGCTTAGGCTGTAATTGAAAATTGCTGCGTTTGCTGCATTATGTTTATTGTGTGATGTCTAATACATATGCACTTGGACTCACAAACACTTAGTTTTTTTGTTTTCATTATAGAAAAACAGAATGTAGAAACTTCATGACTAATTGTAGAGGCTGCCCAATATAAAACTTTAAAAGATAATCCGCGACACGAAAGCTTCATGCGACAAATAGAGGAATGATTGTATTGTATAATCTCTAATATATTGTTACATTTTTACCCTTTTAAAAACGTTAAAAATATGAGTTCGTAGATTGCAAATAAAATAAAAATAAATTTGTGTTTAATTTTAAATCAATTCTTTATTGTTCGCACAATTCCGTGTGCCACCTTTAGTAAAATTGATTTACACAACAACAATTTACTTAAATTGTTAGTCTTTTTGTACACCCGTTCGTTAGAACTTCGAACCGCGATTATCTTTATACGCAACGCAACGTATCTTCACACAGGACTGACTAAATTATTTCTCCTCTCGTTGCTGGCTTTGTATTATATCGCTTGTCTTTATAATGCTGGATCAACAGTCTAATGAATACTTTCGTAGCAGAATGACTGCTTTCGGAAAATATCTAAAAATGTAAGCGTTTATCCTTGTAGTGTTGTTGTTGCTTGTTTACTTTGTTTATCCCCTTTTTTATACACTGATTTTGTTGTGATCAAGCCCATTGTTTTTTGTTGCTTTTTGTTTGATCATGTAAAGAAGTCCATTGTGTTGTTTTTTGAGCTTTTGTTTATTATTTTATACATGATCAAGTCCATTGTTTTGTTTTTGGAACTTTTGCTTTGCCATTTCCATTTTCGTAACAATATTTATGCCAACATGAACTCGTGCTATTACCCTAATATGCGCTGATATTATAACTATTTTAGGCATTCATGAAAACCAGGGGGTAGCTACGCGCTAACTGCTGGAGTTTTGGTTGATTTAAAAGTAATATTTCTAGTAATAAGATTTTATTTATAATTATTTTTCACATTCTAAACAGGATTCAATTATAAATAAAACACAAAAAAAATATATGCTTTCCGAGGTTTATGAAATTTATTATAAAATCTATATTAAAAAAACTGTAAAAAAAAGGTTAGACTGTAAAATTTCAATGTTTCTACAATTTTCCAGAGAGTGTCACCAAAACGGTCAAAGCAATTAATTGTCTTTTATCGATAAGGAAATGTTTCAATTTGAAACTATTTCCAAATGATTTTTTACAAAAAATTTGAATTCCTTTATTAAACCTTACAACTGCTGTGAAACTGAATTACCTGTATATCAGTGTTGAAAAATTCAGCACTTTAGTACTTTTTTCAGTACTTTTTCATTCCAAACGTCCACGGAACGTACATTCATTTTTAGAACACGAAAAGCAATGAAAACGCTTGCCGAATGGTAATGTAATTTCGGTAAGCATTTGCTCTTCATATGCTAAAAATTAACGTAAGTTACATTACGTTCCAACGACGTTTGACTAATAGGGGCTTTCTCGTTTTGTTACGTTCCGAATCAACTATTTTTGTCTTGTTTGTGAGGAAAACGAATAATTCGTTAGTTTTTCTGTTCCGTGCCGTATGTGTATTAAATATAAAAAATGCCTAGTAGGTAGTGTGCGGGCTTACTAGACGTGAGCCCCCGGTTGAAACCCCACGTCAGATATCTCCATCAAAAAAAAAACTGGTAAAAACTCTGAGAGTAAATAGAATTGCCATGATAAAGTTTCTCAAAAATCTGTCGTTCGGAGTCGACTTTAAAGAGTAGGTCCCGCCGCTCATGTATAAAATTAAGACACACAAAATCAGTGGTGTGAGAAGTTAGGTCATAATCCTGACTGAAGGCTTATAATGACCAATATGTATGTACATATGTATTTTTTTACAAAAGCACCATTTGATGCAAAAAAGTACTCTTTCAGTTATAGTTCAAAACCATTTACAAGTGAAACATCCATACGTATGAGTAAATATAACGTATATGTCTTATCATGTCTTAAGGTATATTTTTATGCGCTTCCAATTTTTAAATTTCAATAAATAATGTCTGAGACATTATCGAAATTTTTTTCTCCTCTTGAAAGATGTGTGGATTACGACTTAGCTTCTAACGTCCCTTATGTTGTGTGTGTTAATTTTATTTTTGAGTGGCGGGCCCTACAGTTTACAGACGACTTCGAAGTTTCATGCCATGTTTATTTACGCTCAGAGTTTTTGCCAGAAATTTGCTGATTGGAATTCGCTGAAGAAATATTTGTTCGTATTTAGTTTTGTTGGAGATATCTGACCTCGGATTTGAACCGTGGCTACACGTCTAATAAACCAACACACTACCTACTAGACTAGGACTAAATAAGTAAATGAAATAAATATAAAAACCTTCAATAATTCTTACAAATTATTATTAAAATTTAACAAATCGCTGAATTATATAGGGGTACCTAGACTCTTGCTGTTCACTGTATGTTTCCTATGTTTAAATCATAAGAAGAATGTTTTAAACACTTTGTCTTTGTTTTATAAGTTTTTATTATTTTTAATAAATCCTAAAGTGTTTGTTTTAGACACACTTGGCGCATTCATTGATAATATTTGAAGTAACTACGCATAGATTTTATTTGAAAGCATGATGCTTTAAAAAAATGATTTAATTTTTGGTTTGTTGTTGATGTTGATAAATTAATATGTTTGGTTATGTGGGTTTCTTTCGCTCTTTAGCAGAGCATTTATTTAATCTTTTGAAGTGCTCATGCATACATACTCCCTTATTTTTCATGTCCTTATCCACTGTTGTTGTCTTTCTACATACCAAATTGTAGAACATACATGTACACATACACTTAATGTTTTGATTGCTAGCATTTGTTTGCTTCCGTATTGAAATTAACAATTATTTGAGTAGTTATTGTAGTGATAATTTTTTTGCCATATATTGTCCAATATTTCATTTCATATTTCATTGTAGTCTTTTAGAGCTTTATTTGAACGTGTTTTTTCCAAAAAAGTTTTTTAAAGCAAAAATTTATAAAGAAAAATGTCTGTTCTCAACACAATAGCATTTCATCTTCGGCAGAGAGAGACACATTGTTTTGTAGAAAGTTCAGAAAATCCGGAACGACCCATTTTAACTGAATTTAAAGAATTTACTCCACGCGAGATGAGTAGTAGTTCTTTTAATTCACCACTAATAGCTGAATATACCTACCGAAAGTTGTATTATAAAGTCTGTCTTAAAATCACTGTGTTGGCGTAAGCTACTTAGAGTTTGGAAACTTCTTCTACTCTAAAAATAAAAAGAAACTTAGGAACGTATATCTACCACAGCAAAGCATTAGTTTCAGAACTCAAAGACATTGGGTAATACCTTAAATATCTGTCATCTGAAATGCCATTTATGTAGTGAAATATTTTCCATTTACGAATCTAAACAAACGTTACACATTTTACACCCGAAGAAATATAGTGAGAGCTTACATCTTTTCGAACATTAACGAAATCGTAATCGATCTTCTGTGCAATGAATTGCAAGACTGTTAAAAAATTTAAAGAATCCAAAACGTTAAAGCTCTGCCCAGGTCTATTCATGTTTGCAATGTAAGCACTGCCGCAGATATCGCTACTGTTAGGAAAAATGTAGCACACATACATACATAACTCATCATTACAACAAAGCAGTTAAGATTACGATCTAGCTTCCCGCCTAGCTGTATTAATTTTTTTCATAAGTGGCTCGCCCTATAGTTTAAAATCGGCTCAAAACTACAGATTTTTGACAAAGGCAAAAGTTATTACCCTCAGAGTTTTTACCAGAAATCTGCTGAGTTGCAGTCCGCAAGAAAATATTTTTTTATATTTCGTTCTGTTTGTGATGCCTGACGTGGAGTTTGAAAATCAAAATTTGTCGATTATACGGCGTCCTCAGCAGTTTGTTTAATCATTATAGTTTATTTTAAATTTGGATTCATATCTGCGTCCATATAAAAAATAATTACATTTTTTAATATCGACAATTAATCATCATATAATGAAAGCGTATGAAATTGAGAAAAAATACGAATGGAAATTTGATAGTCGTACAGCTGTTTTGCTTTTTTGCAGTTTTACAAAAACTTTCACACTTTATTAGATCAGGAATGCATACATTTTACTTTTGTTTTTGGTTTATCAACCATGAAAACCCAAAAAAACTTTCGTATGATTTTTAATCTCATATTTATAATACAGATGGTACTCTGGAATAAAGTTTAAGTACCGCCACTTCCGGATAAAATAAACGCAAACAGCACACACAATAGTGTGAAAAGGTCGTAATACTGGGGCATTCACATTTTGTCGTGTAAACACTCTTCAATATAGTCAACACTTGCAGTTGTTTTCGTGTAAACATGTTAACAAACATTGCTGTTCACAAGTGCAAGAGAGTGAGAGTACAGTTTTTTTATTTTCTTCTCTTTGACTATTAATATTTCACTTCACGGTTATTGCAAGAAAGGACCAGAATGTTCACATAGGTATGAGATTTTATTAATTTAATTTTTTTTTTGTGAATAAATTTTTTATGAGTATTGTATTTGACTCCTCTTCAGTGATATTCGACCTTTTTGATACTAAAAATTTTACGTTTTAAAACCATATTATAATTATCCTGTACACTAATTATTCTACATACATATGCAAATACCAATTAATTCTATTCATTTTTATGCCTTCTCGTTATTTAATATTTTTAATATTTTTTTTTTAAATTTTCTTTACTTTTTTCTGTTATTTCTTGTTGCTTTAACTCTCGGCGACTTCAGTTACGTGTTATAATATGTTATGAATTACTATTTGCGTTATTATGCTATCCAACCGAACCGTTAGCGACCATGTTGTCCGTAACACTGATACAAATGTTTCAATGAAAACATGAAATAAGTTACTGTTATGGTTTTATCATTTGTGCTGTTTTATCGACACGAATGTATCGTGCTCTGCAAAATGTATACACTGCTCTCTTATTCAAAATGTTATGCACTGTAATATAAGGGTGGATTGTATTTTGATATTATTTCTTTATTCTCATCACATCCTTACATGAATAAAATTTTGAGGCATAAAAATTACTGTTATTGAACCCTAACAAAAAGTTTTTTTTAATTAAAAAAGTGTCATTTCAAACTGATTTGTTTTGCAGTCTTAATATATAATATAGATTTTATAAAACTTACAAAATTTTAGTTTAAATATGAAATAAATAGAAAAGAATATAAATCGCCTATGTACATACATGCATCCATAATTGTTCATTACAGCCCTTCAGTCAGAATTATGACCTAGCCTCTCATTGCACTTATGTTGTGTGTGTTATTTTTATACATGAATGGCTAAATGGCTACACTAACTAATACATATAATTGGTCATTACAACCCTGCAGTCAGGACTACGACCTAGTTTCTCACACCACTTATTTTGTATGTGGTAATTTTATATATGAGTGGCGGGACCTACTCCAACTCCAAACGACAGATTTTTGAGAAACTTTTCATGGCAATTTTTATTTGCTCTCATAGTTTTTGCTAGAAATTATGTTGAGAGGAAGTCGCCGAAGAAATACTTTTTGTATTTTTGTTTTAATGTCTGGCCTGGGGCTCGAACCCTGGCTTTACGTCTAATAAGCCAACACATTACCTATTAGACTACGGCGACTTCTAGACTATCTAATCTGTTGTCAAATTCATCTTTAGAGGGTCAAGCTAGCAATCCAAACCTTTTGCTTTTATCATTGTTTTTATTAATGCTTCAGAGCATTGAAAACTTGAGATTTGAACGAAATTCTAAAATTAACTAACTTCTAACTTCAACTGCTTCACTCTTTAAAATGTAAATTTATAGAGCTTCCGTTTTCGTACTAAGATCTTTGATGGGACTTGCGTAGATTTGCTTAAGGCAGTGGCCCTTATAACCCAATTAGGTGTCTTCCAGAAAAACTATCCAAAAATAATTTAACATTCTATACATGTATGTATACCGACATTTAGTAAAATTTGATTTTAAGTATTCACTCCCATTCAAGAAATTTAATACAAAATCATCATAACGACATACATGTGTCGTATGAGTGGTATTTAATTATGTTAGTTTCATACACAACAAAATAGTAAAAGTAATATGAAGCGTATGAGTAATATATATCTTAAATTTAAGTAAATATAAAGTATACCGCTAATTTCGATTTCAACATTTATAAGTTATGCGTCAATTCTAATGAAAATTTTAAAATTAAAATTTTTAAGTTTTAATGTTTCGTGTTACAGTTATTGAAACCTGCAGCATAAGAGGACTTACATGTGACTCAGGAAGAATTTAGTGGACCGCTAGTTTTGCTACATTATCATTTCATTTCATCATTATTTTAAAGGCTAGCAGGCATGTTCTGAAAATCACTTTTTGTGAAAGTGATTTGAAATCACAAGAAAGGTGTTCTGGACACAAAACTTTTGTAATTCTTGTGATTTGAAACCGATTTAGAATCACTTGCTTATTTTTTCAACCATTTTATTTTGAACTTCACAATAAATGAATTAAATGAATAACTTATAATATTTTTTATTGATTTTTATAGTAAAATGAACAAGTTTGGACCAAAAAACTATAAAATTATGAAAAAATCAAAGACACTTCAAATTTCAAGAAATTTTGTTATTTGGTTTTGTGATTTTGTGTTTACTTTTTAGTTGTCTAAACAAAAAATCAGCTGTTTCCCAGTGTTTTCGAAAAGGCAAAATCACTCCGAAAAGTTAAAAGTTTTTTGGTTTTCAGAACACCCTTAACTGTAAATAAAGATTTATTTGCATTAATGTTTTGGTACAAGCTTATAAACAATTTGGTATGCTTGAGGTTTCTGAACTTGTATGTAACGAACTTTAGAAATTTTTGAAAGACGAAGTTTTTCACCTACAAAGAATTTTTAATTTTTTTTATATTTATTATTACTTTCTCTTCGCTTGATTTCAATGAATTTTTATAAACGATAGATATGTTTTTCCAAATCATGTCATTTTGGCATTATAAAATTAGCAATTCCTGAGGTGGGTTTGATTTATATTTTATTCGATTTATAGTTATGAAAGTTAATAAAATTGCCATGAAAAGTTTCTTAAAAAACTCTGTCGTTAGGAGACGGCTTTAAACTATAGGTCCAATTAGTTATGGATACAAAAATTAACACACACTACATAGCCCTTTCCGTGCCTGCCCACAAAAATGTGTATGAAAATTTATGGTATTTTGGAGAGCAATTTTAAAATATTATTTAGCTTTTTCTCATTGAATTAAATGTCCTCATGTTAGCGATTATCTCTATTTTGTTTTGTTATAAGTTTTTTCGGCGCTTATTTTAGTATTTGTGATTGAGAGTGCAATAAAAGGGATCATGTTTCGCAGTGCGGGAGACAAAAAATTTAAGTATTATTATTTTATATAAATAAAAACAAATATTTAAAAATTTTGTTACTATTTTGTAATAGAAGTATTAAATAGTTAAATAATATGCAAATATTTTAAAATGCGTCAAGAATTGTTTAGTTTTTGTAAGCATAATGTGTGCCTACACATTTGTGTAGGTTTGGTTTTTACTAGAACAATTTATCGTCATTACAGCAAAAAAATATAATTTGGAACGTGAAGAAGATTTAGAAGAAGTACTCAAATTAATTAGTGATAGTGAAGGTGATAGTTTATCAGATGAATTCGAGGATGAATTGAGTATTCCATCTCCGCACTCCGACAATGAAAATGAAGGCAACACAGATACAGAATTAGTCGACACAAGTATTATCAACGCAGACGTTCTCGATACAAATATCATCGAGACTTATTTCGTAGATCCAAGAAATAGTCCATTATTATGGAAATGGGGGACGTTCAACTCTTTTATTAGTCCACTGCATGACAATCGTCAACAACCAATAAAACCCCTTCTGGCAATAAAGTATTATGAACGATGAGCACTTTCAGCAAGCAGCACAGTGCACCAATATGTACCACACGAAAGCATTTGGAACTGAATTGACGACAGATACATCCGAAATTAAACAATTATATGGTGCCCATTTACATTTTGGTTGACATTGCAGAACCTTCAGTAGAAGCACATTCAAATTACCTCTAGAAGGTTCAACCCATCATTGATACTCTTAGATCACGATGCCTTGCCATTCCCAGAAATTTCGCCAACAACTCTATAGATGAGCAGATGATACCGTTCCTTGGAAGTTTTTCAATCCATTTCTTGATTTGTCAGTTGTAAACAATTGGATGGAGTATCGGCTAGACTGTCGATCTAAAAATATGCCACGAAAATTTTTGAAGGGCCTTCTTTCATTTAAACTAGAAAATGCAGAAACATTATTATTGGGTATACATACAAGGAAATTAAATGACTTGAATGAATTAACCAGCAGCTCAGAAGAAGAACAAATTGAAGTAACAAGCAAATTTTCTCCTTTACCAGGAAGCAGCAAACGATTGGATGGCGGGTTTCATTGGCCAGTGGTCGACAAATTGAGGACAGCACGAACGTGTAGGTTAAATGTAATAGCCGCACTCGAACTCGCAGCGAAAAATGTGATGTTTATTTGTGCCTTTCTTCAGATAAAAATTGCTTTAAGAAGTTTCATACGTCGATATAGTTTTACAGAAATCGAAAACAATGAATTTGTTTTTTTTTTTGTTTTGTTTTTAGTTTTGAATATTGCAATTGCGCAATATTTTATTTTTTGAGTAATCTATATTTGTTTTTTGAGTGATATAAAAAGTTTGTTTTTTATTATTATATTGAAATTTTTGTATTTTGACTAACTGAAAACCACGACACACATATGTGTATGTCGTTTTTCTAAGGACACCAATTTTTTATGGACATAAAAAAATCAGTTTTGTGTTTTTAATGGCAAGTTATCACATACCAAAAATTTCATTGAAATCCACCAATTTTGAAATTGCTTGGGACGGAAAGGGATAGGTGGTGTGAGACGCTAGGTTGTAATCCTGACTGAAGGCTTCTAATGCACAATTATGAATGTCTATAGAGTATAAGGTGGAAAGTCAACACCACACTTCGAATGTAAATTCTGTATACAGACTGATATAAAGTTCTTAATGGATTTTTCTTTTAATTTATCCACATTTCAAGATATTTCTATAGAAGTTTTACTATTCTTGACACGTACACTACATTGACACATAAGTGACAGGCAATTAACAAAAACAATAAAAAGAAAATAATCAAACCTACATACACATGTGGATTTTATATAAAATTAATTTTTCCAATTTTGTTCCTTTTTTACAAATGATAAGACGATGTTTGTTATGGTGAAAAGGTATTCTACAACAACAATTATAGTATTCTGAGAGTGAAAAAGGATTAATAAAAAGCGAAAAACAATGCAAATATTTGATTCGACCGCCACTTTCAAATTCTAACTATTGATAAGCACAGACAACGCCGTACGCTCGCTGAATCGGCACTGAAGTAGTTTGCAACGGACCTTTATCTTCATTGAAAAATTATCTTTTGCAGTGGATGAGTACCTCAACAAACAAAATAAACAATTTCGGAATGATAACAATCTACATGAGATCCACTACCGTCCAATACACCTCGCTACATGCCTCACAGCTCATGCCACAATGGATATTCGGCAGAAAGAATTTGAGGGCAGCATCGTTTTACGAGAAGATAATGTGAACTGTCGACCATCGTAAAGCGGTTTCATCCTATTAGGCTTTTTCTTATTTAGTTTTCTTAAGTCACTGCTGTATGCTAACACACAAACCTATGTGCTTCTCAAAGTCATCATATGTGCTCTACTGTGAGAAGTTATGGCGAACATTTGAACGATATTATATTCTACTTGTAATGACATCAATAGGTCTTGTTTAATTCATAATTTGATTTAAGGTAGCACTTGGAAAAAAACCCCTATGCATACATATGTCTGTAGCAGATACAATAAAAACTTTAATTAAGCTTATCTTTTGCTATTTTTGGAAACAGTTCTGCACATGTTTACTCTCAAGCAAGGTACTCGCAACTACAAACATAAATGCACACAAACAATACAGAAACTGTAAAAGGACAGTTTATATGGCAAATAAAACTTTTGCAACCCCTATTAAAGTAAGGACAAAAAAGTGGATGTAATAAAAATGTTTTAAAATAAACCACATGTCAATTCCACACTGTAAAGGACGAGAACAACACGCCACCTGCAAAATTTAATAAAACATCAAAATAAAGCTGTTAGATCAGGGCGTCGCTTTTGGGGATGGACAAACAAGATAAAGAAAACAGCAACAGGCATCCTTTTGTTATTGATTTTTGTTATGTATTTTGCTATTCAGGCAGTTTTTTCTGGTTAAAAATCCTTGGGCTGTGTTTAAATGAAAAAAAGTAAAAGTGTACAATTTGTCAGTCGTTATAACATCTGTTTGATGATGAAGTGACGAAGTCCTCAATATTTTCGGACAGGAAAACAAACTCTTTGCTTTCATTATTCAATTTCGATAATCAAGTTCATTCATCTAATCACTTGAAATGTCTATTGCAGCAAGCCTTAGAATAGTTAGTTTACAAGCTGTTGGTAGCGCTTAATAGCCTTTCTAAAACATCTTGTTAAAACGACGCTGTATACCTTCAGTTCTTAGGTCAGTTGATCTTTGTACGGGTACAGGTCCAAGTTATGAACCAAAATTCGCTAAGTTGTGATCGGCGAAAAGCCGAGTTTATGAGAGTTAGGTTAGGTTAGGTCAGAGTGGTAACCCTGATATCACAAAGCTCACTTGAGCACGCATAGCCGCCCGTTGTGATGCCACCGGTGAACGCAGTCCCTGTACTGACCAAGTTCCACCAAAATTAGGGAAGAGGAAGAAGTTGGTCAGCGCAAGGGCTGCACGTGAGTGGTGCGAAATCAACTGCTATGGATTATCGCACACATTTTACAGCTAGTGTTGATGTTTTCGGCAGATCTTGCGTTTATTCGATGTCGGTTTTGTTCGATCATTTAGTGAACCAGAGGACTCGTATTTATCTTCCATTTTGAGAATAAGCCTACCGGTTGAAATATTTCATACGCATTTTTACATAATTGGTCATTGCAGCCCTTTAGTCAGTATTACGACTTAGCTTCCCGCCCCTCTCATGTTGTGTGCTTTAATTTTATAGCGGGACCTACAGTTTAAAATCGACTCTGAACGGCGGATTTTTCATTCATTACTAAAGAAATTTTTCCTCATAATTTCGTTTTGTTGGAATTGTCTGACCTGGGAGTAAACCGTGGCCTCTATTAGACAACAGCGACTTCTTGGACAATTACGGTGCTCGTAAAAGCAACAAAGCGTACGGTTTTTTACCCAAAAAGAAAACTAATTTTAATGACACAATTTTAATATTTGAATGTGTTGGTGAATGATATATCCGTACATGGTGTTTTGACAAAATGGACTGAATAAATGGCGACTAATTTCACAGCTTCAACAAGATGGGCGTAAGGAACTCTCAGATTTCAGAAAGCCATGTTGGAAGTGTTTATAGTTTGAAGGCCCAAACGAATATCTCTGAATAAATTATTTCTTAGATTTTAAAAATTTTTCAGTGTACGCTTGGTCTAACAGGTATCGTTTTGGCTTATTAGAGTCGATCTCCAACAAAACGGAATATGAAAAAATATTTCTTCGGTGACTTCCTCTCAGCAAATTTCTGGCAAATACTCTGAAAGTAAACAAAATTGCCATGAAGAGTTTCGCAAAAATCTGTCGTTCGGAGTCGAGTTTAAATTGTAGGTCTCAGCATTATTGTATAAAATTAACACACACAACATACATGAGTGGTGTATGAAACTAGGTCGTAAACCTAATCTGATTTTTGCCATATTTATATGGTTAGTTAACATGGAACGTTAGATGAGGAAAGAAGTTTGAAGTGAATGTATTTCCAGTCTCCTGGCGTGAAGACTCAAAGGCTCGTTTCGAGTTATCATTGCTCCGAGGTTTCTTACATGAAATCTTGATAGGTTGAATACAAATTCTGTTCCACATACATCGATATTGGCCCAGATCTGTCTGGGTGCTTTATTCGGCTTTAGCTTTGCCAATGAATACAGTTTTTGTGATACCATTTATTTGTCTCTCTCCAGAGAAATGCCAATTTCATGTAGGAACACATTTCAATTTTTCGTAGTGCTAGCTTTATCAAGAACTTCGGGATTGTTGTTCGATGTTCGGGAATCCAAATGGGAACAACAGACATTTTTGAACTATCTTAGATGTAATGTACCCACTCTCTAGGATCTAATGTTGAGTATGCTAATTACGAGACCACTAATCTATTTTTTTTCTCTTCTTGCTTGTTAAAAAATATTTATGGCTTTAATTTTTGAAAATTTTTCTGAATATTTTTCCAATGATTTCACATTTCTTCCTTTAAGGCAAAATTGAAAAAATTACTTGTAATGCTAAACGTGTTTTATAAGGAAAATATTCTGTAACGAGTAATTACTTTGTGAACTCTTTTATTAACAGTGGCAACGTTAATAAAGTAATTACTCCGTAAACTTTTCTAATAACAGTGGCAACGTATTGATTGACCAATAAGCGTGGAGATTCTAAACTCCTACTTAACCAAGTTCGTCAAGTTATGATTGGCCAACCGGATTCGAGCTTTTAAAATTAGTTTTAAAGTTGTAATGAAATTTTTGCGAAAAGAAAAGACTAGAAAGGAAGCTTCGAAAAAGGACAGACCTTACGGCTAGAAAAAAAAGAATAAATAAAAAGTTAATTTAAAATAATTTTAAAGTGGTATTTTATATTAGTTTAACAGCTCAGGTGTGGGGTAAAGTCTAAATTAATTAAAAAAAATGGCGACACGTATATCTAAACAACAGCTATTAGCTGAATTAAAAAATGCTGGTGTGGAAATTCCGACAAATGCTTCGTCTGCCCGACTTCGTGAGTTGTATGAAACCGCAGTCACTGCAAATATTAGTAAAGATGGTAAAGAAGCCTCTGCTGCGTTTAGTCTCGAATATCCTGCTGAAAATACTAAAACTGAAGCCAGTGGTTCTTCCCAAAAAGTTTATGCCAAAACTGATGCCGATGGAGCCAAATCTGATGCCTTTGGAAAACGTGAAACTACTACCGCAGAAGTTCAGTGTGCAGCTAAAAATATCGCTGTCTCCACTCAAAATGTCAGCAATGAGGAAGCTGATTTGGATCATCAGTTAGAAATTCTACGGAAGAGACACGAACTACTGAAGCTACAACAAGCCATTACCGAATTAGAAGCTAGTAACCTGCCGCAACGTGAGCCCGAACAAGTGTCATCGGCATTTGCTACCATGGGCCGAATAAGTTTTCATGACATTGAGCACGCCATAGTAAAATTTGATGGGGAAAATCGGGCATACAGTGTATACGACTTTATACGTAATTTTGAACGTGCAATGAATATGGTGGCAGCGGAAGAATTATTTAAATACACGTCATTGTGCAATTCGTTGACAGGTACTGCAAGACTTCTTCTGAATAAAACAGATGTCATAAGTTATGCCCAACTAAAAGAGGTTCTAATTAAAGAATTTGGTCGTGCAATAAATCGCGGCGAAATCTATAAAATTCTGGCCATTATAAATGGAACAATGTCGCTGCAGCGACATTGATGAATTTGAATTAATTGGCTTTATTATTGATGGCATGCAAGACAACAGCCCAGAATCATATTTGTTAATGAATGCTCGTACGATGGAACAGTTTAAAGAGTCTTTGGACTTATATGAGCAACGTCGTGCAAACCGATCCTCCATAAACCGTGATGCCACTCAATCAAAGTCCAAAGTGTTACCAACAAAACTAATTTAATCTACTTCTGCTGCTTCGGATACAACTGAAATACGATGTTACAACTGTACACAGATGGGGCACTATCAAAGCAAATGCCCATATGATCGACGACCCAATGGTAGCTGTTTCCGCTGTTGGCAAATGGGACATGACCATCGTAGTTGCACCAACCCTAAGAAGTTATTGCTACCACGTAAGAAAGAAGTTGCTGCTGTAAATGCTGATAAAACCGATGCCACTGATGATGCTTATGGAAATTTTATAAAAACCGTTAATAATGTAAGTATTGCCTTTTGTGACAGTAGGGTCAAGTGCACACAGTTTATAAATCATATTTCTCTTTTTGATACCGGTAGTCCGACTAATTTTGTGAGGAAGTCTTTTGTTCCATTTAATGTTGACAATGTCGCTATGAAATCTATGTACCGCGGTCTTGGCGAAACTGATCTGATGATTTATGGAACAACAGAAGCAAATATCAAATTTAATAACCAATGTGAGAAAATAGTTTTAAATATTGTGCCGGACACAACTATGTCCATTCCGATTATTTTGGGGCGTGATTTTCTTAGAAAATTTAATATTCATTTGTATCAAAAAAATTTTAAAAACGAATTTCAGAATAAAAGTAATGAATTTCTTGAGGAAACCCAGTCGTTTTATTGCGCACTTGATCTGAATAGGGAAATCAAAACGAAGAATCAATCAGTTGTCATTGGTAATGCAAGTGAATTAACAGTATGTAACGTGAATAAATTTGAAATTGATTCCGGTTGTTTGAACAAAGATTGCGAATTAGAAAATGAATTTTTATGCGAAACTGATTGTGATGCTGCTGACCTGTGTGGCTTAGAGAATTTGTTGGGTAATATTTGTTGTATTAATACGATTTCATCAAATGTTGACGTTAACCCGAATCTCAGTCAAATGTATTTCGAAGAGTTGCGTGATGCTATACAGAGAAATTATTTTGGGGCAAATGATATTGAGGTGGAGCCTTACAATTACGAAATGAATATCAGGTTGACAAGTGACGTACCCTTTCACTCTTTACCTCACCGTTTATCTTATTATGAGAAGAATGAATTGCGGAAAATTACGGATGAATTGTTAGCGAATAATATTATTCGGCCTAGTGAGTCTCCTTATGCTTCTGCTGTAGTTTTAGTGAGGAAGAAAAATGGAGACTTGCGTAAATGTGTCGACTACCGTCCCTTGAATAGATTAACAGTCAGAGACAATTTTCCCTTGCCTCTTATCGAGGACTGTATAGAATACCTTGGTGGAAAAAAGTATTTCATCACTCTTGATCTAAGAAACGGGTTCTTTCATGTCAAAATGGCTCCAGATTCTATTAAATATACGTCTTTTGTGACGCCATATGGTCAGTTTAAATATTTACGTATGCCTTTCGGCCTGAAGAATGCACCTTCCGTATTTCAGCGGTACATTTATAATATATTTAGGGATTTGGTTGATGAAGGTTTGATAATCGTTTACATGGATGATGTTATAATTGCCACTGCGGATTTTAGTACACATCTGGAATTAGTTTCTAAAGTGTTGCGGAGAATGAAGAAGAGAGGTCTAGGTCTTCGTGCGACCAAATGTAAATTTGCTTATAATAGAATTGATTATTTGGGTTATTGTGTGAGTCCTGAGGGAATACGACCTGGCGAGTCTCATCTTAACGCTATTAGGGCTTACCCTTTTCCGCGTAATCAGGCAGAAATGAGGACATGCTTAGGGTTATTTTCTTATTTTAGGAAATTTGTGCCGAATCATGCGAAAATTACGAAAGTCTTAAGACAGCTGACATTGGATGGTGAATATGTGCCAACTGATGAATGTTATAGGGCTTTCGGCTCATTGAAGGATATTTTATCGTCTGGCCCTGTTCTTGCGATTTATGACCCAAATAGACAAACTGAACTACATTGTGACGCAAGTTCATCTGGATTCGGTGCTGTACTTTTGCAACGTCAACTGGATGGAAAGTTTCATCCTGTTATGTTTTTCTCTAGGGCAACCACCGCTGCTGAGGCGCGGTATCATAGTTTTGAGTTGGAAACGTTGGCCATTATATATGCCTTACGCCGTTTCAGAGTTTATCTGCAGGGTATCCCATTTAAGATTGTTACGGATTGTAACTCCTTGACACTCACGTTAGGCAGGAGGCAATTGAATGCGAGGATCGCGCGTTGGGCTCTTGAGTTGGAGGACTATAATTATACAATATAGCATCGGGGTGGTGTTAATATGGGGCATGTTGATGCCCTTAGCCGCTGTCAGACCGCTGGAACTGGAAGTGTGGTTGATGCTTGCGCTGCTGTGGAAAATAGGTCAGAACATAGGAAATGTGAATTGGTCGCGGCACTTGATTGCGAGGAAATAGATTTCTATGTACAAGTAGCTCAGAATCGTGATGAAAAGATTATTGAATTGAAGAGGAAGTTGGAAAAGGAGTCGGTAAAAGGTTTCGAATTAAGAGATGGGTTAGTTTTTAGGATAGGCAAGGATGGAGTTTTTCAACTATTTGTGCCATCTGAGATGGAAATGAATGTCATTAGATTGGTTCATGAGAAGATATGTCACTTGGGTGTAGAGAAAACGTGTAACCAACTGAGAAGAAACTACTGGTTTTCGAATATGGAACAGAAAGTGGAGCGATTTATAAGAAACTGTATTCGTTGTATTATGTGTTCGGCCCCTGCCCGTATTAATGAGCATAATCTATATAGTATACCCAAGAGACCTGTCCCTTTCGATACTATACATGTCGATCATTTTGGACCTCTACCTTCTGTTAATTCAAACCGAAAGCATATTCTGGTTGTAATTCATGGCTTTACGAAATACGTTCGTCTGTATCCAGTAATTTCCACCAGCACAAGAGAAGTTATTTCATGTTTGGAAAAGTATTTTAGTTATTATAGTAGGCCTAGGCGTATTGTATCTGACCGTGGAACTTGTTTCACTTCTCTTGAATTTAGTGCATATTTATTGAAGAATAACATAACACATGTGAAAGTTGCAACCGCTTCTCCACAGGCAAATGGGCAAGTCGAGCGCGTAAATAGAGTAATAAGAGCCATGTTGAGTAAAATATCCGAACCTATTTGTCATGCTAATTGGTCGACTATGTTGGGCAAAGTAGAATACAGCATTAATAATACGATTCATTCTACTGTCAAAGAAGCTCCCAGTAAGTTGTTGTTTGGTGTTCTACAAAGGGGAGAAGTTGTTGATGAACTCACAGGATTTCTTGAGGAAAAGGTTGACGCAAAAACAGAATGCAATTTGGATGAGATTCGGTCCTCCGCTTTGGATGCTATAAAGAAATCCCAGAGATACTCTCAGCAACATTTTCAGCAGCATAGCAAACCGGCAAAGAAATATTGTAAGGGTGATTATGTTGTAATTCGTAACGTAGATACTTCTAGCGGAACGAATAAAAAGTTAATCCCAAAATACCGCGGTCCGTACGTAATTCATAGGGTTTTACCACATGACCGTTATGTGATTAGAGATATCGAAAATTGTCAATTAACTCGAGAATAAAATCATGGCTAACAAATGAAAGTGCAGCTGAATAGTTATTCGTTTATATTTCTTTAAGCAATTGGCAATACATTTAATACTAGTACATAGTCTTAAGTATAATATTGTAAACTATTTAAGTTAAGCATTAACAGTACAATCGAGGTCGATTGGATTGTCAGGTCGGCCGAAGCTGTAACGAGTAATTACTTTGTGAACTCTTTTATTAACAGTGGCAACGTTTATAAAGTAATTACTCCGCAAACCTTTCTAATAACAGTGGCAACGTATTGATTGACCAATAAGCGTGGAGATTCTAAACTCCTACTTAACGAAGTTCGTCAAGTTATGGTTATTATGGTCAAGTTATTGGCCAATCGGATTCGAGCTTTTAAAATTAGTTTTAAAGTTGTAATGAAATTTTTGCGAAAAGAAAAGACTAGAAAGGAAGCTTCGAAAAAGGACAGGCCTTACGGCTAGAAAAAAAAGAATAAATAAAAAGTTAATTTAAAATAATTTTAAAGTGGTATTTTATATTAGTTTAACAATTCAGTTATTTCAGTTGGAGATTGAAATGTACACGAATATTTTATGTTGCATATCAGATAATATTTATGCTGTTTGTAAGGAATACGATATAATAGTAAAACTGTGCTTCGGTTGATTAGTAAATAACAATTACACTGTAAGAAAAATTTAGTAAACTTATTCAATTTCATTAATGACTCTCTTGTACATTTTTTTGTTTTTTCGGTAGTTACATAAATAAGTCGCAGTATTCTCGCAGGTAGTGTGTTGGCTCAAATCCCAGGTCAAACATCAAACGAATATATGAAAAAAAAAATTCGTCCTTGACTTCCTCTCAGCAGATTTCTGACAAAAGCTCTGAGAGCAAATAAAATTCGTTCGGAGTCGGCTTTAGACTGTATTTCCCGCCACTCATGTATAAAATTAACACACACAACATAAGTGGTGTGAGAAACTAGGTCCATAATCCTGACTGAAAGGTTGTAATGACCAATAATTTATGTACATACATATGTACATACATACATAAATGGTCACTACAACTCTTCAGTCAGGATTACAAACTAGCTTCTCCTATGTGTATGTGCGTTAATTTTATCCATGAGTGGCGAGAGCTACCGATGTCGATTACGAACGCCAGAGTTTTGAGGAACTATTCTTGGCAATTTTTTTTACTCTTAGATATTTTGCCAGAAGACTTCTGAGAGGAAGTCGTCAAAGAAAATATTTTTTCATATTTCTCTTCGTTTAAGATATCTGAGACAATGGAGGACCACGGACTCTCGTCTAATAAGCCAACACACTACCCACTAGACTACGGCAATTTTACAATTCTGGGCCCCTCACATGTACGCCTTACAATGTTATTTAAATGAAAACATTTTAATTTGAATTATGACCTTGTTCCTCACACCACTCATTTTGTGATTGTTTATACGGAACCCACAGTTTAAAGTCGACTCCGAACGACAGATTTTTTGAGAACCTTTTTCATGGCAATTTTTATTTACTCTCAGAGTTTTTTTTTGCCAGAAATCTGCTGAGAGGAAGTCGCCTTAGAAATTTGTTTTCATATTTTTTCATAATTTTCATAGGTCCCGTCACTTATGTATAAAAGTAACACACACAACATGACTGGGGTGACAAATGTATTGCTCGTTTGGTTACTCTATTACAATAACGTTATTACTATGAAATCAATCCTAGAACTTATAAAAGTTATTGAGTCATTAGAGTGCTGAAAACACCACTGTAGTGGTAAGTAAGAAGTAACACGATATCTTCAAATATGGCCTTCAAACTTGTTTTGTCATAATTTCACTAAAAATTTTATTTGATGGAGTCGAAAAAGTTTTAAAACTCGTTTATGTCGCATTTTGTTTAACAAAACCACAAAATACGGCATAATATCCTCATGGGATATAAGCGTAAAATTCTAATGCTTGACAAGGATGCTGAACCTGATGTGGGAAGTTGTATTGATCAAAAACTTAACTTTCGCCATAGGAGTAAAACACATAATAGATTAGAATTATTTTATTGAACATTGTTAGGGGAATATTTACAACTATTTGAAGTCGCCGTAGTCTAGTAGGTAATGTGTTGGCTTATTAGATGTAAGGCCACGGTTGAAACCCTAGATCGGACAACAAAAAGAAATATGAAAAAATATTTCTTTGGCAATTTCCTCTCAGCAGATTTCTGGTGAAAAATCTGAGAGTAAATAAAATTGCCATGAAAAGTTCTTCGAAAATCTGTCGTTCGGAGTCGACTTTAAACTGTAGGTAGAATGTAGTGTGTTGACTTATTAGATACATATAAGACAACAGCAGATTTCTGGCAATAACTCTGAGAGTAAATAAATTTGCCATGCAAAAGTTTCTCAAAAATCTGTCGTTTGGAATCGAATTTAAACTGTAGGTCCCGTCACTCATGTATAAAAAAGCACATACAACATGCGTGGTGTAAGAAACTGGGTCGTAATCCTGACTGAATGGTTGTGGTTATGTATATATTTATTTCTGCATGTATAGAAATTACACATGTATAGAATCTAAACACAGAATGAGAGGTTTCCATTTCATTGTGTCTATATTTCTTAAAAATTGCTAGAATAGTAAAATCGGGTCTCTTGGCTTCTCCATTTCGTCATTTAATTTCAGAAAGAAAATATGCATAGTTAGTGAATGAAATAAAATAATTCAAATCGGGCAAAATCTAAAAGTAATAGTCAAAAAGGAGAAGAAGTGTTGTTTAGACATGAAAACACATATTAAAAGGTGTTGAAAACAAAACGCTGTAGTCTAGTAGGTAGTGGGTTGGCTTAGTAAACGGGAACTCGTGGTCAAACCCCTGTACAACACATCTCAAACAAAACAAAATGTGAAAAAATTTCTTTCAGCAGCCTTCTGGAAAAAGAAATCTGGGAATAAAATAAAATTGTCATGAAAATATTATCAAATCTCTCTCGCAGAGGCGACTTTAAACTATTGATCCATCCACTGCGGGAAAAAACTAACACACACTCCTTGAAAGCCTTTAGAAGCTAAGTTGTAATCCTTACTAAAGGGTTATAATGACCAATCAAGTAGCATTACCTTCATCTCAGAATTTTTTCAGATAACGAAATTTTTTGATTTAAACAATAATTATGTTTTAAAGCAAAGTTTTACTCCTATAATTTATTTTATACAAGGACAAAAAACAACAACAAAAACAAAAACAACATTTACTTGTGTGGGTAAACAAAGAAAAAATAAAACTAACTCAAATAAACGCCCACAAAAATTACTGTGTACCACAAAAGAGACTGGTGGATATCATCGACATAGTACATTTCCGATAAAAAACTCGGCAGAAAGCGTCAAAAAGAGAAGGACAATTTGGTTCTTTACATGTGGGGCAAAGTTAGTAAAAGTGAAAGGAAATGAGCGAAATTGCCACCAACTTTGTTTATAGCACGTGATATTTTACTCTTCAAAAATGCTTTTTAAAATTGAAATATGCAGATACAAATTAATTCGAAACGTAAGAGCGGAACAGTCATTAAAATTCACAAAGTGTCATTGAAAATTCAAAACCATCATAAAGTTGCAACAATTTTAACGCAGAGAGAATGTTTTAAAATTGATTTCACAGCACCATTTTATGTTCGCAATTTCAATAAAATAAATCGTATAATATCGATTGCTACACATCGCATTTAGTTCAGGGATGGGAAAATTGTATTAAAAATTTATACAGTTAAATCGCAACTATAGGTGACCTACAAGCTAAAGATAAGATAAGAATTAGTCCTGACAAATTGTTGGATCGAATTTTGGTATGCAATTTAAATTTTTTTGTGTCACTCAACACCGATATTTTTTATGCTTCGAGCGAATTTGAAATGGTGGATACCTATACACAAACGTAATTAGTCATTACAACCCTTCAGACAGGATTACTACCTAGCTCTTCACGCCACCTATGTTGTGTGATTTAATTTTTGCATGAGTGGCAGAACTTACTGTTTAATATCGACTCCAAACGACAGATTTTTTAAGAAACTTTATATGGAAATTTTGTTTACACTCAGAGTTTTTGCCAGCCTGTATTACTTTCTGTGGCATCATAAAGTTTTACGACAATTATCTTGAAGAAGTACTCAATTCGACATCTGCAGACAAATTAAAAAGAAGAAAAAAAATTATGATAAAAATTTTACGCCATTCAGTACAACATATTCAGAGTGACTGACGCCTCAATTCAACACACTCAGATCCCCAGATCAACTTTGATGTCAAGCAATGACACCAATCTTAACTACTTACAAATCTTAGAATGCTGCTTAGTTTCAAATCTTCGACATCAAATATGTAGGTCCCTGACAAAAGTGTACTCAACTTTTGCTAGTCGACCATCTCCGCAGCTGAGACTGTAGTCGTAATACTTTACCTCTACTGTCATCTATAGAGGTCATAACTGATTAGCTAACCTGCAGTTGCTATCAACCGCCCGCCTACTTTTGGCAAACTATCTATATCTTCGATATTCAGTTGTATCCATGAGGTGATGCCAGCCTTGGTATTCACAATCCATTCTTTCATATGTTTTTATTTGTTAAGAGATATTAAGTATTTTAATATTATTATATTATATTCAATAATATTTACTTTCTATGCTCTTGTTGAATCAATAAAATTTAATTTGATTTCCATTTCAGCAAAAAAATTAACTTTCTTTTTCGTGCGGTTGTTATAACAACAGGGCAATTATATTGATGGTTTAAACTTTATTCCAACGGCAAAATAAAAATAAATTTACAACAATTTATCCACAGATAAAAAGCTCAAATGGCTACCTTCCAATATCAGTTGAATAGGGAAAATTATCGTAAAGACAACTGTTAATCGTTTACTTTCAACGCACAATAAAGAATTCCATTCGATGCGAATGAGTGAATAAACGAGTGTTTTTTTATTTCACGGACTTTTACAAAACCTAAGGAACACGACTTTTCTGTTGCGAAAAAAAATTAAGACGAAAGAAATCATTTAATTCAAGTAAACTGCTTAAAATAATATTAAAGTGATTTAATGATAAAAAAATTAAAAAAAAACAGCATAAATAGAAAAAAAAATAGTTAAAAAATATAAGTATTGACCTTCACATAGTAATAAAAAATTATTCGTTTTATTCTCAATTGGTTCCCAGTTGGCTTGAGATTAAGCGATTGAGTACTGTAGCTCAAAATATTTATAGTATGTACCTGAAGTTACATTAACGGATTGTCACATTAACGGTAAAATTCTTTCCGCGTATGGTATAGGAGTATCTTGTTGAAAGTTTTTATAGTTGATCCATTTTCGAACTGATCCTCACCATAATATTGTCACCATCATACTTAATGGCTTTGATGGTATATCTGGATATATTATGTTGATTAAAACTTGGTAAACTAGTCGCCATATACAGTATTCCCCGGATATAAAAACCACAGATATAATAATTCCCCGATTAGTAGCATTTGCTTTTTTCTTCAAAATGTACTGGAACTATTTCAATATATGCATTCCCCGCTTATAAACGCGAAATATTGTATTTCATACTTTAAATTTATTAAACTTTATTATATGCATCCTTTTTGTGACAACTTTCTTTCTATAACTTGTCCGTTCTCGTTCATGCGATTAAACGTTTCAGAAATTCTTCGCATGGGGATATGTTAAGTCAATAGTTTATGCTCATAATTGCATCCCTTAAGCAATTGGCGGCCAATATTTACCATATGAGAGATTTATTGTAAAAACTAGTAAAAAATTGGAACCTTCTCCTGTTCTGCCAATCTGGCCTGGTGCAGGTTTTGGGCGTGGAAGAGACTCTCTGCTTAGTTAATGATACAATAGGGCTCTTTACTATACACGCAAAGTCTACCGCGGATCTATCTTCTTCAGTAATTTCTTCGCAGTCATCCCGAAGTAATACCGGGGCCCAAAAAAAAAACAACTTTGTTCACAATACCAAGTTTTAGGAGGTCATCGAATATCAAGCCAGTGCTGTCAACGAGAGAAATATAATTCTATCAGCTTCAATGATGTATGACTATTTGCTCTTAAGTCGATACATGAATTCCCCGTTTATATACACTGTTATGCAAGCATTTTTTAAAATTGCTTATATCCGGGAAATACTGTATATGATTTTATATCTGATCAGCAAAATTTAGATTTATCGCCCCATAATATATTTTTGCAAAAACTAATGTGATTCTTTCCGATTTGTTTGGACAAAGTCAGTCAGGACTAAAAAAAATTTTTTGGATACGAAATATTTTCGTTATGTGATGCATTTACGTAAGGAAGTTCACTTAGGCTGTCGTCTAATAGTTCTAGATCATATATTAATACCATATGATGACGCTAACTCAACTTTTAGCTGCTTAGAGATTTTAACTTGGTCAACTTTAGACACTCCTATGATTATTACACCTTCCCTAGCTGTGGTTTTAAGGAATTTGTGGTCCTTAGATATATTATTTGAGGTTCCAGTTGTATTAGTATGTTTCACGTCATTAGACTCATTTCCTTTAGAGCAACCAATTAGTTGGAAAATTTCGAATACTGTCTACTCGACTCTTCCTTTCTTCATCGGAACAACTTGATCCTTTTTCCAAACCTTATGATTAAGTTTGGTACACTTTTTCTCTGATATTATTTAAAACGCACTTACCAATAAATTTACGAAAATCAATAAAAATTACAAATTAAAAATGTTTTATTAAAATGGCAAACCTAAAAATGTTTCAATTTATTGTCGACTTGAAAAAGAACACTTTCACTGCGTAATATATTATTTTGTAAAAAAATTTGAATAGAATAGAAATATTAATAAGGGATCAAGTGTGAAACAGAATAGACTTATCTTTCCAGTGAAGAATTCCCATTTAAATGTCAAGAAATCATATAAAAACCGAACACAGATCATATTTATATTATATGTATATGTTCAACTCTGCCAAATTTGTGAAAATAGTTTCATTCAGTTTAACAGAATGTGATTGCCTGAGCCCAATTAATGATGATTTTTAAAATTAAATTAAAAATAAACATCAATGTACCACACTTTTGGTCATATAGTGTGGAACCCCAACTAATAAACGTGTTAATTTAATCTATCAAAAGTTTCCCAAAGCCCAAATCCGCTTGTCTCATTATGTAAACACATAGAAGACTATGTTGATATAATTTCCAAGAAACATCATTACATTATTAATTTCAGAGAAAATGAGACAGTGCGAATACAAATATTTATTGATTTCATTTGTAATAAATGTGTAATTAATTTCGATTATTTAGTATTTGCTTTCCTTCAATTTCTTCATAACATGGTTATTGATACCGATGTTGCTGACCTCATGTACTCATGCACATATAAATTTATTTCCTAGAATGTGTATACAGTGACTTGCACAACTGTTAATAAAAATTATTTTTTCTTCATGAATTATATTTCTTACTTGATAGTAAATTAAAAAGCTATCAAAAATTTATATTTTTTTTTTAAAGAATAGAAATGAATTAAATGCAATATATTGTGAACACTTTTGTAATGCAAGGTTAACTACATTAAGATTTTCAAAAATTTTGGTATTTAATATGGCCACCTTTTGCTTTAATAAGCCTTTTTGGCATACTGTTAAACTGTTTGACTGTTGTTAAAATTTTAAAACTACCCAAAGCTGTTAGATATGTTATGGAATTGAACTTCTTATTGTTATTTTATTTTCCAGCATATTTCATAAGTTTTGTACTGGATTAAGATCCGGCGATTGTATAGACCAATCTAGATATTGGAGATTGTTTTCAGCAAGCAACTTTATTGTTACCCTATTCCTGCTCTTCGGGTCATTTTTGTGAACACTGTCACTATATACACATGCATATACACTTCCATGCATTCATATTTGGCCGATGCAACTCTTCAATCAGGATTACGACCTAGCTTCTCACTCCACCTTTGTTGTGTGATGGGACCTACAGTTTAAACTCGACTACGAATGGAAGATTTAAGAATTTTTCAAAATATGTGGCAGTTCTTAGCAGAAGACTGCTTACAGAAAGTTACCGAAGGAAAAATTTTTTTCATATTTCATTAAGTTGGAGATGTCTGAATCAGGACCTCTCACAGACTCTCACCTAATTGGCCAAAACGCTGCCCACTAGACTACGGCGACTTCAAGGTCTATTACAAAAGTTTAATTTATTGTAGGTGTTGATAACTAATTTTATTCGTCATAGTATTTAAGATTTTACTACTTGTTGTTAGTGTAGACTCCGTTCCTAACCAAGGGGGAAGTCATGTCCAAATACATGGCTTCGAATTGGTACTCAGGTGTAGCAGTCTGTTATGTTTGCGGGTGTTGGTAGACGCATTGTATTTCACCCTGTGCAAAGAGCACCGTGGGATTAGGTCCACGCGGACAGATACCCACGTAAAATCAATCGTCGTTGTTGTTAGTGTACTGTAAAATTTAAGATACTATTAATAATGAATTTAACCCTGGACGGTTAATCTTCATTTTTGTACATTAAGATTATTCTTCGTTGAATCGGCGAACACTTTAACCTTAATTGGTTACTGTTCATCGAATCAACAAAGCTCATTTACTCTTTATCATATAATTCTTTTATGTTTGACCAAATTTCGGTCTTTTTATCAAAAATGTTGGTTGATAACGAAAGCTTTTAGTGAGTAAACGTACCCTGGCCACACATTTTGTAATCCTGGATGGTCATTTTGGTACAGTAAGGTTACCCTTTGTTGATAATAAAAGTTTTTTTCGTCTACTTACTGCAAGCTTTCACTATCAACTAACGTTTTTAAAAACAAGTGCGAAATTTGGGCAAAAAAAGAGTTATATCATAAAGAGTAAATGAGCTTCGTCGATTCGACCAACAGTAACCGTCCAGGGTTAAGAAAGAAAAAAAAATTAAAAATTTTTATTATTAAAAATTTCCTTATAAATTATTCTTTTAAACTTTTCAACGTTTTAAGAAATTTATTTTTGTTTTTCGCCTCAAGTCTTGTAACACAATTGTTCCTTAGTTTGTTAATTAAAGACTGCCACAGCGGAAATGTAATATAATAAGGCCTATGGATATATAATGTACATACACATATTCTTCAGAAAATAAATTTGTATGTGCGTGAGCACATGAGGTCCACAACAACGGCATCAATAACCATATAAAGAACAAATTAAAGGAAGGCAAATAATCGGCATCAATGAGAATTTAATTAAAAGTTTTATTACAAATTTATACAAATGAAATCAATGAATACGTGTGTTCACTCTGTCTCAGTTTCGCTGAAGTTAATAATGAAATGATGTCTCTTGGATATTACATCAATGTAGTCTTGTAGGTTTACATAGTCAGGCACAATCAAGCGGCATTTGGGCATTCATTGACGTCAGTTGGGAAACTTTGATAAAATAAATTAGCACACGTTTATTAATAAGGGTTCCGCATGGCCAAATGGCAAAAAGTGTTTGCAGTATAAGAATTATTTCGTGCTAATTATTATAATTAAATTTTAAAGATCATAATTCACTTTTATTGTCACATTTCAGAACATTATACACATCCTGCTGTTATCCAGATATTTTAATTCAAGTCAAAAAAAGTCGATAGTCATCGGTCTACTGTGCACGCTATTCTCAAAGAAATATGGATCGATGACGTCGTGCACCAAACAGAGATCTTACCTCGGAAGTTAAGTTTTCAATGAAAAGTATTATCAGTTGGCTGCTGTGCCAGATTCCATTCATCGAACACACGTTGTTGTTTAAGGTCTTTTACTCTCAATCAGGTGAATGTTGTACGGAAGCCTGTCCACGATGAAAAATTCGCCAAGTTTTGATGTACAAGTGGACGAGTTCTTGTCAACGACACCTCATTGCTAAGAAATGAGTGGGTCAGACTATTATGACGATCACAAAATAGGCGAAGCACGCGGAGTAAAACTGCAAATTTAATAAAACTGTTGTGTTATTTGCACGTGTTTTTAATTGCAAAGTCTGTCCAAGGTGATTTGGTAAAACAGACTGAATAAATGAAAACTAATTTGACAGATGTAGATATATAAGCTCTTTAAATTTTAAAGTTCGTATTGGAAGCTAATTGCTTGTCATTCTTTTATCATTGCTATTATTGATGCTTCAGAGCATTCACAAATTGAGAATTGAATACAATTCTGATGTTATGCTCCTCCGCTCACTTGTATTCCGTCATTTAAATGAATTAATCTTTTTAGAGTTGATTTATAGTGTTTAACACTGAGATCTTTGATGAGAGATTATATGTAGTTCTGCGTAATGCAACGGCCATTATCACTTAATTAACATATCTTCCACGAATTAAAACTATCCAAAAATAACATAACATAGTAAAATTTGATTTTAAGTATTCACTTCCATTCACGAAATTTAATACGAAATCTTCATAAAGACATACATGTGTCGTATGAGTGATATTCAATTCGGTTAGTTTCATGCACAGCAAAATTCAATATTTTTATTGCATAGTTTACAGAGTAATTCATTTAGTGCAAGTAGTATGATGCGTACGAGTAATATATATATTTTAAATTTAATTAAATATAAAGTATGTAAATATAAAGAATTCGGATTTCAACATTTACAATCTAAGCTGCCAATTCTAAAGAAATTTTTAAAATTTAAATTTTTAACTTTTAATGTTTCATGTTGCAGTTATCGACACCTGCAGCATAAGAAGAATTACATGTGACTCAGAAGGAAATTAGTTGGCCGTTTGAGTTGTTAGTAATTTTTGTTTTAATTATGTTTCGTCATTATTTTAAAGGCTAAGTAAAAATTTATTTGCATTACCGTATTGGTTCAAATAAGTTTCTTATGAAAATTATTTTGAATCTCGGCCCCAGACACAAAGTTTGAACTTTACTTGCGTAAGACCCTTTGCTGGTATTTTTGAGATCTATATATCCAGGCACTGTGCAGATCTGAAGAGGTTTTGATTTTACTCTTCGCCCTAGTTTTTGCACCAAGATCTACGCGCAAGGTGTTTACGAGTAACTTGTTAATGTCTTCAATATCGGCTTGTCTAATGTTTAATGCATCAATCAGGTTTAATATCCTATAAGTTTTTTTGTGCAGGCATTTAGTTCCAAAACAAACAAACAAAACGAAAATCCAGAAGAATTTATCATCTTCATCATTTCAATGTCGCATTTCAGAAAATTATTTATATACATACATACATACATAATTGGCCAGTACAACTCTTCAGGATTACGGCCTAGCTGTTCACACCACTCCTGCTGTGCGTTAATTTTATACATGAGGGGCGGAACCTACAGCTTAAAGTCGACTCCGAAAGACAGATTTTTGAGAAACTATTCATGGCAATTTTCTTTAATCTCAGAATTTTTGCCAGAAATCTCCTGAGAGGAAGTTGCCGAAGAAATATTTTTTCATTTTCGTTTAGTTGGAGATACCTGAACTGGCGTTTGAATCGAGGCCTCACGTCTAATAAGCCAACGCATTACCTACTAGACTACGGCGACAAAAAATTATTTAACAAAATGAAAATTATTAAGCTCTGTTGTGCTAAAAACTCGATAGTTTTCATAAAGTACTGCAGAACCATCGGTAATTTCAAATCTGACAACACTCATGTCATTATATTCTGTCACCAAATGCAGTATATTATCTTCAAGCAAAATTGCCATATATGGGGCTCAGAAAACCCACAAGTGCTCTTACAGAACCCAATGCACCCATTACGAGTAACTGTTTGGTACGGCTTGTGGAGCGGCCGAAGAAGCTGCAATTTGACACCATTGTACTATTTTCTGTGAGGCACCGTTGAAGAAACGTGTCATGCCGATAAACCAGAGACAATTGAAGCCCAACATTCGTAATGCCATTGCCGAGATGCGATCCCATGCATAAAGTGCGAAAAAATTGGTTCGATGGAATAACGTACCGTGAAGCAAGCGGCGGCAGCTATATGAATGTAATAATATTCCATTTCTAACCGGAACAATTGTACTACATAGCACAAAAATAAATTTGGAAAAAATTCTAACCGTTTTCGTTTTATTATATTTTTAAATCTAAACCTTTAAATTTCCCACTCTATCATATACAGCAACCTTAAAACAAAACTTGGAATATTTATTAGAAACATTTTTCATACGATATTTTGTTATTATTTTTTTATTGGGCGCCCTGGTAGTCTAGTGGTTAGTGTGCTCGTCTATTAGCGTGAGGGTCGTGAGTTCGATTCCCACCATAGACTCCGGCCTGTTACACTACACCGAGCATATCGTCAAAGTTACTCAGCTCGTATATTATTAAAATATAATTTGTAATTGTATTGAAAATACCTACTTACATAATTGGTCATTACAACACTTCAGTCAGGATTACGATCTAGTTTCTCACACCACTTATGTTGTGTGTGTTAATTTTATACATGAGTGGTGGGACCTACAGTTTAAAGTCGACTCCGAACGACAGATTTTGGAGAAACCTTTCATGGCAATTTTATTTACTCTCAGAGTTTTTGCCAGAAATCTGCTGAGAAGAAGTCGCCGAAGAAATACTTTTCGTAATTTGGTTTGATGTCTGGCCTGGGGCTCGAACCCTGGCTTTACGTCTAATAAGCCAACACACTACCTACTAGACTACGGTGTATTGAAATTAATAAATAAATAAATAAATAAATATTTCCCTATTATTAGACAGAAACTTCAAATGCGTGCTGTCAAGAATTGTAGTAATTAACTAATACTTATCAAAACAAAAAATATTAGCTTATTCTAGCTCATAGCTTATTTCGTTAATTGCCCTCATTCTTATTAAAAATTTATTTTGAAATTATAAATT
Organism: Sarcophaga variegata; assembly: GCA_932273835.1. NCBI lineage: Eukaryota > Metazoa > Arthropoda > Insecta > Diptera > Sarcophagidae > Sarcophaga > Sarcophaga variegata. Next base: position 91,344,667 of record OW026358.1, on the reverse strand, counting down.
AAAATTTGTATTTTCCTTCAATTATAACAATATTATGAAAATATTGACATCACCAAATTTATAGGAAAGTATGAAAAATATTAAATGACTTACAAGATAATTTACAAAATTCCCAGTAATTATTGTCATTACAAGCTTGGTCACCACGATTTTTATTTTTCCCAAACAGTCTCCTTCACATCATTTGTTTGTTCTCCATATTACTGTAGTCTTTAGTTTACTTACTCTGCAAAAATTTTTGTTAATGAATGCTGAGGTAGGCTGTTTAAAGCACAAATAAAAGAAGTCATGACAGTGGAAGTAAAATTCAGTTTCCAAAAAGAAGTTACATCACCAATGAAACTTTTCTCTTTCTCTCTCTCTATCATTTCCGTATCTATACACTTACTTTTAAAAGTGTTACAGAATTTGTCCTTAAATTCAATTATAAAAGCAAAAGTTTTACGTCAATATATTTTTCTTCAACTGAGTTTCCGAAAGTATAAGAAAAAGAAAAACAAAACAAAAATAAAAGAAAGACTGGAAACTGAAAAGAAAGAAAAAGACAAGTGATTCCAAAATAAATCTTGGTATTACGGGTACGTTTGTAAAAACAAAATTCTGTTTCTTTTTTCACAAAAAAAAGAAAAATAAAAATAATATTCTTGAAAAATATTAAAAAAAAAATAAAATGAACATCCATGTTTCCTATATTTATTGAATTATTAAACTGTAATAAAACGTCTTCTAGAAAAAATTTTAGTTTTTCTCTGACCATAATTATCTGAATTTTATATTCCAAACTATATGCTCCGTAACATTGTTCGTTCGCCCTACTTTAACGTTTTTACTAAAACGGAATTTTTTAAAAGAAACAAGAAAATAGCAACGCGTATTAATAGAAATATAAGTAAAGCACTCTCCAAAATCTCTTTACAATTTTCATTTTCACAATTTCCATTTAAATACAGAACTAATACAAAACCCCTTATTATGAGCAAAAAACAGAATTAAAAGTGCATAGTGCATCGTCTTGGATGGGTATGAAAGAAAATTGTAATAGAAGGACACATATTTCATTCCGTTTTCTGAATAGAAGTCAAATTTAAAGAGGAAGAAACCTTAAGTACCTGACTACTATCTAAAGGAACTGCTTCATACTCTACCATACCTTTAGTTTTCTTCGGTGTCCTTCTGCTGGTTCTTGTCGTTGTCTTTTTTGTCTGAAATGTTCAAGTGCTTATTCATATTTAATAAATCCTGTACCTAGTATAACTCAGTAAGTGAAATACAGAGTATATTAGCTGTAATTAAAATTTAAAGAATTTTTCTTCATTTTATATTTTTCTTATGAGCATAATTTAAAAAAAAGCTGAAACAGTTATCATTTAAGTGACATTTTGCCACCAATTTTTTTTTTAATTTAACATTAATATTCTATTTATTCTAGATTTCAGTCTTAATTTAAATATACGTCCATTTATAGTTTGTGTTTACTATTCTGTCCTTATTTTGGAATGAAATACAGAAAATTAAAATGAAAAAAAAAATTATGTGACACACTGTCATAATACTTTTTAGTTAAATATTTCAAATATCAGTGAAATTATATTTAACATTAGTGTTGGAAAAATAAAAGTTTAAATTGAGACTGCGTTTCAACTTATTGAAAATGCATTAAAAATTTATAATGTTTCGCAAATAATCGTTTTCTGTAAATTTTTCAATTACATTAACAGATGCATATTCGGAACAGTACTGTTGACACTAATACAAATGGAAGAATAGTGTTAAAACTCCGTCCAAATTCTATATGATATAAAAGTTCCGTTTATTAAAAACGAAAATATTTTTCGAAATTTATTTCAGTTTTATTAGTTTAGAACAATGAAGGCAACGAAAAAACATTTTAAAAAATACCTAAGACCTAGCTTCTCACACTATTTATGTAGTGTGTGTTAGTTTTTTACATGAGTGGCGAGCTGACAGATATCTTTGAGAAACTTTTCATGCCAAATTTTTATTTACTCTCAGAGTTTTTGCAAGAAATCTGTTGAGCGGAGGTCCCAGAAGAAATATTTTTCATATTTCGTTTTGCCTGACTTGGGATTTGAACCGTGACCTCACGTCTTATAAGCCAACACACTACGTAAAAGACTATAGCGACACCATTCTTCCAATTGGGATTAATAACAGAAATGCTAATAGAAACGATGTCCTTGGGGCATAACTAATTCTGGAAAATTCATCCTATAACTGTTAGATGATTATTTTCAGATTCTGAACCAAATTGCCAAATTGCCATAGAAACAGTAAACAACTACCCATTTCTTAACAACATTATTATACATACATTACCTTCCATTCCTTGGGCTAAAATTTTTTATTTATTTTTTTTTTTATTTATTTTTATTTGTTATAATGAAACTTAACTTTCTCCCTTCAGGATTGCCAAAAAAATATATTTTATAGTGGACGACCACTGTCCACTTTCACAAATAAAACACTTCAATTAATTCAATTCACAATTTATTATTTTAGTTCACAACCACTTATCACTCTAGTATTCCCCAAAAGACTAACCAACTAATTTACAATGTTTTAGTATATAAAGAAATAATAATTAATTAATAGTGCTGATTCTGCATACGGACAATTTCGCAATGTGGGAAATTGTCCAGACGAAATGTGAGCTAGGTCTAATTTCCGTTCGTTGGCGCTTGTGCAACGTCAGCATTAAATTGTGGGCATGAGTTTACCTCAAGTACACTTGCTCGTGTTAACTTGAATGTTTTTCTGATGCAACAAGAGCAATTATATTATAAATTACAGCACCAGAATCAAATGAGTTACATAATACATTGAAATTATATTAATCAAAAAATAAACAAAAGAAAAAATAATAGATAATATAACAAAGTCAATGAAAATTGAAACAATAAATTTATGAATTTTTGTAATAACTCTTTAACAAGCTTTTAAATCGCACTGTGTTGCTAGTAAATTGAATATTTGGGGGGGAGATGGTTCCAGAGATAAATGGTATATATATAAAACTGGTGAAAAGAAGCACTCTTTCGGTATTTGAATGTTCGAATATTATCGTTCCTCGCAGGCGAAGTGAATACCAGTTTGTTATAAAGAGAGTCAGGTTTTTTTGTTGTTATAATTTTATGTAAAAAATAAGATTTTAAAGCTTCATATAGTCATCGAGGTGCATGCCAAGGACATTTACTAAATACGGAGATATATGATCAAATCTTTTCAAAGCAAAAATATATCGAACAATATTATTAAACGTTATGTTGAGCTTTGGTTTTAAAGTCATATTACATCCAGCAAAAATCTCAGAGGCATATAAGAGAAGGAATTAAATACGTTTTTGCAATCAGCATCCTTATCCTCATGGGTGTAAAGTGTTGAGTCTGCCATAGGGTTCTAATCTTCCCATAAACTATGCCACATGCTTGATTAATGTGATCCGACCATGTCAGCGAGCTATTAAAAGTAACGCCCAAATTTTTGGCTGTATTTACCAATTGAATTTTTGTCCCATTAAGAGAAATATTCAAATTCCCTTTCAATACCGCCGGAATTTTGCCAATTAATAAAAATTTGGACTTAATAGGATTAAGAAGTAGTCCATTAGCAGATGCCCATTGATAAATTCTATCTAAATCAAAATTTATTTCATTAATAGCAGAATTCATAGTCGTTTTCGTACAACTTAGATAAAGTTGTACGTCATCAGCATACATTTGAATTTTTGAATATCTGATCTGCAAAGGAAGGTCATTTGCATACATGGAGTAAAAAAGTGGGCCAAGTACGGACCCCTGTGGAACACATACATACATACATAATTGGCCATTACAACCCTTCAGTCAGGATTACGGCCTAGCTTCTCACACCACTCATGTTGTGTGCGTTAATTTTTTATACGTGAGTGGCGGGACCTACAGTTTAACGTCGACTCCGAACGACGGAATTTTGAGAAACCTTTTCATGGCAGGTTTATTTTACTCTCAGAGTTTTTGCCAGAAATCTGCTGAGAGGAAGTCGCCGAAGAAATATGTTTTTTCATATTTCATTTTTGATGTCTGACCTGGGATACGAACCCGGGCTTTACGAATAGTAAGCCAACACACTACCTACTACACCACGGCGACTTCACCTGTGGAACACCTCTGCTTGTAAATAAGGGTGAAGAAACAAAACTACCATTGACAACTATCTGTGATCTACCAATTAGATATGAAGATATTAATTTTGTTGCGGTTGAAGAAAATTTAAACATATTGCCAAGCTTCAATAGCAGCATTTGATGGTCAACAGTGTCAAATGCCCTGGAGTGATCAAGTAAGACCAAAAATGTTAACTTACTCTCATCTAAATTGCCACGAATATTCTCAACCACCTCAGTTAATGCTGTAGTGCAGCTGTGTTGAGGTCTAAAACCAGACTGACGGTCTGTTAGTAGATTATTGTCCAGTATGTGTTTATAAATTTGTCCATGAAGAATTCTCTCAAAAACTTTTGATATGTAGGAAAGGATAGATATTGGCCGGTAGTCACCATCATTTTTAAGCACTGGAATAATTTTCGCCGCCTTCCACTCAATTGGAAAAGTGCTAGTTGTTAAAATCGTGTTGAAAATGTGATTGAGATGACGTATTATATAAGGCAGTATAAGTTTTATAAAATGTGGATGGATGTCATCTAGGCAAACAGCTTCATTTTTAGAAATCCTTCAATTGTGTCATCCAAACTAAGATGTCGGAAGTGGAAATCATTTATTGTGGATACATTGTTGTTACCATCATAAAAATTCAAATTCACTGGTGGTTGCGGAATATTAGCAAATTAGCATCGGTCTCTCTGCTCATGTATAAAATTACGGCACGCAACATAAGTATTGTGAGAAACTAGGTAGTAATCCTGACTAAAGGGTTGTAATGACCAATTATGTTTGTATGTATGTAATCTTAAATTTTTGTTTGGTGCACGCACAGTGATTTACAGTTTTTTTTCCCTTTTCTTAAGTTTCCATACCAATTGCTATTTATTTTCTTTTAAAAATCTGCTGTCTGGTGTTAGTAGCCACGAAAGAATTTCTCAACACTTCAGTTTGGTTTTTGGTAAGGCAATGGGAAAAAGAAAACAAAATCAACATTTCTAGGGCAACATAATCATCTGCTGCCTTTTCGGTATTCAAGTTCATAAGCGTTATAGAACAAAGGGGAATGGAAAGAGAATATAAATCTAAAAAGTTTCTTCTTTTTTGGCATTATTTTTAGCATTTGTTTCTGTAGTTTAAAGTAAGTTAATCTGTTCCTGTTTCTAACATTGTTTTTCCTTTATTTCTTGTAAACTACCAAACGTATAAATTTAACAGACGCATGTATTGTAACTGTTGTTTAGCATGAGTATTTTGTTGTAGAGGCAACATCGACTATAAATCTTGAATAACAACGCAACAGTAATGATTCAGTTTTAGGAAAGTTTTGGCCACAATGTTGACGCACAAACATTCATTATGTTGCTACGAAAGAAATTAAAATTTGGAGAGGAATGTATAAGTACCCTTTTACTACTGTTATACATGACTTTATAAATGATGCAATACAAAAACTCGATGTCATTTTTAAATGAGACCTACTTGTCATCACACTCTTTTCCAGCAAATTAAATGGCAGAGGGTGGCTGTAATCAAATAATGAATGCAGAAACTCGTAAGCGACCAGTTGTTAGCATTTAAAATATATGTAAGATATCATATGCAATCTTGGAAGATCTTTCCAGTGAGAAAGCCGTCTTCAGATCTTGATCTTGTCTTTATTGTCCTCCTCAAGTTATTTTACTTGTTTTATCATGAAGTTACCGTAGTCTAGTAGGCAGTGAATTGGTTTATTAGACGTGAGGTCACTGTTCAAACCCCAGATCAGACATGTTCCACGTACCCAATGTGTCCCATCGCTGAATATCATTTTTCAATAGTAATTAAGGTTAGCTGGCAACTGTTCCAAAGCCCATTCAGTGAACACATTTCGGGACTATGGTTGTCCATGGTGATTTCGCTAACTGAATATATGACAACTAATTTGACAGATGTAGCCTCATTGACATGGTCATTATCAACTGTAAAAGTTCAAAAGTCCCTGTTTCAAACTCATATTCTTGTGATAACTTTAACCGTTATTTATTACAATATTTTCATATCTCTCTCTTAATCGCTGGTACGTTGAGATCCTTATGAGTGATCTAATGCCATGGTACAGCTGAGATTAAGTTTTGATTTGTTGAACATAATTAGTAGAAGCAATTCCAAAGATAGAGCTCGAACCATTAGAACTAATGAATGAATGTTCCCAGCCAATGTCCATACTGCTTGTTTACGTCCTGGTCTTTCTTTATTTTGAACATAATTTCATCGAATTTTTTAATAACTATTCGCAGAACAATATGATGATGTCACAGAACAATATGATGAGTCTACGATTGTCTGTAGTAATTACAGAGAAATTTGTAAAATTTACATTCCGGTTGCAATGAAAATACAGGACTCAGAATCGCTGAAGCTGTCATAGGTGACGGTGATATAACGATCATACAGATTATCGAATCTAATCTAGGCCAGCGTATTTCAGGCGGAGATATTTGATACTGAATAAGCTGCACGTATCGAACTTGATCATATGACATGGAAGATCTATACATTCGTCTCTATAGTAATAGTTTTTCAAATTGGAAAGGGCAGGCATTGAATGGAAAAGACATGGAGTGCAAAACCGTGGTCCGACATAGCTGGTAGCCGAATTTCGAGACTGTTGTGTTTAACAGTGGACAGTGAGAGAACCAGGGAACTACTTGAGTTTGACAAGATAACGGTTCGAATTCTAATAGAAATTCTAACGGGACCCTGCTCTATTGGCAGTTTTGCTGACAAGCTCGGCAAGCTCCACCATGATTACTGCAAAAGCTGCCATGAATCGGTGCAACACCTTTTATGCGAGTGCCCTTTACTTCAGGACAGACAACATTAGCTTTTGGGTGACAGAACGTTTGAAGATCTTGACATGGTGGCGAATATGCCACCAAGGGAACTGGCCAGTTTCATGCGGTACTCGGGGTGGTTCAAACCCACCACTAACGAAATTAACATCAAATAAATAAGGCACTAAGAATACACGGAGTCAATAACGATTTCCTGGCATAGACTTAATACTCATATTCTTTTATGCTGTTCAAAAGTCATTACATCCTCACCTATTTATTATTTTCTTACTCATCATCATATATATGTATGTATACATTACATACGTTATTTAGGTTTTGTATTCATAGGTGTGAGATGTTTATCACAAATACAACAAAAAGGACAATAATGTCACTTGTTATTATCTCACACCAAAGTGTGGTTTTTTACTAACCAAGTATTATTGTAATATTAGTGTTTATGTTTGTGTTATAACTTTGTTATCGTACTCTTCTTGTACTCTTTTTCATCAGTTATTATTATTGTTGTTTTTCTCTAAAAACAACACAGATAAATAGCAAAAAAGAAGAAAAATACACAAATTCAATATACTTTACATACATACATAATTGGCCATTATAACCCTTCAGTCAGGATTACGGCCTAGCTCCTCACACCACAGTTTGACGTCAACTCCGAACGACAGATTTTTGGGAAACCTTTTCATGGCATGTTTATTTACTCTCAGAGTTATTGCCAGAAATCTGCTGAGAGGAAGTCGCCGAAGAAATATTTTTTTATATTTCGTTTTGAGTCTGACCTGGGATACGAATCCGGGCTTAACGTCTAATAAGCCAATACACTACCTGCTAAACTACGGCGACTTCTTCTCTTTTTTCGACTTACTTACTTTAAATAGCTGAAGTTATCAAAACACTCAAGTTCTCCATATTCACACTCTTCATTTTATATTATTTTATTTTATTATTACAATTTTTGTTTTGAATTTAAAAAAAATGTCAAACCAATTAATACTCATGTCAAAACCAGATGTTGCCATAGATTTTAAATTTATTGACCAAAACATTTTAACTTTTATCGCTTAAACTCTGTGCATGAATTTATTATTCCGACCATAGAAAACACAATTGCAAATAAAATAATAAAATTTTTAATATTTCTTTTGTTTTTTAAATTTCATAAGTAATGATCTAATTTTGTGATGAAACAATAAAATTTAAAATTTTTAAATTAATTTTTATTTTATTTGTATATTTTATTCACATTGGCTCATGACATACAAATAAAAAAAATGTATGCCGGAAATGTATTAGCATATCTTTTATTGTGCATTTATTTATTTGTTTTGCGTCATTATAAATTTTTTATTAAACCCATTAAAAAGCGATAAAAGTCAAAAGTGTGATTTTGCGGTATAGATTTAAGAATTACGTATTTTCTGGCTGTATTTATTGTTTATAAGTTTTTGTTATAATCTACAATAATAGCAATTGCTTTAATTGCTATAAGTTTCATTATTTGATTTCTAAAAAAAAACTATTAAAATGGATTTTAAATATGTATTTTGAGATTATGGAATTATCGATTGTTATGAACTTAATAGAGAAAAACTAGCGATGATGTAAACGTCTATTCATTGATTATAAATTTCAGTGAAATTTGATAAAACGTTTAATTGAAATATTTAATTTTTTAATTCTTTAAATAAGATTTTTACTGCATTCCTAAATATGTGAAAGATCGTTTAAATAATTTGCTTTTAAAATTCTTTAAATTGAAATTAATGCTTTGGGTTTAAATTTTAAAAAGTATCATGACACTGTGTCACATAAATAATTGTCTGCATTTCTTTTTAATACTTTCGTATCACCAAAAAAAAGTTTAAAAAAATGTCTATTAAAATAAAATGAATAAATATTAAAGTCATACAAAAATAGGACATACAGTGGAATGTTTTTTAAGCAGATGTCATGTAGCCATATAAGAGGGGTAAAGAAAAAATTAAATAAAAAAATGCAATATAAAAGAAATTTATTTAAAACTCTTACTGTCATTCTTACAACCTGACGTTAAAGTTGGGTTTAGTTAAATGTAACTTTAGCTAAAGTTAACTTTAAAGCCAACTTTAACTTCTTTACGTTAGTACAACCTTCAGATATAATAAAGTTAACTTTTTCAAACATAAGGCTATGCCGGAGCAATATCGATAACAGTGCTCAATTAAGCAAATGCTTTAAAAACGCAGTGGCAACGATATGCCTTTTTATTTTTGTTTATAAAATTTTTGTGTTGAGGTTTTAGCTTTTTTATTTTTGTTTTAAAATAAATATAATGAATACGCCAAAATTCATATTGATTTGAAAAAGTATTAATGTATTATTGTTTATGTTCCATGTTTATATTTGAAGTTGCCGTATTGTATATAATATATATAATATGGCAAGTTCAAAGTTAAAGTGAACTTCAAAAGTTAAAGGTAGGGTGATATTCCCTTTAGCTTAACGCTCCCTTTTATCTTATTATTGTGTACTCATAATAATGAAAATCAAGTTATCTGCTCTTTAACCTTGGACGGGTACTATTCGTCGAATCGACGAAGCTCATTTACTCTTTATCATATAACTCTTTTATATTTGACCAAATTTCGTTCTTTTTTTCAACAACGTTAGTTGGTAATGAAGGACGAAAAAAATTTTTTTTTTGTTCGTCGATTCAACGAAGAGTAACCTTACTGTACAAAAATGACCATCCAGGATTAAAAAAATGGGTGGCCAGGGTATATTTACTCACTTTTGTATTATTTTTCTAAATTCTATTTGGCGAGTTTTTTGGTCTTGCTACTGATACTTGAAATATTTATAATTTGGGCATTCAAAATATGTTATGATACTGTTCCTCACATTCTGGGGATTAAAATTTCATCATTTGTGTAGTCATTTATTTCTTGCATCATACATTAGCCTGAACGTCTGTTCTTTCTCAAACTCAATTTCCTTTTTAAAAGTTAAATGAAATTAAAATTGTGAAGAGTAGACACTAATTGCAAAAATTTTCGTGCCACTCTTTTGGTACATTTTAAGCAAACGTGTCACGCAACTGCATTCTCATAGCCTGTTAATATGCGGTGAGTTCTACTTTTTGATGATATTAAAGCATTGTGCTTAATGGATGATTAGTCACTTACTTACTTCTTGCGCGCCTACGCGAGTTGGTCACACCAACCGATGACAGGGCTTCCTCGCTTTGGTCTTTCCAACGGATACAAGGTCGTCCCTTTCACCGACTTCCGCAGATTCCCGCATCAAATACTCGTCTCGCCGGCACATCCTCGGCCGTAATCTGAGATTCAATACGCCGCATGTCTCTACTTGTCGATAACATATACTTCGTTTTGCTCTCATTTACTGCCAGACCCGTCTTAGTAGACTTCCGTTCAATAGCACTAAAGGCAGCAGCAACATCTCGCTTGGTTGGCCCTATGATGTCAATGTTGTCAGCGTACGCAAGCAACTGGACACTTCCTTGAAAAAGAGTGCCATTGCGATGCACTAACGCCTTTCGAAGAACACTCTACATAACGAAGTTGAAGAGGTTGCATGATAATGGTTCGCCTTATCTGAAACCTCGCACGGTACTAAAAGGTTCGGAGAGGTCCATTCCTACCTTGATGGATCTGCAGAAATTGCTCAACGTCATTCTGCATAGCCTTATCAACTTCGCAGGTATACCGAGCTCAGACGTTGCAAAAACACAATCCCTTATGAGGCTATCGAAGGCTGCCTTATAGTTGACAAAAAGATGGTGTGTGTCGACTTGTTTTTCGTGGCTCTTTTCCAGGATTTGGCGTAGTGTGAAGATCTGATCGATGGTGGACTTGCCAGGTGTGACGCCGGAGTGATAAGGTCCAATCAGTGTTTTGACGAGTGGCTTCAGTTCACCTTATATGCGATAGGGAGAAAGCTTATGTCCTTGTAGGTGGCACATATCGTAGGGTCTCCCTTTTTCAGGACAGGACAGAGGACACTGAGGTTCCAATTGTTAGGCCTACTTTCATCTAGCCATATTTTGTAAATAAGCTTAATGGATGATATTTAATGGAAGTCGTCGTTGTCTAGCAAGTTGAGTGTTGGCTTATTAGACGTGACGAGACCTCACGTCAGACATGTCGAACAAAAAGAAACATGAAAAATATTCCTTCGGCGATTTTCTCTCAGCAGATTTCTGGCAAGAACTCTGGGAATAGACAAAAAATTTCAATGAAAAGTTTTTAAAAAATCTGTAGTTCGGAGTCGACTTAAAATAGTAGAACCCGTCAGTTATGTATAAAATGAACACACACAACTTAATTGGCGGGAGAAGCTAGGTCGTAATCCTGAAGTATTGTATTTAATGGAATGTCTTTATTGTTTCCGACGCTATACACGCCATTTGGTCGACCACTCTAGCATATCTTGGCAGCCGATTTAATCTCCACTACTCCAGTATTTTACAGGCGCATACATAGAAAAATATTTCTTTAATGCAAAATCTAACTCGGCGTTATTGGTTAAAACTGTTGAAGTACATCACCATCTTCGAGCACCTTCAGCTGATATTTGCGAATGGCTGCCTGCAGTAAGTAGTAGTACATTGTTGGCTACATTGTATCCAAGATTTACGTTTCAGTTGCATAAAGTGTTTAAAATGGATTCCAAATGTTTTTAAAAATGCTATTTTATTATAACATCGTCCATTATTGCTACTATTTTGAAGTAGCGCCTTAGTACCAATCTTTAAAGGGTGTACCTAAAACTACGCATTTCTTTTCAACGGCTTTCTTCAAACCACGACTGTTCTCTTCACATGCAACACGTCTTCACACAAGACTGATTGAATTCTTACTACTCGTTGCCTGCTTTGCCTTGCATTTTTATATGTCCACGTAAACAGTCTGATGAAGGTTCTTGAAGTCGAACGTTCATAGTTTCGCCTTCTCGAGAACTCTATAGCGACTTCATTGTGGTTTTGATTGTTGTGATTGTGGTTGTTCACATTGCTTGTTGTTGCGATCTCGCTTACTTGTCTATCCCCTTTTCTTTTATACTGATGTTGTTTTATTTACTTGTAACAAGTTCGTTGTATTTATTCGTGTAGCTTCTGCTCATTTTAATGTTAAACGATGTACACCGTTTCCATTTTCGTAAAAATATGTTCTTCTTCCCGCAATTGTCTTATGTACATGTGTATGAGTATTATGTTTACAACGTAAAATTGCGTCCATTACACTGAGCATTTGCTACTTGAGCAGTAACGTGCACGCACATTTGACAAGAGAGAAAAAATTAAAAATTATTCAAAAATAAAGTCAAACCTTAGATGCTAATTTATGAACTGACACTCAAGGAGTCAGGGCAGCATGTTGAGAAATTATATGGATCGCGTAACGTTTATTTCAAACTGTAATTTATACATATTTTTATGTACATTATTATTTACTTTTTGAATCTAAGTGCCACCCTAATGTTTCTTAAATTTTCTTTAACCAAAAATTAACAGTTAAATCATACGATCGGAGCATTTACTAACATGTGTTTTATGTTATTCTTGTAAATAGCACTCTCTTGAGTGATTTTGCTTTGCTATTGTTGTTGTTGTTTACAATGTACTCTTAGCTGGTAGAGGATGTGTGTAACATATTTTGAAATAAAGAAACGGCACTTTGTGTTCAGCAACGAATGTGTAAAGACGTGTTTCTTTTTTTCGCGTACATTTTTTGGTGACCCCGACGTGATAATAATAATAATAATAACAAAAAGTACAGTTTGTGAAAAATAGTTAAAAGTTTGAATAATAATTTGAAGTTATTTTTATCTGAAAATAAATAAATAAAAAGTAATTTACAATGAGTATCATTGAGACTTTGAAGAATAAAAGATCGCATCTGAAGTGTAGTGCTACCAGGAGTGAAAACTTCCTAAGCCAAGTAAATGATCAAACTTCTTTGTTTGACTTACGTGCTCGCTTGGAGAAACTGGAAGCACTTTACGATCAATTCCAATCCTTGGACATAGAAATGACATCACATAGTGATCAATTTCCTGATCGTGAAACCGAATGCGAGGAATTCGAGGCAAAATATTATCGTGTGAAGACACAATACAATGAGCTGATTGATGCCAAGCTGCGATCCACTAATGTTGACCCTATGAATTCAACAACCATTCAGCATGATGCAATGCAAAAATTTTTGGAGACGCAGACTGCGCTTTTGGAAAAATTGTCGAGCCTTCAAACAATGAATGCCTCAGCAAACGGGACTGATGTCCGATTGCCAAAAATTAATGTCCCAGTATTCGATGGCAAATACTCTGAATTTAAATCGTTTTTTGATTTGTTCAAGAGTTCCATCCACAACAACAACTGTTTGGCTGCTTCACAAAAGTTCCAGTACTTAAAAGGCCTTTTAAAGGACGATCCTGCCAACCTTATACGCCACTTGCAGGTATCGGAACAAAATTACGAAGTAGCGCTGAAAAAATTGCAGGAACGGAACGACAAACCTTCGCTGATGGTTGACTCTTTAATTGAGACTTTCCTTCAAATTCCGAAGGTGTAAGCTTTCTAACGTTGCTGATGAAGTGATCCGAGGCCTTCGAGCTCAAGGCCCTGATGCGGAAAAGAGAGATCCTTGGCTGATCCATCTACTATGCCAAAAATTAGATCGACACACCCTACAATCTTGGGCTGAACACTGTGGTAAGCTAACCTTCCCTTCGCTGGAAAGTTTTTTTGTTTTCATAAGTGAACGTTGTGACGCTTTGGAGCGGTTGCCATCACCTGAAGAAAAACATAGCAAGCCCCCCCAAAGAACTTTGAAGTCTGCTCGTGCTTACACCAGTACAATAAAAAAAGCCTGCGCTGCTTGTGGAGAAAATCATCATCTGTCTTATTGTCCGACTTTCAACATATTTGACGTCACTAGACGAGTTGAATTCATAAAGGAGAAACGTCTATGTTTTAATTGTTTAAAGCCTAACCATACTGTACAGGGTTGTCCTTCGAAACATGTATGTGAATCGTGTCAAGGAAGGCATCATTCCTTAATCCACATTAACCGAAAGCCGTTAGCACCTACAATGACAAAGGAACCGGGTAAAAACTCTCATTCTGCTGCTAATTCGAATCATTCCAACAATTTAAATGAAACATTTACTGTTGCTATTGACTCTCAGGTGAATTTAGCTGAATCTCCACAGGTAAATAATTTTAACATGTTGTTGCTAACGGCCAGAGTATTAGTAAAAGATAACATGGGATGTTATCAAACTTGTAACATATTATTAGATTCGGGTTGTCAAACCACTCTCATTTCAGAAAAATGTGCACAGAGGTTGATGCTAGTACGAAAGTCAATAAGAATTTTTGTAAGTGGACTGGGTAACAACAAAGCTGGAGCTACACGAGGAGCTGTACAATTAGAAATCAAATCTTGCCCATATTTTTTATAAACTGCACAAAATTAACAATCACTTGCTGGGATGAGATTAAATCACTCCCACTGGCTGATAATAAATTTATCCACCTAAGGATATAGATATTATAATTGGCTTTGACTATTTCTTTTTGTTAATCAAAGAAAGTAGGGTTTTAAAGGAAGGCAACTTGTTGGCCCAAAACACTGCATTTGGTTGGGTTATTTGCAGTGGTTGTACAATGGACAAAATGGTCACAGTGTGTAACATCACGGGTCAAATTAGTGATGAAGAAGATCTTAACAAAGCCTTACGATTATTTTGGGAAGTTGAGAGCCTTAATATAAAAAAGCCGTCTTTAACTGCGGAAGATCGAATGGCAGAAGATTTGTACTCTTCGACTACAACCCGTTCTGAAAGATATGCTGCTAGATTACCTTTTAAGCATACCCCTGAGCTGGGAGAATGCTTTACTGGAGCCTTAAGAAGACTAAATTCTATGGAACGTAAGTTTAAATCCAAGAGTAACTTAAAAAATACATACTGTGAATTTATGAATGAATATATTGCATTGGGCCATATGGAACTGGTGCCTCAAAATGAAATTAAACGCCCCGCTGCTACAGTGTATTATTTGCCACACCACGCTGTGCTAAAGGATACAAGCCTCACCACAAAACTTAGAGTAGTGTTTGATGGTTCTAGTAAATCATCCAATGGACAATCCCTAAATGATAATTTGCTTCGAGGTCCAGTATTACAGCAAGATCTTATGGCAGTCTTACTACGATACAGGTGTAAGAAATTTTGTTTTGCGGCTGATATTGAACAAATGTTTCGCATGATCGACGTACAAGAGTGCGATCGTGATTTTCAAAGAATTTTGTAGAGGGATAATCCTAGTGAGGAGATAAGGCACTATAGACTCACTACTGCCACCTACGGCACCACCTCTGCTCCATATCTGGCAATACGTACACTTTTACAATTAAGTAAAGATGAGAGTGACCGCTTTCCACTAGCATGTGAGATGTTAAAATCCTGTTTTTACGTCGATGATTGTATGGCTGGCTCCAACACTATAGCAATAGCTCAAAAATTAGCCGAAGATTTAAACCAACTTCTTACGGCTGGCGGCTTTCGGTTAAGAAAATTGGCAACTAATGAGAGTAAAATTTTAACTAACATTACTGAAAATGATAAGATTGAGAGTATAGTGAATATTCCTACAGACATAACGGTTTGTCTTCTCTGTGTTATATGGAATCCAACAGCCGATTGTTTTTCTTACAATGTTAAAACTAAAGATTACTGCATTGATACTAAAATGAAACTATTATCAGAAATTTCCAAAATCTTTGATCCTCTTGGATGGATTTCACCTGTCATTATAGCCCTTAAAATCATTATGCAAAAACTATGGTTAATCAGTTTGGGTTGGGACGATCAGCTTCCTAGTGAAATTAAAACCATGGCTAAAACAAAGGTGGCTCCGTTAACTTTGTTATCGATTCCCCGGCTGGAACTGTGTGCTGCCTATCTACTGGCACAACTTTTTGAATATTTGTCGCCTGTGCTGCGTATAGACAAAAATAAGATTGTATGCTGGTCAGACAGTAAAACTGTATTAGCATGGCTCTCATCACATCCAACTAAATGGAAAACTTTTGTCGGTCATCGAACTGGGTATATTCTTGATACCATTCCTGATGTCAAATGGAGGTATGTGCCAACTAAATTAAATCCAGCAGATTGTGCTAGTAGAGGTGTTAGATCCAGCTATCTAATTGATGGTTTCAAGGGCCATCTTTCCTACTTAAGGACCCAACTGAATGGCCAACTCCTGTTAAAGAATTAAAAACTAATGAAGAATTACGTCTACAAGAGCAAGTTGTTTTAATTACCACATTTTCTACCGACATTATTGATGAGTAAAGTAATCGAATTTCACGTTTCACTCGTATGGTCAGAGCACTTGCTTACGTCTATAGAGCATACAACAATTTTCGGTTTAAAACCAAATTTAGATTCCCACTCCATGTAAATGAATTAAGAGATCCTGAAAATGAAATCTTCAAATATTGTCAAGAATCTGAATTTGCTGATGTTATATCATCCATTAAAAAAGGGACACCTGTTATCAGTAAAAAACTAAAACGGTTGTCACCCTTTTTAGATGACCATAGCATTTTACGAGTAGGTGGCAGACTCAAACATGCTAGTTTGCCATATGATAGCCAGCATCAAATTATACTACACAAAGACAATCCAATTACGTATAAAATTGTTCATGATTGCCATCTGAAAAATTTGCATGCAGGAATTACCCTTCTAATAGCTACACTGCGTCAACGATATTGGATTGTAGGTGCACGTGAATTAGCTAAACGAGTATGTGACAAATGTTCAGCCTGTCAACGCTATAACGCAAAGGCTAACTATCAACTTATGGGCGATCTTCCTAAATTTAGAGTCAATACAGAGTACCCTTTTTATGAAGTTGGCTGCGACTATGCAGGTCCCATAATGTATAAACAACATAATGGACGCAAGTCTCCTATCGTCAAATCATACATCGCTGTATTTATTTGTTTAGTCACTAAAGCTGTGCATCTCGAAATTGTCACAGATTTAAGTTCTGATGCATTTTTAGCTGCTTTAGACAGATTCGTAGCCCGAAGAGGACTTTGTGGTCACATACACAGTGACAACGGTACTAACTTTCAAGGTGCTGCCGAGAAACTAGGAGAAATCTACAAAATGGTAAAAAATTCTGAATTTAATAACAATATCTCAAATATTCTAGCTACAAAGGGCATTCAGTGGCACTTTATTCCACCTGCGGCACCACATTTTGGCGGTGCATGGGAGTCCACTGTAAAGAGTATAAAATATCATCTTCGGAGAACCATTGGTCAAGCTACCCTTAACTATGAAGAACTAACTGCGCTATTAACAAGAATTGAAGCTATCCTGAACTCACGACCGTTGGTCCAAGCTGACTCAGATGACCTGCCATATCTTAGTCCAGGTCACTTTTTAATTGGTCGAACCCTAAATGCTTTACCCGAAGTGGAGACTTATTCAACAACTGTCCCAATACTTTTGGTTGCGCTGGTCAAATGATTATCGACTGTCCCTTCAATCTAAGGCGAAATGGCTAAAAGATAAACCAAATCTACAAATAGATGATATCGTTCTCCTTCGAGAAGAAAATGTACCTCCCACTTTCTGGAAACTTGGTCGTGTGAAAGAAACCCATACTGGTTGTGATGGTCGAGTTAGAGTGGCTACTATAAAGACTGCAACCTCAACACTACAAAGACCTGTGACAAAATTGTACCCCTTGCCGAAAGATGATTGGACTTCAAAAATTCTGTTCAAGGCTGGCGGAATGTTGACGATGTTTTGCCTTTAAAATTTATTTATTTATTCTAAATGTAATTTATACATATTTTTATGTACATTATTATTTACTTTTTGAATCTAAGTGCCACCCTAAAATTTCTTAAATTTTCTTTAACCAAAAATTAACAGTTAAATCATACGATCGGAGCATTTACCAACATGTGTTTTATGTTATTCTTATAAACAGCAGTCTCTTGAGTGATTTAGCTTTGCTATTGTTGTTGTTGTTGTTTACAATGTACTCTTAGCTGGTAGAAGATGTGTGTAACATATTTTTAAATAAAGAAACGGCACTTTGTGTTCAGCAACGAATGTGTAAAGACGTGTTTCTTTGTTTCGCGTACAATAGTTATTCTAATAAACTTTACTTTCGGTCTCCCGATTAATGTGCTGCCACGAAGTGTGTGCGTGGGAAATTTAAAGGTTTTTATTTAAAAATGCAATAAAACAAAAACGGTTAGAAATTTTATTAAATTTTTTTTGTCAAATTTATTTTTATCAACATGTGGAAGATAAAAACAATGATGTAACATCCACTACAAAATAGTCGCGAATTGTGGTTTTTGTATGTACTTTTAGGTTGTTATATCTCGAAAAATTAAAAATTTTAAAAATCCCTTTTAATTGCCATATCATATCATTTAATTCCAAATTAATAGGGTATACTTTCTATTTAATTGAATTTGAAATATATTACTCATACGCATCATATTACACGTACTAAAATATTTACTATGAGAAGTATGCTATAAAATTTGTTTGATATTGTCATGTATGATTCTAATGGAATTAAATATCACTCATACGTCACATATGTTCTCCGCATTGTGAATTTTACATATTAAATATGAGCGTAATGTGAGTAAATATAATGGTGGTGGGCCATTTAAAAGTTTAAATTTAAGAATGCAATAAAACAAAAATGGTCATAGCTGTCATACCTGGCCCCACAGTTCCTCATTCGATCGCTCCAATTTTCGTGCATTTTTTCGAGTGTATGTGCTTGTGTCTCGGTAAAGGCATCGCGAATTTTTGGCTTTCAAATCTTCTCTGGTTTGACTCGATTTGATGGGGCAGTTTCTCGTTGGCCCAAATTCCAATAAATACCAACGTTGTTCAAGCGTAAACCGATGCTCAGTGGAGATAATATACTGAATTTTATGACCGAATAGAATGACAAAAGAAGTGTCAGATTCGAAATAACCGAATAGATGGGCCACCCGGTATTATGTACTAATCAATATAATCCAATAAAACTACATCGTAGAAAGTTTAAAAGAGCTTTAGACTTTCCTCAGACGTATGAGTCGATGAGAAATGAACAAAATTGATGCCCTGAACTTTTAAGTATAGCAACATTGTGTGGTATACGGATAGCTCAAATACAAATAGTGGAATAGAAGTTGTGTCCCCTAGTTCTAGTCAATCATGAAGCTCACAAGTTTTTTTTAAGCAAAAGTTTACGCCATCGAAAGACGTCCTTAATTCAACTTGGGCTGCAAATACAGTGGACAGAACATAATAATACTATACATCCGAGCACTCAGCTTCTATGGTTGACTACAGATTAGAATAGAAATCTGAATCCGCTAGGTAAATCAAGATCTCAGGTGATGTATGAGTTCCCGGCAATGAGCCAATGGCTCAGCTTAAGAGAGGGTAGCTTTTACATCCTTGATGAGGTCAGAACTTTTCTGCAAAATAGGAAAAAGGTTTTGGAAGCGACAACGATATTCTGCTTACGTTGAACTGGTCTGAGACCATTTAAAATATATATATATATATATATATATATATATATATATATACAGGCAAATCCCGGTATAACGAATCTCATTTTAACGAAAATCCGATATAACGAACAGCTAAATTTCTAACATTAACTACCTTATATAGCGAACGCTTCAAAAATTTTAAGCTCGATATAACGAATGTTAAAAAAACAAAACAAAATCAAGGAAATAATTTTTTTTCATTGACAATCTTATATAGCGAACATTTAAAAATTTGTGTTCTCAATATTACGAACAGAAAGGAGTAAAGAAAATAAAAACCCAAAACAATTGTCGTTAGAGTACCGCTACCTTTTTTCAATGACAACGATTTTGTAGGTGCTTTGATCTATTTTATTGAGTGCAAGTGTTCACGTGTGTTTATCAATATGGGAAAAAGAAAAAGAATTTCATTGAATGAAAAAGTGAAAATATTAGATGAGTGAAAAAAAGGCACAAGCCTTAAAAAATTTCTATAAAATATGGAATAACAAAATCTTCAATCAGTACTTTGAAAAAAAAATTAAAACTAAAATTATGACAAATTTAAAAGCTACCAACAATGGATTCAAAAATCGCCGATCTCTAAAGAATGGTGAGTATGCCCTGATGGAAAAAGAGCTTCATCGTTGGTTTCTTGAGCAAAGGAAAAACATATTCCAGTTAATGGAATTGCTATAAAAACCAAAGCCTTAGAATTTCAAAACCGACTTTATAATGGTGGATTCCACGCAAGTGATGGTTGGCTGTCTAGATATAAAAGAAGATACGGTATAAGACTTCTTAAAGAGTCTGGAGAGAAGTTATCATAGCGAACCGATTTAGTGGACCCTTTTAAAAGAGATTTGCAAAAAATTATAGTCGAGCACAAACTATGATGCTATTTTCAACGCGGACGAAACCGGCATCTATTGGAAAATGCTACCAGATAAAACGTTTGTACATGCTGGAGAAGCTAGTGGTCCAGGAAGAAAGTTATCAAAGGAGAGGGTGACACTTTTACTTTGCGCCAATGCATCTGGAACAAGAAAATTAAACCTCTTCTCCTTGGAAAGGCAAAAAAACCCCGCTCGTATCGTAACATAGTGTTGTCTTTAAATAACCAACATACAAATAAAGTGTGGGTGAATGCTGTAATATTTAAAGTCTGGTTTTATGAAATGTCTGTCCTAGAGGTTAGTATGATCTGTTTCATTGCCCTTTTTTGTTATGTATTTTTATTTTTCCTTCTTTTTGGAATCGAAATCCCTTCCCATAAACGTTTTACTAATCATAGATAATGCCCCAAGTCACCCACCCGAAGATCAATTAGTAAAATTTACTAAAGGTGGTAGTAAAATTTTGACGAAATTCATGCCTCCTAATGTGACACCGCTTTTCCAACCAATGGACCAGAATGCCATACGTTTGTTAAGATTAAATGTAAAATACCACCTTCATAAAATTAATATAAATATTTCTTTTGTTTATATAATTAAAATAAAATGATTTTAAAAAAGCCTCGATATAACGAATTTTTCGATATAACGAAAGGGCCTGACAATATATCGTTCGATAAACCGAGATTTGCCTGTATAAGCATTGTTGCGAGAGCAAGTATTTTTTAGTCTCAGTTTAGTTCCTCAAGGCCATATTTGATAATGTGGGAGCGTGATTTCTGTATGTTTGTCCGAAAATAGTTTCTGGTACAATATAGTCACATCTAAAACTTGGGTGATTCGGTTCTACTTCATGCAGTATTAAAACGTGGCCTATCATACATGGCCTAAACATATCTGAGAACTTAAGCCTAAGTGCTGTTCTAGCAGCCACATTTTGGAGGATTTCCAAGGGTTGTAGAGATTAGCTTGACTCCAGTTTCGGCGTGGACTTCAGATCACCCGCCATGCCCAAACATACCAAACCTCTGTACCATTTTCAGCGCAGCGAAAGAGGTCTTCTTTTGTATTGGATTCCACCATACTAATAGCTCGTAGAGAGTATACCCCGTGCAACCGCCGTATACATCCAGAATGATACCCAAGTACTTTGTCTTCCATAAGAGTTTGAGAGCCTTTTCATTCATTTTCGGAATGGTGAAGATAGGGACCTGAATTTCCGAGTGAACAAGCCAAGTTAAGTTTTACTCCTTGTTCTCCGCCCATCTATGTACCTTTGCCAGTGCACCTCCACAAAATCGGTGATCTTTCCAGTAACCAGATGCTTTCCATTAACCAGATCACCATGTCGCCGGCATATGCTAACATTTTGAAGAATTCTATATCCATTTCCATCAGGTTTTGATTAATAACTAGGTTTTACAGAAGAAGTGATATTACCCCTTCCCCTGGTTAGTCGTTGATGGAGGATAACCTTACTGCGGGTTAATCTACAAAAATTTAGCGAGAAATAGTTATTGACTAAAGACGTTCATAGGAAAGCCAACATATTGACTTATAATGTAGAGCCTACAATTTCGTTAAAATATCGAAACTAGTGGTTGTACTATGGGAAGTGTTCTACAAGACATTTGAGAACCTATCAACTATAACTACAAAACAAAACGTTTAATAAAATGCGAGTGAATTTTTTTCAATTACATTGGTATTGTTTGTTTGAGTTCTTTGTAACACTATCGACAAGTAAGTAGTCTGAGGAAAGAAACTGTTGGTTGGGTTCATTGACTTGTCGGAAGTAACAACCATTACATACATAATTTTACATAATTGGCCATTACAACCCTTCAGTCAGGAGTACGGCCTAGCTTCTCACACCACTCATGTTGTGTGTGTTAATTTTATACATGAGTGATGGGACCTACAGTTTAAGGTGGACTCCGAAGGACAGATTTTTTGAGAAACTTCTCATGGCAATTTTATTTACACTCAGAGATTTTGCCAGAAATCTGCTGAGAGGAAGTCGCCGAAGAAATACATTTTGTATTTTATTTAGATGTCTGGCCTGGGGCTCGAACCCTGGCTTTACGTCTAATAAGCCAACACACTAACTACTAGACTACGGCGACTACTAGTTACAACCATTACGCATTCTTAATTCCTCCAAACTTTCGACTAATTTGTTCTTTAGAATGTTTAAATACTTTGTTATTCATTATTTCCTCAATAAATTCTAAACTGCTACACCTGGTACCGAAACACATACTCACAGCATTGTACTGCCACCGATATTCTTAAGCCTTTCCTGAGATCGAGCTCTTCATTTAATTTTCCTTCATACTAAATTATATATTTTGAATCGTCTGAAAGCAACACATCATTCTAAAACTTATCTAACATGCCTGCATATGCATATATATGTGCTGTTTGAAATTTATTGTTATTATACCAAAAAGGTTCTGTGCCACAGCCCTTATTTGTGATTAAATTTAAATCATGGATTTTGATAAGAGTAAACATAGCCAAACCATTTGGGTTATTGCTAAACGAGGAATAATTCTTTAAAAACTGAATTATATTTATAAAAACATAATTAGAAAGCTTATGATAACAGATGTCATCAGAATACAAAATTAAGGTATATTTAAATATTAAACATTAAATATTAAATGTTTATGCCAATTTTATATAGTAAATGTTCTCTTAAATTTTCCAAACCCAGACACACAAGCCTTTATTGCTAGGATTTCAAAGTTTTATATTCAACTTAATACTTTCTCCTCTCTGCTCAAATTCACATGTATTTCACATTACTAACTCAAATACACAAAAAAGTTTTACGACCATACGAGGATATATCTTTATGTAAATTTATGAAGCCTTATAATTTATTTATTGTATTTATTTATTTATTAATAACATTTTGCCCAAATCCTGTACTACAAGATGATAATCTTATATTTAAAGTACAGGAACTTAATATGTACATAATAATTAACTTAATTTAGTATATATGTATGTAGATAGATGCAATAAGGGGAATAAAAACACAATAGAAAAAGGAAAAAAAACATATTTGCAAATATAAATAAAGAAAAAAAATCAACGAAAATATTGAAACAAAAATACCCTGAAGCTATTAGCGTTGGTTTTGCATTGCTGATGTTGTAGAAGAATGTTCCAGAGTCCAATAGCATGCAAATTAAACTGCAATTCGGAATTCCTACTAAGGGGTAACTGGACAAAACGTAGCCTGTCAAATAAATAACTCGCTATCCGCTTGTTTACAATTCGATGCAAAAGTAAAAGTACAAGATTATCAAAAGTCACACCGTAAAGACTATTAGCTGCCACAGAGATAATATCATATCTTCTCAAATTATAGACATATCTAGCAATATTGTTGAACAGAACGTTCAGCTTACGTTTGCTGCTAGAATCGCAATTACCAAACAGCTTACATCCATACAGTAAGCAAGGAATCAAATAAGTTTTCGCAATTAAAATCCTAGTTTTCAAAAGTATATAAAGCTACGTGGACCAAAGTGGGCGTGACTTAATATACGTATGCCCTAATAGTGAATTTATGTGATCATCCCATGTCAAATTGGAGTTAAAAATTATTCCTGAATTCCTCGTCGCATGAACTATCTGAATTTTCTCACCATTCATCACAACATCCCTAGAAATTGTGGGTAAAACACTTCTTTTATGCAATAAAATACACTTAGATTTCCCGGGGTTCAAACAGAGACCATTAGCAGTTGCCCATAAGAAGATGCGTGCAAGTGAAATATCGTCCACCAGGCTATTTAAGCAAAGTTGCACATCATCTGCGTACAAGTGGATTTTGCTATTATTATAAAGATATACCGGTAAATCATTGACATACAGGGAGAAAAAAAAAAATGGTCCAAGAATAGAGCCCTGAGGTACACCTTTGTCCAAAGGTAGAGAATCAGACCATTTGCCCTTCAAAAAAACAGATTGTGCGCGTTGGGAAAGATACAAACGGCAAATGCATTAGAAAATCTGAATAAGAATTTTAGTTTCCGAATAAGCATACTGTGATCGACCGTATCGAAAGCTTTCGAATGATCCAGGAGAACTTAAAAGTTCACATCCCCATTCTCCAAGGCCTGTCTGACATTCTCACTAATATGCACTAGAGCAGTAATACAACTATGACCTGATCGGAAGCCAGATTGCATTCTAGAAAGGAGATTGTTCAAATCGGTGTAATTCATATAAAATTGCATATAAAGTATCTTCTCAAGAACCTTTGCGAGAAAGCATAAAATGGCAATTGGTCGATAATCCTCATTAGACTTGTGACCGGAACTATTTTCGCATGCTTCCACCTTATTGGATACGTGCCGAACTTAATTTTTACAATTTTTCCTGTAATTTCAAAAAATGAAAACAAAAATATTATGATGGGAATCCAAGATAAACTAAAAATTTATTTATATTACAAAACAATTGAAAGAAAGAAGCAATAGAGGCTACGAATGTATTTCGTAAATGTAGAACAAAACTACTAGATTAAGTGGCCATAGTCTAATAGGTAGTATGTTGGCTTATTAGACGCAAGGCCACGGTTCAAACCCCAGTCTGATGGATGCTCTTGGAGGAGAATGACTTCGCTTTCTCGAAATCTCTGTAAATGTGAACATCGTTGTTTCATTGTTGTTTGTGTATTTTGTTTACAGTTATTCTGGTAATATTTGTTGTTGCTTCTTGTTTATCTCCTTTTTTGTACTGATGTTGTTGCTATATTTTTGTTTATTCGTTGATCATATAAACAAGTCCGCAAGTTCAATGTTTGGAATAACCATTTTTGTAGTTCGCGTAACCCCACCAGCGACCAGAGCTTTCGCATACCAAAAATATGCATGCGCGATATTTCCAAAATATTTTTCTAATTTGTTTAAGCGTGTTATGAATATGGTGGCGAACATGATAACTGGCACTCTTACGGCTATGTCATGTAAGGCATTGTTTACTACTACCATTCATGTTGTGTGTGTTCATTTTATACAGGCGTGACAGGACATACATACATACATCCATAATTGGTCATTACAACCCTTCAGTCCGGATTACGACCTAGTTTTTCACGCCACTTATGTTGTGTGTGTTATTTTTATACATGAGTGACAGGACCTACAGTTTAATGTCGACTTCGAACGTCAAATTTCAGAAACTTTACAGGGCAATTTTTATTTTACCCTTAGGGTTTTTGCCACAAACCTGCTAAGAAGAAGTCGCCGAAAATTTTTTTATATTTCGTTTTATTCCGGATGTCTGAGCCCTGTCTACATCTCGCCTAATAAGCCAACACAATACCTACTAGGCTATGACGATCTCGAATGTATTAAATAACAGTTGGTTTAAGCGGTTAAAACTAAACTATTGTAGAAAAAATAAATTGTAGTTAAGGTTACCACATTTTTTCTTTTTTTATTGATTTTGAAGGAAGATCGAACAGAAATAAAAATGCAACAAACTTCATAAAATTGTCATACGACCTAAATGTTATACTCGAGCAAATAATAATAAAAAATTGTCTACTAACACACCCCTATGCACGGTTAATATTACCTTTATTGCTGCTTTTCATAGTGTAGCTAATGTTAGGATTTTCCAACTTTGCTGCTACAACGGCACATGTAGCATGTAGCATGTAGCATGTAACAGGCGAACAGAAATAGAAAAAATTTTCAATTCATTGCAGACCAAAAACATTTTATGAACTTCAATATTTGAAATTACAATTTATAAGAGTGTGTGTGTGCCAGAGGTTTGTCTGTATACAAGTACATAAGTACTAGATTATGTCTATTGTAAGCATGAAAAGAGGTTATATTATTCGATGTACTACTCAAGATAGGGAGTCTATTGTTAAATTGTTATTTTAACAGTGACGTTTGTCTTTTTTGTTTCGGATACGTAGTCAGCATATCATCAAGGTCGTCGTCTATCTGTGTGTAGAGATTTTGTGTACTTGACAAGGATAACAAGCCTTTTTAATAATCACAATCAGCATAGTGTTTGTTACTCAAATTTTAAATTAAAGAAAAAAATTAAAAAACGATGACACAATTTAAAAGGAAAACTTTTTTAAAAATATATTCCTTTTCAATGAACTTAAAGCCATACAAACAAACGAACACAAACATTAGTAAGTCAAGGTTGAAAGTGTACATTGCAAGAATAAAATTTATTCTTATTAAAATTCTTAAACAAATTTATGAACAAATTTAACATCAGTATGGTAGTGAGGATGTCAATAGAATTATAAATTGTCTTGAAAAATCTACTTTTCAATTTCATAGAAACCAAATTTTTTCATTTTATTATGTCAGATGAATTTAAATTGGAAATTAAATTAAGTCCTATTCGTTAATGTATTCTTATAGCTTGTAAAGTGGTTATTCTGAAATCAACGCTGCTGGGTGTAAAGCATTGTTATGGATCTCAACATTAACAAGAATTTTTAGGCCGGATGGTAAATCACTCTTCTGATGCCGAAGCAGTCTTTTTAATTTCATTCTTTCATTATTAACAGTTGAGTAGGTTGATAAAACCAATTCTGTAGAGCCCTTCTATAATATCTGAATAAGATATAAGTATACATTTTTCGCCAGTATCAGGTAGTTGCCACAGGCTAGTAGGCAGTGTGTTGGCTTATTAGACGTAAGGCCACTGTTCAAACCCCAGGTAAAAGATCCCAAACAAAACGATGTATAAAAAAATATTTCTTCGGGGACTGCCTCTCAACAGATATCTGGCAAAAACTCTGAAAGTAAATAAAATTGCCATGAAAAGTTTCTCAAAAGTCTGTCGTTCAGAGTCGACTTTAAACCACTCATGTATAATATTAACTCACACAAAATAAGTTGTGTAGGAGACTTGGTCATAATTCTGAGTAAATACATTATTTTTTTAATGGCGACATAATGTTTAAATAATAAAAAATAATCAGGAATACAGGCGATTAGTAGAAAATAATCAAAAAGAATCAAAAATAGTCCAAAAGTAAATTGTTTTCAACGGTTCTTTTTGATTATTTTCAATAATTGAGAATTTATTAGTTCTACAATTGATTCGAAACAGCAAAATTTATTGTTTAATGAAGTTTGAAGTGACACAGTTTTTTTCAGTCAGGAGTTGACATGTTACTACTACAACTAGCGCATGTTTTCTGTGACCTGTATCCTTAACTTGAATTGAGTGGCTAAAAATCCCTATTTTTCTTCTTCTACATAAAATGCGTTACTGTAAATTCAAAGACATTTAAAAAAAAGGTTTGTATCTTTACAATTATCATTTGAGAAATATATAAAATATATGAAACAACAGCTTCTTGAGTTGTTTGATTTTTACCAAGTGCGTCTGAAACGCACACAAGTGCGCCAGAAGCGCAGAGTTTGGCTTTTGTTTATTGATTGATTTTCATCCCTAAAACTACATGGAATTTATACATATATAATGCTGATCAAGCATTATGTCTACAGTGGGAAGTATAGCAAGCATTGCAAACAATTATTAAGAATATGAAAATATCAATACGTCCAACACAGTGCTAATACTGTTAAGTTGCAAATACAGGCAAATTGATCGTTGCTTGAATTTATCACACAGAAGTGCCAGCGACAATACGTGTGCATGTACATACATATGTGTGTTATTGATAGTTTGTAATAAAAACATAATAAAACGAATTACTTTAAATATGTGTCGGCAATGATGACATCATGCTACAAAAAACCGCGTTCGAAAACATTTTTTGCCACTTCAAAATCTTAATTTAAAATGTTATTTATAAGAATCTTTAACAACTAAAAAATAGATTGTATTAGTAACAGAGTAGAAACTGCAATACCATGAAATACAAAAGCCAAAGAATTCCAAAGAATTTTTAAAATATACTAAAAAAAATATTTTATTTTGCAAGGAATGACAATTATTGAAAATATTCAAATAGAATTCAAAATAATTATTGAATATAATTTGAAGTTGCCGTGGTCTAGTAGGTAGTGTGTTTGCTTATTAGACGAAAGCCAGGGTTCAAGCGCCAGGCCAGACATCAAAATAAAATACAAAAAAGTATTTCTTCGGCGACTTCCTCTCAGCAGATTTCTGGCAAAAACTGAGAGTAAATAAAATTGCCATGAAAAGTTTCTCAAAAATTTGTCGTTCGGAGTCGACTTTAAACTGTAGGTCCCGCCACTCATGTATAAAATTAACACACACAACATAAATGGTGTGATAAACTAAGTCGTAATACTGACTGAAGGGTTGTAATGACCAGTTATGTATGTAATTTGATTATTTTTGGATTAGTTTAGATTCTTTTTAAATATTTTGTACTAATCGCCTGTAATCCTGATTATTTTTAGATTATTTGTAATCGTCGTAATCAATTAGTAATTCGAAAGAATTGTTCATAGAATTATATAATCATTACGATTCTTTTTTAAAAGTAATTTAATTGATTATTAATCGTAATAGTAACATGTTACAAATTCAATGTGGCACCTTACAAATTCTACTGGACTTTTAAACATTAAAGTTTAAGTTTCAAAAACAACACAAATCAACAAAAAGCAGCCATGAAAACCAACTAGGGTGGAAAATTGTAAATGTTACACTGTTCAACATAAAACCAATGTAGACCAGAAATTAAAATGGAATAAAATAATGTAAAATTGCTCAGACCTGTTATAACACTACCCATTTAAAATCAAAAATTGCCCCGTTTTAAATTAAAATAAAGCAACGTTTAAATAAGAACACTTGAAGCTATTACGATTGAGATTCAAATATTTTTTAGATGTGTTTTGATATGTAAATCTCATTGGTCACTATACATGCAAAAAATTATTTATTGCTCGGTGGGTATATTTTCTAATTTTAATAAAAAAGAAGATTTAGGAGAGTTGAAAACGTAAAAAAAAAATTATTATAAAAGCTAAAAGACACCCGTGGCCCTAAGGTCCATAAGGGAACTTTTCTACTTACATATATATAAAGGTTATAATTTCTTACTATGGTCACCATTTATTTCTTGCAGGACAGCATTGAAGACGGCGTGATGTTATTAAAATTTTTCTATTAGTTTACCAATTTATGCACCCATGTGTTACGCTGGTGCAAACGAATGTTTGTCTTGAACGAATAAAATCTTTTCCTTATGAAATAGAACCAATAAACTGTTCTAATATTTTCCAATGATGATTTTAAGCTTTAGAAGGTAGTCAGTGTATAGGGTCTTCTGAACTACATCTCTCAAATAAGTTTCTCTTTTTTTATCTGTTCTGTTCGGGCTACGTTAAGTAAACAGTCGACCAACATAAGTACGTCTCTCGCCGTTTGACAGAGCAAGCATGGAGGAGAATTCAAGGTAGTTGATTGCGCAGATCACAACTTGGCAAAGTTTCGCCGCGACTTAGGTATGTATACATACATTACATACATAATTGGTCATTATAACCCTTTGGTCAGGATTACGACCTAGTTTCTCACACCACTTATGTTGTATGCGTTAATATTTATACATGAGTGGCGGGACATACAGTTTAAAGTCGACTCCGAACGGCAGATCTTTTGAGAGATTTTTAATGGCAATTTTATTTACTCTCAGAGTTTTTGCCAGAAATCTGCAGAAAGGAAGTCGCCGAAGAAATATATTTTCATATTTCGTTTACTTGGAGATGCCTGACCTGGGGTTTAAACCTCACGTCTAATAAGCCAACACACTGCCTACTAGACCACGGCGACTTAGGTATGTACACTTGAAAAATTCAACTGACCCAGGAAATCAAGGTAAACGACCATAGACTCATTTCTGAATGGATAGGTACGTGAAGACACAAGATTGTAGTATTTGGGACGATAACATTTAACATCTTATTCATTATTTCCTCAATAAATTGCAAACTGTCCACACCTTGTCATACACGCATATTATTTATATGTTTTACGTTTGATTTTATTAATGAATACTACGTACAAGAGTAATATTTCATATATTTGTTTTTCCTCCAATATAAGTTGTAAGTACTTGAACTCAATGAAATATTTTCTAAAATTTTTTTAAACGTAATTCTTCCTTTATTATGATTACAATTTAAAATAGTATTCTGTTAACAAAGAATAAATAAAAGTCCAATTTATAATCATTTATCTTAGAAAATGAAAATTTCTTCTCCATGAAACAAAACCACAAATAGATTTCATTCATAGAGTGTGTTAAGGACGACGGTGTAAACAACAAGATAAATGCTGTGATTAATATTTGACTATAAAAAAATTACGATTTATTTTGGTTATTTAATATAATTTGTTAAACAATTATTTGAGAGTACGTAGCTCAACAGTTTTGGTTTTCACAAACAATTTATTTTTATTTTCATTTGGTATTTATTTCAAATAAATTTTTTTATAAAAAATACTGCGTAGACTTTTAAAAGATTTTAGTTTGATATTGTCAACGTAGTCTAGTAGTTAGTGTAGTGACTTATTAAACATGAGGCAACAGTTCAACATTTCACAGGCTGGAAATTTCCACAGAAACAGAATATGAAAAAATATTTCTTCTGCAATGCCTCGCAGTAATCTTATGGCAAAAATCCTGAGAGTAAATAAAATTACCATGAAAAGTTTCTCAAAAATCTGTCGTTCGGGGTCGACTTTAAATTGTACGTTCCGCCACTCATGTATTAAATTAACACAAACAACATAAATGGTGTGCGAAGATCGTAATGCTGACTGAAGGTTTGTAATGGCCAATTATGTACGTATTGCCTCCGAATGAATATTTCGAACATCAAAAGAAAAAGATTGTTACGAAAATGGAAATGGTGTTTTGCTTTCACATCGTTTAAATTGTAAACAAAATTTACAAAAACAAAAACAATGAACTTGTTTACATGATAAACAAGTAAACAAAAATATACAAACAAAAATACTATCAAAAAGGGGATAAATAGGTAAACAAAATGCAACAGCAACAATGCAAGCACAAACTTAAACAATATACAAAATACACAAACACCAATAACGTAAACAACTTGTTAACATTTATAGAGCTTTCGAGAAGGCGAGTCATTCTCCTTCAAGAGCATCCATCAGACTGTTTACCCTGCGATATGAAAGCAGGCAACGGAGTTAGTAAAAATTAAGTCAGTATTGTGAAGCCTGTGAAGAGAATAATTGTGGTTTGAAGATCTCTGTTATAAAGATCTATTGAACATTTGTTATTGTGTACGCGGAAGAGAAAGAAAGAAGAATAGCAAACAAAGTAAATTGTTGTTGTTTACATCAAGTTATGAACAGTGGCACACAGTATTGTGCTAATAATAAAGAATTTGTCTAAAACTAAACACAAATTTATCTTTTTTATTTTATTTGTAATATACGAACGCATATTAAAAAAAAAATTAAAACTTATCTAGATTTGATATTTTTAATTATTTTAAATATTTTATTACATGTTGTAGCTGTTGTAGAATTTATAAGTGATTGCGCATAATTTATATTCTCGATAATATCAATATTTAACAATATTTGGCGGTCTGGACACCTGTTGAGAAAAGGTAGTTGGTAAACACATATCTTAATTGCGTGTCTACAACGGAAGGTCTCGGTTACAAACGACTCGACTGGTTAGAGTCGGAACTTGGTTTTAAAAAATGAAAATTTTAAAAATGAAGTTTACAAAAAATAATTGATTGTTCGTTGTGGGAATATGAAGTGAATGTCAATATTTGGCAAAATAATTAATTTAAAAGCCAATTCATATTTTAATTTTAAGTATTCTTTCATATTCTATTAGTATCACTTTACATGTGTGGTCATTTAGTGACAGACCGACAATATTCCTTTTTTCTCTCTAATTTTGTATTTTCATTTTTAAACAATTTATTAATTTTTTTTAGAAAATTTTAAATTACAATAAATTCATTTGATTTGTACATACACTCAACCACAAAAGTATACATACGGATAACAAATTTCATAAATTTTTTAACTAATCCGTTTTCGTTGAATATATTTATAATTGTCTGACATCTTTCTTCGATTTTAAGACGGTCGTTTGAATTGGTTCAGAAATTTGTGAAATTTGTAAATCGTATGCATACCTGCCTGTGCAGGGCCACAATTCAGTTCAGTTTCAGAAATTCTTTAACCAATGCAAAAAACCGTCTTAACATCAAGGCAACTATAAAGATTTTCAACGAAAACGGATTAGTTATAAAATTTCTGAAATTTTTAACCGTATGTACACTTTAACTTTAACTGTATATAACTTTAAATGTAACTGTGTGTACATATACCTACAAAATTCCAAATAATTATAATCAATTGCTTTTGCATTCCAACGTATTTCACTTGAATATAATAAAATGTACTGCAATTACAAAAATGTTAAAAATCAGTATAAAATATGAAGACCGAAATAGATTTTAATTTTAATAATACATTTAGCTTTTGGTAAAAAATAATATATTATTTACATACATACATGCATAATTGGTCATTAGAATCCTTTAGTCAGTATTACGACCTAGCTTCTCACACAACGTATATTGTTAGTGTTAATTTCATACATGAATGGAGAAGCCTACAGTTTAAAGATGACTTCGATCGACAGATTTTTTTTGGAAACTTTCATGGCAATTTGACTATGAGAGCCTTTGCTAGAAATCTGCTGTGAATCAGTCGCCGAAGATATATTTTCTTCATATTTCATTTTGTTGGAGATGTCTGACCTGGGGTTCACGTCTAATAAGCGAATACACTACTTACTAGACTACGGCGACTGCAGATATACAATACAGATTCCCGTTTCTGTTGAATGTAAAGCATCCCCACACCATTTCATTCCCACTACCAAGCTCAACATTTGCCTTAAAATACTTAGAAGTAACCTCATAAGTGAAGGTTTCCGAATGTCTGTTTTTTTAATCAAACCTTTTCCAGTTAAATTTGCACTATCATACATAACATAAATGGCCATTACAACCCTTCAGTCGGGATTACGGCATAGCTTATCACAACACTCATGTTGTGTGTGTTAATTTTATACATGAGTGGCGGGACCTACAGTTTAAAGTCGACTCCGAACGACAGATTTTTGAGAAACTTTTCATGGTAATTTTATTTACTCTCAGAGTTTTTGCCAGAAATCTGCTGAGAGGAAGTCGCCTAGAAAATGTTTTTTCGCATTTCGTTTTGATGTCTGACTTGGGGTTTGAACCGTGGCCTTAAGTCTAATAAGCCTACTAGACTACGGCGACTTCATATTTGCACTATCGGAAACCATATTTTTATCCTTTCTTCAAGACTTCAATATCAATGGGTCTAATTAACTTCTATTCTCGCTTTACTACATACGATTCTTCTGTTTTTTTCATGTCAACTTTATTTTGATATATACGGCAGTAACAAGCAAATTTCGGTTGCGTTCCACTTAGAGAAACCGTGGTGCTTTGAACATTTGTTATATTCCATAAATAATGGTGTCAATAGACCTTTCAAACGAATAAAAATTTTAATGGCATCTCACTTACCCTTTGTTTTATTTATATTTAAAGATAGAAAGCGCTTAATAAAAGGTCAGATATTCGTCTACCATACCATGTACTGCTTTAATTCATTTGTGTTACGAAAATTTATAATTTAGGTAACCCAACATTAAATTGTGCATGGGTGGTTTTTATATAATATTACTCTAATACATACATATGTATGTTGGTACCTTTAATGTTATATACAATGCCACATGTTGACAAACATATTTATGATGCAATTGCAGACAGCATCCGATATCACTGTAATAAGTATGGTAAATAACATTACAATTTTATATTGCCAACTATACATATTGAAATTTATAACATATTTACATGTAATGTCATTTTCCAAAGTACATTTAAAACTACATGAGAATATCTCTTTATTTATGCACATGTAATATAAAATTACATCTACAACTACACACATTTGGTACATCAATGTCTTTTAAAAATCAAATGTATTAAGGTGGCACAATTTACGAAGATATTGCAGGTTTAACGTTTATGAATATGCATTAAAAATCCAATATTTCTTGGATTATATAGAGTTTGAACTGAAATGCAAGCAGAGTACACTTACTGATTAGTTAGACATTTCTCAGAGATTAAATATACAAATCTTATAACTTCAGATAGTGTTATCCTCTAAACTCTACGTGTCTAATCTAGTATTTTGTGTTTTCACTATGATTTCCATGGCAGCCATTCTGGGACACTCCCGTTACTAATAACTCTTGCACTTGCCATTGTCTAGTTTCTCATATTTCTAGATATTCACACAGAAAGCCCTACACAGATTCCGTTTCTTCCTCGTTCAAAAAAGCTAACAGAATAGTTTTAAAATGGACAAACCCAACGCTAAGGTATATATGTGTCTTCAATAATATAGTTTCCTATAATTACACTCGTATGTATTTGATTCTTTCAACAGCAAGAATGGTCAGATTATCCTGAGCATATTCTGCTTTTCGAAAATCCTGAACCAAAAAGTGTTTTCCTAGTAGTTCGGGCGAAAAAACTACCTTTGATAAAATAGTCCAGATTTGTCAGTACAATATTCATCAGATAGTCCAGATCATGGAAAAGATATCTACTCAGTTGTCTAAGTCTTGAATCACCATAGAGCTGGCCTGTCAGAAAGATGGTATTATACAGATTACTCCTTTCTTACATCCAAACATGCATGAAGTAGAACTGAATCACCCGGGTTTTAGATGGGGCTACATGATACCAGAGGCTGTTTTCGGACGAACATACAGGACTCAAACTTCCACATGGAATGAACTACTAATGGTGACTGTGATATAATGATCTCCACCGAAGGCTCAAAAATGCGATGTAGAACTGGATCTGCTGTCGATTCCGATTAACTGGAACTGAAGGGGTCATACAGGCGGAAATTTCTGTTATTGCACAAGCTGCATGCATGGTTGAAACCATACATATGTGTGGACAGTCAAGCAGCAATCAAAGCGCTGGAATCTCTTATCGTCATATCAAACAGCATTACGATTTGTATGGACTCTACACTGTATACGTCGACACAAAATCTGCCTGTACTGGGTTCGGGAAAACTGTGGCATAGAGGGTAACGGAAAGATGGTTGAACAGCCAGGGAAGAGGACGGAGTTGTTTGAGGAAAAGAATACTTCTAAAGGAATACTTTTCCAAATTGGAAAAATCAGTATGGAATTCAACAAACCAGGAGAACCAGGGAACTACATGAGTTCGACAAGAGAACGGTTTGCATTCTAATAGGAATCCTAACGGCATACTGTTCTATTGGCAGTTTCGCTCACCAACTAGGTCTGCCGCAATTGGATCGCTGCAGAAGCTGACATGCTGTGGAAGAAACGGAATCTGTGCAACATTTATGCGACTGCTCACACTTCAGAACAGGCGTCATCAGTTTTTGGGTGACAGAACGTTTGAAGAACTGGTCATGGTGACCAACGTCCTACTTATGGAACTGGCCGATTTCATCAATGTAATATATTATATTGTATGCAAATACAAAGCTTAAAAGCGTTTCAATTTCTCTAATAGAAAATGTTTCCAAGAATGTAAATGTCAATGTTAACACTTGGTAAAGTATACGCTGAATGACATGTATGTATGTATGTAAATGTTACACTCATGTATACATTAAATGTTGATTTATTTTATGGAATTATATTTGTGACACGAAACATCAAAATTCCATTCATATCATGTGATGCTGAACATTTGATTGACGTCTCCACTTTTTAATGATTTGCTCTGTTTGCTTTCAATGTCTATGATATTCAGGTTGTGTTATCATTTGTTTTCCTGCGGGTATCATTTGGTGGTAATGTTACAATTTTATTGATTTTTGCAATTTCAGGTATTTTTGTATAGAAATTCAATTTAATTTCAAATTTAAAAGCATTTTTATCAAATAACTTTTATAAACTGCATTTAATTAAAAGGAGTCATATAAAAAAGATTTTGGTTTAACTTTTTTATATAAATTAAAAGGATTCTGTGGTACTTCGCCCAATAGTTTACCAGGCTGAATTATTTATTTATTTCCATACTATAACACAGCCCTGCATGTGTTTTGCAAATAAGATGGTTCCAGGTGTTTCCGAAAGCATTTTGCATGGTAAACATGAATCTGGGTTCAAAAGCTTTCCATCTCGTCAGGTTTTCTAGAAAAACTGGGTTGAAACCCCTAAAAATAGCGTTTTTGGCCAATTTTTGAAAATTTGTAGAGCTAAACACTGAAGTGCTAGAACCATCGCTATTGTCAGAAATTGACAATTGACCTTTGCTCTTTAAAATGAGCCCAAAGCCAAATTGTTGGCATGCACCCTTAAAGTAGGGGTTGGTTTATGTCAAGGGGTGCAAAACAAAAAGAAACACATTACGGAGGTCCTTAGAAATTAATCAGATTTACTTGAAAATTGTTACTCAGGGGTTTTTGGGGTCACTGATTACAGATCTTCATTCAGATTTAAAAAATCCAAAATAGCGGATGCAATATGGTTTGATTAATTTTTATAAACCTCGACCGCCATATTGGATCCGCCATTTTGAATTTTTTAAATCTGAATGAAGTGACCCCAAAAACCCCTGAGTAACAATTTTAACAGATTTGTGTTTAGCGCGCAAAATGCCTTCGGAAACACCTGGAGCCATCTTATTTGCACAAAAAAGTCCAAATTTGCAAGGCTGTGTAATTATTACGATCTAAGTAGCTTAGATCTTATGCTCGGAGTAGACCAGAGTCTTTGGTGCGTACTCAATATTTATTTTAATATTTTATTTATGCTTTGTGTGTAACAGACTAGAGTCTTATACAGAAACTGCAAGCTACACTTGGGCTGACTTTAGCACTATCCAGACAGCCAGTACAAATAAATTACAATATATTTCTTTTACTTTTCAAAATATCAGATGTTTTTTTTATTTTCTGCACGCGAACTATTGATATCGATAGCTATGGTTTGTATTGGCATTTCCATATAGTAAGGTTCGCCATCAAGAATTGTGTCAAGCCAGAACAACGCTTTCAAATAATGAAAGTTTGCTTGAAAACAATCACCAAGCAATTCATGATTGATTTCGCATTAATATCACCGAGGAGGCAGTAGTCGTCATGCTTAAATAAATATAATTAATTGGTAATTACAACCCTTTAGTCACGATTACGACCTAGTTTCTCACACCACTTACATATGTTGTGTGCTTTCATTTTTGTACATGAGTGACGGGACCTACAGTTTTAAAGTCGACTCCGAACGACAGATTTTTGAGAAACTTTTCATGTCAATTTTATATAATCTCAGAGTTTTTGCCTGAAATCTGCTGAGAGGAAGTTGCCGAAGAAATATTTTTTCATATTTCGTTCAGTTGGAGATGCCTGATCTGGGGTTTGAATTCAATTAAGAACATAAATTTTGTGATTTATTCCGATGTTTCTTGAACACCTACAACATCAAGTCTACGAGAACAGTGATCAAAAGCACCGAATTATTTTGTCTGTTACCGCCGCCCTGCTCTTGCAACGTCGTATAACATGTTGTGTTCGATGATATCGAATGATCTCTTGGCATCTATAAACCACATATTTTGCTGGGTACGGCATTCAATGGTCTGTTTTGAAAAGATGTACAGTGCATAAACGTGGTCTATGCTATATCGGTGCGCTTGAAATTGTGTTCTTTCATTCGATAGTATTATTAGATATGGGGCCACGGTTCAAACTCCAGGTCAGAAATCTCCATCAAAACAAAATTAAAGAATGCTTCAGGAGAATTCTGGCAAAAACGTTCCTCAAAAATCTGTCGTTTAAAGTCTACTTTATTTTTTGTAGGTCCCGCCACTCATTTATAAAAATTAACACACACAACATGAGTGATTAGAGAAACTATGTCATAATTCAGGCTGAAGGGCTACTATAACCAATTATGTATGTTTGTATGGGATTATTTTGTACATTGCACTTAGTACAGTTTCTACAATCTCAGAGGTTAACTTTTTTAGGCAAGATGGTGATCGTTCTTTCTATTAATTCAGAATACGGCATCAACCTGATTTCGGAAAATTTGGGTGTATTGTGCAACTTTAACGCTGGCATGGAGATTAGAAAGTTTGCAAAGAAATTTTTAAACAATTTTTGTTACGTCACGCCCACAGGGAAGTAAGCGCTTGTAGCTTAAATCAAATACGAAAGCGTAAATTATTCATGTTGTGTATCAAATTGTTGTGTATAAATAATTCAGTTTTTATTTTTTAATTTAAAAAGTTTTATTCACATTGTTACGTTTTTACCCTTAAAAAAAAACGTTTGAAATATGAGTTCGTAGATTGCAATATAAATAAAAATAAATTTGTGGTTAGTTTTAAATCAATTCTTTATTGTTCGTACATTTCTGTGTACCACCGTTCACAACTTGATGTAAACAATAACTGCTTTATACTCTTTGCGTAAACAATAACAATTGTTCGAACGATGTTTACAACGGAGATCTTCACACCACAATTATTTTCTTCACACGCAACGCGTCTTCACACAAGAATGACTGAATTTTTACTGACACCGTTGCCTGCTTTAATTTGCCTTTTATATCGCATGGTAAATAGTCTGATGGATGCTCTTGAAGGCAAATGATTTCGCATTCTCGAAATCTCTGTTAATGTAAACAACGTTGTTTCATTGTTGTTTGTGTATTTTGTTTACACTTATTCTGGTAATGTTTGTTGTTGCTTCTTGTTTACTTGTTTATACCCTTTTTATACTGATGTTTTTGCTATATTTTTGTTATTCATTGATCATGTAAACAGTCCATTGTTTTTGTTTTTGTGGCTTTTGTTTATCATTTTAATGTTAAACGATGTAACACCATTTCCATTTTCGTAACAGTATGTAGTTATTTTAAGCCGAAATTACAAATACAATACATAAAGCAATTGGAATGAAAGAGAAACATTGTTTTGATATATAAGAGCTTTAGTTTCAATTAAAAATAATTGAATGTTTTAAAACGAAACAATACAAATCCTTATAATCGTATTCTATTTTCTATTTGAATTATTTTTCTGTATAAAATCTTCAATCAAATAAATAAAATGCCAAAGGATAACAACTACAAATCTTCAATGATTTATGCCAGCTTCTGGTTTCGATTTTTGGCATTCTCATCCTCCAGTTCATTATGATTCAGGGCTCTTATGTGATAAGTATTAATGTCTTATGTTTTATTTCATTCTGACCAAATTATAAATTAATGTCTACAGATCTTATTGTTTGAAATGAAGATAAATCACGACAGATAATAGACAATCACAAAACCATAAGGAGAAGCAAATTGATGACTGATTGACATCAATTGGCGTAAGTACAAGGCGCAAAATTAATAAACATATAAAAAATAAACAACGAACGAAAATTTTTGTCCTCTTTAATTTTTTATTATTCCATTATTGTGTGTCAGTTGGATCAAACTAGATTATTTAGCTATGCAGGTGATTAGTGGAGTATGTCAGATTGTTAGATACAATATATGCAACTGCTGGAGTTTAGAAACAATTCTTATATGAAATGGTTTT
The DNA here is from genome assembly GCA_932273835.1 of Sarcophaga variegata. Taxonomy (NCBI): domain Eukaryota; kingdom Metazoa; phylum Arthropoda; class Insecta; order Diptera; family Sarcophagidae; genus Sarcophaga; species Sarcophaga variegata. Next base: position 91,304,524 of record OW026358.1, on the reverse strand, counting down.
AAAACTTCTTCTACAATTTTTTATTAACTTTTTTAAGTTCAATGAATTTTCAACTCAAATATACTCAGTTGGTCATTACCTTATAGCTGGACTTTTCAACGCTTCCAACTGGTCAAAAAGATGTAAAACTAATAACCCTAAAAACGACCCCAATACGACCCAATTATTCAGCAACATCCAACGTTAAATATTGTACAGTCACCATATTGTGAAAAGAAAAACACGGTCGGAAGTTGCCGAAGAAATATTTCTTCATATTTCGTTTTGATGTCTGACCTGGGGTTTGAACCGTGGCCTTACGTCTAATAAGGCAACACACTGTCTACTAGACTACGGTGACTTCGCAAGTTTTCGTATCATTTGAAGTTATTGCCAAATTTTTTGAAAGTTTTGGCAATATCGCCATTTACAGTTCTGTAAGTTTAAGCAAAGAATTTTTTGTCAGTGTGGATAAGTCACTGTAGTCTGGTAAGCAGTACGTAGGCTTATTAGACGTTAGACCATGATTCAAACCCCAGATCAGACATATCCAAACAGAATATGAAAAAATATTTCTGTTTTTTCTCAGCAGATATCTTTCAAAAACTCTGAGAGCAAATAAAATTGCCATGCAAGAGTTTCTCAAAAATCTGTCATTCGGAGTTGACTTTAAACTGTAGGTCCCGCCAGTCATGTATAAAATTAACACATACAACATAAGTGAGAAACTGAAACGTAGTTCTGACTAAAGGCTTGTAATGACTAATTATGTATGTGTGTATGTATGTATATATTGTCTATTGCAGCAACACTACTTCAAAAAGAGTGACCGATACGTTGATACAGAATTCTTACTGTTCATAACCAACCCATGTTCTTTAAATTTTTTCAACAATCTTAGAATACTTGAAACATTAGTTGGACTTTCTCGACTTTAAAGCTTGCGAACAGTGCCAGCATAATTTTTCAAATTTGTTTTCGCACGTGTTTTTTTCCTCCATTTTAAATAATTTTTGATTTTCCCAATTTATACAAATTTGTGGCACAAAAATTAAAAAATAAACTCCTACTGAGACACCCTTTATGGTATATTTATTTCAAGATTTTATAAGTGTGAGTGTATTCCAAGAATTTTTATTTATTTATTATACGTCTCAAGTTTTCATCAAGAAACTCCTTTACTTTTAAGCGTAATATGTTATAAACACTTCACATTCATGCCATGTAATACTGTCGACAAGGCGTTGCATGTTGTATTGGAATAAGTTCTTAAAACTTTTGTAAATAAATACTTATTATTTGAAGTGCAATATTTTCTAAGCAACCATATGTTAAACCAAATCGATCTCTTATAATGAATAGACACGTTTTTTTCTTTTTTTTTTTCTTTCTTAAAACACTTCTTTTCATGTCTGTTTATTGGCTATAAAAAGGCAGACAATAGTCCTGACACGATTCATAACAGAATAGAACATTTAAAAGCAGAAGACAAAAAGTAAAATATCAAACTGAAGTACAAATGAAGTGGTTGCAGTTTTCACATCTATTTGCAGAATTATTTATTTCTTAATAGTATACAAAGGTGATTGAAATACCCCTTTTCATGAGAAGGGTATTTTTCAAAATCTATCACACGTTAAATAACACACGTACGTCAAGTAAACAAAATAAGTATCTTTAAAGAAATTAATATAATATTTACATATGTATTTAACATGTGTATTAAACACAAACATGAAAGAAGATTTATGAGATAAAAATATTTAAAGAAAGTTTTAATTACAAAGCATCAGAGACCCAAAAAGGTCAACTGCATTTCAAGCTGATACGTACATACATAATTTGTCTTATGACTCTTCGGTCAGGATTACGACTTAGTTTCTCACTTACTTATATTGTGTGTGTTAATTTTATAAATGAGTGGCAAGCCCTACAGTTTAAAGATGACTCCAAATAACAAATTTTTAAGAGACTTTTCATGGCAATTTTATTTACTCTCAGAGTTTTTGCCAGAAATCTGTTTAGAGGCAGTTGCCGAAGTAATATTGTTTCATATTTCGTTTTGATGCCTGACCTGAGATTTGAAACGTGGCCTTACGTCTAATAAGACAACACACCACCTACTAGACTACGGCGACTTCAAAAGAAATAAATAATAAATTGCTAAAGTAAAAGTCAACTAATCAAAGGAAAATACATATGTACATACATACAGTGGACAGCAAAAGTATTAATACGGCAATATATTTTAGCTATTTCATGAATTTTAGCTAAAAGTTTATATAAAATTTTATAGTTTATATATTTATTTTATTAATTTATTTCTGTTTTATTATAAAACAAAAATTTGTTTAATGTTTTTCATAAAACAAGAGAAAAAGAAGGAAAAGATTCAGATGGCTCCATATGTACCCCCAAGGCGAACCCAGAGTAAATTTAAAATTCAAAGGTCTAATATATGAAAATGTTATCCCTTGTATTTAGTAGAATATCCCTTAAGGTCAAGCAGTCCATTTAAGTCATTTGGAATTGAATATACTAGTTTTGTTTAGTGTTTTCTGATGGCACCATGAACAAGTTTTTCGGTAGACTTTTGTTTGAGGCTTAGCGATTACGTAACCGTTCTTTGAAATGAAGTCATATCGACTTTGAACTTTGTGCAAGAATTATAGACCTGTGGGAATTTTTTTTTTTTTTAAATAAATTGCCGTACTCAGACTTATGCTATCCACTGTATGTATTCCATCATTTGAATAATTTTGAAACTGAAGCAGTTTTTTGTTCATATTCCAAACTTTTTTCCATACAGTTTTACTTTCAAAATAATTGATTTGCACGAGCAAAGGAAACGTTTTTAATAGCATTTTCAGCTGTTATTTATTTTCTAAACTTGCAAAAATAAAAAAAATTCTGCTGATGGATTTATATTCAACAGCCAATGAAAACAAAAGTTAGTGTATCCTATGGGACCAGAACTTATGTTTCAAATTTATTGCCCTACAATGTCACAACAAATAACTAAACAAACAAATTTTGTCAGCTCATATTTCATATCACATAAAATGCTTTTTTAGCTTCGATCAAAATGTTAAAAATTTTATAAAACTCTTCACAATCAATTTTTTTTTTACTTTCTCAGCCAAAAGTTTTCAAATATTCAATTTGCGATTTGAAAATGAAAGTGAAAGTAACTGTTTTAGTATATGATGTGAAACAGTGTGTTTGCGTGTAATTGAAACAAATTGTATGTGTGCGTTGGATTTGGTAAAATATTATGCTATCATATTTCAACATTGTGGTTTAAACCATTGTAAGTACTGTTGGCATTGACGGATGTGGTTTTTATTTTTTAAACATAATGAAACCAGCAAGAGGTTGATTTTACCAACTAAATTACTTTATATTTTTTTATTAGTCCATTAAATAGGACGGTTCACTGCATGCAATGCCTGTGATTCAAGGTACTTTTTGTGCCAAGCCTTTAATGATTTTAAATGATCTGCAGTGTACCCTCTATAGTACACTGCAGTAATAGAATTGTAAAATGAACATATTTACGTCTGCTCCCGTATTCGAATATTACATTTCTTTTTGCTTTATCGAATTGGATGAGGTCCTTGTAATTTAGACGAGAAAATTTTCTGCAGGAAAACAAATTTCAATACATGGGTCTGACATGCAAGGAATATATTTCATACATACATAATTGGTCATTACAATCCCTTAGTGAGGATTACAACCTATTTTCTCAGAGCACTTATGTTGTGTGTGTTATTTGTTCTTTTTTTACTTCGAGCGTGGCGGGACCTACAGTTTAAAGTCGACTCCGAACGATAGATTTTTGAAAAGCTTTTCATGGCAATTTTATTTACTCTATTTCAACTGTTGTAATGATGACCAATATCATGTCATTGGCTTCCTTTGACGGGTTTGAGGTCTACAATTTTTTGGAGCATATTCGTATGCATACATATACTTATAATTGGTCATTACAATCCTTCAGTAAGGATTACGATCTATCTTCTCATATCACTTATATATGTCGTGTGTGTTAATTTTATACAAAAGTGACGAGACCTACAGTTTAAAGTCGATTTCGACGACAAATTTTAGAGAAACTTTTTCATGACACTCAGAGCTTTTGCCAGAAATCTGTTGAGAGAAAGTCGCCGAAGTAATATTTTTTCATAATTCTGGAATTTGAACTAATTGTATTGTAATTAATAAACAATAAAAAAAATATTTATCACATCGGACAGATAGAACATTTATAAAAATTGAATTACACGTCTTTTTTTTTTGTGGTACGCAGTTTCACTGGTCAAACTGACGGCAATGCACTACTGGTATTACAAGCTGTACAATAGCATTTACTTTTAGAGAACACGACAAGGCATAGGGTATTTTGTTATTCTGTTGACTCTACATAAAGTCAATGTACATATCAAAGATCAGCAATGATTATTCAAAAAGATGAGTAGAATCGAATCATACTCATAATTTCTGGTACTTTATACTAAATTTAATATCATGGAACCTCTAGTCATATTCAAAGTTTGAAGTACTCATCGTATCCATACTTAACAATACGTATGATGTTGTTGATTACGACTCTCCATAACTCAGCACATACACGAATCACAAAATAAGTATGATTTGCGTACGAACACATTCTCACTAGAAGGTTGTGTGTTTGCTCTGCTTCACTCGAATCATTTATAAGTGTTATAAGTATGAATCTGAATGAATATAAGTTATGAATCTGAATGAGTAGGCTTATGAATCAAACATATTTCTATAGGTATGAGTTTGATGTCAACGTTGTACGCATACCTGTACTTATAAATCAACGTTGTTGTGAGTATAAATGAATCAGAGTAGTTAAATTTCAATATTTTTGACGCACTTATATTCATAATGTCATGAGATAATTAGCCAACATACTAACTACTAAAGTAGATATATATTCGATTACGCCTGCGATTTAAGAAAACCCCAGTTCACATCACTTCTACCATGCTCTTGTGCAGAATATCCAAGGTTTAGCAAACGTTTTGTTTAAGTCACATGTCGTTGGTATTAAGATTATCCAACCCAGACCTCAAGTCAATGTCGTTCTCCAAGATATATGAAGGACAACGTAGCCAGTCTAAAATCCATTCCAGGCAGTGACTTCTTCGGCATGCATCTGATGCTCTTGGATCTCGTGTAGATTGGAATCGTTCCAAATTCCAGAAATTGATTATTTAAAATTCCCATTCCTTCAGGAATTTCTTCATCACTGAAGATGATATTTCTATGAAAAATTTCTACAGTCGTTTCCTCTAGTTCTTTGACAACAGAGACTGAATAATTATTTACCAAATATTTGCCACACACAACGGCATTTATTGGTCTTTCAAATGATTGTAAAAGTTTGATGATATCTCACACACACTTTGTTCTCTTTAAATTTATAGAAAGAAGACGTTTAAAAAAGTGAATGTATTTTTTTTATTTCGTATTGTTACGTTTTTAGCTTTTTAAAAACGTTTAGAATATGAGTTCGTTGATTGCAAACAAATTTAAAAACAAATATGTGTTTAGTATCAATTAAACTCTTTATTTTCGCTCTGTGTGCCACCGTATACAACTTGACGATAAAACAACAATTTGTTTATTCGCTATTCTTCTTTGCTTACAACATAGATCTTTTCAACGGTGATCTTCAAATCAATACTGTTTTCTTCACACGCAGCGCGTCTTCAGACAGGACTTATTGAATTCTTACTACTCGTTGCCTGCTTTGTCTTACCTTTTTATATGCTCGCGTAATCAGTCCGATGGACGCTCTCGAAGTAGAACGTTCGCTTTCTTGAGAGCTCTATCGCGACTTAACTGTTGTTTGTGTACTTTGCTTACGTTGTTTGTTTTTGATTGCCTTCTTACTTGTCTGTCTCCTTTCCCTCCTACTGATGTTGTTGGTATATGAAAACAAGTTCATTGTATGTGTTTGTGTAGCTTTCGTTTATCGTTTTAATGTTAAACGATGGTACACCGTTTCCATTTTCGTAACAGTATATTTTGATTTGTACGCGGCATAAAGTTAAATAGTCTGTGTGAATTTCTGAAATAAATTTTCAATATTTCCACAATTATTTCCTTTGGATTTTTAACTATCTTTATTTCCCTTTTATATTGTTTTGAACTGTTAGTGTAATGCTTAAACTCTTTGCAAAAAAGTTTTGATTTATTGGCAGTTTGCCAATCGATTATTATTGCATTTTCACCCTTTGCTACCCAAATTCGGGTGGCACGTTGTAACATTTCGAAATTGATTTCATTACTTGTGGTCGTTCATGGCATGGGGAAATTCACATAGCTAAACAGTTGAAAATTTCATTTTCCGTTTAAAATCTTTCATTTTGGTTGAGAGTGGCTATTTGTGTATCTATATTGTGGAGAGCTATCAGTTTTCCATTAATTTTCAGTTGTGTGTATGGAAATGCTTGAATGAAATATAAGACTAGAGTTATACTTATTTTGTAGACTAACGGCACATTTTGGATTTCGCTTGGTGCTCATTTCGAATGCAAGTTGAAGTGTCAAATTAAATGTCGGAAAGCTGTCGAGCGGTCAATAAATTAAATGAAATTGTCGTAACATTTCATACAACAAATTTATGTTTTTGTTGAATTGTTACACAAAATAAAACTAAATTAAATGTTGCTTGATATTGCATGGTGTTTAGATTCGCAGCATTATTTATTTAAGAATTGATTTTATAGTTGCTTTGTGTTTAGCAAATTCATATCAAAAGATACATTACATTATTGATTTTTTTTTATCATATTACGGGCCATTATTACAACTTGCCGTTAAAGTTGATTTTAGTTACAGGTAACTTTACCTAAAGTGACCTTTAAAGTCACCTTTAACTCTTTTGCGTTATTATAACTTAGAGATAAAATAAAGTTAACTTTTTCAAAAATATGGCAGTGATGGAACAATGTCGATAAAACTGCTCTATTAACCCATTCGCTGCCAAGCCTAAATTATATAAAGTCATTCCCATTGCCATTTGTATTTTTAGTGTTATTGTTATCAACACCCTGTTATTTCTTGGTAAGAGCAAGAGTAAGAACTTTGTTTAGTTGCTATAAAATTTTGTAATAAATACACGATGAAGTTGATTTTTGCGTGAAAGATCATTATCTATAAGAAATAAAGTATTATTTTTGTAAAAAATTTATTTATTATTTTTCAAGTTTTTTACATATTTATATTATGTATGTGGCAAAAACAAATTTGCTAATTCAAAAACCTGCATGTTATAATATATTTAAAGTAGGACGAGTATACTCATCTTGGCAATGCGGGATACCCTTTCAAAGACGAATATACTCGTCCTTGGCAACGAATGGGTTAAACAAGTTTTTTTTAACTTAAGCGTAACCTAAAAAGTTAAAGGTAGGATGATCCTTCTTTTAGCTGAACACTCACTTCGATCTTATTATCCACTTATAATAATGAAAATTAATTTATCTGCCTGTTAAAATACTCCCTTTAGTTAACGGCAAATTGTAATAATTGCCTTAAGCGTTAAATTCATTAACTTACCGCGCAATTCAGTCACAGACTTTCGTTTGGCCGCAGTAGATGTTTTTCTTTAACATAAATTTCATATTTGAATGAACAAACGATTTGCTGGTTAGTGATTTATTAAAGCAAATTAAATTCTATTTAGCATCGGTATTAAATTATTCAAAAAAAAAACTGAAGTATTAAATGAAAATCGTTTGGACGCAATTTAATTGAAATTTACAAACAAGGGAATCACCCTTATTATTAATAATTGAAAATATTCCATTTGGCATGGATTTTTAAAACTTCGAAAGGTATGAATTTCAATATGCAACCAATATTTTTTAATTATCGTTTTTAATTCATTTAAGTTTGAAAACTTCCTTGCCTTTCTGTAAGAATTAGTTGCAAGGACTATCCATAAGTTTTCGGTGGGGTTGCAATGAGCATTATATGACAGCCGTGGAAGAAGATCCATATTTTTGGAAAAAAAATCGCTACATACCAGAGATAAGCAACGGATCGTTTTTTCGTTACTCATAAGCACTCATGAAATTTTGAATATAAGTGAGTCAACAATATTGAAATTTAACTACTCTGGTTCATTCGTACTCAGTAAAACGTTGATTTATAAGTATGAGTACAATGAGTATGAGTACAACGTTGACATCAAACTCATAACATTCGAAATATGTTTGATTCATATGACTACTCATTCAGATTTATAAATACAGAAAAATACTTTTAATACTTATAAATGATTCGAGTAACTAGAATCAGTCATCAAAATTGACAGTTTTAGTTATTGTTGTATTTACAAAAAAAGAAAAAAGAAGAAGACAAAGACAGCAGCAAAAAACAGACCGCCTTCTAGTGAGTATTGTAGTGTTCATACGCGAATCATACTTATTTTGTGATTCTTATAAATGTTGAGTCATGGACAGTCGAAATCAACATCATCATACTTATTGTTAAGTATGAGAACGATGAGTACTTCAAACTTTGAATATGAGTAGTATGAGTATAATATTAAAATAAGTATGAATGCGTATAAGTATCAGAAATTATGAGTATGATTCAATTCTACTTATCTTTATGAATATTCATTGCTGATTTCTGGTGTTAACTTCCACTCGAATTTATACTCCAGTTTCTCCAAGGGACTTGTAATTTCAATTCTGTGCTGCTAATTTTCATTCATCTGTATACTGTATCGATTTTAATCGATTACTTCATTGACTTTTATTATTCTGGCTCAAAAGTTAAGATTAAAGCAGACATGCACTACAAATACGACAATACCGTAGAAGTGCAGAGGCAACTAAATACTGTGTCACCAATAGGACCCAAACTCGAGAAGGTCTCTGCAATAGACGGAACTTAATAATCAATTCAGAGTTTTTATTTTATCAAAACAGTCAAACATTAAGTTTCATACCGTTTGTAGGGTTTTTAATATGTAAACAGGGGTGTTATATTTGACGATTTTACGTCATTTTCACGATTTTTATTGTCAATTTACTAATATGTCGATTGAAGTTTTTTCCACACAATTTCTAATATTTTGACGATTTTTGGTATCATGTCACCAATAGGACCCAAACTCGAGAAGTTCTCTGCAATAGACGGACCTTAATAATCAATTCAGAGTTTTTATTTTACCAAAACAGTCAAACATTAAGTTTCATACCGTTTGTAGGGTTTTTAATATGTAAACAGGGGTGTTATATTTGACGATTTTACGTCATTTTCACGATTTTTATGGTCAATTTACTAATATGACGATTGACGTTTTTCCACACAATTTCTAATATTTTGACAATTTTTGGCATCATTTACATTTTGAAAAAAACCACTTTTTTGGCATCACTTACATTTTGTATAAAACCAAAGTGTATTCATAAAGTGCCTACATATCTTATTGGACAACAAACATCCACAAAAACAAGCAATTTGCTTATGTTTTAAGCTATCTTGCTACCAGAATTTGTATTAATATACTATGCATAAAACAAAATAAGGAATTCTTTGCATTCAAAAACCATTGAAGGTATGTTATTTTCAAAAGATTATTTAAAAAATAATTCTTCTAATTGTTTTAATGTTAATATTACTAAAAATTTAATAAGTAAACTTTGTTCACATAATTTGTACGACCATTAATTAAAAATATATGTTAATTATTATTCTGTTCATTTACACACAATGTTTTTATATATCTTACTATTTTTTTAAATTTTCGGTCTAGTAAGATTTTCAAAAGAAAATATTTTATATATTTTTTATCATACCTGGTAAATTTCGATTACGATTAGTAATCAATTATATTACTTTTTAAAAAGAATCGTAATGATTATATAATTCTATGAACAATTTTTTCCAATTACTAATTGATTACGATTACCAAACAATCAAAATATAATCAGGATTACTGACGATTAGTCTAATAATCAAAAAGAATCAAAAGAAGTTTAAAAAAAATCAAATTGTTTTAAATAATTCTTTTTGATTATTTTCAAATATACAAAAGTAATCCAAAAGTAATCATATTTATTTTAAAAATTCTTTTTCATTATTTTCAAATATTCAAAAAGAGTTCAAAGTAATTATTGAAAATAAATTGATTACTTTTGCATTACTTTCGATTCCTTTTGATTATTAGACTAATCGCCAGTAAGCCTGATTATTTTTTGATTATTTTGTAATCGTAGTCAATTATTAACTATTTTAACCAAAAATAATAGTAATTGTAATCATTATTTCACCATTCAAAAAAAAGTAATCAAATTATTAATCATTACGATTACTAATCACTACTTAACCGTTATCTTTTTTATTATCTTTTTTATTGACTTTTTTGTTTTTTTTTTTTTTTTTTGTTTGATTAAAGACTGCTGAATTACTTGTTCCTTCATGTTAAATATTGTTTTTATAAATTAAAAATAGAACTATACCTAAAGAAAAATATATTATTCATGTTTTAAATTATGACGATTTTTGACGATTTTTCTTAATTTTCGTGACGATTTTGACGATTTTTTCCCTTAATTTAGACGATTAAAAAAAACCTAATAGCCCTGTAAGCATAGCTGCCAGATAAATGAGGCACCAAATCGTCAAATATTTGAGAAAAAATCGTCAAAATCGTCAAACATGTTTATTGAAATCGTCAATAAATCGTCAGAAAAAATAAATACATATATTAAAAGTTTTTAAAAACCAAAATTATATCTATTGCAGCAAAACACATAAAGTCAATATATGCACATATCTGAGTTCAAAAATAAAACATTTAAAAACTATCTTCATTTATTAATTTTTTTTCCAAAAATGGAGAAATTTTATATCATTTTCAGGAAAAAATTGATTAAGGTTTAAACAATCTATCCCAGTGGCCTTAATTGATACATAAGCGCAGCAATAATATTCCATCATCTTAATCTATTGGTGGTGTAAATATTAAGGAGTCAGGATCTCTGGACATTTTGATCATGAAGATTTAGTGTAATGTAGGCTGCAACCGATACATTTTTCAGTTCCTTCAGTTCCTTTTTAAGATATTATCATCTATTTACACCATTTATAACCGACCGAGAATGGAATACAACTCGCATGTATGGGAGAGGCCGTACTAGCTCGTTAATGACGGCAGTGTATCCCACTCCATTGCATCAATGGAGCATCGGTGCAATGTGGTTTGTGTTTCACTGTTCTATAGCTACTACAGATGTATTCTGCTCGAACGAAATAAGGTGACTTTTTCCCGAAAATCATATACTCCTACGTAACGCTCGTTTCTCTTCCAGCACATCCAAATGTGGTCGATTGGCCAGTGGATCGCACAGTCTGACTATTCGTATGTGCGACTCAATTCCTGCAGAGGTCTTTCCTGTTACCTATGGTATAAAAATATACAAGCCTAGTGTCCATAAACACTGTTCACTCTTTCCTTTTTCCAATAACATATTTTCATAGTTCCAAACACAATGCTACAGGTATTGAAAGTAACTTAAAAATATAATACTTAAAGTGGCTTTTAATGTACTAAAGTAAAGCATATGACGTAAATTTTTAATTTTTAAAAATCGGCAAAATAAGGGCATAATTCGTCATATCGTCAATACGATATTTTTGGAGCTCAAAATCGTCAAAATGACGATAAATCGTCAAATCTGGCAGCTATGCCTGTAAGTAAAATCCATTCATGACAAGTACATATGTGACGTATGAGTGATATTGAATTCCATTAGTTTCATACATGACAAAATCAAAGATTTATTGCATACATTTCAGAATTATTATTCTATTACATGTAATACGATGCGTATGAGTAATATGTTACAAATTCAATTAAATATGAGAGGTAAGTTATAATTTTTAGTGGACTACACCCAGCGACAAAAAACAACACAAATTAACAAAAAGCAGCCATGAAAACCAACTAGGGTGGAAATTTAAAATGTTACACTGTTCAACATAAAACCAATGTAGACCAGAAATCAAAGTGGAATCAAATAATCTAAATTTGCTAAGAATTATTATAATGCTACCCGTTTAAAATCAAAAATTGCCCCCTTTTAATTAAAAATAAAGCAACGTTTAAACAAGAACATTCTACAGTATTTTCAAGTGGAAGCAATTTTAACAATTAACGCTTTAATAATAACAAGAACACATATGTCCTAAACTGAACATTTCTAAAATCGGAATTACAAAAATCGGTTGGTATTACTTTTATTTATTTTCAAAGATGTTGTATTTATGTTTCCTGTCTATAGCCGGGTGTATTCGGCCTTATGGTTATGTATTCTATATATATGGTCACTTGAAGCTATTGCGATTGAGATTCTAATATTTTTTACAAGTGATTTGATATGTAAATCGCTATATATGCTATAAATTATTTATTGTTCGGTAGGTATATTTTCTTATTTTAATAAAAAAAAAAAAAACTTAGGAAACTATTGTAAACACTAAAAGACACCCGTGTCCCTGTGGTCCATAAGGGAACGTTTCTACTTACATATAAAGGTTATAATTCCTTAATATTGTTACCATTTATTTTCTGTAGATTAGCATTGAAGAGGGCGTGAAGTTATTATTATTATTGTTACGCTGGTGCAAACGAACTTTTGTTTTAAACGAATACAATTTTTTCCTTATGAAATGGAACCAATAAATTATTTTAATATTGCCAAATGATGAATTTAAGTTTTAGAAAGTAGTCAGTGTATAGGATCTTCCGAACTACATCTGCCTAATAAGTTTCTTTTTTATAAAAACGGGTGTTCTGTTCGGGCTACGTTAAGTAAACAGTCGGTCAACACAAGTACGTCGACGAAATGCAACATCTCTCGCCGTTGACAGAGCGAGTATGCAAGAGAATCCGATGCAGTGTAAAAACAAGTTTTAATTGTTTTATGTCAAGTGCGCCAGAAGCGACAGTTTGGCTTTAGTTTATTAATAAAATTACTCAGTCTTTATACATAAATAATGCTGATCAAGCACTATGTCTGCAGTGGCAGGTATAGCAAGAATTTCAACCAATTATTAAGCATATGTACATGTCTAATACTAACAGTGTTGATAGCATTGGCTATTAAATTGCAAACGCAAGCAAATTGACCGTTGCTTGAATTTACCAAACAGAAGTGCCATCAACAATGTGTGTGTATGTACATATGTACGATATTGATAGTTTGTAATAAAAACATAATAAAAAAATTACTTTAAACATATGTCGGCAATGATAACCTCATGAACATGCTACTTTTCGTCGCAAACATAGTTTTAAATTAATTTTGATGATAATGAATCTATCAGGAAGTTTGCCGTTATAAGAGAATACAAACCACTGCATAATAATTCCTCCATCAAAATTTCGCTTGAATCGTACAACAGTTTCTTGGTCAATATCAGGTCAATACTGATTACAGTAGTCTGGACCATCTAAATTATGCTGCATCTGAAAAAGTTAAATTTTTTTATTAATCGGTCCATAACATTTGGTTTTGATTGTTTTCAAGACGTTTTTCACTGTGTTTCTCTCACAGTTAGACGTGGCTTTTTTCCATTTCATCCATGGTGTAGTATTAAAAACAAGGGCGATCAAGTTTTTTTTAAATCGTCGACAAGATAAACCGTTCTTAAAGTATTCATATTCATATTCGGTTTAGTTGAAATTTTGATTCCATAATGTTTGCTAAATCTTAGGGAATTTTTATTCACTCTTTCCGAACACATTGTTATAGCCGCAGTTTTTCTGTTACAACATCCCTTCCTTTTGCTTTAAATAATCGGTTAAAGTCTCTTAGGTACCATTTAGTCGCGTTCCTAGTTTGTTTTTCACTAGTTTGCAATTTTTTTTGCATACAATTTTTAATTGAAATGAAAAAGTCCCGTCCAATAACGCTAGTTTAACTAGAAAACTTTTTGAAAAAAGAGAAACTGGGAAACAAAATTAAGAAAGAAAGGTGTTAAAAATATTAAGGAGAGACGCGTTATAGAAGTAACAAAAAAGAGAAGAGAACTCTCAAGTAAGAAATTTTAACAGAACGAACTCAAGATCACAGAAATTCTGTATGTCAATGCATCGATAAAGTATTTGCTCGACAGTTTCAGTTTCGATAGTTACATAGTTAAGTCCTACATGCTAGTTCTTATTCTCACAGCATAATGTAAAGCAATTGTTCTATCCAACTGTAAAACTCATGTTATAAACACAATAAACGCAAAACAGCTAACGCAGCAATCTCTCAAAAATAAAATATATGTATGTGTGTATATGAAAGAGATTATTTCAAAGGCAACGCGACATCCAGCAAAGTTTCTGCTGCTTTGCTTTTAGACTGCAGTAAGACCACGCTTAACGCTGGGTATACATTCCAATAAGTTCCAGAGCTAAACGAAGCAGCGTTAACAGCGACTTTGGAAAATACAGTTGGAATCTTCATTCTGGACAGACTAACAAAAGAGCGTTGAAAAAGATACATCGAATACACCGTCGCTATATAGAGCACCGCTTTTGGTTGTTGCATGGCCGTTTCATTTGCACACATATACAACAAGTATCAATACAGTGTGCTATTTAGGAGAATCCCAATACTACGGCGTAATACTGAAACAGCGTTAAGCGGAGCACCGTTAAGTGGCATCTTAGTTTAATTTCTGTTTGTAATTTATTTGCTGCAGTGAGAGAATTAGTGCTCAGCCTGACATGATTGTACTTGCAATGCTAGGACTAATGCTGCCATTACAATTGCATGTATGAAAGAAAGGTTTTTAAAACACGATGTATGAAATACAACGCGAAAGAAAATTTTAGTGACTTGATAATTGATAAACAGTTAATGAACTGTTTATTTTTTGCTTATGTTTTGCTTCCACTGTCCTTATTATAAATAATAAGCATGCAGCTAAACTTAGGCTACAATTGTAAAATTGTTGCGCTTGCTGCATTGTGTTTATTGTGTTTTTTCTACATACCTTAGAAACTTAATTTCACCGCAAGTAAAGAAATTTCAAGATTTGTCCATTATATTATATTAACTGAGTATTGAAGTGGAATTTAAAGCAAACTGCCTGTGCTTTTTTTATAACAAACAAAAATAAAAATGGACTACAATTGATAAAAAAAGTTAAACAGAAAAATATTTTTATATTCATTTATAATTACTTGTTATAAAATTTTTTTGAAAGGAATAATTATTATGAACTCGTCTTCGAATATCCAATTTCAATTTAAAATCCCATTAACTCTCAATGCTTTGTTCATTTTATTTTTTGGTTTTTTATTTAAAAAATCGATTAAAGCAAACTGAATAATTCAAGGAAAACAAAGCCCCTGGTTAAGAGTATAAATAATGAATTCAATGAATACAATATAAATGAAACACTCGAAATAACTTGCCAATATCTTCTATCAATTTCGAAGACATTTACTTTCCACTTGAATTACCATCTAAATGTGTGGAAGATAAAGAAGTCTGTGTGGTCTCCTTTTATTTTTAAATTCATCTACTTTTACTTCCTTTTATTATTAAATATTGTTTTTTATTTTATTTGCTTTTCTCTTAGCAATTTACATTTATCTCCAGTTACCATGTGTTGATTTCACATAAAGTTGGTTTCTCTCTTACCCCACTCAGATTGTATTTGTACAGGAAGTCTTTGACCCTAGCAGCACTTTCCTAATATTATTGTTAATGTCGTAGTTTAATTTATATTTTATATCTCGACAATTTGATGGATGGCTCTCTAATGCTATAATAATATAAGGAATAATAAGGAAGTTATTTATTTTACTTATTATTTTTCATTTTTGTATTAGTTTTCTTGAATAATTTATCGCCTATTGTTTTCGAAACGAAAAATTTTATTTCGAAATTTATTACCAGTAGAAACAGACACATCATTTAGATGGATTACAAATATCAAATTCGCCCTACAATATAAAATGCTTAATATTCATGCTTAGATTTCATCCTTCTTTACTGAAAATTAATAAACGCGTAGTGGTGCCGTAGTGTGGTACATGAAGTGTTGATTTACTAGATTTGCTTTGAAATCTTCAAAAGAAATCTTGACGGCGAAAATTAAGGCAACTTCCTCTTAGCAGATTTCTGGCAAAAATTCTGAGAGTGAATTAAATTGCCATGAAAAGTTTCTCAAAAAATCTGTCGTTCGGAGTCAACTGTAATATATAGGTCCCGCCACTCATGTATAAAATTAACACACACGACTTAAGTGATGTGAGAGCTACGTCATAATCCTAACTGACAGTTTTTAATGGCCAATTATGCATGTATGTAAGTGTAAGAGGTTTGTTTGTTATAAAATACTCACTGGAGATTAAAAAAATTAAATTGGGGATAAGTTTAAAAAGAATCTGGAATCTCTGTTGATACGTTTAATTAAAACTCTAATTTTTTATTTACTATGAGTTCAGCTAAATAATACTTGGTTTCTTAAAGAAAAAACCCTAAAATTTAAAAAGAGTGTTATTTTAAGAATATTGCGGTTGTGAGTAACGAATGTCTCTACGGAATTTCTATAAATTTTAAGTTGATAAAATTCCATTGTGTGTGCCTAGTTACCAAGGAAAATAACTTTTAATGCTACATGCAGATAACCCTACAGTTTAAAACAGTTCCAGCGCATGGTCGGTGTTGAGTGCGTGAATTAATATAAATAAGCAGGAATCAAAGGGTGAAATTTAAAACAAGGGGTTGAAATACATTATCGGGAGTGCTAAATAATGTGAAGCATAACAATGAAAGTATTTGCGCTGTTACGAGTGTAATTAACAAGTCATTAATGTTACTTACTAGTGATTATAAAAGTTCATCGTATATGTTGTTTACGGATAAGCGGTACAATGTGAACATCACCCAAAAGGGCATTTGCAAACAATAATCTTCATTCAACTGACAGAGATATAATCTCTATATGAGGCTGCTCTTACGGCGTATCGTCTTCAGGCTGTGGGAGGCATAGATCACCAGAGAATTATTGGAACACTGCACGGTCTTCGCTTAACGCGTGTCTATAGCAACCAATTGCATTAGTCAATACAGTCAAACAGATTCATGCCATAAATGGCCTTAGGGACTATTCACTAAACGAAAACATGAAGATAGGACGAGACTGGACCTCTATATTGAAGGACCAGGAATCAGACTTTCCTAAACAAACCATAATACGGTCTTTAAACATCATATGTACAAGTACTCAAGTGACAGTTAGGGCAGTAATATACAGGAAATTGGGATCAAAGAACGTCCTGGGAAGTAAAAACACGATTGGTGTCTAGTTGTCATGGAGTGATTGAAAATAAGGAAGCGAGTATTCCGGCTAATAGAACCAGAGTATTACATAAGCTTGGATAACCCAATGCCTTTCAAAGTATTAAAGACTAAGTTAAGAAAGTGGGGAAAGTTGCCATAGTCTAGTAGGTAGTGTATTGGCTTATTAGACATAAGGCCAGGGATCAAACCCCAGTTCAAACATCTCCAACAAAAAATATTTCTTTTTCTCAGCAGATTTCTGCAAAAAATTTGAGAGTAAATAAAAAACTGCCATGAAAACTTATCAAAAATCTATCGTTAGATGTCGACTTTAAACTATAGAAACATCCATTCATTGATACAATTACCACAGACAACGTGGGTGGTATGAGAAGGTAGTAATCCTGACTGAAGGGTTGTAATGACCGGTTATGTATATATGTTAATGAGCATAGTTCCGCCTTACATGTGTACCTAAAACGTGTTGGTGTGGTGGAAAACGATGAATGAAAGTCATGCGGTGAAGACTTCGAAGCGATGCAGCATTTTAGTAAGCTCTTGGAGTGGACTAGAAAAAGTTAAGAAAATTTCAACAGGATAGAGACTTCCTATAGAACGTACGATGATATTGCATAATGCTAAGCGCATAGCATAGGTGTATGTCGATAGGCAAGAATACTCTTGGTTGGGCTCCTCACCCTTAACATATTTAAGAGATAATGTAAAAGTGGAAAAAAAGTATTCACAGATTCTTATAAAGCAAACAAAATAATAACGATTTTAATATCTGAAAAATTTTAATGTTTTTATTAGAACTCTTACAAGATCAGTTTATAATCAGACAATGAAAGTCCAACAATTGTTCGAAAGAAATTCTCCTACAAATGTGGATCCTAAAAACAAGTGAACTAAGAATTTTCTTTACAAATATATGGGTATTATTTAATTGAGAATGGGATAATGATTCCGCAAAAGGTCTCTTAATTTAAAAATTTTCTGGGGTTTGTATTTGGATAGTCTAGTAGGTAGTGTATTGACTTAGATGCGAGGCCACGGTTCAAACTCCAGGTCAGATATCTCGGTTAAAAATACGAAATATGAAGAATATATTACTTTGGCGTCTTTCTCTCAGCAGATTTCTAGCAAAAACTCTGAGAGTGAATAAAAAATTGCCATGAAAAGTTTTTTAAAATCTGTCATTCAGAGTCGACGTTAAACTGTAGTTCCCACCTCTTATAGATAAAATTATATACGCAAAAAAAGGGGTGTGAGCAGCTAAGTCGTAATCCTGACTGAAGGGTTGTAATGACCAATTATGTTATGTATGTATATATTTCGATTTATTAAACCACTATACCACGCCTTATCTTAAGCTTTTGAAATTTAGTTTTGTATAAAGAAATTGCGTTCGTTTCTTTGAAGAGTATCCTGTACTAATCGTCTTTTAAATCGTTACAATATATTTAAAATATTTTATTTTTTATATTTAAGATATTTTAAAATATAAAACACAAAACACTAGAATACTAAAGAAAACACATTTTCTTTATTGTGGTAAAATAAGTAGCAATTTATCGTTTCGTTTATTTAAATCCCTTGATTAATCAGACGACCGAAAAACACACAAATAAACAAACCGTGAACAGAATGAAAATGCCAAATTCAAATTTTTTTGATGTGAATTCATTTACTCTCTGTTGCCATTTATTTACAATATTTATAAAGACGCGACGCAACGTACATAAAGTTTAATAAAGTTGTTCGAAATTAAACCAATAAGTTTATAAGCAAACACAAATATTTTACAAAGAAAACTACCAGATTAAGTTATAAACAGCCAACGACAAAAAAGTAGAATTAAAGCAGTGTATATAGTGGACAACGAAAATCTTCGCGCCCAATATATTTTTGCAATTTTACTAGTTTTAAGAAATAATATGTAAAAATAATTGATATTGTTACGAAAATGGAAAGCAACAAATACAACGAACTTGCTTTCGTATACCAACAACATCAGTAAGAACGAAAGCAACAACAAACAACGTAAGCAAACTACACAAACAACAATGTAGTAGCGATAGAGCTCTCGAGATAGCGAACACACGAGCATTCCATTTCAAGAACATTCATCAGACTGAATACGTGCGTATATAAAAAGGCAAAACAAAGCAGGCAATGAGTAGAAAGAATTCGGTCAGTCTTGTGTGAAGACGCGTTGCGAGCGATGTAAACAGTCGTGGTTTAAAGATCTCCGTTTTAAAGATCTGCGTTGTAAGCAAAGAAGGATAGCGAATTAATTAATTAATTTTATACCTAAGAGGAGGGACATACAGTCTAAATTCGAAACCTAATACTGAGTTTTGAGATGCTTTCTGCGACAAAAAAAAAAACGATTTGTCCCTATTTTTTAAAGACATGTGATTAATTAAATAACTGTTTACCACTGCTATTCTAAAATCTCTACTAAAGCAGGCATAATTTTCTTAGCACTTTGAAAATTGTAGGTGGATATGATGGAGAAGAAATAAACTTACCAGACAGCACATGTCAAGTGGAAAGAATATTTGACTGTAAGAAAGTAAATGTTTTTAGATTTGTCTTCTTTTTTTGGGACTTTAATGGCATATAATTTTCTTTCTTGCCTTATAAAACAATGTTTAACATTTTAATAAGCATCACAATAAGGCATAAAAAGGGTATGAAAGAGCACAAATAACAAGTTAAGTTTGTATGTTTGTTTGTCTTTTTTTCTTGAAAATAGCAGAGCAAGTGAGCAATCAAAGTATTCTTGAAACAAAAGGCATGAAGACAAACTTTTAAGAGTTTCATTAAGACATTCATATAAAGCCCCTTTTTCTGTTGTTTTGTTTTAAATTTTATTTTAATCATCCAACATTTATTGTTTTCTGTAACATTTCGTCAGCTATAGTGTGTCCATGATTATGTTTTATGATTGAAGCTTTTATGGATCTTAACCACACTTTTATCATGTAGACATACGTATTTGAACGAAAAATTAACCATTTTTGAGGGTATAAATAAACGTAATAAATGCCATTATTGAGCTGAATATTTCTTATAAATTTTCAATTAATTATTGCGCACTAAATACGCATATTGTTGTAATATTGAGTAAAACTAAAAATGCATCACTGTCATAAGTGTGTTTAGTGAGCATATTACAATTAACCGAACGGTTTTTTACAAAAAAAAAAAAAAAAAAAAAACAATATTAAAACGATGTTGTTGAAACAACCAGTTGTTTTGTTTACCAGCTGTCAAATGACTATTGAATAAGCAGCTGAACTGCGTATATTACTATGCCGGAACACTTAAAATATTGTACTCAATTAACCGAATATTGACTCAATAAAAGTACATATTTGAACATAGTATTAGAATGAAATCTGAGTAATATGACGATTAAAAAATGAATTCTTGATCCATTTCTTAAAATTTTTGCGTAAAGCACTTTGTTTTTTAATTGATATTTGAGGCACTCGGTAGACGGATGTATATCACTGACTACATACATACATAATAGGCCTTTACAATCCTTCAGTTAGGATTACGGCATAGCTCTTCACACCACTCATGTTGTGTGCATTAATTTTATACGTGAGTGGCGGGACCTACAATTTAAAGTCGACTCCGTACAACAGTTTTTTTAGAGACTTTTCATGGCAATTTTATTTACTCTCAGAGTTTTTGCCAGAAATCTGCTGAGAGGAAGTCGCCGAAGACATATTTTTTTCATATTTCGTTTTGATGTCTGACCTAGGGTTTGAACCGTGGCCTTACTTCTAACAAGCCAACACACTACCTATTAGACTATGGCGACTGCAACTGACTACATACATAAATATATAATTGGCCACTACAACCCTTCAGTTAAGATTACAACCTAGCTTCTCACACCGCTTATCTTGTTGGTGTTAATTTAATCCATTAATCGCAGGTCCTACAGTTGCTTGAAGTCGATTCCGAACGACAGCTTTTCGAGAAATTTTTCATGGCGATTTTATTTATTCTCAGAGTTTTTGGCAGAAAGCTAATGAGAGAAAGTCACCGAAGAAATACTTTTTTTCATATTTCATTTCGTTAGAGATTTCTGACCTCTGGCCTCACGTCTAACACACCACCTAATAATAGACTACGGCGACTACTACTGACTACTCTTGTTTAAATTTGGCAGCATTCAACTGACAGATGCCTGTAGCAAGAAATTCATGTATTTATATATTCACCCTCGTATATAATCCTGTACGTGTGTTGTTATAATAACTTTGAGTGCAGACTTTTATTTGTGGTTGTATGTTAACAAGTAAAGTTTTTAACTGTTAATTTATGTTCATTTTCATATTTACTGGAAAATGTTTATTTAAATGGAATATAAAATGTTTTATTTTTACTTTCAAGCAAAAGAGTTGTAAGAATAGTTCATTAAAATGTTGTTAAAATATAATAAGGAATTAAAAGCAAGTTGTTTGCTTTAAAATAATAAATACAAATAATCAAAATGTCAATAATTTGAGTAAGTTTTTATGGCACGTAAATTCTATCTTTACTTTATTCCATGTTAGGTTAGTTTAGGTCGGAGTGGTAGCTCTGATATCAAAAAGCTCACTTGAGCACGCATAGCGGCCCATTGTGACGCCACACATGAACGCAGTCCCTGTACTGAACAAGGTCTACCAAAGCCATGGAAGAACAAGAAGTTGGTCAACGCAAGGGCTGACCATCAAAAGCACGACTACCCTACGCTGGAAAACCAGCCAAAAAGTTTGATAAACGAAGCTATATCCTTATTGACATCAATGTTAGCTCCGTCAAGTTGACAAGAAATGGAGTGCTAAATAACCTAGTAAGAGACGGGCACTGACAGAAAAAGTGGATAACACTCTCCTCTTCCTCAGAAGATCTGCCCCCACGGCAGAAGTCATTAAATGGGAGCCACATCCTGTAAGCATGGCCACTGTGGTTGAGATGATGGTACGACCAAGTCCAAGTAACTGGTTGTTACGGCTTCTGTCCATCAGGGGTCAGGAGGGTCTAGCGGTGGAGCAGGCCTCCTCATTGATCTAGGATAGGTTAGCCTCCAGAAAGAATTTCCGCGCAATTGCCAACTTGACCGAGGTAAGTGGCATACCCAATTCTATTGAAGAGGATTCCGGAAGAAGTGCACCAGCTCTGGTGAGCACTACAGTTTCCCGGAATGTTAATGTGCCCGGGTACCGAGACCAGTGAGACACTGTAGTATCCAGAAAGAAGGTCAATGCAGTGGCGACATTCCCTAACGATCCTGGAGTTACTCACAAAACCTGACAGTGACCTTATGGCGGCCTGACAGTCAGAAAAGACCGAGACGCGGGTGAAAGAAGCACCATTGACGAGGATCCACTGAGCGGCTCGGTAAATGGCCATCACCTCCGCCTGAAACACACTACAGTAATCCGGCAGTCGGAGAGAAATGTTTAGGTCCAGTTTCCCAGAGTATATTCCGCTTCCAACCCCATTGTCGAGTTTAGAGCCGTCGGTGTATATCCAGGTGTTCCGTGGACGATCGTATTAGGAACCTAGTCGTCCCTACTCGATATCGATGTTCACAGGGGCCACGGGATCAACCTTCAAAATAGTGGAGTGACCACAAGGTACAATGTGCCAACGAGACAGGGCATTAAGTCTAGTCGCATAAAACTCAGTTGCCTGCTTAGCGAGAAGCACAGTAGTAAGCCAGTTGTGCATTGCGAACAAGGCCTTTGTGGGAGTGGTGCGCAGAGCACCGGTTATATAAATGGCCGCTGACCTTCTGACCTTTTCAAGAAGTCTGACGTTTTGTTGTTTGTCCAGAGCAGTCCACCAGAAAGCAACACCGTATAGGAGGTTGGGTTCAATACACGTAGAATAGATCCAGCTCATGATCCTTGGGCGAAGACCCCATCTGGTTCCGACCGCTCTAATGCAGCAGTAAGCAGCACATGCCGCCTTACGTGCCATAGCAGCCAGATTCACCCTACAGTTGAGCTTGGGATCGAGGATCAGACCCATACATTTAACCTCGAGACTCAACGTGAGTCTTGTCCCGCATATGCTTGGATGGGAGAAGGTCGGAATCTTGTATCTCTTAGTAAAAATAATCGTACTGGTCTTGGACAATGTCGTCAGCGTAAGCTATGGCGCCATTAACAGGGTATTCCACCCCTCAAGAATGAGTTGACTGCATGGTTCCAGAGAAGTGGGGATAGAACACCGCCTTGCAGTGTACCTCTGCGGACCATTCTCTAACAAAGTGTGGCCTCCGCTGTGGAGGTTACTATCCTCGACTTGAGGAGATGCTCGATGAACCTGACCAGATTCTGTCCCAGGTTGAGAGAACTAGGAGCCCTAACTGTGGCGTCCGACGTCGACATTACTAAATGCACCTTCAATGTCCAAATAATTGGCCAGAGTGTATTCCTTAACCTGCATGGACTTTTTCACCCGAGAGATAAGAGAGTGTAGTGCAGTCTCCACTAATTTACCCCTCATTTATGCATGCTGGGAAGGGGATATCCAGGAATAATAAAGAAATTTCCAGTGGTTGACAACCACTTGGTTCAACCCAGGTGATGTGTACGTTTCGAAAGCCTCGTTTTGATTCCCACCAGAGACTCTGGGTGTATGTGATTGTTCGATTGTTTGTCTGACATTATATTTGATTACCCACAAAATAAAGTTAGAGTTATTACCAAAGAGTAATTCTCGAAAAGAAGAAGTGACAAATGTATATATTAAAAAAGAAATTTTTACACACTACCCCTGTTTCCATTCTCCCATAAACTATCTTTCCTGTACTCCAACACAATACACTCCATGAATAGGGCTCAACTCGTAAGTGTTGGACCCAAAAGGAAAAAAAACCTGAATGTATTAATTTCTGCATTTGTGAATATTCGATACAAAGCACTTCATTGCCTTAAAAATAGAATGAATAAAATTATTTAAATATTTTATACAATCATATAAAATATTAAAATTAATTGAACTCGTACAACATAAAAAAAGAAATTAAATTTATTTCACAAACATCAAATGCAAAGATTTATTTTTGATATTTATTTTTTTTTAATTATTATTTCCGACTTTCATTATCACTGAGTTGACCGTGTAATTATTTATTAACATTTGTAGAAGCTGGTCAATGATGTTGAGTTTCCATGGCAATATTTATTTCATTTCATTTTTTAATAAATGCAATTTCATTGTTGTCCTTAATTAAAATAAAATCAAAAAAAAAGTATTTGCATACAGTTTCAGAACCTTACACACAATTAATTAAAACGGTCATATATGTACATATCTATGTCATGTATATTGTTAGTAATGCTATTAAAATATTAAATTTAAGTACTCGATAAGAGTCTTATATTAAATTAAAAGCATAATATTAGCTTATGCCGAAGTCATGCAAGAAATCGAGAAGGGTAATGCAACTACAATGACGAGCAAAAGTGGCTACATAATATAAAAAGATATGATATCGTTTAACATTAAAATGAGCAAAAGCTACACAAACAAATGCAACGAACTTGTTACAAGTAACCCAACAACATTGGGAACAAAGAAAAGGGGATAGACGAGAAACCATAGGAAAAGATTTAAGCCCTTATTTATACCCCATTGTACAATACGTATTAAGTTATTGAATAACTATTCGTTATATTCTGCTTCTTGCTCTCATAGCAACAGTTTCACTTTTGAAATTACTTTGGTTAGAATATTTATCCTTTTTCTATTTATTTTAGGTTTATTTCTTATTGAATTTTTTCTTTTTTCTTGATTTTTTTATAGAACAAGTAAAGTTTGTTTGTCGAAAGTCATTTGTCACTAAGTGACAAACTAGTTAAATATTAATCAAATACATTACACCAGGATATAGACAACATCAACCGCGAAAACCAATAACAATTTTCCAATGCCTTAGTAACGATGCTTTAATAACTTTTTTATAGGTTAGGTTAGGTTAGGTTAGCGTGGTAGCTTTATTTTACCGACTTTTTTATACATTTTACATGAAACCTTATATGGTAGCAAGGAAATAAGAACACACAAGTAATGTATTTGTGAAAGAGATTTTTTACTTTACATATACAATAAAGAGATATTTCCTTCATTATATTAAATTCTAGAATGACAATTAGGTTACCGAAAATATAATTTCAAATAAATATTATTATTAAACGTATCAATTTTGGCTTTATTCTATGAGTGTCTCGATAACAAAATTTTTTTATGGATTTAAATAGCATCATTACATTAAATTAGTCATTGTGAAATAATTGGTTTTGTCTGGCAACCTTTTTAATTAAAAAATTTTTGACATATATTTTTAGTAAGTAATTATGATTTTGAAAACTGATTTTAAACGATGACTTCCAAACTTTGACAGCCATGTTGCTGAAACTACATCTGTAAGATTAGTTGTCATTTAATTAGTTTTCCTAAATCACAGCAAGTAGTCCCAATTTTCATCGAAAAATCCATTTCAGCGACCTAATTCTGGGTGAATGGGTAGGTAAGCAAACAACTGGTAACGATACTAAACTACATGGGATCCAAAATGGTGCAAAAAGCCTCCCTTTGGTGTACATTTTTTTTAGATAATAAGCCTACTCTGGATATTTTTCATATTTCTATTATATCGAATGGGTCATCTATCAGTTTAAATTTGAATAATCGGTTATTTCGTATCTCGCAATACATATTTAATTCTACTCTGTCAAAATTCAGTATATTAGCACCATTGAACGTAATGAATCGATTAACTGCTCAAGCATCCAATCGATTTATTAGAATAGATGACCCAACGAGAAACTGCTCGACGATGTAGATTTTACAAATAAAAATCATCTTTTCGGATGAAGCTCATTTTCATCTTGTTGGATACCTTAATAAACAAAATTACCGTATTTGGGACTCAGAAAATCTATACGTGGTCTTACAGAAGCCAATGCAACCATTACGAGGGACTTTTCGGTGCTGCTGGTGGAGCGTAGACAACATTGTTCCATATTTCTTTGAAAATGGGGACCAATACGGTCAATGGATACACCTATTGCAAAATGATAACCGTTTGCTTTGTATTCGCTCTTGATGGTATTGATGTAAACGATGTTTGGTTTCAAAAGGATGGTGCAACTTGCTACACATCTTATGCCACAAGCGATTTATTGTGTCAAACGTTTTATGGCCATTTAATTACCCAAATGGTAATGTCAATTGGCCGCCAAGAAGCTGCGATTTCACACTGTTGGACTTTTTTCTGTGTGATACCATTAAACAGAAGTGTTATGCAGACAAACCAGACACAATTGAGTATTTGAAGGCCAACATTCGTAATGCCATTGACGTGATACGACCCCATACACTCGAAAAATTGCACGAAAATTGGTTCCATCCGAATGAGGTACAATGAGGCCAGCCGCGGCGGCAATATGATTGAAATAATATTCCTTTAGTAACCGGAACAATTGTACTTCACAACAAAACAATAAATGTCGCGAAATTTCAAACCGTTTTTGTTTCATAGCAGTTTTATATTTAAACTTTTAAATCGCACATCGATTTTATTTACTCACATCTTGGCACATACTTATTATGCAAAATTCATTCATGACAAGTACATACGTGACGTATGAGTGATATTTAATTCCATTAGTTTCATACATGGCAATATCAAAGACTTTTTATTGCATACTTTCAGAGTAATTATTCTAGTACACATAATATGATGCGTATGAGTAATATATTTTAAATGCAATTAAATATGAAGTAAACCATAATTTCTAGTGTTTTTTAAACGTTCAAAATTTTTCTATTTCTATATTATGGACTCTTTCTATTAAAATCGGGCAATCTCACCATTCAGAACCTTTTTTCAATCATTGTGTCACATTTTTTGTCTTAGAGATATCGTTGAATGTTATTTTCTAAGGTTGTTCGACTTTTTAAGCTGATTCTGAAATTCATTTAAGTTAGGAAATCATTTTTTTATATTTTGTATATACAAAAACATCAAGTATACATACATATATAATAATATACAAATAACAAGAGCTTACGTAAAAGAATGGATAAGTAAAGTAAAGCAAAACTTAATTAAATAATACTTAAAATTATATCAACAGAATGTAAACATTTTTCAAAAATCCAATGGATATAAAAGCACAACTTTAAGTTAAAAATAATTCACTTTTTACAACTGTAGCAGACACAAATAATTTTCTTTGCGTTTCCGTCTAAAATATAATCATGAATCTCTAGTAGGCAGACATTCCAATTCGCCTTGAACAATTCTATACTGCATGAGTCGTTCTTCTGACAAATCCAGTTTAATGTTGACTTTGCTTCTGTGGTAAAATGTTTTAAGGTCTGAATCATGCTGAGACATTATATTATTTCATCGTGTTAAAGATGGCGAATAATGTACCTGAAAATTGAAATGATTTGCGGTAAGCATTAATTGAATTAATTGAATCATTGTCTAATTATTTTGGCTCTTTCTGTTTCCGATTCACAAAAAGTTTAGTATTTTGTACGTTTTAGAAATGGTGACATTTTAGCTTCGATTTCCTTAGTTCAGTGCCGGAGTCCCACGATGAGATGAGCCCCTAGTAACAATATCAGGCAGCAATATGAGCCAGTAAACTGTTAAGAAAATACTTTGAAAAGTTAAAGGGAGCGTATTAAAGCTTGAGCTAATACAACAATTATTCCTGTACGAAGATATAAAAAGAAATGTAAAGAAATTGGATTGTGATAGCGCAGGTTGTCCATTTCACGTCGCTTACAAGAATTCAGCCTTTTTACATCGTGACTTTGAACTACAAAATTCAATTAAACAGGAAGTGAAGGTAACGACAACAGACAGCAGTGTTTATTTTGTAAAAAGTCTCTATAGCCTAGGATTACTCGCTTTTGTAGGTAAACCTTCCAAACACTACTTTACACACTGTAACCAAACATGAAGTCGCCGTAGTCTAGTAGGTAGTGTGTTGGCTTGTTAGACCTAAAGCCAGTGTTCGAGCCCCAGGCCAGACATCAAGACAAAATACAAAAAGTATTCCTTCGGCAACTTTCTCTCAGC
Organism: Sarcophaga variegata; assembly: GCA_932273835.1. Taxonomy (NCBI): domain Eukaryota; kingdom Metazoa; phylum Arthropoda; class Insecta; order Diptera; family Sarcophagidae; genus Sarcophaga; species Sarcophaga variegata. Next base: position 91,276,072 of record OW026358.1, on the reverse strand, counting down.
AGATTTCTGGTAAAAAGTCTGAGAATAAATAAAATTGCCATGAAAAGTTTCTCAAAAATCTGTCGCTCGGAGTTGACTTTAAACTGTAGCTCCCACCACTCGTGTATAAAATTAACACACACAACATAAGTGGTGTGAGAAACTAGATCGGAATCCTGACTGAAGGGTTGTAATGACCAATTATGTATGTAACCAAACATTGAACAATAGTACAACAAATAAAATTATTAAGATATGCTAAAGTACGAAAAACGCCAAAAAAGAATTCGTAGATTGCAAATAAAAAATAAAAATAAATTTGTGTTTAGTTTTGAATCAATTCTATAATATTTGCACAATTCTTGATTTAAAAAATAACAATTTGCTTTAATTGTTATTCTTATTTACACTCTTCCGCAGACACACTAACAATTGTTCGTTAGATCTTTATAACCTACAGTGGGTTAATTAAAAATATTTGTAAATTTTATTACTTATTACTTTATTAGTACTTATTACTTGCTCATTACTTTACTTATCACATCACTTCTTTTCTATTTTCTTTATCATAAATATTTTTTACAACAAAAACCTAGTCGTAAGTTCTTTTCTTTTTATTCGGTTTACTTATTTAGTCTTTAAGTCATATAATTCAGTTATATTCCATCCTTAGTTAAATAGACATTGAATTATTGATTTAATAAAACATTTAATAAAATTAAACAGTGTGTTCTTTAATTACATAAGTCACGCAACGCATCTTCACACAAGACTGACTGAATTCCCTCTGATCCGTTGCTTGCTTTGTCTTGCCTTTTATATCGCAGTGTAAACAGTCTGATGGATGCTCTTGAAGTAGAATGACTTTGCCTTCGCGAAATCTTTATAAATGTAAACATGTTGTTTACGTTATTGTTGTTTGTGTATTTTGTTTACATTTGCCCTATATTTTTGTTTATTCGTTGATCATGTAAACAAGTCCTTTGTTTTTGTAGATTTTGTTTATGATTTTAATAACACCATTTCCATTTTCTTAACAATACGTTGAATAATCTTTAACTGTAAGTAGTTTGTAACCAATTCTTAGAAGGATAACTTTCTTTTATATTTCTGGCGTATAGTGAGAGTAGGATTTAGTATGCGATCAATGAAACGTTCATGTTTCTTTTGTATGATTGAATACTTATAAACGATGGATTACGTGGAAATTATTTTATTTCCGCGCCTCTATAGATGCCACAAAATAAGCGCCTACTAATATACATACACACGCCCCATAGCCAATAAAATGAAATAATAAATAAAAATTGTAGAAAGAAATTGTTTTATTTTTATTTCATTATTTACTTTCCTTTTTTTTGTTTTGTGCAGTAAAACAAACAATCATAAAAAGCAAATTATCATAAAAACAATAAAAATTATGGTTGCTTGTGCTTAGAAGGATGATACAAAAATTAAATATTTTGAAGGATTTTGTTCTTATTTAGTAAACAATAGTTATGGGCCATAGTTTTAGGCTCTTTTCCATAACATTCTGTATTTTTTATTTGTGTTTTGTTGTTTTTATTCATTCCATAGTATTCAGAGACCGTAATGGTTAAAAGTAATATTAATAAAATTGTTATTTTATGATTATTTTAAGAGTTTTGCTTAAAAATGTCTTTAAAAATTTATTTTTAGTGGAAAATAAAAAGTTACAGTACTACTAGAAATCGCCATAGTCTAGTGGGTAATGTGTTCACTTATTAGACATGATTCCGTGTTGCAAACCACAGGCCAGACATCTGGATCAAATCGAAACATGAAAAAATATTTTTTCAGCGACTTCCTCTTAGCAGATTTCTGGCAAAAACTCTAAGAGGAAATAAAATTGCCTAAAACTTCCTTTACAAATAAAAGACATCTGTATTTAAATAGATCTAAAAACCATTCGGTTTAGTACACCGCTAGATGTGTTACAAGATTCACGCTGTATCCTCTGTGAAGTATTTATTTTTATATTTATTTTATTGTATTTACAGTAAAACCCCGTTTAGCGCTGCTCCCCTTAGCGCTGTTTCAGTATTAGGCATAGTATTGGGATTCCCCTAAATCACACACTGTATTGATATTTGTTGTATATGTGTGCAAATGAAACGGCCATGCACCAACCAAGGTAACTTTCCAGTTCCCTTTAACTAAAGATAAAGGTATCTTTACCCAAGTTTAACGGCAAGTTGTAACAATGGCCCTAAGTCTGACAAAATATCAAAACGTTTGCTGAGATCTTCAGTTGGCAAAAATTCTGAGAGTAAATAAAATTGCTATGAAACAGTTTCTCCAAAATCTGTTATTCGGAGTCGACTTTAAACCGCAGGTCCCGCCATTCATATATAAAATTAACACACACAACATAAGGGTTGTGAATTGTAATCCTGGCTGAAAAATTGTAATGATCAATAATTATGTATCTAATTATTAATTATTCAGTTTAAATACGAAAAAGGAATAAAATAAGAATTTTACTGTTAAATGGTATAAAAGCTATAAAAAGAGTGAAAAACTTTACAATTGAAAAATATATTTGTTTCTCCCTTTTTAAACAAATTAAGTTTGAATTTAAATAACACAAAAACTGTTGTGACATTAAAAACATCTGCTATTTTTTAATTAAACTGATGAAAATGAATAGATCATGACAGAGAAAAAATATTAAAAATTCTTTCACAATTTTTGTTTTTTAAAACCCTGAACAAAGGAATAATTAAAAAGGGCTTACACGATTGTAATTAATAAAAATCATTAAATTTTTTAGCTTTTGAAAGCAATTTAAAACACAAAAAATTTCTACAAAAAATTAAAAAATAAAACTCAGCTAAATGATGGCAACTGCCAAATAAAAACCCCATAAAAAAATCAACTGCATTAATTCGTATGAGTGTAACGAGAAGTGTTAACAGTTGCAGTAGCCTAGTAGGTAGTGTGTTGGCTTATTAGACGTGAGGCCACTGTTCCAATACCAGTTCAGACATCTTCAGCAAAACGAAATACAAAATATATTTCTTCAGCGACTTCCGTTCAGCTGATTTCTGGCAAAAACTCTGAAAGTATATAAAATTGCCATGAAAAGTTTCTTAAAAATTTGTTGTACGGAGTCAACTTCAAACTGTAGGTCCCGCTACTCGTGCATAAAATTAACACGCACAAAATAAGTTGCGTGAGAAGCTATTTCGAAATCCCAACTGAAGAGTTGTAATGACAAACGATGTACGTATGTAACGAAAAGTGTGGAAACAATTTTTTGTCCTCAATTCAATGTTTATATTTGTTCAAAAATTTGGGTCAACATTTTTTCATAATATTGCTGTGAATTTTACGTGTTTACAGATTCACACACTTTAGCCCCAAAAATATCTTTACATCTATATTTTGCTCACATTAACCAGCTTCAAGCTTGACTATCATGTTTGTAAAATTGTGTGACACAAAATATTTGTATGTATACTCCACATTATGACGAATCAAACCTTAGCTTTATTGAAACCTGACACGAGTTTAATGTTTATTTTTAGCTGGTAAAATTTCAAGCAGCGTCTAGGTTCTGATTATGTAATTAATATGTCTCCGATATGCTATCTATTGGGTATATACTTCATTTCAAACCAATACCTATAATTGATTTATTTCTGTAATTGTATGAATCACACAGATTGTTTGAATGTCATTGACTATACTTGACATGGTAGAAAATTTAACCCAAATTAACTCATCCGCTTTAGTCATTTTTAATTTTAACAAATATCACTCTCCAGTCATTATGAATTCATACCAATGTCAACATGTGACTTGATACACATCAAGTAAAATATACACAAACAAATGATATATTACATGGAGGTACACTATATAGTTGTCTGCATGTGCATGTGTACATTATTTTACTTGATGCGTATCATGTGACATGCTGACAATAACCTTCATATTCTTGTACAGTTACTATGGCAGACATCTGATGTGAGTGTAAAAATAACATGTATCCTTCACTCCTATACATACGGTTTGTATGCCCTATATACAAGCATATTATCTTATAAGGCAGACACATTTATATTGTGGCCCTGTTTATAGACAATTTCATAACATTTCATATCATGTTCATAAATATGTTTTAGAGTACGTAACTGTTCAGGAACATTTAAGATAATACTACATGTATATCTGCAAACATGTAACATAAATTCAAATTATCTGTTTTGTGCATTTCATTGCATTACATTGTCTTTAACTACTTTAAAAGGTTGTTTAGAAAATATTTGGTAAAGGTTTGAACAACGTATTCAACAATATTATAAATAAAATGATTATAAATCAGCATCACCCCAACCCCAGCGCCCACTCCAACGAAATCAATGGTATGATGAGGAGAGTCGCGAGGCAGCTGCGAGAAAAAACGCCGCATACAAGAAAACGTTGCAATCCGCCGCTAAGCGAGCCATTGTCGAGAACTATAGAGAGAAGAGAAGGGATGAGATACGGCTTTTCAGACACTATATAGAAGGAGCAGGAAATGCAAGAGCGTGAGGAAGTCAAGATGTAAAGATGCAGGAATGACTCTCGAAAATTCTATTAAAAAGTTAAGCGTCTAACCAAAGGTTATAAGTCTGGAGTGTCTTCCTGCAAAGATGAAAATGGAAACTTGGTAACAGATCCGCAAAGGGTGCTGAGGTTGTGGAGAAAACACTTTTATACTCTGCTATAAGGCGATAACGACGCCAATACCACATTTAGAGATGATGTTCCGAACCCGATCGATGATGACGGCGTAGAGATTCCGCCATCTAGCCATGAATAGGTCAAATTCGCGACTATGCGTCTTAAAAACAATAAAACTGTTGGTAGGGCGCATGCACCAGCTTATTTACAAAATATGACTAAAGGCAAGTATGCCCAACGATTGCAACCTCAGTGTCCGCTGTCCTGTCCTGAAAAAGGGAGATCCTACGATATGCGCCAACTACAGGGGTATAAGACTTCTCCCTATCTCATATAAGGTTCTTACGGGCGTATAGTCTGAACGACTGAAGCCACTCGTAAAAACACTGATTGGACCTTATCAGTACGGCTTCAAGTGCACCATCGACTGCATCACACTACGTCAAATCCTGGAAAAAACCCACAAAAAACAAATCGACACACACCATCTTTTTTTTGACTATAAGGCAGCCTGCGATAGACCAATAAGGGATCATGTTTTTGCCGCATTATCTGAGCTCGAAGCTGTAATGACGTTGAGTAATTCCTGTAGCTCCGTCAAGGTAGGAAATGACCTCTCCGAACCTTTTGATACTGTGCGAGGTTTCAGACAAGGTGATCCCTTATGATGCGATCTCTTTAACTTCGTCATTGAGAGTCTATCGATTTAAATTTGAACCATCGGTTATTTCGAATCTGGCAATACTTATGTCTTGTATTCTGTCTCCACTGAACCTAATAAATCGATTTATTCTTGAGCAACGTTGAGATTTATTGGAAATTTATTTTCAAAACAAAGAAGGTTGATCGGAAATTGCACGAAAATGTCATACAAAATTTGGTCGCACAGAAGGAAAAACAGTGCCTGGTATACGCAACTTGGCGCATCAACGTGGCCGTGCTTTTACATTAGAATTTTTATCACTTTATCATCCTGTAAAGGGTCATAATTAAAGATGTATTTCTGTAGGTTAGGGTATTCTTAAATCACATTCCGTATGAAAACCTGCGCTTTTCATATCCACATATTTTTATGCGAAAGATAACAAAATGAACTTGCTCCATAGCTTAATTTATTTTAACTTTAACTGTGTTATAAACGTAATATATATTAAGGTCTCTCACTATTAATAAAATTTTGCATGTTTTAAGAAATAATCATTTAAAAAATTGTTCCAATAAATACTTAATACTGCAAATAAACACTGCAAATAATATTTATCGTGATACATAGATACTCCAACCGTCTATTCAAATGGTAATTTGAAATAAAAAATCATTCAACCCAACCAATCTGATGTGAGAAACAAAGCCCTTGTATAACTGAAGTGTTACATTTCGTGTTTGTTCATAGGATATGACAGATATGGACAGACAATAGACTAAAGGTATGTGTAGGAGGCAATATAATATCAAATAAACAGAAGCTAGAACTGCCATATTTTCAGTACGGTTATTGTACATACAGTACATTGGTAAAAGTAGCGTGTTTTTCATAATTCTACAATACGTTAAATGTCTCACCCGCAATATCTTAAAAAGTGCCTAACAAAAGTTAAATGAATGATGAATTTATATCTTGAAAGAACGATAATTTTCTAGACAGTATTCATATGAAAATGCGATAACACCCCTACGATAACACCTATACGAATGTTCTTTTTCACCCCCATTTAAAATATATGCATGAAGAAGGGTTATAAACCCCATTTACATAAGTAAAGAAAAGGCATTTAGTATATGAGTTGTGCTTTTACGCGTCTAGTATCTATCTACAGAGTGTAATGGTATGAAAAAAATAATAATTTTTAATGGGAATGTAAAAGACATTTTATTCAAATCATTGGCCACACATTTTTTTCCAACTTTCAGGCAATTTGTGGACTCAAGGCGAATAAAACTGTTCGTCTTCTCAAGTAAACCAATTAGTCTCAACTCAGTTAATGCGAATGCCATCGATGAAAACAATTAGAGAAGAATTCAGATGAAGCCAAGGTATCAGCTCCCAGCTTAATGCATTGTTTGTATCCTGAACCAATTATGCTTTGTGTGCATGTGCATTGTCATGTTGCGTGATAATCTTGCCGTAGCTTCTAGCCCATTATGATTGTTTTTCGATGAATGAATGGTTCAAACTGCTCTCTTTTTGCCAGCTCGGTTTGTTTTATTGACAGGTTTAACAGATTTAGGAGCTCGAGGCACACCATATCTTTCCTCTTAACCTCATAGCATCGATCTGGTTTTTCAGCCGAATTCCCAGACTAACTCACGATTTTTCCCATTTATGATTCTGTAACCATCCGATGCAACGCTGCTTTTCACGAGTTTCACTGTTTAGTATTTTTAGCACCCAATCGAGAACTGTATAGATTATTTTAAATCGGGATAAATTTAACTTACTCTCTTAGTTAACTGGCCATTAACCACCCACTTAACGGATTTCGGCCTGCCGCAACACATCGTTCCAGTCGCCTCTGCTTCTTGCGCGACTACGCCAGATGGCCTCACCAATAGATGACAGGGCTTCCTCGATGTGCACCTTCCAACGCATACAAAGTCGTCCTCTTCGCCGACTTCCGCAGATCCTCGCATCAAATACCCGCCTCGCCGGGACATCCTACTCCATTCGAATGACATGGCCGAGCCAGCGCATCCGCTGGATATTAATACGCTGCACAATGTCTATGTCGTAGAGGAGCTCGTACTGCTCACTGTTGGATCGGATGTGGAAATCATTGCCAACTCACACTGGAGCGAAGATCTTACGTAGGACTTTTCTCTCGAATACTCTCAAGGCTGCTGCATCAGTGGTTAATAGGGTCGATGCCTCTGCGCCATAAAGAAGCACGGGTAAGATAAGCGACTTGTAGAGTATTAGTAGCACCTGTTGTTAAGGGTGATCGTGCGCTTGATCTCCAGACTAACATCATTTTTGGTGGTTACGGCTGATCTTAGATTAATAAATTCCTTGACTATATCAAAAGTATAGTTATCGGCCGTAATCTGAGAATCAATACCCCGCACGTCGATAACATGTACTTTGTTTTGCTCTCATTTACTGTCAGACCCATCTTAGTAGACTCCAGTTCAACAACATTAAAGGCAGCAGTAACACCTCGCTCTCGCTCTCCCGTCAGCGTACGCAAGCAACTGGACACTTTTTTGAAAAGTAGTGCCATTGCGATGCACTCCCGCCTTTCGCCGAACACTCTCCATGACGACGTTGAAGAGGTCGTATGATAAGGGATCGCCTTGTCTGAAGCCTCGCACGGTACCAAAAGATTCGGAGAGGTACATTCCTACCTTGACGGAGCTGCAGGAATTGCTCAACGTCATTCTGCATAACCTTATCAGCTTCGCAAATATACCGAGCTCAGACATTGAGGCAAAAACACGAACCCTTATGTAGCTATCGAAGTCAGCCTTACTATCGACAAAAAGATGGTGTGTGTCGAGTTATTTTTCGTGGGTCTTTTCCAGGATTTGGCGTAGTGTGAAGATCTGGTCGATGGTGGACTTGCCATGTCTGAAGCAGCACTGATAATATACAATCAGCGTTTTGAGGATTGGCTTCAGGCGTTCACACTATACGCCTGTCAGAATCTTAATGCGATAGAGATACTATCCATGTAGTTGGTGTATATCGTAGGGTCTCCCCTTTTCAGGGAGACCTTTTTAAATTTAAACCATCGGTTATTTCGAATCTGGCAATACGTATGTCATTCTATTCTGTCCCAAAATTCATTGTATTATCTCGACTGAACCGTCGACTGAATAATTCGGCCTCTATCGTGCTTCTGCGAATCGTTCTTTCGCTAATTTTTAAACCTAAGCGGTTTCGTATGTAGCTAGAAGATCTTGTGGGATCATTTTGGATTGTCCTTTTAATTCAGGAATCTTCATATCGCGCAGTTTCACGTGATCGTCCTCCAGAATGAGTAGGAGATGTCCGACCAATCTGTAAAAACTTTTTAATTAGCCTAGAAATAATTGATCTGCTGATCGAATATCTGGCACTCAATTGATCTTAACCCAATCGAGAACTTGTAGGAGATCGTTAACTTAAAAATCAACTGAGAAAATTGCAAAACCAAAGAAGATTTATTTGAAGCCGCAAAAATAGCCTGAGAAGCAATATCACATGAAATAATTAATAATTTAATATCCTCTATGCCTAAGAGATGTGTGTGCGTCATCCATAATAAAGGATTCGCAACGAAATATTAATGTCAATAGTTTTTATCTGTAGCTTAAATTGGGGTGCTTTAGTTTTGTCCGCTTATATTTTCGACTTAAAATGTATTTTGAATCATAACTTTTTTTTATTGAATTCTGAATTCCTTAAGTTCATGTTTTTCAATAATAAGGATATAAATAAATAAAAAATTGAAAGAAAATTATTAATAACTTTGTTTTCTTAAAAAAATAATCATTTTTAAAAAATGTACTGAGGGGGTGCTTAGGTTTTGTTCGATACTGTACGTACATAATTGGTCACTACAAATCAGCATAGTTTCTCACACCACTTATGTTCTGTGTGTTAATTTTATCCATGAGTAGCGGTATCCGAAGTATAAAGTTGGCTCCGGCCGACAGATTTTTGAGAAACTCTTCACGGTAATTCTATTTACACCCAGAGTTTTCAGAATTTTATATTAAGTGCATCCATTTAAGGCTGAAAAGATTAAATTAATTGCGCTAAGAAAGATTTCTGAATAAATAAAATTAAATAATGAGTTAAAATAATCCTAATAAAGAATGCATTTAATTTTTAAATGTTTAACGATTGATATTTACAAATTAGTTATCATTGGAAATCTGTCAACGTCAGTTTTTGCATTTCTTCCCGCGTTGGATTTAAAAACATTTGAGTTGAAAAGTCCATTATTTTTATCGCTCTTTTGTATTGCAAAAACTAAAAACAGTGCAATCCATTACATTGAATAAACTCCATTCCAATACAGACCAAGGAATAAAAAAATTGGATTTTAAAAACGATAACTAAAAATGGAAGCTTAAAATAACGACAAACTATGCAACGAATACTGTAAAGAAATAATAGCAATTTGTAAAAAGGAAATTAAAATACAAATACAAGTATTATATAAGAAAGGGGGATAATAAATAGTAAAAAAAAAAAAAAATTATTGCGATTGGGTTGATGCAACATTTTCTTGCACTACTACATACATACATAAATGGCCATTGCAACCCTTCAGTCAGCATTACGGCCTAGCTTCTCATACCACTCATGTTCTGTACCTCAATTTTATACGTGATTGGCGGGACCTATAATTTAAAGTCGACTCCGAACGACAGATTTTTGAGAAACTTTTTCATGGCAGGTTTATTTACCCTCAGAGTTTTTGCCAGAAATCTGCTGAGATTAAGTCGCCTAAGAAATATTTTTTTTTTTTCATTATTTCGTTTTGATGTCTGACCTGGGGTTTGAACCCGGGCTTTTACGTATAATAAGAGAACACACTACCTACTAGACACATTTTTTTGCACTACTACTATCTACTTATGCCATTTTGTGACCTTTGTTTTGTTCCGCTAGAAAGCCCCTTTAGCTTTCGTTGTGTTAATCAGCTCGAGTTTTTGGAATGCTTATCTTCGGTGAAATCGAATGCGGTTGGTTCTGACGACTTAGATCCTCTGTTTTTAAAAGCTTTGTCACCTAGACTTTTGCCGTATTTAACTTATTTATTCAATACAGTTTTAACTATGTCGTCCTTTCCTGTTAAATTTAAACAGTCGAAAACCACTCACATTCGTAAATCCAACAACGAATTCAAACAAATTGCCATTCTTCCATTCCTGTCTAAAGTAATAGATAACCTCATAGCTAGACAAATAAATAGTTATCTCGTAGGTAATAATTTCCTATCTGATAAGCAGTCGGAATTTATAAAAGCTAGGAGCTGCACTACTACTTTAGTCAATGTAGTTGATGACCTTAGGTTGGAACCAGATGAAAATTAGCGTTTTTAGTTCTTTTGGAATGATCACAAAATATTATTGATTTAATTTTTCTAATTCAGCTTGTAGTCTTACACGTTTTTATCTTATCGAATTCGTTAAACGTTGGAAGAGGTATTCCTAAGGGTTCAATATTAGGACCTCTTTCGTTCTGTATATACAGTAACGACCTACCTGATGTTTTGGATAATTGTAGCATACATATGTACGCTGATGACACGCAGCTTTATTGTGGCACACGTATTGAAAATATCCAACTATGTATAGACACCATCAACTATGATTTACAAAAAATTTACAACTGGGCTAAGGACGATGGACTTTGTATAAATTCTTATAAATCTAAATATTTATTGCTTTCCAGAACTAAGAGAGCATTTATTGTTCCGATATTATTATCAGGGGGAATAAAATTGATTTTGTTGACAAAGTATCCAATCTGGGTATTATCTTTAATGGCCGGCTAACGAGGTCTAACCACATTAACGTAATCGTTGGTCAAGTTTACGGTATGCTTAGAAACTTATTAGCTGTTATAGATTCGACTCCTTTTGCCATACGTATGCAACTGCCTAAAATGTATTGGATTTCTACCCTTTTATACGGATCTGAAATTTTTACAAACTGTAATACTGATGATAAGCAGAAACTCAAGTATTATATAAGAAAGGGGGATAATAAATAGTAAAAAAAAAAAAAAATTATTGCGATTGGGTTGATGCAACATTTTCTTGCACTACTACATACATACATAAATGGCCATTGCAACCCTTCAGTCAGCATTACGGCCTAGCTTCTCATACCACTCATGTTCTGTACCTCAATTTTATACGTGATTGGCGGGACCTATAATTTAAAGTCGACTCCGAACGACAGATTTTTGAGAAACTTTTTCATGGCAGGTTTATTTACCCTCAGAGTTTTTGCCAGAAATCTGCTGAGATTAAGTCGCCTAAGAAATATTTTTTTTTTTTCATTATTTCGTTTTGATGTCTGACCTGGGGTTTGAACCCGGGCTTTTACGTATAATAAGAGAACACACTACCTACTAGACACATTTTTTTGCACTACTACTATCTACTTATGCCAGGTGTTTTATTTCTATTTTCACTACATTTTGTGGTAATGGAAGAAATAGTGCATCAGGCCACAAATATTGAGTGAAAGGATCTAAAATTGTAGTGGAAATTGAACTAATTATGAAAGATTAGAAGTAATGAAGTCGCCGTAGTCTAGTAGGTAGTGTTTCGGCTTATTATATGTGAGGCCACGGCTTCAAATCACAGGTTAGACACCTCCCACAAATCGAAATATGAAAAAATATTTCTCCGACGGAGAAATTTCCTCTCAGGAAATTTCTGGCAAAAACTCCAAGAGTTCTTCAAAAATCTGTCGTTCGGAGTCGACTTTAAACTGTAGGTCCCACCACTCATGTATAAAGTTAACACACACAACATAAGTGGTGTAAGAAGCTAGGTCGTTATCCTGGCTAGAGGACTGTAATGAACAATTATTTTATGTTTGCAGTGGTAATGTATAGAAATCCATTGGCACTATAGAGGAAAGCAAATTAAATTCTACTGTTTCAGTTCCACTTTCTTCTTCATATACTTTCATATGTGGACATAATACTATTACATGTACATAGCTTAAGTCAAAATTGAAGTAAAAGCAAATTTTTGCTGATAATGAATTTTAATGGTAATGTAATACTACGTTTTGAGCTTCAAATTTCCACCTCCACTAAAATTGTTAGACTCAGTGGTTAACTATTTTCATTGACCATTGATGGCTGCAATATTGCTGCATTAATGCTTAGACATTTATTGGTAATGGAAAGGATAATGCAATTGAAACCCAATTCTGTGTTCTTCAAATTTTACCCAAACAAACGAAACACTAATTTTATAAAATGAGTTAATAACGACCTTCTCGGATGTAGCCAAAAAAACGTGCTTTATGTGCATTAAGTTTATAATATCTCGTAGCTGTTCTAAGTTCGGATACGCCGTTAGCGTAGGATCACTCTTGCCAATAGGTAGTATTGTGGTCCCAATAATCAAAAGTCCTACCTTAGACCTTCGGACCAGTGCGAGTTGTCGTAGATTTCCGTATCTGATTCAACAACGAGCTGTATGAGCTCCTCAATAACATGGACGTTATGCAGCGTATTATCATTGCACGGGCTCTGCCATTTATTCGTATAAAAAAGGATGCTCCTACGAGGCGGGTATTTAATGCGGGAACTCGCGGTGGTCGGTGAAGGTTGTCTGCGTTGTAAAGACCAAAACGAGGAAGCCCTGTCATCGATTGGTGTGACTAACTGGCGAAGGCACTCAAGAATCAGAGGCGCCTCGAAGGATCTGTTAAGGCCGAAATCAGTTAATCAGGTAAGTAAATAAGATTACAATTGTTATACCTACCAAAGGTTTGTATTAGAATTATAAAAACTATGCAACACATACGGTTAGTCAGAAGTTCTGCTGTGATTCTACTTCAATTAAATTTTCTTTTTCAAAAATATCGTTTTCCCATTCACTGGCTTACAGTGTTGCCGTAAGTAGAGTGAAGTAATGTAAAGCTAAAAATAAATCGTTCATAATTTTTTAATTTATATTGCAGCAACATTAAATGGATTAAAATCGATGAAGAAATAACCAAAGATATATCCCCAAGATATTGGAACTGCAGAACAATAATGCAAATCTCTAAATAGAACGAAAGAAAACTTTTGTTTATAAATAAATGGGGCATCATTAAAATGGAAACATGAAAAATATTCATTTTTATGCATATACTTCCATCCCTGTGGTAAAGTAGAATATAAAAATGGAAAAAGAAAATATTTGAATAGCTTTTACAAACTACCACAAACGATCAATGTTAAGCAAAGCAAAGCTAATAAAAATTATTGCAAATGTAATGGAACGAATATTTGGTTGTTGTTCAAAGCAATAAAAACAAAATATAATAATTCTTGGAAAACGTTTAAACTTGTTTATTTCTGATATGTGATGTATTAATTCACGCTGGAAAGCTGGTTAATCAAGCACTTGAAAATTTTCTTAATAGTACTCAGTTTAAATTTGTTGACTTTAGAATTAATAATACATGTACATTCACACACATACCCATAATTGGTCATTACAACCCTTCAATCAGGATTCCGACCTAGCTTCTCATACCACTTCTATTGTGTGTGTTAGTTTTATACATGAGTGGCGGGACCTACAGTTGAAAGTCCACTCCGAATGACAGAGGTATCATTTTGCTGTCTTTTTTTTTCTATTTGTAATTTTTTATATTCAGATTCGAAATACAACACCACCGCTTGTAGTCGTCTTAGTCTAGTAGATAGTGTGTCATCTTATTAGATATGAGGCCACGATTCAAACCACCTATCAGATATCTCCAACAAAACGAAATTTGAAAAAATATTTCTTCGGCGACTTTCGAGGGTTGTAGTGACAAATTATGTATGTAGGCCTACAGTACGACGCCAAGCTATAGCCTGAGAATTCTTGTGAGAGGCGCACGGTACATTGCCTATTCAATCGAAGACTCTCTTTCCAGCTTACGAGAGTAACTGTTATGTTATGTTTGGATTATTTTCCCGCTGTATGTGAAGAGAATTCTATAACAGATGCTAGTACAGCATCTCGAATCCAGTACACCACTTTAAATAATGTTTTATACTCCGTATTCGATCTGAAAGCCATTCATAAATCAGCTCGTAGTGAGGTTACCAAACACATTAAAATTACAAAATTATTCTTTTACGGCAGGAAGTTCGCTTCCGCATTGGATAACAAAGCTAAACGGAAGCTAATCCCCGATATTGGTGTTGGACAAAAGTATCATAATACTTCTTCTGATGTCGACGTAAACGCTCTCAATGATAAACTTGTTAATATTAATGTTCCAACCACTGATAGTGACCTTTGTTTTGTTCCGCTAGAAAGCCCCTTTAGCTTTCGTTGTGTTAATCAGCTCGAGTTTTTGGAATGCTTATCTTCGGTGAAATCGAATGCGGTTGGTTCTGACGACTTAGATCCTCTGTTTTTAAAAGCTTTGTCACCTAGACTTTTGCCGTATTTAACTTATTTATTCAATACAGTTTTAACTATGTCGTCCTTTCCTGTTAAATTTAAACAGTCGAAAACCACTCACATTCGTAAATCCAACAACGAATTCAAACAAATTGCCATTCTTCCATTCCTGTCTAAAGTAATAGATAACCTCATAGCTAGACAAATAAATAGTTATCTCGTAGGTAATAATTTCCTATCTGATAAGCAGTCGGAATTTATAAAAGCTAGGAGCTGCACTACTACTTTAGTCAATGTAGTTGATGACCTTAGGTTGGAACCAGATGAAAATTAGCGTTTTTAGTTCTTTTGGAATGATCACAAAATATTATTGATTTAATTTTTCTAATTCAGCTTGTAGTCTTACACGTTTTTATCTTATCGAATTCGTTAAACGTTGGAAGAGGTATTCCTAAGGGTTCAATATTAGGACCTCTTTCGTTCTGTATATACAGTAACGACCTACCTGATGTTTTGGATAATTGTAGCATACATATGTACGCTGATGACACGCAGCTTTATTGTGGCACACGTATTGAAAATATCCAACTATGTATAGACACCATCAACTATGATTTACAAAAAATTTACAACTGGGCTAAGGACGATGGACTTTGTATAAATTCTTATAAATCTAAATATTTATTGCTTTCCAGAACTAAGAGAGCATTTATTGTTCCGATATTATTATCAGGGGGAATAAAATTGATTTTGTTGACAAAGTATCCAATCTGGGTATTATCTTTAATGGCCGGCTAACGAGGTCTAACCACATTAACGTAATCGTTGGTCAAGTTTACGGTATGCTTAGAAACTTATTAGCTGTTATAGATTCGACTCCTTTTGCCATACGTATGCAACTGCCTAAAATGTATTGGATTTCTACCCTTTTATACGGATCTGAAATTTTTACAAACTGTAATACTGATGATAAGCAGAAACTCAACTTGGCTTATAATAATATAGCCAGATATGTATTTATTAAGGGACGTCGAGACCATATGTCACAATTTTCTTACCAGATATTTCGAATTAATTTTGAATATCTATTAAATATTAAATGTCTTATTCTCCTACATAAGATTATTACATTGAAACAGCCAATATACTTATTTAGTAGAATTATATTTGCTAGATCCAACCGCGGTATGAAAACGATCCAGCATAGACATAGGACTCTTTTATCACAGCGCCAGTTTTTTATGTACACCATCAGTCTCTGGAATAATTTACCTAATTATATTCAGAACATAGGCAATGCAATTAAGTTCAAAAAGGATTTGTACAATATGTTTAAGTAGTTTTTAGCATATTTTGATTATTTTGTACAATTTCACTCTTTATATTAATTAATGATTATTAATCTTTCTAATTTAGTCTTTAAATTTTATTGTATTTCAGTAAATGTTTTTTGCTTTGTTTGTATATTTCTTTATATTTGTATATACTGTTCTTTGTAATTTTCTAATTTACTTTTTACATACATATTCATTTTTATCCTTATTTTTACATTGATTGCTATTTCCCGATATTTTAATATGTTCTTATTCATTTTTATTTCTACATTATTTCATTACTTGTATAATCAGTGATTTGTTATTATTTTTTTCTTTGATGCATAGCACTTTCATTTATTAGAATTATTATCTTGTTGTGCTATGACTAATAATAAATAAATATATATAAATAAATAAATAAATAAATAAATAAATAAATAAATAAATAAATAAATAAATAAATAAATAAATAAATAAATAAATAAATAAATAAATAAATAAATAAATAAATAAATAAATAAATAAATAAATAAATAAATAAATAAATAAATAAATAAATAAATAAATAAATAAATAAATAAATAAATAAATAAATAAATAAATAAATAAATAAATAAATAAATAAATAAATAAATAAATAAATAAATAAATAAATAAATAAATAAATAAATAAATAAATAAATAAATAAATAAATAAATAAATAAATAAATAAATAAATAAATAAATAAATAAATAAATAAATAAATAAATAAATAAATAAATAAATAAATAAATAAATAAATAAATAAATAAATAAATAAATAAATAAATAAATAAATAAATAAATAAATAAATAAATAAATAAATAAATAAATAAATAAATAAATAAATAAATAAATAAATAAATAAATAAATAAATAAATAAATAAATAAATAAATAAATAAATAAATAAATAAATAAATAAATAAATAAATAAATAAATAAATAAATAAATAAATAAATAAATAAATAAATAAATAAATAAATAAATAAATAAATAAATAAATAAATAAATAAATAAATAAATAAATAAATAAATAAATAAATAAATAAATAAATAAATAAATAAATAAATAAATAAATAAATAAATAAATAAATAAATAAATAAATAAATAAAT
The DNA here is from genome assembly GCA_932273835.1 of Sarcophaga variegata. NCBI lineage: Eukaryota > Metazoa > Arthropoda > Insecta > Diptera > Sarcophagidae > Sarcophaga > Sarcophaga variegata. The sequence goes on along the minus strand of OW026358.1, from coordinate 91,258,876 downwards.
AAATAAATAAATAAATAAATAAATAAATAAATAAATAAATAAATAAATAAATAAATAAATAAATAAATAAATAAATAAATAAATAAATAAATAAATAAATAAATAAATAAATAAATAAATAAATAAATAAATAAATAAATAAATAAATAAATAAATAAATAAATAAATAAATAAATAAATAAATAAATAAATAAATAAATAAATAAATAAATAAATAAATAAATAAATAAATAAATAAATAAATAAATAAATAAATAAATAAATAAATAAATAAATAAATAAATAAATAAATAAATAAATAAATAAATAAATAAATAAATAAATAAATAAATAAATAAATAAATAAATAAATAAATAAATAAATAAATAAATAAATAAATAAATAAATAAATAAATAAATAAATAAATAAATAAATAAATAAATAAATAAATAAATAAATAAATAAATAAATAAATAAATAAATAAATAAATAAATAAATAAATAAATAAATAAATAAATAAATAAATAAATAAATAAATAAATAAATAAATAAATAAATAAATAAATAAATAAATAAATAAATAAATAAATAAATAAATAAATAAATAAATAAATAAATAAATAAATAAATAAATAAATAAATAAATAAATAAATAAATAAATAAATAAATAAATAAATAAATAAATAAATAAATAAATAAATAAATAAATAAATAAATAAATAAATAAATAAATAAATAAATAAATAAATAAATAAATAAATAAATAAATAAATAAATAAATAAATAAATAAATAAATAAATAAATAAATAAATAAATAAATAAATAAATAAATAAATAAATAAATAAATAAATAAATAAATAAATAAATAAATAAATAAATAAATAAATAAATAAATAAATAAATAAATAAATAAATAAATAAATAAATAAATAAATAAATAAATAAATAAATAAATAAATAAATAAATAAATAAATAAATAAATAAATAAATAAATAAATAAATAAATAAATAAATAAATAAATAAATAAATAAATAAATAAATAAATAAATAAATAAATAAATAAATAAATAAATAAATAAATAAATAAATAAATAAATAAATAAATAAATAAATAAATAAATAAATAAATAAATAAATAAATAAATAAATAAATAAATAAATAAATAAATAAATAAATAAATAAATAAATAAATAAATAAATAAATAAATAAATAAATAAATAAATAAATAAATAAATAAATAAATAAATAAATAAATAAATAAATAAATAAATAAATAAATAAATAAATAAATAAATAAATAAATAAATAAATAAATAAATAAATAAATAAATAAATAAATAAATAAATAAATAAATAAATAAATAAATAAATAAATAAATAAATAAATAAATAAATAAATAAATAAATAAATAAATAAATAAATAAATAAATAAATAAATAAATAAATAAATAAATAAATAAATAAATAAATAAATAAATAAATAAAT